>CM053027.1:493623967-494347092 GCA_028564925.1 Lithobates sylvaticus | reverse complement strand
TTTCTAGATCTGTACAGCGATCCAGTAAAAAAACGTTACTTTTGTGCAGAAGTTCCTGTAATAAAGACTGGTCACTGTTGCTCTCTCTTCCTGTGCAGAGTGACTGGTCTTTTATCCCTCCTCCTGTAGTTTTCTACAAGCAGACTCTGTTGCGTCCCTCCCACATATCTGCTCTCTGAACAGGCTATGTTCAGCACAGTGATAATGTCACTACTACTTTTAGAAGGTAATAACTGGGGTTGGAAAGGCGTTTGATGCACACAAAGTGGACTTATGCTAGTTGCAGTTGTTGAGGAATATATTTTAAATAAAACTTTTTGTGCCTAGAGTTCAACTTTAAATGATGGTCAGCCACTTTCAAACTACAGAAAAAATCTCTGCATATCCCCTGCACTCCCAACCCAGTTTTCTGCAATTCTTTGCACTGGCTTTGCTGCCCCCTAATGGCAGGCCAGGGAAGCTCAAAAGAGTAACTGCAAAGATAAGAAACAGAGGGCGCAGAAGCCTATTGCATTATGTTTGTGATTGCTTTATTAATATAAAAAGTATAGATATATACAGAGCTCACAAACAGCAACATCAAATAGGCACATAACAGTCCACAGTATGCTCCGAATAGTCTTGTCAAGTTTGGATGCTACATAGCTGATATTATATAGTGTTCAAAAAGATAACATGAGGGGTTATTTACTAAAATTGGAGAGTGCAAAATCTGCTGCAGCTCTGCAGAGAAACCAATCTGTTTTTATTGGCAAAGCTTAATTAAACAAGCTGAAGTTAGGAGCTGATTGGCTACCATGTACAGCTGCACCAGATTCTGAGTGCTGTAGTTTTAATACATCTACAACAGTAGTGTATTTAGGTTGTGTGCTGCCCTAGGCCTGACTAAACTTGTGCACCCCCTAATTTAAATATAACCCACCCCTTCCTGTCAAAGCCATACCCCTTCCTGTTTAAGACCCGCCCTAAAATTGTGTGGGGACACTAGTTCTGAGGGCCTGGGGGGGGAGCAATAGATGCATAGATTTCCCTTTCACTTCCTGTTTGGCTATGGGGCAGGAAGTGAAGGGAAATCTCTGCAATGGGACAGGGATGGTAAAAAAATAAATTGGCAGGAGCTATAACCCTCCCTTACTCTATCCAAAATGAAAAAAAGAAAGTGTTGCCTATAGTTCTACTTTAAGCTCAAATTCCTGATAATTTTATGGAGAGGACTAAGGAGATATAACCATGCCAATGGTGCAGCAGAAAACATATAGCACAGGGAGGAAGGTTTGTGGTCCAGGATGATAGGACAGTCAAAATTAGAAGTGACGCCCCCACCCCCACAGTTGTGGAATGTCGGTCGCCCGCATACCGGAAGCAGTGCGGCCGCTTTATGGGGGCGCTAGACTAATTTGCCTCTCTGGGCTGCCCTAGGCCTGGGCCTAGTCGGCCTAGGCCAGGATACAGCGTTGATTTACCCCATGGTGTCACATGGTGTCGCACTGGAAAAATTCCAAAGGGTCAGGGATTTCCCTGAGTCTCTATATGGTCCTATGGAAACTGAGAGGCACCTAGGGAAGCTGGCAACCACTGTAGAAGTTGGAGCCACTACAGTAATGACTGTGATCTTCCTGCTGGTTTTCTATGCAAGCGGCTTTCCCTCTGCACTGACTACAGGGGACTCCCTGAGCATACTGTGGACTGTTATGTGTCTATTTTTATATTATGGGGAAACAAGCTGAAGTAGAAGGATATAAATCAGTATATTTTTATATATATTAAGAGCAGATTTCGCTTTTTTGTATGCGTTTTTAAGGACGTTGTTCTTGTAACCGCGTGCGCGAAGTCTGTCCCTCAGTACCTATCATATTAGCTGTACTTAGCAATGTATACTGTGACAGTATAAATACGCTATATTTTACTGACATTAACCCTATGATTCCTCATACATTTAGATGAGAATCTAAAGGATATCTAGTTGCCTTGATAAAGGACCAAAGTCCGAAACATGTTGGCATCTTCCTTACCATATGTACCAAGCAAGTTCCTATCATTGTCACAATGTTTTGTATGTTTTTGTTGTTGACATGCTACTAACTGTATCAATTGATTCTATCTTCTGTATGTAAACATACCATGCCTACCTGAGCGTTCCCTGTATATTTTGTATATTTTGAATAAAATATTTACTTTATTACATGCATACACCTTTCTAAAGTGTCTATCTTCACTCCAAGCATCCCTTTGGGGTATTGGCCTATGCTCTATGCACATGACGGCCTACTGTTAAATTCATTCTATATATAACCTGGGATGCGATAGACCATTTGTCTTTCCACCTACTTGCCCAACAAAAATCTTTCTTTCCATTGTTTGATGGTCACCCCATCTAAATCCCCTACCCGGCAAGTTTAGGTGATACCTTACCCTGTCATTACCCTGTGACCAGGTACACCCCTCCTATATAGACTCCCGAAACGAATAACCACATTCTCCTATACTGTGTATTCATATATTCTATACAGTCACGTATCATTGCTATTGTATCTTATTTTCTTACTCTGTTCTAAATATGGCTTTATATCTTGGAGACGAATGGGACACACGCATGTCTAACACCGTGCATCATTTTGAGTCTAATGAGTATGTTCAGTCACAACTCAAGTATACTTTTCTAAACCTTACACACACAGTCCAAAAGAAAGCTTCTCTCTTCTGGCATATTAAATCTTTCAAAGAATATATTGCCCATGGCATTAACCCCTTTGGCCTCCGGGTACAAATTTTTCCTACTTTTCAGGACATCCGCCCGGACTTTAAAGTCTCATGGGAGAATGTCCTGAAAAACTGTTCTAACGAACTTATGAAATTACTTATTGTTGAATATGAATCTCAAATGACTGCCTTAGATACCAAACTCGAGTTGATTAACACACAGCTCGAGCAATTCCAGACACACCCCCTATATATTTCACTTGATGAACAATTAAAAACCCGTTTTGATAAGTTTAACCATGAGATTCTTGCGCAAAAGGATAAAAAATTATTTCGTGACAAGAAAGCTTTTCACGAAGAACGTGCATACAAATGGAACGACACTAGCCGCACAAATCGCTCTAACATGTCCATACGACCTGGCCCTAGGGCACCCAGTTCTCGTTCTACCACTGACAAGATTCACACCTCTGCCCATCCACCTCACAAACCCAATCTCCCTTTGGGCTCACGCAAACCCAAACGTGGACGCACACCCAATTTTTCGAGTGACGATGTGTCTGACATGGAGGGGACTCCCGGCGCCTCCCCCCTTGGGGACTCGCCGGTAGCCCCCTCTAATGCCAAGACACATAGATCGCACTCCCTACCTTCTGCATCTCAGAATGCAGATTTTTTAGACAAAATGCGAACCTCACTTTACACATACCAACAACAAACCTCCCAAAATCCAAAATCCAAACGACCAACACGTTAACAACCTCTTCTAATAACATTATTAACCTTTCCTCTCACATACTCACCCGTCATGAAATCTCAGTCCTTGAAAAGGGACTCACTTTCTGTCCAATTTCACAGCTTGATAAATTTACAGCTATAAAGGATATACACCTCTTTATCCGCAAGTTACTTTTGCACAGCATGTACACCCCAATCCTTTTTCTGACAATGCTTTGCATACTGCCACCGAAACCACTGCCCTCCAGCAGCTCATTGAACTCCTCGAGGAGAATAACCCACCAGATTTGATTGACACCATTGATCTTGAAAATCTCCTCAACAATCTTGAGGATGAAATCCCCCCCTACAATTCACATCCTCCTCATCACATTTCCCTTAAGAAAAAATCAAGTTTTTTTCCCTCACCTAGCACCAACCCACGTGCTGCACTATTCCTACAGTCAGTGACCAACGAAATACGACACCTTAAAACTTCCCCTACTCATCCCAAAAACAAAAACTTTACATACAATCAACACCTAGCCTTACAAGACTTAAAAACTAACTCATCTATAGTGATTAAACCGGCGGACAAGGGTGGAAACATTGTTGTCCTAGACAATGGCAAGGCCCCATCGATACTTTACAACACTTTCTTGTATATTTGAACACGTCGAACTCCCTTAACCTAAAATTTACAATGACGTACAGCTATAGCTCCATCTCTTTCCTTGATCTTACGCTTAGCAAGGACAGACATGGAAAACTACAAAGCCAGCTGTTCCGCAAACCAACTGCTGGTAATACCATCCTTGCGGCCTCTAGCTTTCATCCACAGCCTCTACTTAAATCCATCCCTTTTGCTCAATATTTACGTGCTCGACGAAACTGCTCGACGGATACCTCCTTTGAACACGAGGCCTCCGTACTGAGGGACAGACTTCGCGCACGCGGTTACAAGAACAACGTCCTTAAAAACGCATACAAAAAAGGGAAATCTAAACCACGCTCTGTCTTACTTACCCCCAAAACCAGTGGGCCATCCACACAACCACCTCTTAGAATCATTACGAATTACTGCCAACAACACAATGAAATCACTCAAATACTTTCTAAACACTGGCACATCATCTCTACAGACAGGACACTTTCCCCCTTTGTCCCGCCCAAACCCTTGATCACTTACCGACGTGCTCCATCTCTCCGTGATAAACTCATCACCAGTGAATACAAAAGTAGTAATAAATCCCAGAGACAACTTAAGGGTACATTCCCATGTGGCAATTGCAACTATTGCAAATATCTACCCAAATCTAACCTACACAACGTCTTACCCAATGGTCAACGTCTTTTTCCCAAACATTATGTTAACTGCCGTTCAATCGGTATTGTCTACCTTTTGGAATGTGAATGTGGGTGCTTTTATGTGGGCAAGACCAAACTCCCATTCTGGAAACGAATATATGGCCATATTACCAGTATAAATCAAAGAGATCCCGATTTACCATTGGGACGACATTCCTCTATCGTTCATCCAGATACTACCCCAAAAATCTCGTTCAAAGCTTTGGATCATATTCCACCCCCAACTCGAGGGGGTGACTATAACAAAGCGCTCTTACAGAGCGAACTCCGATGGATTTTCCATCTGAATGCCACCTTACCTCCCGGCCTTAATGAGGCTTTCAACTTCAAACCCTATCTTGAGGGTTTTGAGACTGGAATCTGTGAATTAGATTTATAGTTTGGTCCCCCCACGACAAGCACCCACATAAAATTCTGCTATTCATATGTATCATATGTATTATATACTGTGTATGTGTAACTATATGCCTGTCCCCTTAATCCAATGTTTATATGCCATATACTGTCTTATATTGTAATATGCAATATCTATTGTCATGTCAGTTACACACTTGTTCTCCCCTGCTGAGTTTGCCATTATGCCTCTATACTGATTTATATCCTTCTACTTCAGCTTGTTTCCCCTCACTATACTACCCGGCGCGGGTAAGACCTGGCAAGCATGCGCGATTGTGTTTCTGCGCATGCGCCACACCTCCGCCGTCTATTCGGACTCTACACCACGTCCGCTTCCTGTTTGCGCTCCAACCTGGAGCGCAGCAGGAGGTCGGCGGCCTTCTTCCCGCGTCGGTGACGTCACGACGCCGGACGTGACCCCGCCGTCATGACGCGGCCACGCCCGGCGCCGCCCCGTCAGAGGTCCACTACAGGAAGTATACTCTGGCGCTTTTGGCGCCTTTCTTCCTACAGACATATCAGCCAACCAGCGCAATGCCTTCAGCTGAACACCCACACCCCCATCCAGCTGATGCTCATTATCTGATCTTATTAATACTTCCTTTACTCTGGCCTCAGTATTACGCTGCTGACCGCCCAGAGATGACCTGTCACCCATTGTCTACACTCTCTATCCAGGTAAATACATGGCCTTTTTGTTTGGCCACACATTGTATTCTTAGATACCCTTCCTCATTACTCTCCTATAATTTATTTTTACAGTGACACACTGTTTGGCTCACTTTGCCTGATACAGGACCCGGGCCTTCCGCCCCAGCCCTGTACTTTGGACCTTGTAGCCTGTGAGGGTTCCCCAGCAAGCTCTCCACATTATGTGGTCAAGTCTACCTTGTTTTTACTCCACATACCCCCTTGATACTTGCGGAAATCACAAAGATAATGTGCTAGGCTAGTGCACCCTCTGTTTCTTGTCTTTGCAGTTACATTCAAACCACAGCCCAGGTTGTTATTTTCCCTGTCCCCTACCTGATGGTGCAACACCAGGTTGGCCTAGGCTGTCCTGGGCTGATGTCATGGAGAAAAAAAGACTCCAGGAAGTCACAAGTTTAAAAACAGAAACAAGAGTGGGGTGCTCTTTTTAATCTTTTAGGCTAGGTTCATATATGTGCGGGTTGGGAACTCGTGCAAAACAAGCTGCTCTTTAGCAGATGCATGGGGCGCCAAAAAATCTTACTGCACCTCCATACAGTGGAAAGCGATGCACAAAACTGTATGGTGCCACAGCACCATGCAGTTCTGTGCGGCGCGTTATTGAAAAGTGGTCTGGATTTTTTCCCTGTGTTTCTTGCAGATAAAGCAATCCATTCAAATGAATGGGCTGCTGTGCCCGTACAAATGCTCACACAATATATTTAAACCTAGCCTTAGGCCTACTAGAGACAAAACAACCAGTTAAAGAATGTAATCTGTGGGCCTGGGTGTGTATGGTCCCGGGAGCTGTTAAATGCTTTGTAGTTCCACCCTAGTCTGTAAGATTAAGGACATTGCAGTGACCACGTTTTTTTTTTTTATTCGCATGGCCTTCGGTTTCCTAGGTTCACCCTTTACTCTCCTTTACAGCCCCTCCTCTCCTGGTTATGCATGCAGCAGGGAGATAAAACAGAATTTTAAAGTACTGGCAGCACTTGTAGCAAAGGAGCCATTATCGATCTTAAAAGTATATCTTTTTTTTTTTCTCCTCTTCTTTTCAAGCACATGCCATCAACTTGAATGGTTTGAAGTAAATGATGGAAAGAGAGAAGAAGAGTTGAAAAAGGGTAAACGGAATAGAAGAAGAGAAGCACGGTGCTCTATAAAACAAAGCAAGAAAATAAAGGGCAATGTTCATAAAGTGATCAAGAAAATAAAAGGCAGATAGAAAACTGCAAGTGTGTGGGTTGTGCATTTCTTGTAATCTGTTTGTGATCAGAGAATAAGACAGGATAATGAACACCAATCACATGCATTGCAGGATATTCCTCCTGCCAGTATCTCCAAGAATAGACAGCATAATTAGGAAGCAAACCACAAAAGAAAAGGAAAGAAGAACTTTAGCAGCAAGTGGAAAGTGTGTGAGGTCATCTAGTACTGGTAGTGGGAGAGGCAGAGCTGGATATCTCTGACCTGTAAGGTACGTACACAACTTGACATAATCAATTATATCCAGAGGAGCAAGATAAGAATTATAATCTGTCAGCTGTAAGCTTTAAGTCATTATGTACACTTCAAAGGTTGACTGATGGCATTTGTATAGAGCAAGAGAGAGTGAGAATAATATATGTTATGCCCCGTACACACGGTCGGAAAATCCGACCACAAAATACATTGGATTTTTTCCGACGGATTTTGTCCGACACTGGTGTTGCATACACACGGTCGGACAAAGTTGTCGGAAAATCCGATCATTCTGAACGTGGTGACGTTTGTTGCCTACGACGGGACTACGTAGAGGCTAGTAGTCCGTCGGAATTCGCTACACACAATCGGAAAAAGTCCGATAGGACTTTGTTGTTGGAAAATTTGAGAGCAGGAGATAAAACTTTGTTCGTCGGAAAATCCGACGGAAAAAGTCAAATGGAGCCTACACACGGTCGGATTTTCCGACAACATTGTCCGATAGGACATTCTCCGTCGGAAAATCTAACCGTGTGTATGGGGCATTACAGTATATGATGACTGTATTCTGCAAATGCAATTCTACAGTGATTTATGCTAACAATATGTCTGTAAAATACCAAAGGACCTCTTCAACTTCACAAGACGCCAACCGCGGTATGCCCTGTAGGGTTGGCGAGCTGAGTAGGGAGGTCGTATAGGCCGGTGAGCAGATCCCATTGTCACCACAACAGTAGATGGCACTCAGCTGCCTTTGCACTACACTGGAGTTCCGGAAACCAATGAGACCAATGGGGAGCTGGACACTCATCGTGCAGACCTGTTACTGCTGGGATCAGCTGGCAGCACATGTCGGGCAGGGGTAAAAATACATACGCCTTTGGTTGCGATTGACATGTCTATATATCCCTGATGCAAAGAGGTAACTTTAGACTTATGCCTTACCAGGCCTTTTTTTCTTAGAACATAGGTGCAGGAACTCAACCATAACCCCCGAAACCCCCTCCCCCCACGCACACACCCTCCAAACCACATCAAATAGTGGGTATGGTGAAATCATACTAATAGTGGGAGGGTCTTAAAGGGGAATTACATTCCAGGAGTGCATTACGTATAGAGTGCAGAGTTTGATAGGGTTACACACAGAGTGCAGAGTTTAGGGTTCTGCTACATACATAGTGCAGAGTTTAGGGGTGCGCTACACACAGAGTGCAGAGTCTTCTTCCACGGCTGCTTATCTTTGCATCCTCCATCCACACCTCACTTCCCCCCCTTTCTTCCTTAGTACCTCCCCGCACACTTTAGGTGGCTCTGCCTCTCTCATTTGCAGGGAGATCATCCAGTGTGGGTGTCAGCATCCGCACTGCACCCCGGGCACCTACATCTCCCAGGTCCCCATCCTGCACTCAGTGGGAGCCACTGAGGAGATCAGATCTATGGAAGCTGTTGGAAGACAAGCTGTCACTTGTAAACACAGAAGCTGGACTTCTGTGTTTACAAGTGATAGTGGTGAGCAGGGAGCAAAGGGCCTGAGCCAGAGGTGGTGGAACTGAGTTCCACCAAGTTCTAGCTGAAAAAAAGCCCTGTGCCTAACCAGAGTATTATTGTTACAATCCCTAGCCAACTCAGGATCCCTAGTAAGAGCACCTATACCTTCCTATAAGCTGCATAGATAGTGCACTGGATCGGCCAATATACACACTCACTGCATGGTTGTAAGGAATGCCAAGTGGCCATCAATCACCAGTCAGGTGTGTATCTTCAATCCAATTTCAACCTGCAGAGTCGCAGTGTATGACCTCACACTTCATACTCTCAACACCGTCATTAACTGATGATCTATTTGGATACCTGAGATTCAGCATTGTGGAATCAGAACTTTAGGGCTTTGCCCAAAAAGCAGCTGTCTACATTAATCGATAGCTTTGAATATACCCAGGAATTTCTCCTTTCACGGGGCACCATCGTCATACCCTTTTCCTCATGAATAAACGGGACTGCAGGATTCACTAGTGGAAATTTATACTGTGCAGGAATTATTACAACTCCACCAAGAATTTAATAGGGATATCCTCTTAGGGACAGACATCTAGTACAGCCAGTGATATTATAACTTCCCCCAGCTCGAGCTTCCAAAGGGCTCGCACACAGGAGAACACCATAGATAGACTCTATTGGTAATCCACATGCAGTGGTTAGCCGTGGTAGTACCCTATGTGTCAGAATACTTTTGCAATTTTTGTTTTATGTTGTACTTGTTTTTTGTTACATGTAAGCATGCTAGACATGCAATGTCCAAGTGGCTCTGTGTATTTCATGGTTGGGGGAACCTGAAAGCCTGGTACATTCATTTTAATTTAGAATTTAGACATGTGCAATTTGTTTCGTTCCAAATTAGTTTTTAACAAATTTTGACAAATTAGTTAATTTGGAAATATCCAAATTAACGAAAACACGTTTAACGAACATTTTCGAATATTCGTAATTTCGAAGAAATGTATGAATTTGAAAAAAAATCTTAAATTTGATAAAATTCATAAATTCGTAAATTTGAAAATCTGAAAACTCGAAAATTAGAAAATCTGAAACAATAACTAACTAATAATAACTTAACTATTACTGACTATTAAATTATAGGTATTGGAATTTCCTTTCAAATTTGGCTATTAGGGAACGTAACGAATACAAATTTATCCAAAGTTACGAATTATCCAAAATAAATAATAACAATAATAATAAAACGTTTTTATTATTATTGTTATTTATTATTATTCATTTGTTTCGTTCCATTTGTTTAGATGCAGCATTTGTTATTTCGGATAATTCGTAACTTTGGATAAATTTGTATTTGTTACGTTCACTAACAGCCAAACTTGAAAGGAAATTCCAATGCCTATAATTTAATAGTTAGTATTAGTTAAGTTATTATTAGTTAGTTATTATTTCAGATTTTCAAATTTACAATTTTTTTTCGAATTTACAAATTTGTTTTGTATTTCGAATTTAAGAATTTCAGAATTGACACATTTTTTTGAATTGATGAAATTTTGAATTTATGAAATTTAGAATTTATGAAATTTCCAAATTTACGAATTTCCAAATTTACGAATTGCGATCATAACGATTGCCCCCTGAAAAACGAAAACAAAAAAAAACAAATAAAACAAAAAAGAAAACATTTTTCATCAGTGCATGTCTATTGGGATTGAATCCATCTTTTTGATACTAATAAATTGATTAAAATTTTTGTACCCAGGATGTCACATTTTTTGTCCTAGGTATAGCCTCTTTCCTTACCAATCTTTGGGGACCATTTTTTCTGTATACATAGTTAGGCTATAGTGACAACACCAAATGGGTGAGTGTAATATTGGGAATTCTATTATAATTTAAGGCCTTCCTTTTTCTGCTTTTCATATACTATACCAAAGGAAACCTGAGTAAACATGGAAGTTGCTACTGCTAATCTCTCTTTCTGAAAAAAATATATCAAATATATAGGCAGTGCCTGGGATGCTGAAAATCGCTGTAGTAGCCCACTCTACATACAGTGAGAGGTGTGATCTTCTGCGTTCTGTGCAATCGGTTTCCCTCTGCACCCTGAACACAGGGGGTCGCTCTCTTAGCACCTCCACCATTCATGGAATACCTTGTATTTTTTCTAATAAATATAAGGCATTTTACGAATGTCAGAGGTTCACTGTGCAGAGGGGAAGCTGTTAGCCCAAGGTCCAGAAGATCATAACTCTCATTGTGAGCCTTATGACTACTACAGTAATTCACAGCATTCGCTCCCAGTAGCCCTTCTGAAATCAGATATGGATACTTACATTGGGCCAAGCTAATTGCTTAGGTGGAGACAGAGTTCTTTAACCACTTGTGTACCAGCCTGGTATGCCCCTTCATTACCAGGCCCTTTTCCAGTTTTCAGTACTGTGACAATTTGACTGACAGTTACTGCTTCATGCAACCCTGTACCCAAATTCATTTTATATTATTTTTATTTTTAGACAGATAGAGCTTTATTTTGGTGGTATTTATTAACTGATGGATTTTTATTATTTTATATAAAAAGACAAAAAAAAGACAAAAAAAAAATAACTAACATCTTATACTTACCTGCTCTGTGCAATGGTTTTGCACAGAGCAGCTCTGATGCTCCTCTTCTTGGGACCCCACCAGTCGTCCTCGCTCCTTCCCCCTGCCAAGTGCCCCCAATAGCAAACCTCTTGCTATGGAGGCACTTGAGCAGGCTTGCTCCCGAGCTATGCTCCTGTGAATGAACACTGTTCATTTACACTCAGGGCGCTTATTGGAGCCACCCCCTGCTCTCTCCTTATTGGCTCACTGGCTTTGATTGACAGTAGCAGAAGCCAATAGCACCCACTGCTGCATGAGCCAATTTGAGCAGCTTTATAATAATGGGAAATATTGGGGACCCCAAACCTCCCTTATGCCGCGTACACACGTGCGGACTTTTGCCGGCGGACCTAGTCCAGCGGACAATCCCGCGGGACTTTCCAGCTAGGTCCGCTGGACTTTCCGAGCGTGTGGACTAGCCCACACACGCACGGACTTCTCCAGCGGATAATCCGCCGGCCAAAAGTCCGCGGGACTTTTGAAAATGAACGGACTTGCCCACACACGGAGCAGTCCGTTCATTTCGAACGTAACTTCAGGTTACGTAGCTAGCGTAAGCAGTAAATGCCGCCGCGCTAGCTCCGCAAGCTGGCATGGATTTGAAGGAAATCCCCACGCCGAAAAAACGGCGTGGGGGTTCCCCCCAAATCCAAGTCAGACCCTCATCCGAGCACGCAGCCTGGCAGGCCAGGAAAGGGGTGGGGACGAACGAGCGCCCCCCCCCTCCTGAGCCGTACCAGGCCGCGTGCCCTCAACATGGGGGGGGTGCCCTGGGGAAAGGGGGGCCGTGCGGCCCCCCCCACCCCAAAGCACCTTGTCCCCATGTTGATGAGGACAAGGGCCTCTTCCCGACAACCCTGGCCGTTGGTTGTCGGGGTCTGCGGGCGGGGGCTTATCGGAATCTGGGAGCCCCCTTTAATAAGGGGGCCCCCAGATACCGGCCCCCCACCCTATGTGAATGAGTATGGGGTACGATGTACCCCTACCCATTCACCTAAGGTGTAAAATGTAAAGTACAAAAACACACACACTTTTGAAAAAATATTTTATTGCACTGCTCCGGGGGTCTTCTTCCGTCTTGGGGGTCTTCTCGCCGGACTCCTCTGCTCTCTTCTGCTCTTTTACCTAGCTCTTTCACGAGCGGGGGAGTCCGACTACCTTCTTCGTCGTCGCCGCCGTCGTCTGGGGGTCTCGATCCGCCTTCGGGGGTCTTCCGGGGGTCTCTTCTGTTCTTGCGGCGGTCGTCGTCTTCCGCGCCGCCGGCGCCGCCTTCTTCTTCTTGTCCTTCTTGTTCTTCTTCTTCTTCCGATGTTGACCCGTCGCTGTCTCTGCCCGGAATGCCTGTGCCGCTCTGCGCTGGGACTTATATAGGGGCATGGGGACAGGGGCACATGTTCATGTCACATGGTGACCCCGCCCCCTTGCGATGTCACAGTCCCAGCATCCTCCGGGACTGTGACAACACAAGGGGGTGGGGTCACCATGTGACATGTGCATGTGACCCTGTCCCCATGCCCCTATATAAGTCCAAGCGCAGCGCGGCACAAGCATTCCGGGCAGAGAGAGCGTCGGGTCAACATCGGAAGAAGAAGAACAAGAAGAAGGACAAGAAGAAGAAGAAGGCGCCGGCGGCGCGGAAGACGACGACCGCCGCAAGAACAGAAGAGACCCCCGAAGGCGGATCGAGACCCCCAGACGACGACGACGGCGGCGACGACGAAGAAGGTAGCCGGACTCCTCCGTTCGTGAAAGAGCTAGGTAAAAGAGCAGAAGAGAGCGGAGGAGTCCGGCGAGAAGACCCCCAAGACGGAAGAAGACCCCCGGAGCAGTGCAATAAAATATTTTTTCAAAAGTGTGTGTGTTTTTGTACTTTACATTTTACACCTTAGGTGAATGGGTAGGGGTACATCGTACCCCATACTCATTCACATAGGGTGGGGGGCCGGGATCTGGGGGCCCCCTTATTAAAGGGGGTTCCCAGATTCCGATAAGCCCCCGCCCGCAGACCCCGACAACCAACGGCCAGGGTTGTCGGGAAGAGGCCCTTGTCCTCATCAACATGGGGACAAGGTGCTTTGGGGGGGCCGCACGGCCCCCCTTTCCCCAGGGCACCCCCCATGTTGAGGGCACGCGGCCTGGTACGGCTCAGGAGGGGGGGGGGGGGCGCTCGTTCGTCCCCACCCCTTTCCTGGCCTGCCAGGCTGCGTGCTCGGATGAGGGTCTGACATGGATTTGGGGGGAACCCCCACGCCGTTTTTTCGGCGTGGGGAGTCCCTTTAAATCCATGGCAGGTCACGGAGCTAGCGCGGCGGCAGTAACTGCCTACGCTAGCTACGTAACCTGAAGTCACGTGCTAAATGAACGGACTTGCCGATGAGCGGCAAGTCCGTTCATTTCAAAAGTCCCGCGGACTTGCCCACTAACGGCGGGATTGTCCGCCGGACTGCCAAGTCCAGCAGATAATTTTAAAACCAAACTTAAAACTTTGGTCCGCCGGACTTTGGCGCCAAAAGTCCGCCGGCGCCCACACACGAGGGGATTATCCGCTGGACTTCAGTCCAGAGGATAATCCCGCGGGATTGTCCCTTCGTGTGTACGCGGCCTTAGTCTTATTTCTATACAGTACATGTCTGTTCAGGTGTGGCCTGGTTGAGCCCCAAATAAATTTCAAAATGAGTTGTTGGAAGCGAAGCGAAGTGTGGCCAGGGGGAACAAGGACTGTGAGAACTCTAAACGGTTAGAGGACTTTAAGCAGAATAGACATCTTTATCACATGTATGCGACCTATCCAGGAATTACTATGTATATCCCAAGAATTAATTATTTTGGGTAAGGGATTAAATAAGAGTGTACAAAGTGTGTTAAGAAGGGGTAAGATTAATTTCCAGATAGGGAACCAAATTAGACCATTTAAAAGAAAACTGGACCTGTATAGCAGTGCATACGGTAGCCAATAAGGACACATCAAGCGCTTGCCTACATTTTTTTATATGCTGTCTGTAAATACATCTTGTTGTTGTTGTTTTAGTTAAAGCGGTGTGTCAGCTTAAAAAAAAAAAATTTAAAAGTCAGCAGCTAAAAAAAAAGTCGCTGCTGACTTTTAATAAGTACACTTACCTTCCCAGGGCGCCCGCAATGCTGTTCGTGGAGGCAGATAGAGCTTTATTTTGGTGGTATTTATTAACTGATGGATTTTTATTATTTTATATAAAAAGACAAAAAAAAGACAAAAAAAAAATAACTAACATCTTATACTTACCTGCTCTGTGCAATGGTTTTGCACAGAGCAGCTCTGATGCTCCTCTTCTTGGGACCCCACCAGTCGTCCTCGCTCCTTCCCCCTGCCAAGTGCCCCCAATAGCAAACCTCTTGCTATGGAGGCACTTGAGCAGGCTTGCTCCCGAGCTATGCTCCTGTGAATGAACACTGTTCATTTACACTCAGGGCGCTTATTGGAGCCACCCCCTGCTCTCTCCTTATTGGCTCACTGGCTTTGATTGACAGTAGCAGAAGCCAATAGCACCCACTGCTGCATGAGCCAATTTGAGCAGCTTTATAATAATGGGAAATATTGGGGACCCCAAACCTCCCTTATGCCGCGTACACACGTGCGGACTTTTGCCGGCGGACCTAGTCCAGCGGACAATCCCGCGGGACTTTCCAGCTAGGTCCGCTGGACTTTCCGAGCGTGTGGACTAGCCCACACACGCACGGACTTCTCCAGCGGATAATCCGCCGGCCAAAAGTCCGCGGGACTTTTGAAAATGAACGGACTTGCCCACACACGGAGCAGTCCGTTCATTTCGAACGTAACTTCAGGTTACGTAGCTAGCGTAAGCAGTAAATGCCGCCGCGCTAGCTCCGCAAGCTGGCATGGATTTGAAGGAAATCCCCACGCCGAAAAAACGGCGTGGGGGTTCCCCCCAAATCCAAGTCAGACCCTCATCCGAGCACGCAGCCTGGCAGGCCAGGAAAGGGGTGGGGACGAACGAGCGCCCCCCCCCTCCTGAGCCGTACCAGGCCACGTGCCCTCAACATGGGGGGTGCCCTGGGGAAAGGGGGGCCGTGCGGCCCCCCCACCCCAAAGCACCTTGTCCCCATGTTGATGAGGACAAGGGCCTCTTCCCGACAACCCTGGCCGTTGGTTGTCGGGGTCTGCGGGCGGGGGCTTATCGGAATCTGGGAGCCCCCTTTAATAAGGGGGCCCCCAGATACCGGCCCCCCACCCTATGTGAATGAGTATGGGGTACGATGTACCCCTACCCATTCACCTAAGGTGTAAAATGTAAAGTACAAAAAACACACACACTTTTGAAAAAATATTTTATTGCACTGCTCCGGGGGTCTTCTTCCGTCTTGGGGGTCTTCTCGCCGGACTCCTCTGCTCTCTTCTGCTCTTTTACCTAGCTCTTTCACGAGCGGGGGAGTCCGACTACCTTCTTCGTCGTCGCCGCCGTCGTCTGGGGGTCTCGATCCGCCTTCGGGGGTCTTCCGGGGGTCTCTTCTGTTCTTGCGGCGGTCGTCGTCTTCCGCGCCGCCGGCGCCGCCTTCTTCTTCTTGTCCTTCTTGTTCTTCTTCTTCTTCCGATGTTGACCCGTCGCTGTCTCTGCCCGGAATGCCTGTGCCGCTCTGCGCTGGGACTTATATAGGGGCATGGGGACAGGGTCACATGTTCATGTCACATGGTGACCCCGCCCCCTTGCGATGTCACAGTCCCAGCATCCTCCGGGACTGTGACAACACAAGGGGGTGGGGTCACCATGTGACATGTGCATGTGACCCTGTCCCCATGCCCCTATATAAGTCCAAGCGCAGCGCGGCACAAGCATTCCGGGCAGAGAGAGCGTCGGGTCAACATCGGAAGAAGAAGAACAAGAAGAAGGACAAGAAGAAGAAGAAGGCGCCGGCGGCGCGGAAGACGACGACCGCCGCAAGAACAGAAGAGACCCCCGAAGGCGGATCGAGACCCCCAGACGACGACGACGGCGGCGACGACGAAGAAGGTAGCCGGACTCCTCCGTTCGTGAAAGAGCTAGGTAAAAGAGCAGAAGAGAGCGGAGGAGTCCGGCGAGAAGACCCCCAAGACGGAAGAAGACCCCCGGAGCAGTGCAATAAAATATTTTTTCAAAAGTGTGTGTGTTTTTGTACTTTACATTTTACACCTTAGGTGAATGGGTAGGGGTACATCGTACCCCATACTCATTCACATAGGGTGGGGGGCCGGGATCTGGGGGCCCCCTTATTAAAGGGGGTTCCCAGATTCCGATAAGCCCCCGCCCGCAGACCCCGACAACCAACGGCCAGGGTTGTCGGGAAGAGGCCCTTGTCCTCATCAACATGGGGACAAGGTGCTTTGGGGGGCCGCACGGCCCCCCTTTCCCCAGGGCACCCCCCATGTTGAGGGCACGCGGCCTGGTACGGCTCAGGAGGGGGGGGGCGCTCGTTCGTCCCCACCCCTTTCCTGGCCTGCCAGGCTGCGTGCTCGGATGAGGGTCTGACATGGATTTGGGGGGAACCCCCACGCCGTTTTTTCGGCGTGGGGAGTCCCTTTAAATCCATGGCAGGTCACGGAGCTAGCGCGGCGGCAGTAACTGCCTACGCTAGCTACGTAACCTGAAGTCACGTGCTAAATGAACGGACTTGCCGATGAGCGGCAAGTCCGTTCATTTCAAAAGTCCCGCGGACTTGCCCACTAACGGCGGGATTGTCCGCCGGACTGCCAAGTCCAGCAGATAATTTTAAAACCAAACTTAAAACTTTGGTCCGCCGGACTTTGGCGCCAAAAAGTCCGCCGGCGCCCACACACGAGGGGATTATCCGCTGGACTTCAGTCCAGAGGATAATCCCGCGGGATTGTCCCTTCGTGTGTACGCGGCCTTAGTCTTATTTCTATACAGTACATGTCTGTTCAGGTGTGGCCTGGTTGAGCCCCAAATAAATTTCAAAATGAGTTGTTGGAAGCGAAGCGAAGTGTGGCCAGGGGGAACAAGGACTGTGAGAACTCTAAACGGTTAGAGGACTTTAAGCAGAATAGACATCTTTATCACATGTATGCGACCTATCCAGGAATTACTATGTATATCCCAAGAATTAATTCTTTTGGGTAAGGGATTAAATAAGAGTGTACAAAGTGTGTTAAGAAGGGGTAAGATTAATTTCCAGATAGGGAACCAAATTAGACCATTTAAAAGAAAACTGGACCTGTATAGCAGTGCATACGGTAGCCAATAAGGACACATCAAGCGCTTGCCTACATTTTTTTATATGCTGTCTGTAAATACATCTTGTTGTTGTTGTTTTAGTTAAAGCGGTGTGTCAGCTTAAAAAAAAAAAAATTTAAAAGTCAGCAGCTAAAAAAAAAGTCGCTGCTGACTTTTAATAAGTACACTTACCTTCCCAGGGCGCCCGCAATGCTGTTCGTGGAGGCCGAGATGTCCCTCGGCGTTCCGGATCCAGCGCCGCCATCCTCAGTGAGGGAAACGGCTTCGCGCGGCCTACTGAGCATGCGCAAGTCGGCGTGCAGCCTACTGCGCATGCGCGAGTCGGCGCGCGGCCTACTGCGCATGCGCGAGTGGGATTTGTGAATGGGGAACGCAATGTGTTGTGGGACACAGTTCCCATAACACACTGCACCCCATTCCATAGAAGACGGAAGGAGAGAAGATCACCGCGGCGCTGGAGGAGGCAGATTAGGACAATCTGCCTAGCAACAGCCATTTCTGGTAAGTAAAAAAAAAATATATATATATTTTTTTTCATTTGAAATTGTTATTAACATTTTTAAAAGTTTTTGTTTTCAGGGTGTTCCTCCACTTTAAATTATACATCTACTATAAAGCTGCAATAAACATATGATAGTGTCCAAAACAAACTATAAACATAATAGTATGGCTGAACATATCGGCATGACCTGACCACCAAATTTTTCCAAAACTATGCAAGATTGCATTGCAGTTTTGACTGGTGATATGCCCACTATATTATGTATGGCTTTGAACATTGAGCACAATATATTAGATCTCCGTCTGGAAGAACAATTTTCATATGAGGCTTGTTTTGTAAAGTATCTTTAGAATAAAACTGGTACTGCGTAAGAATTACATATTTGCACTTCATAACATCAATAAATAGGATGATCAAAGTACTAATTAAAAATTAAACACCAGTTCATTATGTTTTAATCAGTGAGAAGGTTGTTCAAAGTATAACAAAGCATACTGCTTTAAAAAGCCAATGAATTATGACTTATGCTTGCTGCTGTGACTCCGCTTATCGCACAAGTGGCTTTAGTTTCAGCAAGGTTCTTATTTTAACTTAAATGGAGCTTCTGATCCTTCTGTGTGGTAATAAGGAATTGTATTTTCTCTCAAACCTCCCAGGAGCTGAAATGAAAACCCAACACCAAGGACCTGTCTGGATTCACTCTCAGGCTGGATGTGGGTGGGGCCAAGGCCTAACTTCGCTAGGGTGAATCCCCATTCCCAGAGGGAATCAATGTACTACATGTCCTCATAGGGCAAAGTATAAGTACCATCATCTTCCGCCCCTTTTCTGGAAAATCTAAAGGCCTGCTTTACTTACAATTTTCTAGGTGGAAGCCACGGAATAAAGTGAGTCCACTGAGTAACAAGAGAAATTCAGACATCTTCAATACAACCATTGTCCAACACAAAACACGGTCAGCCCACGTTTCCAGTCACAATACAGCTAATGTTTTCTCCTTGCCCTGTCATGGTGGTGCCTCACAGTTACTGTCTTCCTGGCTGTGCCCAAAGGTAACAAGTTGAGTGTTCAGGATGTTCCTTCTACCTTTGGAACAGAAAAGGCCCCAAGCTTCCCACAGGGACCAACTATCCTCTTCCTACTCTGATACCTGCACTCCACCCATGACCACTCCACAGTCCTATATATATATTCTCTCTTACTTGGGAAAAGGGAACCCAATGAGGAATTACATAGAAGCCACTTAAAGCCTTCCTACATTCTACAAAAAAGGTTTGTATAAAAAAAATATATATTTTTAACATGTTCGAGGCTACCAACATGGAGGCACATCTCCATGGCTCTTGAAGGACTGTGGGGACACAGCAACAATTGATTTTCTTTGCTGCAAATTCAAGAGTGGGAGTATTAGATTATCCACGTGGGCATAAATTTCAAGCATCTTACTGTGGGATCCTAGCGCCACCTGATTTTATGGTATTGATAAGTGTAGCAATTGATTTCCATCTGCTCCCCATACCTGGGGTTGGTCTTGTAGCCCAAGGGTGGGGACCTAGCTGTCTGTCCGCACCTGTGCAATTTGTCTAGCTATGTTGAAGGGGAATGTATGTGCACCTCCTGGATACTGCATAAATAATTTGTCCTTCACATCAATCTTTTTCTAACCACGCACCCCTTGAACCCTTGAAGAAGCCAACCAGGTGAAACGCGTCAGCATGAGTCATCCTTCCCGCCCTGATATGTGTTGTTTTGCAACAATCGATATAGATACGTTCTTAATATATGCATGGTATACACATAGGGAAGAACCTCTATCTTCAGGGGTGTACTGGTTGAGTATTATGTGTGGATATAATTTCTTGTTTTTTTATTTGTTGTTTTTACATCCCCCAAGGTGTCTCCTTTTTTAATATCCTATTTGTAATAAAGTCAGTTTTATCTTTACATATGTATTTGTGGTAATTCTGAGATTTTTTTTTTAGCATCTATAAAGTCCCACCTCTATACTTGTTTTTTTGCAGTTACTATAGGGATGTGATGCTGATATTATCAGCCAGGCTCTTGCTCGTATGCTTTTCATATTTTTAACAATGTAGGGAAGAGGGGGCCTGCTCCAAGAGGTGGAGTCTGCCCAACCTGAAATGGGGCTTTTTATTGATTTCACTCTTCCTGTATTGCCACTAACCTATTGAACTTGATAGGCTGGCTATATGCCCCTCAAACATGAACTACTCCAGTATGTACAAAGTGCTCCAATTAGCTCTCAGTCTTTCTAATTAATATCTCCTGAGCATAGTTGATGGACTATTGTGAAGGTTTTGCTGAAATGTCAGATGAGCAAAATCAGGAAATTAGAATGATAAAAAGAAGAAGCTCTTTTTTGAACCTACCACAGATTACATCCACTTAAGGGTGAACAACAAGATTCTATGATTAAAGGGGTAAAGTGCAGGGGCAGCAATTTCAAAGGGATTATTTCACTGTTGGAGTCTAAAGCTGCATGGACAATTTTTAGTAGGTGAGCCATGCTGCTGAAATCATTAGTAGTGATTGTTCACTTAACAAATAGAACAAATGTCTCCCCATGGTGTAATCTACACAAGCAGCATGCAGTAGTAGTAATAGCAATTAACCACACACAATGACAATATGTGCAATAATGCAATGCCAGTTGCTACTACATACCACTTTTTATTGTTTACACAATAGGATGCCATTTGTTGCATATATTTAGCAATTGAAGTGGTTCGAAAGTCTAAATATTATTTATCTTAATGCATTCCCTGTATTAAGGTTAAAAAAAAAAGAGCTACCTTTTCTATGCCCTTCCGGCACTAAACATTTACCCGTCTCCTCTGATCGATCCAGTTATGGACCTGGCTGCATGTCTTCTCCCTTCACTTCCTCATCTCACAGGAATCCTTGAGAGCAGCGGGAGGCATTGTCAAACTACAATATATATAAATGTTTGATAATGCTGTCATGTGTACATCTTGTGAAATGTATATATTCCTGGAATGTAGGAGTGTGAGAGGGTTATTCATTTGTAAGCCCAGGTTCTGGATCCTAATGAAAGAGTGAGCAACATTGAGATGCATTGAAAACCTGGAGAATAGCCTGATCCTCACAGGGCAGATACTGGCTGAGGCAATAATAAAAAAGAGTCCAGAGGCAGATATCTGTGTTACAGTTAAAAGATGTGAAATGGTGAAGA
This sequence comes from Lithobates sylvaticus, assembly GCA_028564925.1. Lineage (NCBI taxonomy): Eukaryota > Metazoa > Chordata > Amphibia > Anura > Ranidae > Lithobates > Lithobates sylvaticus. The sequence goes on along the minus strand of CM053027.1, from coordinate 494,325,680 downwards.
AAGTCAGGGAGGCTTTTCCTGAACTGGCACATCCTAATGAATATGCCCACTTAGCTGATATTGGAAATGTAAGTTCATGTAATGTAAGTTCAATTCTGCAGAAATATAAGTCCCCTAACAACCATGGAAATGACTACATAGAGAATGGAAATAGATGTGCAGTGAAGTCCAGACTGGTGCTTATGGTAGGGGACTCTGTTAGCAAGACTGCGAAAGCTGAACAATGGATTGTCTTCTGGGTGCTCAAGTTCAGCACATCATGGATTGCTAGTAGAGTTGAGCGGACACCTGGATGTTCGGGTTCGGCAGGTTCGGCCGAACTTCAGAAAAAAATTCGGGTTTGGGACCGAACTTGACCCGAACTTGACCCCGAACACCGAACCCCATTGAAGTCAATGGGGACCCGAACGGCTATAATAAAGTGTCGGCTCCCGTCCCCCTTAATACAGAGAACAGTCATTGAAGTCATTTATTTTTAAAAAGTTAGTCATAAAAAGTGTTTGGGGACCTGGGTCCTGCCCCAGGGGACATGTATCAATGCAAAAAAAACTTTTAAAAAAGGCCTTTTTTTCGGGAGCAGTGATTTTAATAATGATTAAAGTGAAACAATAAATGTGTAATATTCCTTTAAATGTCGTACCTGGGGGGTGTCTATAGTATGCATGTAAAGGGGCGCATGTTTCCAGTGCTTAGAACTGTCTCTGCAAAAAGCGTCATTTTTGCAGGAAAGAAAGCTATTTAAAATCACTCGCGGCTAATGTGTATTGTCGGCTCCCGTAACACAGAGAACAGTCATTCATTGAAAGCCATTCATAAAAAAAAAGTCATTGATAAAAAATAAAAAAAACAAAAATAAAAAAGCGTAGGGGCCCCCCAAATTCAATAACCAGGCCCTTCAGGTCTGGGATGGATATTAAGGGGGACCCCAGCCAAAAAAAATAAAAAATGACGTAGGGTCCCCCTCAAAATCCATACCAGACCCTTGAGGTCTGAGATGGATTTTAAGGGGAAACCCAGCCAAAAAAAATGGCGTGAGGTCCCCCTCAAAATCCATACCAGACCCTTATCCGAGCACGCAACCTGGCAGGCCGCAGGAAAAGAGGGGGGGACGAGAGCGGCCCCCCTCCCGCCTGAACTGTACCAAGCCACATGCCCTCAACATTGGGAGGATGCTTTGGGGGTCTAAGACCCACAAAGCACCTTGTCCCCATGTTGATGAGGACAAGGGCCTCATCCCCACAACCGTGCCCGGTGGTTGTGGGGGTCTGCGGGCGGGGGGCTTATCGGAATCTGGAAGCCCCCTTTAACAAGGGGACCCCCAGATCCCGGCCCCCCCCTGTGTGAAATGGTAAGGGGGTACAAAAGTACCCCTACCATTTCACCAAAAAAGTGTCAAAAATGGTAAAAATGACAGGAGACGGTCTTTGACAATTCCTTTATTAAAATCTTCTTTCTTCTGGTCTTCCTTTCTTCATCTTCTCCTTCCGGCATCTTCTTCTTCCATCTTCTTCTTCCTCCGATCCGCTTCTTCTTGGCCTTCTCGTCCAGCATCGGTGTCTCTTCTGGCCGCTCCGCGCAATGGGAGGCTCCCGCTGGGTGAGGCTTCTCTTCGGTATCTTCTTCCACGAAGTCGGTCTCTGAGGCTTCTCTCCGGTATCTTCTTCCAGGGCGTCGGTCTCTTCTTGGGCCACTCCTCGCAATGGGAGGCTCCCGGTGTGTGAGGCTTCGCTTGGGCTGACAGTTCTTCCCCACGTCACGGGGAAAGCCATAGGGAAGTCCCCATGACGTTCCCATGCGTCAGAGGGGGCGGGGTTACCAGGTGGCCCCGCCCTCCGTTATAAAAGAACTGTCAGCCCAAGCGAAGCCTCACACATCGGGAGCCTCCCATTGCGAGGAGTGGCCCAAGAAGAGACCGACGCCCTGGAAGAAGATACCGGAGAGAAGCCTCAGAGACCGACGCCGTGGAAGAAGATACCGAAGAGAAGCCTCACCCAGCGGGAGTCTCCCATTGCGCGGAGCGGCCCAGAAGAGACACCGATGCTGGACGAGAAGGCCAAGAAGAAGCGGATCGGAGGAAGAAGAAGATGGAAGAAGAAGATGCCGGAAGGAGAAGATGAAGAAAGGAAGACCAGAAGAAAGAAGAAAGAAGATTTTAATAAAGGAATTGTCAAAGACCGTCTCCTGTCATTTTTTAAAATTTTTGACACTTTTTTGGTGAAATGGTAGGGGTACTTTTGTACCCCCTTACCATTTCACACAGGGGGGGGGTGGGATCTGGGGGTCCCCTTGTTAAAGGGGGCTTCCAGATTCCGATAAGCCCCCCGCCCGCAGACCCCCACAACCACCGGGCACGGTTGTGGGGATGAGGCCCTTGTCCTCATCAACATGGGGACAAGGTGCTTTGTGGGTCTTAGACCCCCAAAGCATCCTCCCAATGTTGAGGGCATGTGGCCTGGTACGGTTCAGGCGGGAGGGGGGGCCGCTCTCGTCCCCCCTCTTTTCCTGCGGCCTGCCAGGTTGCGTGCTCGGATAAGGGTCTCGTATGGATTTTGAGGGGGACCCCACGCCATTTTTTTTGGCTGGGTTTCCCCTTAAAATCCATCCCAGACCTCAAGGGTCTGGTATGGATTTTGAGGGGGACCCTACGCCATTTTTTTTTGGCTGGGGTCCCCCTTAATATGCATCCCAGACCTGAAGGGCCTGGTTATTGAATTTGGGGGACCCCTACACTTTTTATTTTTTTTATTTTTTATCAATTACTTTTTTTTTTATGAATGACTTTCAATGAATGACTGTTCTCTGTATTACGGTAGCCGACAATACACATTAGCCGCGAGTGATTTTAAATAGCTTTCTTTCCTGCAAAAATGACACTTTTTGCAGAGACAGTTCTAAGCACTGGAAACATGCGCCCCTTCACATGCATACTATAGACACCCCCCAGGTACAAAATTTAAAGGAATATTACACTTTTATTGTTTCAATTTAATCATTATTAAAATCACTGCTCCCGAAAAAACGGCCGTTTTTAAAAGTTTTTTTTGCATTGATACATGTCCCCTGGGGCAGGACCCAGGTCCCCAAACACTTTTTATGACTAAATTTTTAAAAATAAATGACTTCAATGACTGTTCTCTGTATTAAAAGCACTCGCGGCTATATGAATATCAATTTATATAGCCGCGAGTGCTTTTAAAAGACATTTTAAAAAGCAACATTAAATCCCCGAACACCGGACCCGAACCTGAACATACAGTCAATTGTTCGGGTTCGGGTCCGGGACCTGAACACCCTAAAGTCCGGTACGGACCAGAACTTTACAGTTTGGGTTCGCTCAACCCTAATTGCTAGCAATGACAAAGTTAGGGAAAACTGAAAGGTCTTGAAACTATTTTAGGGAATTAGGAGACTCAAACCTAGAACCCCCAATATAACATTTTAGAAAACTAGCAGTGCCACAATTTAAACTAGTCATGCTCACATTGTGGCCTTGGCTGGTTGTGGCTCTCTGCTTGCCTTTTACTTGCCCTTAAGCCTTTTCTACCCACAATGAGAATGCTCTTAGATATATCAACCACAGGGCCTTAATCATCTCACTGAGACCAAAAATAATGCAATACTTCTTCCACTGACTCCAATAATAGGGACATTTTTTCTTCCCACTGGAGTTCAACCCTAGGGCATTGTTTACTCCCACTGGTCACAGTATGGTTCCCCAACATTTTGAAGGAAAATGAGCTGGTCCTTTGAAAAGGTTGAGGACCCATGTAAAACACCAACGAGATAAACTTTATGAAGATAAACAAGTAAGTGAAAAGGCTATATAGTTGAAGTTGATATATATATTTTTTGCCCATGTTTTACACACATATCCTCTCATAATTCTGTTCCTTAAATAAAATTATTAGCCTTTCCTTGATATTGCTTGGAAACAGCTACTGCAAACCCTGCACATGTGCACCTGCTGCTAGTTGATGAAATGGCAGGGCTAGGATGTACAAACTCCTGTTTGAACTACATCCCAAAAGAGCAGTGGGCGAGGTTAGGCATTTTCAGACATGAATTGACTAGCTAGAGGCTGGTGAATCGGCGATGACAGCACGCCATTACTGTTGTCATCAAGTCCTGCTGAAGATCTAGCTGACACAGTGACACAAAGGTGACAATGCTGCAATGCATTGCACACAGAGTGTGCATTGTTACTCTTGAAAAGAAATGCATTAGAGCAGTTCTGCTGACAAGATCACCATTTTTTTTTTTAAAGAATATTTAGGGGCTGTAGGGGTAAAAACAGATTGTGCAAGGTAAGTTTGATTGGCAGCCCAGATAACATATATAAGTTTTGTATGTTGCTTATAGTTCCACTTTTTACTGAGCTGACATCTCAGTTGGCTACAGGATCTGTGTTAGAGATGAGCAGGGTGCATTGTGCAAGGGATTAAAGGACTGGAGGAGATTTAAAACCAGGATCTGAGTGGGAGGTGGAGGATTGGTTAATAATAGAAATAGAAAATGGAAAAGAAATAGAAAAAGTTATCTTGTGCACCTACAAGTGATGGGCATGTAGCAGGGATAAATAGTCCGGGGTATCTCCAAATTAAGTGAGGGCCATAAAAGTTTAAAATGTATGTTAACAAATGCCAGAAGTCTCAAAAACAAAGCAAACTTCAAGTTTTGATGACAAGGATTATACTATAGTAAATTTAATGAACACTTGGCTGGATGAAAGCTATGGTTGTATGTTTAGAAAAGAAAGGCCATCTGGATTCTATAAGATCAAATATACATAATTAATAAGTAATATTTGTGGAAAAAATTGCTAAACCAACTGTGCAAAGGTAACCGTAATTACATTTAGCTGCTGATCTCAATGGTCTTTGACCCCATACTATACAATGTCAATATAGAAAAAAGAGCTCCTGAAATATCAAAAAGAAATATAGTGTTTAAAATAACCATTCAAAGGTAAGAATCTAGAAACTCAAATCCCTTATGTACACAAAAATTCATGCATTTACATCAACATTTTCAAAATAAGTATGGTAAGAATATATAATTGTATGTATCTCAATATGTGCATTGAAGCTTATAGTGCAAAATCAAATATAAAAAAGTCCATATAAAGTGCGGTCTTTAAAGTGCTTATGTGCAAGGTTCTTATGTAACAAATCTTCTATATAAAAATGCCTGGTTCTCTAAGCCAAAAAGATTCCACCACAGCAATCTAAGTGCTGCCACCCCCAGTGCCCCCAACAGGGACTGCACTCACCAATTGGAGTTGACCCCCCGAGTATGTACTAAGGAAGGTAAAAACAGAACTTGAATCTCTAGTCTTGTGCTATTAATAACACTGTCCAGGAGCCAATTCTTGTCCATAAGGTTAAAAAGGAAAAAACTGAGGAACCATGATAGCATATTACCTATTTATGAAAACCGCATACATAATAAAGTGTATTGAACTCACAACTAAAGTATGTGTGGAACCGCTTGCACCAATCCACACAGAGCCAGCATGCGTTCAAAATAGCGGATATGACACGACACTGGAAGCTCCCGCTCTTACGTGTTTTGTCACATTCAGGACGTCATCAGGACGTACCTATTTGGATTTATTATAAGTCACTTCACATAAATGACATAAGTAAGCCATGCAGATATTCATTTCTATCAGAATCTAACAGCTGTTTAATGTGGGCGGAGGAAACTCTCCTGCCAGCCATTGTTCCATTAGATCCACAGATGTAGAACAGGCTGTAGGCTGAATAGTGGCTTCATTTGATTTTTTTTTTTGATTTTTTTTTACAAGTAGAAGATTTTTATTAAGAAATTCAAAAGTACAACAACTAGAGCAGCATACAGAGTCCAAAAAGTGCCAGTACATCTCAGTATCAATGTCAGGAGTCAGGAGCTGGGATGACCAGGTACAGTACATGTAGCTACAGAAAGAAACTGGGACCAAACAATGTATAATGAAGTAAATGTATTTACAGCACGCAAAAAGACATGCACACACCAGCAAATAGCAAACATAAACAAGTGACCCACAACCAAAAATGCCTATATAACAGAAACCTACAAAACTAACTATATACAATATGTACAATATGGGAAGCAGGGGTAACAGGGGTAATGCAGTAAAAAGGGGAAATAAGGACTGGATACAGGAACAAGGCAAGCACTAGTAAGGGAACAGTATGCAAGGATAGCTCAGGAGCAGGATGGATCTGGCAGCAAGCAAGGCAATCAAAACACTGACGCAAGTTGCAATAGTAGATGTGGGACTTAAGTACCCTCCCCGCTGGTGGTTACTGGAACTACAGCTTTCAACCTAGAGAACCACAGTGCCACCAACAGGTGAACCAGGTGCTAACAATTGATTACTATCCAGAAGAGGAGGAAATCAACATAGTAGTACTAGCAAAAAGAACAGCATCCATAATCATATCAGTACCATTGGCGCTAAAACTTTTACATAGAGTCCATTGGAACACTCGGAAAGTCTACCCGAAGGAGTCATCACTGTCTTACAAAGTAGGAGAAGGGGAAGAAGAGGGGGGGACAAGAGATGGGGGGAAGAATAGGGGGGAGGGAGAAGAAGTGGGGGGGGCAGGATGGGAAGAGCTAAGACTCCAAATGTGTTCATATGATCAAGGTGGATTAGTGCAAAGAAAAGAAACCAAACTGTGTATTAATGCAGAGAAGGAACATTATCAGAGCCAAAGGAGTCTATCCAAGCAGATCAAATATCATCCAACTTCTTAGGGCAATTTGTACTGACATAGGTGAGTATGTACATAGGCAAAACAGTGTTAAGGAGAACACTGTAGGAGGATTATGGGACTGCAGAAAAGTTTCTCTACGTGCCTAAAAAGTAGTATACCAAATAAACAGTTTAATACATTGCCCCAATGTGGAATCATCTCAAACTTTTAAAAGCAACACTTTTGGATCTATTCCGAGGGATAAGTTGTACACCTATGTGTGGTAGTTTAGCTTTGGCTTGTGTCTTATGCTTTAAAAATCCTGCCTATTCACCCATGTTTTGTTTTTGGACTAAAGTTCTACTTTGGAGTAAACTTGTTAGGGAACCGCCAACTATTATCCCAAAATATTTGAACACGTCTACCCAGCATAACAGAGTATTCATAGCTGGCTTGGGATGCAATGGGCTAAGTGGAAAGATAAGGGATTTCCTGCCATTATTTGTAATCCCAGAATAGGTACAGAAGTTGTCTATAATCTGTAACACCATTTGTAAAGAAGAGGACATATCCTTACGATACAGGAGGGTGTCATCAGCATATAAGAATATTTTCTCCTTCACTATCCCGAAGCCAATGTCCTTCACTGAGTCAACAGTATGGATTTGCGCTAGCAGCAGTTCCACTACAAGGGCAAGGAGAGAGGGGAGAGCTCTGCCTCATCCCCCTATAGAGGGGGAAGGGAGGAGACAGAAAGTTGTAAGTGTGGATCCTGGCTAGGGATGAGCCCGGTGTTCGATTTGAACCCATGTTCGAATCGAACATCGGCCGTTTGCATCAAATTCGTGTGATACGAACGGCCCACAATGCACTGTGCCAGTTGCAGTGCATTGCTGGCTGATGATTGGCCAAGCATGCACTGTGACCCAGCATGCTTGGCCAATCACAGCGCCGGCAGCGAGGAGAGGCATAATTGGCCACAGGCAGGATGCCTATGGCCAATTATAGCTCAGGGGGGTTTAGTACACGCCCCACACTATATAAGGCCGCCAGTGCGGCGGCCTTGTGTAGTGTTGTGCGGCGTTCATAGAGAGCAGGATACACAGGAATCAGTGCATTTAAATAGCGATTTTTTTTACCAAAAATATGTAGAAGAATACGTATCGGCCTAAACTGAGGGGAAAAAAAATTTTTTTTTTTTTTTTATTATAGCAAAAAATATTGCATTTTTTTCAAAATTGTCACTCTATTTTTGGTTATAGCGCAAAAAAAAGGGGGAAAAAAAGGACGCCAATTTTTTTGGGAGCCACGTCGCAAGACCGCGCAATTGTCAGTTAAAGCGACGCAGTGCCGAATTGCAAAAAAGGGGCCTGGTCCTTTGGCTGCAAATTGGTCGGGGCTTAAGTGGTTAAATGGCTTTTTTTCCTTTACAAATGTCATTTTGTGCAGGGACAGTTCTAAACACGGGAAACACATGCCACTTCACAGGCATACTTTAGCCACCCCCCAGGTATGATATTTAAAGGAATATTTCACTTTTTTTTCACTTTATGCATCATTAAAATGACTGCTCCAGAAAAATCTTCAGTTTTTAAAGCTTCCTTTTGCATTGATACATGTCCCCTGGGGCAGGACCCGGGTCCCCAAACCCTTTTTAGGACAACAACATGCATATTGGCCGTTATAAATAGCACATTAGATTTCGAACATTCGCGTCCATTGTAATTAATAGGGTTCTAACGCTCGTGCGAACTTTCGGTCCGTTCGCAGGTTCTGGTGCGAACCGAACCGAGGGGTGTTCGGCTCATACCTAATCCTGGCCATTAATGAAAAATATAGCATACATGTCCAGGAAATAAAGTAGGGTCCAAGCTAGAACTTATGGAGGACAAAATCAAACACTTTTTGGCATCTGTGCTCAAGAGCGAGATCGGTCTGTATGAGGAACACAAGTCAGGGTTCTTACCAGGCTTAAGGATAACCACCACCTCCAGCATTGAAATAGTTAAGGAGCCGGAGTCAGCATAGAGTGGAATTTAGGGGTCAGTTCCTCTAAATAGGTCTTAAAGAATTCATCCAGGAGACCCTCCAGTCTAGAGATTTTCCAGGACTGGAGGGTAGTAGATACAGCCACTTGTATCTCCTCCAGTGTAATGGAGCTGTGTAATTACTCCCTGTAGGGGTGGGGTAAATTTAGGGAGATCAATATTCTCCAGGTAGGCAATCAATTCCTCCCTCAAGTGAACTATTCGAGAGCTGTAAAGATCCTTATAATAGGACCATTCGCTATTATTCACTGTGTATTTAATTTCAATTTTTTAGAACTTTTATATCTGAAAACACCATTTTGCAGTCTCTCAAGTGGCTGCAGGATAAGAGAATACTACACAGTGGGGTCAGGAGTGCTTCATAATTAACTATTGTTGGAAAAAATTTAACTAGTATAAAAAAAAAAATAACCACTCTTAGTTAAAAAAAAATCAAATAATTGAATCAATCTTCTCGTTTTTAAACTGGGATTTCTAAGGTAATAGTTCCTTTTGAGAATCCTGACCTAATTTGGTTCCTAAGGCGAGGATGCCAAAATGAATGGTCTTTAATTCAGCAAAAACACACATTTAAAATATTTACAGTGCATCCGGAAAGTATTCACAGCTCTTCACTTTTTCCACATTTTGTTATGTTACAGCCTTATTCCAAAATGGGTTAAATTTATTATTTTCCTCAAAATTCTACAAACAATGCCCCATAATAACAACATAAAATAAGTTTGTTTAAAATATTTCCAAATGTATTAAAAATGAAAAAAATCACATGTACATACTGTAAGTATTTACAACCTTTGCTCAATACTTTGTTAAAGCACTTTTCGCACCAATTATAGCCTCAAGTCATTTTGAGTATGATGCTACAAGCTTGGCACACCTATTTTTGGGCAGTTTCTCCCATTCTTCTTTGCAGGACCTCTCAAGCTCCATCAGGTTGGAAGGGGAGCGTTGGTGCACAGCCATTTTCATATCTCTCCTATATTCATTTCCACATTGTATTTCAATTATTTCTAGTACTCTGTCAGGACTATTGGGGTTAAAAAGAATTCATTCCTAAGGCCTTTATATCATGTATTTTCATTTATATTTTATGAACAATTCAGAAGCCATCTTTGTGCTGTTTCTTAAGAGGTTAGATTGAGTTCCTACTGGTGGTCAGAGATTTTTTCCCTAAGAGACTTGGAGGCCTCATGCACATTATCTCAGGTCGTAAATTAAAGGTCTGGACACTTAGTAAAATAAACAAGATAGGAAGCTAGGAAGAGGGCCCATGGCTAGTGTTTAGATTAGAGACTCATATTTCAAATGAGCTCACAGACAGAAATTTTGTTTCCAGGATTGAGGAATAAGATAGGGCTTATTCACAAATGAAACATATTGTATTATGTACTACATAAACCATCATATTAGCTATAATTCCCAATACAGTATATGGTATTGTTATTACATGACATTAGAGTTATTATATGCATGATTAAGTGAATCATTTTACATATATTGGTTTATGTATTTTAATTATAATTTTTCTTTCATAATATATTCATAATGTTTGAATATTAATAAAACCCATTACTACATACAGTGCCTTGCAAAATTATTCACCCCCTTTGGCTTTTTACCTATTTTGTTACATTACAGCCTTTAGTTCAATGTTTTTTTAATCTGAATTATATGTGAGGGATCAGAACACAATAGTCTAAGTTGGTGAATTAAAATTAGAAAAATATATACATTAAAACTATTTTTCAGAAATAAAAAAATTATAATTGACATGTGCGTATATATTCACCCCCTTTGTTATGAAGTCCATAAAAAGCTCTGGTGCAATCAATTACTGTCAAAAGTCACATAATTAGTGAAATGATGTCCACCTGTGTGCAATCTAAGTGTCACATGATCTGTCATTACCTATACACACCTTTTTGAAAGGCCCCAGAGGCTACAACACCTATGCAAGAGGCACCACTAACCAAACACTGCCATGAAGACCAAAGAACTCTCCAAACAAGTAAGGAAAAATGTTGTTGAGAAGTACAAGTGGCTCTAATCAGGTGCTTAAAAAAAAAAAAAACGCCCCAGTCACTGTAATTTATGCACCCGGCATCCTGAAAAGGGCCGAACGCATGAATAGGGGGTGGTGGGCGTTAATAGATTCATGCTATGCATGAATCTATCCATTACTCATATAGGGGGTAGTATGGATAGAGGCGGCGACTCCCGTGAGCCCTTAATGGACGGGCTTTATTCTTCAAATAGATCCCTGAGTTTCTGCAGAGTTTCTTGTGATGTCAATATTAGGCCCACCCCTGCTGAAGGAACTGTCATTCCACTGCTAAATGTCAGAGTTTCTAGACGGTTGAAAGGTGTGAATCCCTTGATGTACAGGTTATAGTAGGCCCAGATTTCTGTTGAAAATACATAGGTCTGATCTTAGTGTTACTAAATTTCAGGGAGCTAACAGCCAATAATTTGCTTAAATGACATGAAATGAAAATGAAATTGTCACCCAGACATCACAATTTATATGTGTAACAGTTGATTGGTGGTCATTGGGACAGCACCGTGATAGTGGCCATCTTTCTAAACTGTAGTTTATTAATTGCAAACCATTTTCCCAGATTGCAGAGCATGCAACACCAGCTTATACAGTTAATCTAGTTAAAAAAAAGTCACAAGTCCATCCTGTTCAACCAACAGCGAAAAAGAAAGAAAAACAGCGCACTCAAATACAAAACCTCCATATACACTATCCAATACCCACAGTTGATCCAGAGGAAGGCAAAAAAACCTCTTGAGGATTACAACATCAACATTCTATTGTCACAGTTATCAGCTATATTCCCACCCACCTTTAAGTCTCATGATTCCTACTACTCCAGAGTTGTGTCCAGTTTTTCAATTTAAAATGGCCTTTTCTGTTATATACTGTATATACAGTATATATTTTTTTCTTGTAGTTCAATTAATACATGCCAAATGGCAAAAGGTACCTGGGTAGATACTAACTGAATGACGCTGTCAGACATCCACACCACTTGTCAAATGTGAAGTGCTGGGATGCCTGAAACAGTATTTAAATTTGTGCACATATATATATATATATATATATTTTTTTTTTTTTTTTTTTAAAGCTGCTTCCCATGCATATACAGTACATGTTGTTTCACTGAAAAAACACATAAGTGCCAGGGACCAGAGACCATATGAATAATCTTGAAGCCATCATTTAGGCTTAACTCTGAAGTAATGAGCCTTTTTTTAACCATATGGCTCCTTTTTTTATCTCACCAGGCTAAAGAACTATTTCTATGGATTGCACTGCATATCATAAAGACAAGAAGAAGAGTGGGATAACTGATGTGAAGTTCTGGAAACCACTCTGATAGATTATAAAGCCCAGTGTTTCAGTCCTCAAGGCGCCCCAACAGGTCGTGTTTTCACGCTTTCCATTATTATGCACAGGTGATTTGATCAGTTTCACTGCCTTAGTAATTACCACAGCTGTTTCATCTGAGGGAAATCCTGAAAACATGACCTGTTGGGGCGCCTTGAGGACTGGAGTTGAGGAACACTGGTTTAGCCATTCAGTTTCTACAGAAAAGTTAAACATCAGTATTGCATTGAACAACCCTTTTCTTTATATTTTACATGTATGTTTTTCATTTATTCAAAATTAGAAAATTATTAAAAAAGTATTTTAAGTATTTAAAAAAGAATAAATTCTTTAGCTACTTTACTGGTAAAACATGTTTTTGATCAATCGCAGGGCAGATGTATTTTAGTGTACTTTTGTTATCTCCTGCTTACAGTTTAAAACTTAACAATTTTTCCTTTCTCTTATGTTCCTGGCTTGCTATGCCCTCTATTTATCTCCCTTGAGCTCTGTTCGTGATGCTCTGGCTGCAGTATATAATTCAGACAGACAGGATCCTGAGCTTTTGCCACTGACCTTAATCAGTTTACTCAACACACAAATTGTTGTGTCTACAACAATGATCATACAAAGATTATGTGTCCACCAAGCTAAGGTTCTCTATGTACAAAATACAACAAATGCTTTCTGACTGCAAATATCTCTTTGAACTTATTATTTTTTCATATGGAACTCTGTAAGAAGTGGTGGAATGGAATTGGCGGCTATCGGACTTGGCCGAACACTGCAATTTCCCACCTGTGGTAGTCTCTTGTGCCAATAAAAAAGATCCAGTAGCTGGTCAAATAAACTAAAAAAAGAAAAAATATATATATATATATATATGTATATATTGTTTGTGTTGATCACCATATATCTTTCTTTGCATTGAAATGGGCAGTGGTCAAACCAAGTGGTCTTATTCATAAAGCTACATATTGACAATGGAAAGCCCCCTTCCAGCCTCCCCATTCCGTTCCTCATTTTTTTTTAATAAGTTAAAAATACATTACTTACCTTCTCCATTCTCCAGTGGCCCATCCTATTTCAATCCTCACTTCTGGGTTAAATGATGTCCAGCATCAATCAACCACTTCCTGTGAACCCAGGCCACCAAGGACACACCGTCTAGGCTAGTGTCATTATGTAGCCTGAACACAAATTGTAAAATGGCACTCCACGCAGCATTGATGACTGTCTGACACTGGAGAAGAAGGAGACACCTCTCATCATGTGACAGAAATTTAGGCATGTATAACTGGAGTGAAGGTGCAATATATCCGGCATGAACAAATCAGCTGAAATTCAAATAACAAAACTAATCCAAAAAGTTGTTGAATCGCATTGAAGTCAATGAGTAAAGGTATGAATTTTGATGGACAATAGTGGTTCCTTAAGGGACTGATTGGTAAGCCATTTCTGAACAAAGAACTTAAAAAGCTGGGCACTGCTGGACCTTTGCCAGTGCAAAAAACACAATGGGGGTTTTAAAGGGCAGTACGAAAAATGCAAAACTCCTAAATTAGAGGTTTCAAGATTCCTTAAAACTGCATAAATATTCTTAAAATCATATTTTTTGGTCGTGAAATTAGACAATTTTTTCCTTTCTCAGTCATCTTTACTTACAGACAGCACCCCAACCTACATTTTAGATGTGACATGAGTTTTTATTAAATAGTATTAGGTCTTCTGTGACCAGCAGTAGTAAAAGCTGCAACAATCTAAATACAGAGCGGAAATTCACAAATAGAGCTAAACTCCTCAATTTCGGGTGAGTAACACAGTTTGATGCCACAGTTTTGAGCTCCCTTTAATTCACAGCAGTGCACTGATCATTTTAAAAGGTAAAAAAGGGAGTAAAGACAAAGTGCACATAAGACCCCTTTCACACTGAAGCAGTTTTCAGGCATTTTAGCGCTAGAAATAGCATCTGTGAAAGTCCTAATTCCTATACACTGGGGCGGTGCGCGTGCGGGACGTTAGAAAAAGTCCTGCAAGCAGCATCTTTGGGGTGGTTTGGGAGTGTATACAGCTCTCCCAAAACTCCCCTGCCCATTGCAATGATTGGGCAATGCTTAAGAAGCAACTGAAAATCAATTCGGAAGCGCCGCAACACAGGCATTTTAACCCCTTCTTCAGCCGCTAGCGGGGGTTCAAAGAGCCCCACTAGCAGCCAAAAAGCGCTTACAAAGCGTCTACCTTAAACAGCAGTAAAGCGCCGCTAAAGCGAGCAGCGATTTACCACTAACGCACGGGCGGCCCCAGTGTGAAAGGGGTCTAAAAAGTTATTCACACCACCACTCCCCATTCCCTGCACCCCATTCCCATATCCTCAATTGTTCCAAAAATACTAGTGCTACATTCTACAGGTATAGTTTGGTGAAAATTGGCCAGTGGCAAGACAAGCTAACGCAAGCCATAGGTGGTTGGTTTTTTTTAATCTATAAATTGTAAAGCTTCTGCCTTAAGATACAAATGTTTAAAAATTGGCCAGCAGCAGAACAGTTTTGCATCAGCAAGAACAGGCTAAAATGCAAAGACAAGAGTCAGAGATGTTTTCCAAAAGTTAAAGATTCAGCCCTGTTTACATTTTAGAGGTTTGATTGCTTATTTGGCAAAGGGAAGGAGGCGAAGGAGTAGACGTGCCAGGGATACAGCAATGTTGGCACTTAGCAGCACTATTAATGATTACATGGGTGTAAGCAGCAGCAGCAAAAACAAGAGGGAAAAAGTGTTTGGTATTTTCCTTGTAAAACAGATGATAATTATTAATTAATCAGTGGCATTGACAGTGGGTATGAAGAAGTCCTCTTGTGACCCTTACCACTGCTTTTCATGCGGGCTTTATTTAGTTGATAGTACTCTCCTACCTTCATATGCAGCAACACTGCCCTTGCTTTTAAGCCTTTCTCTTACTTTGGGGATTTTGTAATTTTTTGTTCAGGTTTGTACCTTTTATTTTTACCTATGGAGATTGAGGTGATGTAAATGTTATAGATAATGTGAAGTGATTTGATCCACACTGTTTTTTTTTTTTCAAACAATGATACAATGCCTCCTCATTGCCAGTCAAATAGGTGTTCAAATCTGGCACTGACAGAGCTAACAATGCTGGCTCTGCTGCACTGAAATCCCAAGAAGTGTATCCAACCCTGAGCTCTCCACTGCTGGACATGTCAGAACGTATTGAAGCAGAACTTAACTGTATCTGAGCATCACAAACCAATAACGCTACCTATTTCATTTTTCTACATTAAACCTCATTTGCCATGTACTTGCACACCCCATTAATTTGTTCAGATCTTTTTGCAAGGTTTCCACATCCTGCGGAGAAGTTATTGCCCTGCTTAGCTTAGTATCGTCCGCAAATACAGGGATTGAACTGTTTACCCCATCCTCCAGGTCGTTTATGAACATATTAAATAGGATTGGTCCCAGCACAGAACCCTGGGGGACCCCACTACCCACCCCTGACCATTCCGAGTACTCCCCATTTATCACCAGCCTCTGACCTTGCCCTTGTAGCCAGTTTTTAATCCATGTATTCACCCTATGGTCCATGCCAACGGACCTTATTTTGTACAGTAAACGTTTATGGGGAACTGTGCCAAATGCTTTTGCAAAATCCAGATACACCACGTCTACGGGCCTTCCTTTATCTAGCTGGCAACTCACCTCCTCATAGAAGGTTAGCAGATTGGTTTGGCAAGAACGATTCTTCATGAATACATGCTGATTACTGCTAATGATACCGTATTATTACCATACAGGATTTATATACTGTCAACGGTTTGCACAGCAATTTACAAAATAATTATAAATACAGTTAAAATACAATTTAAGAAAAGAGGATAAGGAGGACCTTGCTCATAGGAGATTACAATCCAAAGAGGTAGGGCAAGTGACACAAAAAGTTAATAACTGTGCTGGGATGAGTTGTTTGAGAAAATAAAATGAAATTGTTGTGTAGAGGCAGTGGGTGAGAGATGGGTTTTCAGGAATTGCCACCACTCAAGCCCCACCTCCTGTAAATAGACGTTGGCACTTTGAAGAGGGATATCTCGGTAATTCTTTTTAAAACAGTGTAAAAATAAATAAAATCAAGTAAAATAAATAAGAAAATTTTTTTTTTTTTAAAACACCCCGTCCCGATGATCTCGTGCAGAAGCGAACACATACGTGAGTAGCGCCGCATATGAAAACATGGTCAAACCACACATGTGAGGTATCGCCGCGATCGGTAGAGCGAGAACAATAATTCTAGCCATAGACCTCCTCTGTAACTCAAAACATGCAACCTGTAGAATTTTTTAAATGTCGCTTATGGAGATTTTTGAAGGTAAAAGTTTTACGCCATTCCACGAGCGGGCGCAATTTTGAAGCATGACATGTTTGGTATCAATTTACTCGGCGTAACATTATCTTTCACAATATAAAAAAAAATTGGGCTAATTTTACTGTTGTCTTATTTTTTTATTCAAAAAAGTGATTTTTTTTCCAAAAAAAGTGCGCTTGTAAGACCGCTGCGCAAATACGGTGTAAAAAAAAAGTATTGCAATGACCACCATTTTATCCTCTGGGGTGTTAGAAAAAAAAAAACAATATATAATGTTTGGGGGTTCTAAGTAATTTTCGAGCAAAAAAAAACAAACACTGAGTCTGAAAAACAGACTTGGCCCTTAAGTGGTTAAAGGCAGACAGAATAGGTGACAGGCATACAGGTTGGGCTTGGGAGTTCCAAGAGTCCTGGAGGTGAGAATGGGAGGAAGTGAGGAGGCAGACAGAGTGCAGGAGTTCTTGGGAGCAGCAAATGGGACAGATTTTCACTATGCAAATCTAGATAGGGGGGCACATCATTTTATGAAACTTTGTTTTGGCACAGTAATGAATCTGTACCATTTATAATCAAGACTGGTATGAATTGAGACCTAAGTATTTGCCTAATTAAGTATTGACCAGATTGATTTTGGGGTTAGGTAGGTGAAAGACAATTAAGGGTTAAGGGACAGTAGAGCTCATGGTCAGGGATTAGGATGTTAAAGATTAGATTCAAGTTTAAGTTAACAAAGCCACTTGCCTACCAGGCACCAACACCCCCCTCCCATCCAGACCAATTTTCAGCTTTCGGTGCTCTCACGCTTTGACTGACAATTACTCAGTCATGCAACACTGTACCCAAATGAATTTTTTGTCCTTTTTTTCCCACAAATAGAGCTTTCTTTTGGTGGTATTTGATCACCTCTGGGTTTTTTATTTTTTTTTTTGCGCTATAATTGAAAAAAAGACCGAAAATTTTGAAAAAAAAAAAACGCATTTTTCTTTGTTTCTGTGATACAATTTAGGAAATTATTAATTTTTTTTCATAAATTTTGGCCACAATTTATACTGCCACATATCTTTGGTAAAAATAACCCAAATTAGTGGATATTATTTGGTCTTTGTGAAAGTTACAGACTCTACAATCTGTGGTGTGAATTATACAAAATTGATCACATCTGATGTACTGGTGGCCTATCTCATTTCTTGTGACCCGAACAAGCCAGGAAAGTACAAATACCCCCCAAATGACCCCTTTTTTGAAAGTAGACATTCCAAGGTATTTAGTAAGAGGCATGGTGAGCTTTTTGATGTTGTCATTTTTTCCCACAATTCTTTGCAAAATGAATTATTTTTTTATTTTTTATTTTTTTTCTACAAAATTGTCATTGTAATAGGTTATTTCTCTCACATGGCATGTGTATACCACAAATGACACCCCAAAATAAATTCTGCTACTCCTCCTGATTATTACGATACCACATATGTGGGACTTTTCCACAGCCTGACCACATAGAGAGGCCCAACATGCAGGGAGCGCCATCACGTGTTCTAGGATCATAAATTACACATCTAAATTGTTGACTACCTAGTACACTTTTGAAGGCCCTGGAGCACCAGGACAATGACACGTGACACTGACGTGGCACTGATGACACGTGACACTGACGTGGCACTGATGACACTGATGTGGCACTGATGACAGATGGTACTAATACGGGGCACTGATGACACGTGACACTGATGAGAGATGGCACTAATATGTGGCACTGATGAGAGATGGCACTCATACATGGCACTGATATCACGTGGCACTAATATGTGGCACTGATGAGAGATGGCACTAATACGTGGCACTGATGACAGACGGCACTAATACGTGGCACTGATGACACATGACACTGATGACAGATGGCACTGATACGTGGCATTGATGACAGGTGACACTGATAACAGATGGCACGTGGCACTGACAGGTGGCACTAATATGTGGCACTGATGACAGATGGAACTATGTGGCACTGACGACAGATGGCACTGACTACAGGTGGCACTGACTACAGGTGGCACTGGGGATGGCACTGGCAGATGGCACTGGGGATGGCACTGGCGATGGCACTGGCGATGGCACTGGCAGATGGCACTGGCAGATGGCACTGGGGATGGCACTGGCAGATGGCACTGGGGATGGCACTGGCAGATGGCACTGGGGATGGCACTGGCAGATGGCACTGGC
This sequence comes from Lithobates sylvaticus, assembly GCA_028564925.1. Taxonomy (NCBI): domain Eukaryota; kingdom Metazoa; phylum Chordata; class Amphibia; order Anura; family Ranidae; genus Lithobates; species Lithobates sylvaticus. The sequence continues at coordinate 494,306,966 of CM053027.1, read as the reverse complement.
AGATGGCACTGGGGATGGCACTGGCAGATGGCACTGGCAGATGGCACTGGGGATGGCACTGGCAGATGGCACTGGGGATGGCACTGGGGATGGCACTGGCAGATGGCACTGGGGATGGCACTGGCAGATGGCACTGGGGATGTCATTGGGCACAGATGGCATTGGGGACAGGTTGCAGTGGTGGTAGTGGGCACAGATGGCATTTTTTTTTTTTTTTTGTTAAACTTACGGCGCTGCAGCCGTTCATCTCCCCCTCCTCACACGCTGTCTCTGTGTGAGGAGGAGGAGCGGCACTGAGAGATGATCTCATATGTTTACATATGAGATCATCTCTCATTGGCCAGGGCGATCGCGCTGTAAACGGCCGCTGTTATTGGCCGTTTACAGCGATCTGTGATTGGCCGTGTCCGAGGGACACGGCCAACACAGAATTTCCCTGCTGCGCGCTCGTGAGCGCGCACAGGGAACGAGGAAAGGGGAGGCCGTCATATGACGGCCTCCCGGGATTTGGCATCCGCGCTGTGGCCGTCATTCGGCTACGGCCGGATGCGAAGTGGTTAATGTAAAGGGTACATTTTCAAAGGTGTGCTAGGTATTACAGAGTCATTTTTAGGGTTAGGGAAGGATAATGAATAGAATATAGATAGATAGAGAGATAGAGAGATAGATAGATAGATAGATAGATAGATAGATAGATAGATAGATAGATAGATAGATAGATAGATAGATAGATACAGTAGTATTTATATACTTTACTTGGTTTTGTATGTCTTCTGCCTACTGATCTTTTAATTGTCTCTTGGTACTCTGCAGGGTTAAGACTGTAGTGGCTTGGGCTGTCGGAGTGGATTAATTACACCTGGAATCTCATCAAGTGTAATTGTTTCACTAACAAGCAGTGGTGTTTAAAAAAAACTGCAGTACAGATCTAAGATTAACAAGGGACAGGAGGTCATTTACGGCCCAGAGGCACAGTGCTAAAAGGCGCTAGGACTTTTTTCATTTCATGGCTGCTTATGCTCAATTTGTAACTGCATTTTCCCCTTGCATGCAGATTTTAAAGCCACGGTGAGATTTTCATTAGATCCCAGATGATAGTTCTTAGGTCAATTTTAGACATTAGTGGGCCCAAAAGTGCCAGCTCTGTAAAGAAACATTTTTTGAGTACAGATGACTTTGTGACAAGTCCTCCCATGAAAGAATGCTGAAGATAATGTCTGTATTAGCTTCCTCTAGCTGAAATTAACAGATAAAATAGAACAGATCACAAAAGGTTTTGGCTGTATTTATATCTGTACAAAACATAACATGAAATAAATATTAGTGAATTGTTTTAGAAGCTCTTTTAATAAAAGCATCTACAAATGTAGGTTTACGTGTCATTTAGTGGTCATAAATAGGGATGAGCCGAACACCCCCCCGTTCGGCTCGCACCAGAACCCGCGAACGGACCTAAAGTCCGTGCGAGCTTTAGAACCCTATTAGTTATAATGGATGCGAACGTTCGAAATTAAAAGTGCTCATTTTAAAGGCTAATATGCATGTTAATGTCATAAAAAGTGTTTGGGGACCTGGGTCAATGCAAATTTTTTTTTTTAAAACGGCCGTTTTTTCAGGAGCAGTGATTTTAATAATGCTTAAATTGAAACAATAAAAGTGTAATATGCCTTTAAATTTCGTACCTGGGGGGTGTCTATAGTATGCCTGTAAAGGGGCGCATGTTTCCCGTGTTTAGAACTGTCTCTGCGCAAAGTGTCATTTTGAAAGTAAAAAAGCTATTTAAAATCACTCGCGGCTAATGTTAATTCACGGCTCCCGTAACACAGAGAACAGTGATTCATTGAAACTCATTCATAAAAAAAAGTCATTGATAAAAAAATAAAAAAAATGAAAAAAAAAAAGCGTAGGGGTCCCCCCAAATTCAATAACCAGGCCCTTCAGGTCTGGGATGGATATTAAGGGAAACCCCAGCCCAAAAAAAAAATAAAAATGGCGTAGGGTCCCCCCTCAAAATCCATACCAGACCCTTGAGGTCTGGTATGGATTTTAAGGGGAACCCTAGCCAAAAAAAATGGCGTGGGGTCCCCCTCAAAATCCATACCAGACCCTTATCCGAGCACGCAACCTGGCAGGCCGCAGGAAAAGAGGGGGGGACGAGAGCGCCCCCCCCTCTCGCCTGAACCGTACCAGGCCACATGCCCTCAACATTGGGAGGATGCTTTGGGGGTCTAAGACCCCTAAAGCACCTTGTCCCCATGTTGATGAGGACAAGGGCCTCTTCCCCACAACCGTGCCCGGTGGTTGTGGGGGTCTGCGGGTGGGGGGCTTATCGGAATCTGGAAGCCCCCTTTAACAAGGGGACCCCCAGATCCCGGCCCCCCCCCCCTGTGTGAAATGGTAAGGGGGTACAAAAGTACCCCTACCATTTCACCAAAAAAGTGGCAAAAATTGTAAAAATGACAGGAGACAGTCTTTGACAAATTCCTTTATTAAAATCTTCTTTCTTCTTTCTTCATCCTTCGGTTTCTTCATCTTCTCCTTCCTTCATCTTCTTCCATCTTCTTCTTCCATTTTCTTCTTCCTCCGATCCGCTTCTTCTTGCGCTGGTCTTCTCGTCCTTCTCGTCCGGCATCTTCTTCCGTCGGCGGAGGAAGAAGAAAATGGAAGAAGAAGATGGAAGAAGATGAAGGAAGGAGAAGATGAAGAAACCGAAGGATGAAGAAAGAAGAAAGAAGATTTTAATAAAGGAATTGTCAAAGACTGTCTCCTGTCATTTTTTACAATTTTTGCCACTTTTTTTGGTGAAATGGTAGGGGTACTTTTGTACCCCCTTACCATTTCACACAGGGGGGGGGCCGGGATCTGGGGGTCCCCTTGTTAAAGGGGGCTTCCAGATTCCGATAAGCCCCCCGCCCGCAGACCCCCACAACCACTGGGCACGGTTGTGGGGAAGAGGCCCTTGTCCTCATCAACATGGGGACAAGGTGCTTTAGGGGTCTTAGACCCCCAAAGCATCCTCCCAATGTTGAGGGCATGTGGCCTGGTACGGTTCAGGCGAGAGGGGGGGCCGCTCTCGTCCCCCCCTCTTTTCCTGCGGCCTGCCAGGTTGCGTGCTCGGATAAGGGTCTGGTATGGATTTTGAGGGGGACCCCACGCCATTTTTTTTGGCTAGGGTTCCCCTTAAAATCCATACCGGACCTCAAGGGTCTGGTATGGATTTTGAGGGGGACCCTACGCCATTTTTTTTTTTTTTTTTTTTGGCTGGGGTTCCCCTTAATATCCATCCCAGACCTGAAGGGCCTGGTTATTGAATTTGGGGGGACCCCTACGCTTTTTTTTTTGGTTTTTTATTAATGAATGACAGTTCTCTGTGTTACAGGAGCCATCAATTCATTAGCCGCGAGTGATTTTAAATAGCTTTTTTCCTGCAAAAATGACACTTTTTTGCAGGGAAAGTTCTAAGCACAGGAAACCTGCCCCCTTCACAGGCCACCTATAGACACCCCCCAGATGTGATACTGCAATGCTGTTCTAACAGCATGCACACACATATCCCCAGAAATAGAGCACATATTGTTGTCAGCAGTCAGCAGCACGCTGACACTGACTGAAACATAATATGCGAGGCCGCCGGCGCGGCGGCCTCTTATACCGTGGGGCGTGTACTAAAGCCCCTGAGCTATAATTGGCTACAGGCATTCTGCCTGTAGCCAATTATGGCTCTCCTCGCTGCCGGCGCTGTGATTGGCCAAGCATGCGGGGTCACAGTGCATGCTTGGCCAATCATCAGCCAGCATTGCACTGCGCGGGCCGCAATGCATTGCGGGGCCGCTCGCATCACACGAATTTGATGCGAGCGGCCCCAATAGTTCTGGGCTCGCCGAGCGAGCGAACACCCGGTGCTCGATTCGAACATGGGTTCGAATCGAACACCGGGCTCATCCTTAGTCATAAACCTTTTTTGAAGATTGATAAAGCCCTAACCACACTTTTCTGGCAATATGGCACTTTACAAAGTACTGCACCAGATTAAGAAATCCCTGCTGCCTGTTTCAGTAGCTGATAGGCATGTGCAACAGATTGATTTAGTTCTTAAAAGCACTGCTTTTACAAAGTGGAAGAGTAAGTAATTACCTCTAGTTTGCAAATAATGAAACTTGATAGAATTAAAAACAACTGTATGATGCTGTACAGAGACAGGCAAATTGCCTGTCACTGTGCACAGTGTACCAGAGCAGCATGTTTGCCGCTGTTACTCCCCCCCCCCCCCCCACTCCACACACACCTATTAAGGGTTGTTAAGGATGCTGTTGGCTTCACATCTGACATCCTCCTAGTATTCAGTGACATTGACAGTAGGTAGAGCCTGATGGGGAAGCTGACGTGCCAGTCCCCCATCAGGTCTACCCTTGTGTTTGACAGCAGGTAGTCGGCTGTTTCAATAGCCAATAGCAGGCTATATATTCGCTGTGTTTTTAATTATGTATATTGGCTATGGCTGCTGTCAATCCCAAGGGGAGCAGACCTGATGGGAAACTAGTGTCTTACCTTCGCCATCCGGCTCCACCCACCCAGTTAAGAACTCCTCAATGTTTTGCTGACTGTGTGACAGGTGCAGCAGCAGAAAGGGAGGTCAATTGCATTGAGGTTGAACTTGATGACCATCAGTTTTAGACTCTTTATAAATTCCCCGTTAGTGTATATGAATTATTTCTTATTGGAGGTTAACATTATTACTTATAAACACATAAAAAAGTCTGGATGAATACTTTTTTTCCATCTGATAAAAAACTTAAAAATGGTAATAATCATATTTCATAACAGTTTGTTGTTTGGCTGCTATAATACTTATTGGTTGTCACAGATTGGTATAGAACCTTGGTGTCATCAGATGACTGTGCCCTTAACTCACCTGTCCTAAAGTGATTTAAAAGTTCCCAGGTATTATTATGGACCCTTATAAAGATTTTTTAGATTTACTGTCTGTCAATTTACAGTCCTCAAATTTAATCCATTTGTGACTTATTAAATAAACCTTTGCACATGCAGAACACAGCAACAGGATCACTAATATCAGTCCCTGCAGGGGAAAAAGGGCGCTCATATTGTACCCAGAAGATAAGAACTCTATCTTTGTGCCATGTGACAATAATGGGTGCCTGAGAAGCCAAATACCAAGTACCTTTGCAGTCACCTCAGAAGAAGGATAGTCGGTGCTCCCCATACCCTGATGTACCAACTATAGTACTTTGATTCCTAGGCTAAATATGCTGTAGACAGCTAAGTGAAAAAAAATAAATGCAGCTAGAGTGATGGCTTTAAAGTGAAATTGTTTTTTGCCCTGCATGGGCAAAGCACACATTCAGTTTAATGACCTTACAGGCAACGGAAACAAAGTACCAATTGGTTAGGTATGAATGATGTTAAGGAGGGGCCAAGACAAAAGATGTTCAGGAGGAGTCGCAACACAGGGCGATAATTAGGGCAGATGGCAGACTGAATAACTTCCAGACCAAGAGAACAAGCTGGGCTGCAACCAGTATAGAAGTCAGAATAAAATACCAAACTACTTATAAGGAACAGGAGGACATTTTTCCTTAGGTACCGAGTCTGCAGAGAAGACACCGATGTGGGAGCTAATCATGCAGATGGAGGACCAACAGCTTCCATGATAAGCAGATCCAAGGTCTGAAGCACCTTCAACAGAAACTGAAATTCACATTGCTATTGTATTTTTTTTTCATTACAAAACAGAACATCTATCTATCTAGATGGTACGTACATGGTTGAAAGCTGATTCCCCTTACATCTTACTGTCTATAAGATTTAAACTTCCCAACTTATCATATTTAGTCAAAGACACCAAGCTTGAACTGTTTGACTTGGGCAGTCATGACTGTCTCACAATATGGAAGGTCGCCCAAAGGTATGATATTTTGTATTCAGCAGATTCCAGTATTTTATAGCACAGCTGAAGACATTTTTGAATACAAACTGCTAGAATACACACGGCTCATGTGTATCATTAATAATACATTTATCCAATGTTAACAGCCTTACAGCCTTAGAGCTTAATTCTTTGTATAATCAAATGCACTTATGCAGTATTTTTTTCCTAAAATCTTCGCATTATAATTCAATCTGTTAAATGTTGCTATTTAGTTTCTATGTACCTGGTGGAATATGGCTACAAGGAGGATAACACAATTCTTAAACCTTCAGTTGTTTTTATCTTTTTATGCCCCTAAAGCAATTTTATTTAAAATTCAGTATATGCACTGCTTAAAAGTCAACAAACAGTAAAAAGCTTTTTAATTCAAAGGTAAAAAAAAAAAGTATAAGAGAGAATGCAGGAGCTACCTGTATGATGGTTAAATTGGTTTATGCGAGACACCTGGTACTAACCATTATGGAGAGCAGCAGCAGAACCCATGATTGGAAGGACAAAGCAGTTGCAACAGTCACTCAAAGTGCAAAGTATTTCCATTGCATGGTGCAAATGTGGAAGTTAATAACAGACGAACAAAGTATCCCTTTTTCAAAATCACAACAGTAATCACATATTGAAAGGTAGGAAGACATCAAGATTTTTCCATCCATAATTGATATTTCAGTTTTTGGTAGATCCTAGATTAACCTAACTAGCCATTCCTTGCATCTCTTGGAAACCTGTGTGAATTAGGAATTTTCATTCGGAATGGTAGCACTTCCAGATAACCAATACCTTCCAAATCTCCCACATGAACGGGGAACAAAGCCAGAAAAAGGGAGAATATTATGTAGGAATATATTTTAAAAGCCTTGATATGGCACCAGATTTTGATACACTGTGAAAAGTTTTAGTTTTCAGTGGCGTAAATATGTAATCCCATATTTGGGGGGAGGAAGAGCATACCCTAAATCAGTGATGGCGAACCTTGGCACCTCAGATGTTTTGGAGCTACATTTCCCATGGTGCTCATGCACTCTGCAGTGTAGTTGAGCATCATGGGAAATGTAGTTCCAAAACATCTGGGGTGCCAAGGTTCGCCATCACTGCCCTAAATCAACTGCAAATATATAAAGAAAGAAAGAAATGGTATAAGTGGGTTGCTGATAAGAAATGATGGCACCAGACTTTACCTGTAACTGATGTTTCACTTGTGGTTGAACTGACCATGCAAAAATATATTCTCCTCTCTTAATTTGTGGGAACATGAAATTGGACAATCCTCGTCATACCTAGTTCTGCCCAGTGAAGTGTGGTACGTGTCTTTAATGTGGGTTATAAGTGGCAAGGCTTGACATAAATGTAAGACTGGATAAGATGCATAGAACAGGACACTTTTACTCAAAGTCCTACACAGCCCACATCAAAATAGATTTAACCACTTTCAGACCGGACCAATTTGCAGCCAAAGGACCAGGCCCCTTTTTGCGATTTGGCACTGCGTCGCTTTAACTGACAATTGCGCGGTCATGCGACGTGGCTCCCAAACAAAATTGACGTCCTTTTTTTCCCACAAATAGAGCTTTCTTTTGGTGGTATTTGATTGCCCCTGCGGTTTTTATTTTTTGCACTATAAACAGAAAAGAGCGTAAATTTTGAAAAAAAAACGCATTCTTTTTTATTTTTTGCTATAATAAATATCCCCCAAAAATATATATATAAAAAACATTTTTTTTCCTCAGTTTAGGCCAATACGTATTCTTCTACATATTTTTGGTAAAAAAAAACGCAATAAGCAATTATTGATTGGTTTGCGCAGAAGTTATAGCATTTATAAGATAGGGGATAGTTTTATAGCATTTTTATTAATAATTATTTTTTATTAGTAATGGCGGCGATCAGCGATTTTTATTGTGACTGCGACATTATGGCGGACACATCGGACATTTTTGGGACCATTGTCATTTATACAGCAATCAATGCTATTTAAATGCATTTAAACAAATAGGGTGAGATAATCCTGCGCCAGCACACCGAAACTAACTGATAAAATGCTGCGCACACTAAAGGAAATGTCTGAACCCAAGTAAATAAAGAAGAGGAGGTAGTGGCGCGCAAACTAAACTAAATATTAAAAGACAGACAGTATCAGGTCATAGACATAAAAAGCCAAACGGCAAGCACTGGGTCAGTAATATGGCATAAAACAAACATGTGCATACACTGATGTGATAAAATCATGTGATAAGAAGCAATCCGGATTAAAAGTGCATCAAATAAAATCGCATGATGTAGCTAAATAATAATCAATCCAATAATGATAAGATAAATAAAGGACGTGATAAAAATATAAAACGCATAAGTGGTGCATACAAAGAAACTGTGTAAGAGGGAGTGATCCAAACGGCTAAAAACAATATATCATAAACGTGATATAAAAGATGAAATAGTATATAGTGCAAAGGAGCAGGGGAGACTAGAAGAGTCTCATAACAAAAGAAAATGGTAACGAGTTCGTGTGAACTAAATCAAAACAAAAGATGGACTGGAGTGAAAGAAATGGTGCGCAGCGATTGATAAATCGCACAATATAAAAGTCCAAGAAAGAAGTCCATATGTGGCATATATGCAAAGTGATGCTGGAGTCTTCTATCCGACAGGTGGCAGGCTATCAGTGCTGGGGTTTCCAATGGTGATCGTGAATAAACTATAGATCCTGTGTGGTGTTCTGAATATTTCTCTCGTGGAATCCTAAAAGGGAGTACGGGTGGCCCCTTACCTTACAGCTGTAAGGTTACAGCAATGTAATCTGGGTCTTTTGTGGTCAAACAGGAGCCGTCCTCTCTGGGATGTTTATCCGGTTCTCTCAATGGTAAATCCCTTTCAGCTATCCTCCTTGGTCCAGGCGGGGGCTGGTGGGGGGGGTTGTTTAGGGGGCTTTTCACCTCAATGTGTACATAAGATAAATATCCTCATAGTGTAGTAAGTATGGTTAAAAAAGTGTTTATTAACAATAAAAGCAAAGTAGGAGAAATGGGTACTCACATACAAGTGAATAAACTAGCAGGGTATAAACGAGCCTCGAGCTCGTCGGCGTCACTTCCGGTAAGGTCACGTGTCCCGACGCGTGTTCTTCACTTGTCACGTGACTTCATGAAGTCACGTGACAAGTGACGAACACGCGTCGGGACACGTGACCTTACCGGAAGTGACGCCGACGAGCTCGAGGCTCGTTTATACCCTGCTAGTTTATTCACTTGCTATGTGAGTACCCATTTCTCCTACTTTGCTTTTATTGTTAATAAACATTTTTTAACCATACTTACTACACTATGAGGATATTTATCTTATGTACACATTGAGGTGAAAAGCCCCCTAAACAACCCCCCCCCACCTGCCCCCGCCTGGACCAAGGAGGATAGCTGAAAGGGATTTACCATTGAGAGAACCGGATAAACATCCCAGAGAGGACGGCTCCCGTTTGACCACAAAAGACCCAGATTACATTGCTGTAACCTTACAGCTGTAAGGTAAGGGGCCACCCGTACTCCCTTTTAGGATTCCACGAGAGAAATATACAGAACACCACACAGGATCTATAGTTTATTCACGATCACCATTGGAAACCCCAGCACTGATAGCCTGCCACCTGTCGGATAGAAGACTCCAGCACCACTCTGCATATATGCCACATATGGACTCCTTTCTTGGACTTTTATATTGTGCGATTTATTAATCGCTGCGCACCATTTCTTTCACTCCAGTCCATCCTTTGTTTTGATTTAGTTCACACGGACTCGTTACCATTTTCTTTTGTTATGAGACTCTTCTAGTCTCCCCTGCTCCTTTGCACTATATACTATTTCATCTTTTATATCACGTTTATGATATATTGTTTTTAGCCGTTTGGATCACTCCCTCTTACACAGTTTCTTTGTATGCACCATTTATGCATTTTATATTTTTATCACGTCCTTTATTTATCTTATCATTATTGGATTGATTATTATTTAGCTACGTCATGCGATTTTATATGATGCACTTTTAATCCGGATTGCTTCTTATCACATGATTTTATCACATCAGTGTATGCACATGTTTGTTTTATGCCATATTACTGACCCAGTGCTTGCCGTTTGGCTTTTTATGTCTATGACCTGATACTGTCTGTCTTTTAATATTTAGTTTAGTTTGCGCGCCACTACCTCCTCTTCTTTATTTAAATGCATTGATTCCTGTATAAATGACACTGGCAGTGAAGGGGTTAACCACTAGGTGGCAGTGTAGGGGTTAAGTATGCCTAGGGGTGTGTTTCTTACTGTGGGGGGGCGTGGCTGTCAGCTAGTGAATGCTGATCTCTGCTCCAATCACAGGGAGCAGAGATCGGCGTCACTAGTTGCTAGGCAGAACGGGGAGATGCTGTTTATTTCCGCATCTCCGCTCCCGGCACGCTCCCGATGGCATGGCGGCATTTAAAAAGGGTCTTATATATACGCCCTTATGCCTGTCTGTGCCATTCTGCCGACGTACATCGTTGTGCACCGGTCGGAAGCGGTTAAATAAAGAAGCCTTTTCTTCATAATACTACAATAGACTAACATAAATAACTAGGAGGATTAATTTATTGAAGTGTAATGCCTTGCCATCTTATTTAAATCACTGAGCCCCTCTAGTGCCTACCAAAATACACTATATTACTAAAATGATTGGGATGCCTGCCTTTACACACACATTAACTTTAATAGCATCCCAGTCTTAGTCTTTAGGGTTCAATATTGAGTTGGCCCACCCTTTGCAACTCTAACAGCTTCAACTCTTCTGGAAGGCTGTCCACAATGTTTAGGAGTTTGTCTATGGGAATGTTTAACCATTCTTCCTGAAGCACATTTCTGAGGTCAGGCACTGATGTGGACAAGAAGGCCTGACTCGCAGGACTCTGTGCAGGTCAGTCAAGTTCCTCCACCCCAAACTCACTCATCCATGTCTTTATGGACTTTGCTTTGTGCACTGGTGCCCAGTCATGTTGGAACAGGAAGGGGCCACCCCCAAACCGTTCCCACAAAGTTGGGAGCATGAAATTGTCCAAAATGTCTTGGTATGCTGACACCTTAAGAGTTCTCTTCACTGGAACTAAGGGGCCAAGCACAACCCCTGAAAAACAACCCCACACCATAATCTTCTGTCCACCAAATGATTTGGACCAGTGCACAAAGCAAGGTCCATAAAGACATGGATGAGCGAGTTTGGGGTGGAGGAACTTGACTGTCCTGCACACAATCCTAACCTCAACCCGATAGAACACCTTTGGAATGAATTAGAGCGGAGATTGTGAGCCAGGCCTTCTCGTCCCACATCAGTGCCTGACCTCACAAATGCGCTTCTGCAAGAATGGTCAAACATTCCCATAGACACACTCCTAAACCTTGTGGACAGCCTTCCCAGAAGAGTTGAAGCTGTTATAGCTGCAAAGGGTGGGCCAACTCAATATTGAACCCTACGGACTAAGACTGGGATGTCATTAAAGTTAATTTACATGTAAAGGCAGGTGTCCCAATACCGTTAGTAATATAGTGTATGTTCAATAAAAAATCAACTACTAATGCTAGAGAGCATAAGGGTCCACAGAAAGCAACCAAAGTGCCCTCAGAGGCTGAGGTTGCCTTTTTTCCAAATACTACATCAATTCAATTTTTAGTTCTGCTGTTAGGTGTTTGTATTGTGAAATATAGCCATACAATAGATCAATTTACTGTAGAAAATAGAGCAACATAAACTAGTCTATAATGTGCAGTCATTTAACTGGTCTAATAGTAAAGATTCCTGTAAATACTGCAATCAATATAATATGTTGTGCTGCCTATTCTGTGCAGCTATTGTGATGTAAAGGTTTATCATAACATAGGTTTTATAATAATCAGGGGGTTAAGTGCTTGGCCTCACTACCAGGTCACCCTCTGTGAGAACGTTACCAGGTAAAATATAAAATCTGCCGTTCCACAGGTACATCAGGTCCTCATTAAAATCTGTAGTGGAGAGCACAGCAGGACACGCATTGGGGAACGTTAATTAGCACTTCTAAGAAGTGTTCCCCATTCCTCCCATTTTCATTTCCTGCTTCTCTTCACTATCTTCTGTTCCCTCTTCTCTATACCTTTCTATATTTGTTCCAATTTCAAGTGCAATTTAGATGAATACTTTAAACCGGTTATTTTGTACTGGCAAAAGAGAAAGCACATGCACAAGAGGTTCACTGAAAACATACCTAGTGTTCATTAACAAAAACAAAAATGAAAATCAACCAATTAGAATGCTTCAAATTGTATTCAATAAACCTCACTTGAGATCTCAAAAGAACCCATCAGTTATTTTTATTCCAATAGAGTTGGAAGGTTTGAAACGACGTATGTGCCGTGGGCAAATTAAGGTGTGCACTGTGAACCTCTGTTTCTACTTTTAGGAACACTCTGGCCAACCATAACCATTTTTCATGTACATCCAGGGCCGTCTTTAATAATCAATATTAACCTCCTGGATCTTGGGCAAACATTTTCTTGGACCCCCCCTCCCCCATGCAGTTTTGCTCTCCACCTGCTCTAGTCTACAATAAATAGCAGCTAGACTCAAAATCGGTTTACTGAATCAGATCAGGCAGTGATTGCGATTGGTTGCCAAAGGTTACAGTGTATCATTACCATTCACCGACTGGCTGCTAGAGATTACAGCACACATTATGGCTCACTTATTAATTTCTAGAGGTTACAGCACATGACTTCTGCTTGTTATTGATTTGGTTGCTAGAGATTACTGTACATCAATACTGCTCACTGATTGGTTGCTAGAGGTTACTAGACATCCTTACCACTCACCAATTGGTTGCTAGGGGTTACTGCACATTATTACTGCTTACTAATTGGTTGCTAGAGGTTACTGCATATCCTTGCAGCTCAATGATTGGTTGCAAGAGGTTAGTGGACATCATTACTGCTCACTGATTGGTTGCTAAAGGTTACAGCACATAATCTCCTCACTGCCTGCGCACCATGGACTGGGGAGGTGAGGGACCCATCAATAGACAGAAAACACCTATGTAATGCGGATTCACATTGGCCACTAATGTAATGGGAATTTACACTGACCACTAATGTAATAGGAGTATTCACAGGAACCACTAATGTAAGGAAGGATTTACACTGACCACCAATGTAAAGGTGACCTTCACACTGGCCACTAGTTGAATGAAAGGATTGTACACTAAGCCCCAATGTAATGAGAAGATTTACACTGACTACCAATGTAACTGAGACATTTAGCCTGCATTCACATTTGTGTGTGGCGGGAACGCATACAAAATCACTTTCCTGACACCACAGAAACATTCTGCCCTTTAACAGATACACAGCAGTGCCATTCATTGTTAATGACACCCTCACACATCTGATGAGATGTGAGTATTCTCATCCACCACAATTTAGGGTGCTGTGGCACCATGTTATTTTGAAAAAGGGTTCCACCTCCAATTTTCTTGCCTTGCAGAAAAGTCTAATGATAGGTTTAATGACCACGGTTGTAGGCAGGACTTTCAAGCATGTCCCTTTACCTCCCCAGTGGGCAGCATTCAGCAGATGGAGTGATGGTGAATATGACCTCAGGGGGGCAAGATATACATATGAATGCCACCTTTATTTACATATTAGTGCCGCCGCTATTTAAATATCATTGCAGGTTATTTACATTTAAACACAGGGCCTGCAGGTGAGTCATCTGTCCACAACAATAGGCAGAGATGAGCAACATTAGTAACAGAAATTTACACTGAGATATCAGGACACAGCACAGGACGAAAAATTCAAGGGACAAGGGAATTTGAACTGGACTAGGCAAGTATGAGGCATCTGCTTTGGGCCCACAACAATGATGGGGCCCAGAGCAGATGCCCCTTTTGCCCTGCCTTAAAGACAGCCCCGTGTACATCCAATAAAGGAAAAAGGCTGCTGACCGAGGGGCTCTGATTTGTATTCTGGTGTTCACCTTGTGCCCCCAGTTGCCTTGCTTAGTAAATCTTAAATACTAACTTCAGGCAACTTTTAAAAAAAGAAAATAGTCCTCCCGCAAGAAAAAAAAAATCTGTGGCTAAAATACAAACCTCCTATCTTTTTCTGTGGCCCGTGGGCCTCTTCTCCGCCATAAGATGTCCTCAATATTTCATGTTAAATTATGTCCAGTATGATTCGTCTTGGAAGACTTAGGAAATACTGTGAGTGCAAAGCGTCACAAGGGAATTTATCTATGGAACCCTGCACTTACAATGTATTGGTCCAGAGAAGACATGATAATGTCAGTGCCACTCTGCATCATTAAAGCGGAAGTAAACCCATCGATTTAACAGTCTAAAAAAAAAAGGCATGCCGTGAATGCTAACTGCACATTGGCTGTGCTCTCAACCAAACAGTCAAACCATCCAATGGCTGGTGTCATAACGGATCACATGTGCAGCACTGTGGAAGTTGAAGATTAAACAGAGGCAAAGATGGCAGCTTCCATGGCTGAAACCGATAGGGGGGTTTACTTCCACTTTAAGCACTGTCTACCACTGGGACAAGTTTGAAAAGAAAAGGAACCCAGTGTGTCATGTGATTTAAGACTTCTGCAAAATGTAAGCAAACAAAAAAAAAAAGCATTAAATATTGCTGGTGGGTGCCCAGAGTAGGGCTTTATTGATTGCTTCAGTCTTCAGAAGCACTATTAAATTAGGCTGCTGTACATTCCACCTACTCCATGTTGTGCCAGGTTTTTGTTGCTGTTTGCATTCTTTTTTTTTGGGGGGGGGGGGGATCCATCACACATCCTTTGTGGTCGCCTAGACGGGTAGTAAGGAAACACCTCCCCATTGGAAAAAAGGTCAGCAAAAAACAAAAACTGCCAAAAACTCTAACCCTTCCACAGTCAAAAAAAATATTTTTTTTGGCTGATGCTTTATTAACTACTTAAGGACCGGAAGGATTTGCCCCCTTAATGACCAGGCCATTTTTTGCGATGCGGCACTGCGTCGCTTTAACTGACAATTGTGCGGTCCTGCAACGTTGCACCCAAGCTAAATTGATGTCCTTTTTTTCCCACAAATAGAGCTTTCTTTTGGTGTATTTGACCACCTCTGCGTTTTTTATTTTTTGTGCTATAAACAAAAAAAGACTGACAATTTTGAGAAAAAAAAAACAATATTGTTTACTTTATAAGCGTATATTGATTGGTTTGCACAAAAGTTCTAGTGTCTACAAAATAGGGGATAGATTTAAGAATTTTTATTTATTTTTTTTACTAGTAATGGCAGCGATTTGTGATTTTTAGCAGGACTGCGACATTGCCGCGGACAGATCGGAAACTTTTGACACATTTTTGGGCCATTGACATTTATACAGCGATCAGTGCTTTAAAAACGACCTGGTTACTGTGTAAATGTCACTAGCAGGGAAGGGGTTAACACTAGGGGGCGATCAAGGGGTTAACTGTGTTCCCTTGGAGGTGTTTCTAACTGTGGGGGTTGGGACTGACTGGAGGAGGAGAGAGATTGCTGTTCCTAATCTAGAGCATTAGGAACAGCAGATCTGTCTCTCCTCCCCTGTCAGAACGGGGATCTGTTTTTTTTTTACATTGACAGATCCCCGCTCTGGCTCTTGTGGAGCGATCGCCGACCATGCGCATCGGCTCTGGTGTCACGCCCCCTATCGCTCTTAATGTGGCTGACGTACACCTAAGGTGATTCGCCCAACCTGCTGCAGTATGACGGCGGCTGGTCCTTAAGCGGTTAATATGTTTTGAGATGTTTTTGTAAATAAAATGTCATATTATTACCAGTATGTACTAACTACAAATATTATTTTATATACTTTATATAGATAGCAAATTCCTTCCCGCCATTGAGTTTTGCTACCCACATTAAAGACAATGGGGGTTATTTACTAAAGGAAAATCCACTTTGCACTACAAGTGCACTGAAAGCGCACTTGGAAGTGCAGTTGCTGTAGATCCGAGGGGGATATGCAAAGAAAATAAAAAACAAAATTTTAGCTTGCACATGTTTGGATGATAAAATCAGCAGAGCTTCTCCTCATTTCAGATCTACCCCTCAGTAGATTTACAGCGACTGCACTTCCAAGTGCACTTTCAGTGTACTTGTAGTGCAAAGTGGATTTGCCTTTTGTAAATAACCCCCAATATATTAAAATCTGCCATGTACTGTTTAAAGAAAGCTTTTAGTAATAAAATGCTTTAAGCAGGTTGGCAAATATGGTTCATAGTGCAAAAAATTCTAAAAACTGCCATAATCCCTATTCATTTATTTATACTATAACCCTCTTTATTCTTTGTCTGTCTACTTTCATCTAGTTTTTTCCTTTTATCTCTCTATCCCATATAACCTGTGCAACCCCTGATCAGCAATATGTTGGTATTACTTTTCTATGGTGTCCCACCGAGGACAGTAGCACTTCTATCCTTTGAAATATTTGTTCTGATGACCTTAGTCTTTTCTAGATATCACAGAGATATATATATATATATTTTTTTATTGCATTTAATCCCATCAGGACTGGAAACACAGACCCCCTGCACTTTATTATCAATGGAATTTAGAAGTTCAGTGATACACCCTGCCTCTTAAACCACTTATGTGCTCCCTTCAGCTTACTCTGCCTCTGGCCATTTAGAGGAGGACTTTCCATCTCTTTGTCTAGATACACAGAGATGCAGCAGACATAGTAGGGTACAAATCTGGTGTTTGATATGTGATCCTATCCATACATGTCAATGTACTATAATTCAACAAAAAACATGACTGTATAAAATGGTTCATCGGAGTCAGACAGAAAGAACAGTGAGATGGGTGATTTAAAGCGCATGTGATAATAGGGTGAATCAATTTGTTTAATGCTATTTTTACTCGTGTCAAATAAATAAATACGATCGAGCCAGTATGAATTCCTCTGCCTTCCAGATTTGCATCCGAAATATGAAACTTGACAAAGAACTGTGTTTCATCTCACACGGATGCTGAGACTTTCAGAAATAAATCACATGCTGTACGCACAACTTTTAATACAGCTCCTTGATGAAATGCACCCTTGTGTTTTATAAACCAGATATATGCTCAGCATGTATGGCATCAAGATGGCCAACAGAGGCTTTGTTTGAGGTTCACTGAAATTTATTCTTGTAGATATTAATAAGGTTTCCTCTTGATCCCATTCATTGAGATAATATTTGTAATCTCTAATTTACTACACATTGTAGACACAGTTATTTTATTTCTTCCTTTATAGTTCAGTCTTCCCAAATGCCATATTTTGTAACTTCCAAAAATAAATTGGACCAATTTTTTGTATGTTGTATCAATTCATCCAAAATTGTTTAACCTAAAAAAGCTATTTAATGCAGATATGAATTGCTATACCCATACCTAAATCCTTTCCAGTCCCAACTACAATTGATATACTAAATGTAATAAACTGCCTTAACTTTGACAATATCAAATATTCTACAATCCTAAATTCTCTCTATTGTCCTAATTTACATCCCACGGTACCAACACTTCCTAATAATTCTACCGCACTACAGAAAGTTGACTGCTCTCGACATTCTTTACTCAACACTACAGTCCTAAGTATTCTATAGGGTCATCATAACATCACTCCACAGTGGTAACTTTTCTCAACAGTCCAACCCTAATTCCACAGTATTACCGTAACTGCTCTCAATGTCATACTATACCAACTCAAAAACTGCGCTTGGAAATAGCAATAAATCGCTGTGATGGAAAATAATGCAAACAAAAAATGATATTGCAAAGTAGCGGCTCTGCTGCGAGATCTTTTTTTCACAGACCAGGACTAATAAGTAAAAAAAAGAGGTGAGCTATAAACAATATTAAACTATAATAAATAACAATGCGTATATCAAAAACATCAAACAAATGTAATATAAATTATGTTGTGATAACAACATGCTAAGTAATCAATTATATGACACCCATGTGTAGCAGAATCCAAGAGCAGATACACTAATATGCTGATATAGTGATGCAGTTCTCACATATAAAGTTCATGGAAGTTCAAAAAACTCCTCTTCATGAGTGTTCAGACGAGATTAACGAGCATCCAATCACCAATATGGTCTTCAAAACCTGACACCATCAGCTTAGTATAGATGCAGGCTTACCAAAAATAGTGGACCTTCTAACTAAAGAGAGGTCAGGTGAGCTTTTGGTTAAACACACTGGCCAGGGTATTCACAGGACTCTCCCACAAGGTCCACTCAGGGTTGAGGGTAAGGGCTGTGCTTCTCATCGCGATGGTACCCCCATGAGACCACAATCGTCATAAAGAAAGAAGATCCACATAGTGTAAAACCTCACTAGTTATTTTATTCAGCGGCAGCTGGAGCTCCATTTTTTAGGGGAGGGGGCGACAAACAAGACGCCCCCCCCGCCAGGTCCACACTTACCCCATCCAGGTTGCGGGCGGCTTCCCTGGCTTCACCTCCCAGCCAATCTGGTCTTAAGACCTGCTTCCTGTCCTGATTGTCCGGGAGGAGAAGCAAGAAGGCAACGGCAAATGTTGATTCTCTAATTCACAAGCGGGTGGGCTCAGGGGGCCCAGTGCTTTGCGCTCCATGCCCAAACATTTTGAAGCCAATTAGAGCCTCAGGCTAATCATGTGCCTCTAAAAAAATAAAAAATTAAAAAAAAGCTTGTAGAAAGCTATGCGTCCGTGGTCCGAATGAAGATTAGGGGCCAATGCATGGGGATTATGAGGGCCACTGATTTTATTGTACAAATGGATTGCACTTACATTTCAGAAGAACATGAATCACATAATAAAATTGCCGGCCGGATAAAAGCACAAAAGTATCCTGCACTTCCTGGAACACGCAATGATGTCAGCATGCCGCTTCACCCCAGTTTTTTAAAACAGGGATTGGTGATAAAGCTTCAATTGAGAAACCTTGCTCCCATGATAACTCTTAAGCCCCATACACACCCGCGGATTATCCGAGGACCGGGTCCGTCGGACCATGTCCGTCATACTTTGTCTGATGTTGGTTTTGCGTACACACGGTCGGACAAAGTTGTCGGAAAATCCGATCATTCTGAACGTGGTGACGTTTGTTGCCTACGACGGGACTACGTAGAGGCTAGTAGCCAATAGCTTTGGTCTTGTAATGTGATCTGAGCATGCGTAGCACTTTGTCCGGTCAGACAACCGTACACACGATCGGATTTGGTGTGATCGGACCGTGTTGTCGGAAAATCTATCCAGCAGGAGATAGGACTTTGTCCGTCGGACAATCCGACGTACACTGTCCGATGGTGCATACACACGGTCTGATTTTTCAACAACATTGTCCGATCGGACAGAATCCATGCAAAAATCCGACCGTGTGTATGGGGCTTTACAGGAGTGAATTTCCCTTACTAGTGATAGATTTCCTTTCACTTTCTGTTGTCTCCCTCTGTTTGTAAGTATGAGTTGTATGCAAGTTGGATGTTTGTAACTCGGAGACTGCCTGTAGTTCAGTATCTAAAAATTAATTGTCATAAGTTCACTAACAGTAAAATGTATATTTTACTAGCTAAAAGGGTTAAAAGTGAACCACATGCCTTACTATAAAACAAAAAGGGCTTGCATTTTCATTTAAAGGGGTTGTAAACCCTCATGTTTTTTCACCTTAATGCATCCTATGCATTAACCACTTCAGCCCCGGACCAATTGGCAGCCAAAGGACCAGGCCCCTTTTTGCGATTCTGCACTGCGTCGCTTTAACTGACAATTGTGCGGTCGTGCGACGTGGCTCCCAAACAAAATTGGCGTCCTTTTTTCCCCACAAATAGAGCTTTCTTTTGGTGGTATTTGATCGCCCCTGCGGTTTTTATTTTTTGCGCTATAAACAAAAATAGAGGGACGATTTTGAAAAAAATGCAATATTTTTTACTTTTTGCTATAATAAATATCCCAAAAAAATATATAAAAAAACATTTTTTTTCCTCAGTTTCAGCCGATACGTATTCTTCTACATATTTTTGGTAAAAAAAATCGCAATTAGCGATTATTGATTGGTTTGCGCAAAAGTTATAGCGTTTACAAAATAGGGGATAGTTTTATAGCATTTATATTAATATTTTTTTTTTTACTAGTAATGGCGGCGATCAGCGATTTTTATTGTGACTGCGACATTATGGCGGACACATCGGACATTTTTGACACATTTTTGGGACATTTGTCATTTATATAGAAATCAGTGATATTTAAATAGCACTGATTCCTATGTAAATGACAGTTGTAGTGAAGGGGTTAACCACTAGGGGACGGGGAGGAGTCAGTGTGACGTGTTGTGTTTATTTTACTGTAGGGGGGCGTGGCTGTACGTGTGACGTCATTGATCGGCGTTCCCGATGACAGGGAACCGCCGATCACTGACAGTCAGTGTAGGAAGCGCGGGGAGAGGTTTGTTTACACAAACCTCTCCCCGTTCTTCAGCTCCGTAACCCGATCGCGGGACACCAGCGGCGATCGGGTCCGCTGGTCCCGCGGCCGGGGTCACGGAGCTCCCGACGCGCGCGACCCACAGGCAGGCACATGCATGATGTGGTACGTGATTTTGCCTGCCCGTGCCATTCTGCTGACGTATATATGCAGTGGCCGGTCGGGAAGTGGTTAAGGTGAAAAAACTTCTGGCAGTGCCCCCCCCCCCCCCGTTTTACTTACCTGAGCCCCTTCATTCACTCGGTGGAGACACGCTGTCCCTCTCTGCACGGGGTCCCGGCACTTGATTGGACAGATTGATAGTAGAGCAGCCATTGGCTCCCGCTGCTGTGAATCAAATCCAATGAAGCGGCGACGGGGGCGAGGCTGAGTCCAGCATTCATGTCTATGGACGTAAATGCTGGACTTAGGAGAGCGCCCGCAAGGTAACCCCCGGGAGAGCGCTTCTCCTAGGGGGTTATCTGATAAGAGGAGGAGCCGCAAGAGCCACCAAAGGGGCCCCAGAAGTCGATGATTGGGGTCACACGGTGCAAAACAAGCTGCACAGTGGAAGTAAGTGAGACTATGAATTATATTTAAATTATATAATGTAACATGTAAATGAAGCATTATGAAACAAAATAAAAAAGCCTTCAGACTTTATCCTTCAAGCCCTATCTAGACTCTATAGTTATGTTTCCACCATGCTGAATGAATCTATCTAAACTAGGACCAGTGGGATGCAAGAGGTGGATTTTCTGCTAATAAAGGTTATAGCAGACTCTTCCTACTAAGAGTTGCTTAACCAGATGTGGACCTCCCCGTGTACAGGTACATGATTCTGCACTTCTGGGGCGCGCACGTGTGCCACCGGCGACCTGCTTTCACTGTGATTGGACACAGCGGAAGAGCCAATCAACGCATCTGGCGGACTGATCGTTCAAGGCACAGGCAGAAGGGCGATCTGCCTATGTAAAATGGCAGATCGCCCTTCTGAGACAAGGAAAGGCAGTGATTTGTGTTTCTGCTAAGCAGAAACGCGGATCTCTGCCTTCCCACGGTACATGCACCAGCAAACAGTTAGTAAGCACCCCCTAGGAACACTTTTAACCCTTTGATTGCCCCTGATGTTAACCCCTTAACTGCCAGTGTCATTACTACAGTAACAGTGCATATTTTTTAGCACTGATCACTGTATTAGTGTCATTGATCCCCAAAATTTTGCATAAATGTCAGTTAGGTGTCCGATTTATCTGTCGGAATATGCAGTCCCGCTATAAGTCACTGATCACCACCATTACTAGTAAAAAAAAAAGTAAAATTAATAATGCCAAAAATATATCCCATAGTTTGTAGACACTATAACTTTTGCGCAAACCAATCAATATACCATTATTGGGATTGTTTTTACCAAAAATATGTAGCAGAATACATATTGGCCTAAATTGACGAAGAAATTAGATTTTCTAAAAAAAATTTGGAGAATGTTTTATGTTTTTTTGTTTATAGCACAAAAAAAAAAAAAACACAGAGGTGATCAAATACCACCAAAAGAAAGCTCTATTTGTGGGAAAAAAGAACATCAATTTTATTTAGGTACAGCATCGCACGACCGTGCATTTGTTAGTTAAAGTAACGCAGTGCCGTATCGCAAAAAATGGCCTGATCATGAAGATGGGTAAGCCTTCCGTAGCTGAAGTGGTTCATAATATTTTGGAGCCTTCTTTTCCAGGTTAAATCTTCACTTTTATTTTTCCCCAAACTCTCTTCCCGTTTTTTAGAATGACTTGACTTATGTGTAGAGTCTGCCTGCAGGTACAGCAATGTCCCCTTTTTTCCATGCTCCAGACCAGGACTACAACTGTACATTATGACCAATAGCCCACTGACATGTACAGCCTACATTGGGATCATCCACAATCTGCACCCCTCCTAGTCCCATCCACAGCGTATAACTGACAACGGTGGATTGCTATTTACACTGTCTGCCCACTTCAAACTCTCCACCGTCCTTTTGTGAGTGTTTACTTCTATAACACATTCAAATTTTAGCATCTTAAAATGCTCAAAGATACAGGGTACGTTACTATGCCCATACACGCACTTCTACTACCAAAACCAGAAGCTCAGGGATGCCATCACTGTGATGTGCAATGGGAACTGCAAGAAGCTAAAAGGAAGTCTAAAGTGCTTACAATGATAAAATAAGTAAAGAGTGACGAGGATTACAACAATTGTATTACTTTTTTTTTTTGCACTTTAGGCCAAGTTTCATTATTTCCTGGGTAGCATAACTGAGGTTTTTTTTTATTGACCCAAGATTTCACAGTACAAATGATAATGTTAGCAGTATCAATAAACAGCAAACTGCACAGTATGTTCTTGTCATACCCATCAAGAATACAACAAAATGCATAGAAATTACTATTGGCTACAGTTCTATAATCTATAAAATGTACAGACTGTATTTTGATATCATCACTTGAAGAACTTTAAAAAATATATAAACTGTTTTTAAAGTGACCCTGTAACCACAGTACCCAAACCAGTCTGAACATATGCTGTGAAAGTAGACACTGAGAACCTAATTAGGCTTTTGATGTTCTATCAATCTGTTTAATTTTTCTGTAATCGGCTTTGCTTTTCTCAGGCCCCTCCAACACTTCCACAATTGTAGAAGGTGTTCTCTTCTCCTCAACCACTGCTTGCTGCTCCCATTTCACCCCCAAACCCCGCAGCTGCATAGAAAGCCTTGTGTTAAGCCTCGTACACACGATCGGATTTTCCGCCGGGAATTGTGTGATGACAGACTGTTGGCCTAAAATCCGACCGTTTGAATGCTTCATCGGACAATTGTTGTCGGATTTTCCGCGGACAAAAGTTTGAATGGCAGGCTTATAAATTTTGTCTGTTGCTGGATTTTCAGAGCCCGTCAGACAAAATTCCAAAGTACAAACACGCATGCTCGGAAGCAAGGATGAGCCAGAAGCGGTCGGTCTTGTAAACTAGCGTTCGTAATGGAGAATTAACATTCCTAGCGCGGCAAATTATGATATCTCGAAATGCAGCGCACAATTCTCTTCTTCTTTAATGGGATAATAATGAAGCTGCTTTGCTGGTGATACTGATGGAGTTTTGCTGAACATATTTTAAAAGGCTTTTATTTTATAGAGATATCAAGAATAATATTATAATGCTTGTCTTTTTTTTTGGGCAAGTTACCCACCATTATTCGTAGTTTTTAAGATCTAAGATACAACTATGTTGGTATCCCTTGTTCATTTTACATTGTATTTTTTTTTAATGTAAGTGCCAGTAGGCAGGGCTGGATTGGTTACAAGCACACCTTTTAGGACTAGAGGAAACATTCTTTGCCCTAACACTGATTGGTGGAAGCATCTGTGAGGGGACTGCTCTATGCAATGGCCTATCCAAAGATTGCTGGCAAGGAGAAAATTATAAAACAGACCCTGACAAGTATCATGTGTGTTTTAGAGAGAATTACAATTTCCCTTCACCAAGGCCTGTCCCCTAGTATAAAGGCATTCAAGCCTCAGGAAAGCCTGTGAAGAACCACTAGAATCCAGGAGTCATCCACTGTGAGTAGCAAAGTGAAAAAAAAATAATGTTTTATTCTGCTCTGCCCCCTTTCTGTATAATGGACAGTTAAGAAAAAGCTAAGTAAATTTCAACTCACCAGCACTTCCTATATTGGAGCCTTAAGTGAAAGTAAGCCCATGGACTTATAGTGGAAATAAACCCTTCTATCTTACAACCAAGGAAGCTGCCATCTTAGCCTCTGTTTGATCTGCAGTTACCATGGTGCTGCACATGTGATCAGCAGCTATGACACCAGCCATTTGACGGCTTGACAATTGACAATTGGGTTGAGAATTAACTTAAGTATACACTAGTCCATGGGATTTTTTCCGACGGATGTCGGCTCAAACTTGTCTTGCATACACACGGTCACAAAAAGTTGGTCGGAAATTCCGAACGTCAAGAACGCGGTTACGTACAGCACATACAACGAGCCGAGAAAAATGAAGTTCAATAGCCAGTGCTGCTCTTCTGCTTGATTCCGAGCATGCGTGCCACTTTGTGCCTCGGAATTGTGTACACACGGATTTTGTTGTCGGAAAATTTGAGAACCAGATCTCAAATTTTGTGTGACGGAAATTCCTATGGAAAATGTGTAATGGAGCCTACACACGGTCGGAATTTCCGACAACAAGGTCCTTTCACACATTTTCCATCGGAAAATCCTATCGTGTGTACAGTGCATTACAGTTATTATTCAAGGTATGCCTTGGATGTAACGGTTTTGGGAAACCATTCATTCAATTGATGGGTTTAGTTCTGCTTTAGCTGTTTTTAAAACGGCTCTATTCAAGGCATACCATAAATGATCACTGTCACAGCTGCTTGTGCACCATAGCAATTTTACATGAAACAAAGACTAAAGGCCCTTACACACGATCCGAAAATCTTCCAAAAAATACCGCTTTCAAATCGATCGTAAGATAATCCAATCGTTAGTACACAGCTTTTGATAGCCAATCATGACAGTTTATCCGATATTATCCGATATTATCCAATCGGACAAGCACAGAAATTTTCCTCGTACGATACCAGATCGTACAATTTTTGTTTATTCAGTACACAGTACACTTGTCGCTCAAAAATACAATACAAATACCAAACAACACATTACATAACTTCCAAAAAAAATAATTCTGTTGTATGAGAATTTTCGGGACTTTAGTAACCTATTCAATTACTACTTGCGACCAGCAAGCAAAAAAAGTCGGACAATCTGTGGTCCAATTTTCGGATCGTGTGTATGGGGCATAAGATGGCAGATTTTTTTATTGGCTATAAAGGATAGAGGGTTTCGTTCTAATCCTTTACCATAAAAAAATGTGTGTGCATAGGAGATGAGCATAAGGTCCCTTTCACATGGACGGACCGTTCAGATCCGCCTGTCAGTTTTGACGGCGGATCTGAACGGGCACTCCATGTTAGTCTATGGAGCGTCGGATATCAGCGGAGACATGTCCGCTGACATCCGACCCAGTCCAATCCGCCAAAAGCAGACGTATGGCTCTACGTCCAGATCCGTCGCTGGTGGATCGGATCGGGTGAGATCTGATGAAAACGGACACACTGTCTGTTTTCATCCGATCTCTCCATAGAGACCAGCGGCGCTCGCAAGCCCCTCCCCGCTCAGTGAGCAGAGAGGGACTTGTCATCCGCCGGTTCAGCGGAGATCAACGGAGAGATCTCCCGCTGAGCCGGCGGACAGAGGCGGGCTCCGTGGAAGCGGAGTCCGCCTCGTGTGAAAGGGGCCTAAAACAGAAATGGTACACGATTGAGAGGGCTGGATGACCTGTTGCAAGTGGGAGATCTTACCATTTGGAGATTTCAAAATTGCAATAAAATATACTACCTACTGCTATCACTGAAGCTTGTCTACAAACACATGTAATAATTCTCTAATTGCATTAGAGTTTATGAATACAATGTGTATAAAATGAGATGAGATTGACTTGTGGATATACAAATAGCCATGTTATGTATCCATCTCCCTGTGAAAGAAATGAATATGTGTTTATCCTAGTAGTTTATTATGTCACTGGACAGCAATTAAAATATATTATACAAACAAGTGCCTGGCATATTCTGTTAAACAGTAACAGTTAACCCAACTGATCCATTTGTGGATTCACTGGGAGAGGGGCAGTAAATGGCCCAGGTGCACAATTGGAGCTGAACATCTATTATAAAGGGATGCCCAGTATATGAGGATATGCAATCTCCTGCAGCGATCTGTGCTTCCATATAGCATTAGCCACACATTCAAGAGCTCATTAGAGCTCATTAAACAGCAAAGCACCTGATGGGGCTCATTAGCTTATGGTAACCAAACTCCTGCAGGTGCCTGTATGATATTGCAGCCATGCCTCAAAGCTCATTAAAGCTCAGTTCACAGCCCATGTTCATCGGTAATAACAGTTGTTTCCTACGGGTGAAGAGTTGTTAATGCAATTAAGCATCTCACCCCCAGAATATGCATGCATTCTTCCTGAGGATTCTGTAATGAGCACAGCAGACACTCTTCTACTGGCCAGTTCTTCACTGATCGCAGTGAGAGGGGAAGGAAGGCATTGTCGGAAATCTGTGATCAATATTTGAACAAAGACACATCAGCCAGTGATTTTCTGGCTCTATGTATCTGTTGCTCTGATTAGTGCTCTTTATGCTTGTCAATGTAACAAGATCTCCAGAGGCAGCCCTGGTCACCCAGAGTGTTGATGGTCACAGATGATGCCACTAACCCATGCTGGCCAGTGACAAAGGACTTTTTTTTTTCTTTTTACAACGCTACATCAAAAAGTGGTTAGAATGCAGCCTTTATGTTAAGTGTGGCAGCATGCATGTACACATTTACTATAGAAATCATTATAACAACACATTGATCCCCATACATAGCAGTAGACACTCTCAGCACATTATTGTTAGGAACAAACAATAAGCCAGGGTGCCCTTTTCTGCTGACCACTTAAAATGACATGAAACTCTAGTTTAAAAAAAGAAAATTCTATTCAAATATGTATTCTAACCTCAAAAAATTACATTCTATTCCTCTCAGCTTCCTCCGACGCTATACATTTCTTTTGTGATCATGGAGGATGTTATATGGAAGCAGAAAAACACAGTAAGAAACCATTTCATGAAAAATACACACATAGGTTGGACTTGATGGACTTGTGTCTTTTTTCAACTTCACCTACTATGTAACTATGTAAATAGATTACAGAACCATTAAGTAGTGGATGTGTATGGATTATTTTTGGAGAATAAAGATATTGTTTGGTATCACTTTAAGTGTACTTGATATTAATATTATTATGAGATAATGCAAAAAGAGGTGTGCACTTTGGGGAAAGAATGCTTTTTAGATATTTGCTAGGTACCCATAAATTACTTCTAATGGATGGCTTCTGAATGACTTTAAACTGTTTCATTCATCCCTAAATACAGTAAAACCTTGGATTGCGATAATTTGTTCGGGAAACATGCTTGTAATCCAAAGCACTTGTATATCAAAGCCAATTTCCCCATAAGAAATAATGGAAACTCAGATGATTCGTTACACAACCATTTATTTATAAATCCTTCAGTATATAGTCCATATACAAAGATTATAGCAATGTGATAGGTTGTGTAGCCATAAAATATCAATCCACAAATGGAAGCCTCCACAAGGGGATTAGAAGCAAAATCCAGCAAGAGATACAGAGTATAAAAGAGAAGAGAGGCGCCTCTAATTGTAGCAATATGGTTACATTTAATGAAGGTACAACATTTAGCAACTCACATGGGTGATGATTATACAGGTACATCTAATTATGCAGACAACTGGGGTAAAGCTGTCCACATAGACCATCCTCCGCACCACCAGCTCTCACTGCTGTCAGTCTGCAATCGTGACCAGGAGATCGATCTGAAAGCGAGGCTTGAATCACTCGCGGAGCGCATCGTGGAAGGGATGATGTCGATGGTGTTGTGGAGGACGGTCTATGTCAGGGGTGCCCAACCTTTTGAAGAGCGAGGGCCACTTAAGCGTTTTGGTAACCGGTTGCGGGCCACAATGAGCAGAGCGGGTGGATGGCATGTCCGTGTCCGCTCTGCATTTGCAGAGCGGACACGGACGCAAGCCCACGATACTTTTTGGTGGATCGTATTGAAGGTAGAACACAAGTCGGTTTATGTCTGCCACTACTTAGAGGTGAATGGAGGGTCCAATTGTTCGGACTGTCGGACTGACCATGTGAAAGGGGTCCAAGGCTGCTTTCACACTGATGGGCTGCGGTTTACCCACACCACATGTGCAACGCAGTGTACCTTCAAAAAGCTCACCAAACTTACAGGTAATAATAGAAGTCTATGGCTCAGTGCAGGTAACCCGCAGGTAAACTGCTCTGCGCCTGCGGATCAGTTTGAAAACAGCCCAGTAACCACTGCAGAAAAGATATGCCCATATATACACACTGATTTGAGTAATAAACTGACCTTTAATAACAGTGTGAAACCGGCCTAAATGTTGTACCTTCATTTAATGTAACCACATTGCTACACTTATGCCGCTTACACACGTGCGGACTTTTGCCGGCGGACTTAGTCCAGCGGACAATCCGCCGGACTTTCCAGCTGGGTCCGCTGGACTTTCCGAGCGTGTGGACTTTCCCACACACGCACGGACTTCTCCGGCGGATGATCCGCCGGCCAAAAGTCCGCGGGACTTTTGAAAATGAAGACTTGCCCACACACGGAGCAGTCCGTTCATTTAGAATGTAACTTCAGGTTACGTAGCTAGCGTAGGCAGTCATGCCGCCGCGCTAGCTCCGTGACCTGGCATGGATTTAAAGGGACTTCCCACGCCGAAAAAACGGCGTAGGGGTTCCCCCCAAATCCATTTCAGACCCTCATCCGAGCACGCAGCCTGGCAGGCCAGGAAAGGGGTGGGGACGAACGAGCGCCCCCCCCTCCTGAGCCGTACCAGGCCGCGTGCCCTCAACATGGGGGGTGCCCTGGGGAAATGCGGCCCCCCCACCCCAAAGCACCTTGTCATGTTGATGAGGACAAGGGCTTCTTCCCGACAACCCTGGCCGTTGGTTGTCGGGGTCTGCGGGCGGGGGCTTATCGGCATCTGGGAGCCCCCTTTAATAAGGGGGCCCCCAGATACCGGCCCCCCACCCTATGTGAATGAGTATGGGGTACTATGTACCCCTACCCATTCACCTAAGGTGTAAAATGTAAACAAAAAACACACACACTTTTGAAAAAATATTTTATTGCACTGCTCCGGGGGTCTTCTTCCATCTTGGGGATCTTCTCGCCGGACTCCTCCGCTCTCTTCTGCTCTTTTACCTAGCTCTTTCACGAGCGGAGGAGTCCGGCTACCTTCTTCGTCGTCGCCGCCGTCGTCTGGGGGTCTCGATCCGGGGGTCTCTTCTGTTCTTGCGGCGGTCGTCGTCTTCCGGCGCCGCCTTCTTCTTCTTGTCCTTCTTCTTGTTCTCCTTCTTCCGATGTTGACACGTCGCTCTCTCTGCCCGGAATGCCTGTGCCGCGCTGCGCTGGGACTTATATAGGGACATGGGGACAGGGTCACATGCTCATGTCACATGGTGACCCCGCCCCCATGTTGTCACAGTCCCGGAGGATGCTGGGACTGTGACATCACAAGGGGGCGGGGTCACCATGTGACATAGCATGTGACCCTGTCCCCATGTCCCTATATAAGTCCCAGAGCAGCGCGGCACAGGCATTCCGGGCAGAGAGAGCGTCGGGTCAACATCGGAAGAAGAAGAACAAGAAGAAGGACAAGAAGAAGAAGGCGGCGCCGGCGGCGCGGAAGACGACGACCGCCGCAAGAACAGAAGAGACCCCCGGAAGACCCCGGAAGACCCCCGAAGGCGGATCGAGACCCCCAGATGACGGCGGCGACGACGAAGAAGGTAGCTGGACTCCTCCGCTCGTGAAAGAGCTAGGTAAAAGAGCAGAAGAGAGCGGAGGAGTCCGGCGAGAAGACCCCCAAGACGGAAGAAGACCCCCGGAGCAGTGCAATAAAATATTTTTTCAAAAGTGTGTGTGTTTTTGTACTTTACATTTTACACCTTAGGTGAAGGGGTACATCGTACCCCATACTCATTCACATAGGGTGGGGGGCCGGTATCTGGCCCCCCTTTCCCCAGGGCACCCCCCATGTTGAGGGCACGCGGCCTGGTACGGCTCAGGAGGGGGGGCGCTCCTCCCCACCCCTTTCCTGGCCTGCCAGGCTGCGTGCTCGGATAGGGTCTGACATGGATTTGGGGGGAACCCCCACGCCGTTTTTTCGGCGTGGGGAGTCCCTTTAAATCCATGCCAGCTTACGGAGCTAGCGCGGCTGCATTTACTGCCTACGCTAGCTACGTAACCTGAAGTCACGTGCTAAATGAACGGACTTGCTGAGCGGCAAGTCCGTTCATTTCAAAAAGTCTAAAAAATGTATTTTAAAACCAAAAAAAATGTAGCTTGTCTTGCAAAATGCTCTCAAACCAAGGTTTTACTGTACTCAAACCAAGTTACTCTCAAGGTTTTACTGTACTTTTCATTGAATACAATTGAGAAGATTTACTAAAACTGGAGCACTCGGAAACTGGTGCAGTTGTGCATGGTAGCCAATCAGCTTGTAACTTCAGCTTGATCAATAATATTTAACATAGAAATGAAGAAGAGTGATGGCAGAAAAAGACCAAGTGTCCATCATCAAGTCTGCCCCCCCCCTCTTTTTTTTTAATTTTTGTATTTTCTTTTTAACTTTTTTTTTTTGGTCTTAGTATGTTTGTATCCAATGAGCATTTACTATAGCCGTATAATTGTTCTTTATAGTAAAGTATGCAACATTATTTTTTTACAGTAAAATAATATAGTTAATATAGTTAAAGCGGAGCTCCACACAAAAGGGGAAGCTCTGCTTATTTGCACCCCCCTCTATTGCCACATTTGGCACCTTTCTGGGGAGGGGGGGGTACCTGGTTTAGACAGGTACCCGCTTCCACTTTCAGGTGACTTTTCTGCGGCAAAGTCATCCAGATGTTTGCCCCCCCCCCTCCTTTCCCCACTGCTGGGACATTTACAATGCACAGCACGGTTCCTGCATGTGCATTAGGGAACGGGCTGTGAAGCTGCAAGGCTTCACTGCTTGTTGCCCTTACCTGAAATGGTGGGGGCAGCACCCCAGAGCCGATTGAAAATCTCGGGTGAAGACACCGCTGGATTCGTGGTGGACAGGTGTCCTAATATTAAAAGTCAGCAGCTACAGTATTTGTATTTTTTCTGACAGAGCCTGGAGCTCCTCTTTAACCTTACAATGTAAAATGTGTGCCTATTCAAAGGCTAACTGCAGCAAAAAAAAAATTATGTAAGTACCTGATTTTGGTATTAGCATCTTGCAAATCCTAATACAACAGTAAGGGGAAGGAGCGAGAGTCAGTCAAGTGTGCTGCATGCAAATGTTTTGACAAGGAACATGCTGATAGGAAGAACTAACAGAAAGCGCAGAGAGATGACCTCACCCGTCTGCTTTTGCTTTTTCACTAGTCAGCAAGCTGGGGGTGGCACTGTTGTCATCTATTTGGCTGTGAAGTGTGAGAGGGTTCATAAAAACTAAGGATGGGATGGTTTTTGTACTTGTGCTTCATCTATGTATTCAGCTTTTTGCTTGAAGCTCAGCATTAGATACCAATGGCAAACACTGCATCTGATTACAAAGACTATTGGGTAGATTTACTAAAGGCAAATAGACTGTTAACTTTGCAAGGCAAGTTTCACTTTGCAAGGGAATTATCCCCAGAGCTAAGTGATTGGGGTGAAGCCAATCATGGGCAATCAAAAATGCTGCTTATTTATTTGCCTTACATATGATTGCATATTCTTTGCAAAGTGACATTTCATCAGATTTACTAGGTTCCGGAGAAAATCCCCTTGCAAAGCAGTCTTTTTGCCTTTAGTAAATCAACCACTACATCCATTCTAACTGCGTTCTATGAGAGAGAATGGCAAGCCTAGAATATTGAATATTCAGGATATCAGGACCATGAAATGCCAGCTGAGTGAGTTTTTAACCCAACCAAATTGCCAATCAGTCCTCAACAAAGTGCCAATCAGTGCCCATCAAAGTGCCAATCAGTGCCCATCAGTAACGCCTGCCAGTGCTCTTCATAGATGCCAATTGGTGCCCATCAGTAATGCCTATCAGTACCTCCTCATCAGTGCTGCCTATCAGTGCCATTTATTAATGCCCATCAGTGCCCCTATCAGTGCCGCTTATCATTGCCACCTATTAGTGCCCATCAGAGTCACCTATCAGTGTCCATCGGTGCCACCTATCAGTGCCTATCAAAAAACCCCAACGTGGGGGATCGTTTTCCTTCCTTTGTTTCTACCCTTTAGGGATGAGCAGCACTCTTTTTTGACCTTTGGGTCTGTGTCTTCCCCTTTGTCTTATCAGTGCCTATTAGTGCCACCTATCAGTGCCCTTGCTGCATATCAGTGTAGCCTATCGGTGCCCATCAGTGCCGCCTATCAGTACCCATAAATTCTACATATTAGCACCTGCTCATCAGTGCCCATCAGTGCCCCATCAGTGCCACCTCATCAGTGCCCATCTGTGTCACCTCATCAGTGCCCATCACTGCAGCCTCATCAGTGCCCATCAGTGAAGGAGAAAACTACATTTTATATCAGAAACAAAGAAAACCTTTTTTTTTTTTTTTTTTTTTACATTTCGGTCTTTTTTAGTTTGTTTATTTGTGCGAAGAAAATGATAAAAATGGGTACAGTGTTGTATGACCATGCAATCGTCATTCAAAGTGCGACAGCACTGAAAGCTGAAAATTGTCCTGGGAAGGAAGGGGGCAAAGTGCCCAGTATTGAAGTGGTTGAAGGATATCTTAGAAAGTAACAAATCAGGCATACTTAGCTTAGTGAGTCTTAGAAGTTCACTGATAAAT
Organism: Lithobates sylvaticus; assembly: GCA_028564925.1. NCBI lineage: Eukaryota > Metazoa > Chordata > Amphibia > Anura > Ranidae > Lithobates > Lithobates sylvaticus. Next base: position 494,273,967 of record CM053027.1, on the reverse strand, counting down.
GTATTGATAAATCATAGCATAGCATTTTCTTTGCAGTTTTTTTTTACAATTGACAGAGGCCATATGTGTCACCAATTCTACTCTGACCTTTACACTTGTTTCTTAACCTCTACACCACCAGATCTAACCTCAGTGAGGATCAGCTTATGGTAAGTATTAGTTTATTGCGCGACACACTTTTTATCCCCTTCTTTTTCTTACTGTGTACATCTCTAATGCCGCGTACACACGGTCGGACTTTCCGACGTAAAATGTGTGATCGGAGCTTGTTGTCGGAAATTCCGACCGTGTGTAGGCCCCATCAGACAGTTTCCATCGGAAATTCTGTCGCACAAAATTTGAGATCTGGTTCTCAAATTTTCCGACAACAAAATACGTTTGTGTAAATTCCAATCGTGTGTACACAATTCTGATGCGCAAAGTGCCACGCATGCCCAAAATCAAGCAGAAGAGCCGCACTGGCTATTGAACTTCATTTTTCTCGGCTCAACGTAAGTGTTGTACGTCACCGCGCTCTTGACATTCGGAATTTCCGACAAGATTCGTGTGACCGTGTGTATGCAAGACAAGTTTGAGCCAACATCCATTGGAAAAAAATCCATGGATTTTGTTGTCAGAATGTCCGATCAATGTCCGATCCTGTGTACGGGGCATAACACTAATGCTACAAAAGTCATATCTATTTTCTGGTAAATAATATAGATTTATCATGGAACATGTACATTGACAATTGATTAGACATTACCAGTGTTTGTATAAGGCTACTTTTTTATTAAATTTTTGATCCATTTTTTTCTCTCCGCAAAGCTGAAAAGAAACTGTTGTAAAATGGAAATCTTTTATTTGCCTGTTTGACAACTTTATAATTGGGTTTCTCTCCAGTGCGGTTGCTATCTGTTATTAAAATACACGTCCGAGCTTTGTCCTTGCTGGTCTCCATCTTTAGAGTAACGTTGTAGATGAAAAATGCGGCATCCCTTTTCATTCCGTTTTCAGTCCATTTTTAATCCATCTTTTCTAGTTTTGTGCAAGGACCAGTGAAATAGTAATTCAGAAAAGAAATTGTGAAAATAGAATAAGGACAGAATGATGCTGCAAGTGTTGTTTTAAAAAAAGGATTAAAAACTGATTTAAAAAAAAAAAAGGATAAAAACTGTAATAGGATAGCCTACAGTATATTTCAGTATTTACCACCATTTTAATGGAGAAATTAATTATTAATTTAAATTATAATTATAAATTATTAATACTAATAACCACATCAGTCAAGGTTTTAACTAAATTAAGTTTACATTAGTCAGTTCTCTAATATTTATCGCTCCTATTCTATTAGCATCACTTTTTTTGCTAATTCTATTGCATAAACAAATATTTATTCATAATAACAGTTCTTTGCTGTGGAAAAAATCACCAGGATACCATGTCTATTTAATTACTTTCTTTCCTCTTCACATGCTTACTCTATAATGAACCAATATGCAGCTGCACAGAGAATATATTTTTTTGCATTCACTCTCTGTTCTCACACGTGAGCAAGAATTATATGAAAATTACATCGGTAGGGAGTAGGGAGTGCTCAATGTCAGGGACAGCTACAAGTTACAGTATCTTAAGTCACGTACACAGACACGGGCCATATACTGGGCTGTATTGGCCGGTTCAATAGAAGCTGTCCGACATTCGGCCCATGTGCACGACAGCTGGTCCGACAGAAGCAAGCCGGACATCCGGCTTCTGTCAAAGGGGCATGACTGGAAAAGGTCTACTGATCGGCATCCAATCAGCCAATGGCTGAGAGTGCTAACCGGTGTGTTCTAGTAAGGGGGCAGGCCCCCTGTCCAAATACAATAGCTTAGCAGGGGATATCACTGTACTAACATTGGATTGTTAGTTCAGTGGCTCCTCCCAAGCTTTTCCATTTTTTTTTTCGTTTTAGCCCACTGGGTTGAATAACAAAAAACTGCTAGTGTGTACCAGTATCTAAGGTAGAATTCAAGGCTAACATTAATTATAATTAAAAAAATGTTCCCTACACCTTTCTGCTACCGATCCTGCCTAACCTATGTAAAAACTATTTTGTTGTGCTATCCGGTCTGGTCACATGATCCTGCAGCTCTGGCTCCCTTGTGTTAGTGTGCAGCCGGAGGGAACACTGACAAAGGCTGGGCCATGGGAGCTTATGGGTGATGTCACAGCTCCCGGCATTCCCAGCTGTCGATCACTTGACTGGACCGGAGTGGAATAAAAATAGGTTAGTATACAGACCTTAGGCAGGATAGGTAGCAAAAGGAAAGGGAGGTAACATTCTGATGAATAGTTAATGTTAAGCCTAGTACACATGATGAGATTATCTGATTATCGGATCATTTTTTTGCATGCTAGTCTCCATATCGAAAACGAAAAGGTTACTAGAGTGCGAAAATTCTCGTATGATAGAATAAAAATTTGGAAGTGATGTAATGTATTTGTATTGCATTTTCGGCCAAAAACTGTACAATTGATTAAACAAAAATAGTATGATTTGGTATCGTACGAGAAAAATTTTCGTGTTTATCCCTTTGAAGAATTTAGGATGAAAGCTAACTGACTAGCTGACTAACAATCAGATTATCATACAATCTTTTTTGTACGATATTCTGATCGTGTGCACAGGGCTTTGGGCTTGACTTCAATTTTAAGATAAGAGATCCTTACAGGAATGCTTGTACAATTGATGGACATCTTGTTGTCTAAAGCCTGCTACACACAAAGGCTCCTTTCACACTGGGGCGGGGAGCCACGGTGACGGTAAAGCAGCGCTATATTTAGCGCTGCTTTACCGTCGTTTTAACCGCGGTTTTCGGACGCTCGCGGTGCGGTTTTACCCCCGCGAGCGGCCGAAAAAGGGTTAAAGACCCCCCGCAGTGCGCCGCGGTGTCCCATTCTAATCAATGGGAAGGAGCGGTATAGGAGCGGTGAACACACCGCTCCTATACCGCTCCAAAGTTGCTGCTAGCAGGACTTTTTTTGTCATCCTGCTAGCGCACCGCTCCAGTGTGAAAGCCCGCCGGCTTTCACACTGGAGTTAAAGGGGCCGGATTTTTTCATGCGGTGAACCGCATGAAAAACGCCCCGGTGTGAAAGGGGCCTAAATGTCATGAGACATTAGCCGGTTAAAAAAAAAAACAGCTGAACGCTGGGTTGAACAGAAAAAAAAACGAATAGTGTTTACCGGGCTTAAGGTAGGTATGACTTAAACTAGCCAATCAGAGGGTCAGAATGCTTAGGGACCATTTATATCTGTGCTATGCATTAATATATGGTTGTTTATATGCATTATATTCCGCATTAACATGTGTGTGTTAAGGTAGCTCATTCATTTGAATGAAACTACTGCACTCTAGCATAGTGTAGCAATTCTGTAATAATAAAAGTTACTGGAATACTTATCAGTCAGTAGGACCTCTATTGCTCCTGCCTGACCAGTATCCTGAAATCATTCATCAAACTGGGAATGGAGCCAGATCCAGGCATCTAGATTCTCTTTGATGCTGCTTATCTCTAACCTGAAAGTGGACAGATACTCTACCTTCTCCTTTTGGGAATAAATGGCACGACCTACATAACATGCAACTTGTGGGTCGTTCCCACAAGTTGCAGTAACATGCACGTTACCCCAAGCAGTAATGGTAATCCAGCCTTACTGTTCCAGATACTTGAGGCAGAAACCGGGAACAAATTTTACAAGAATAGCTTCATATGTCTTGTGCAGAACATCTTGGCTTAAATTAGATAGTTTTGATAATAAAGACATTTTTAGACAAAGGGGTTAATTTACTAAAGCTAAATAGGCTTTTCACTTTGCTAGGGAATTTGCCCTGTGCTTTGTGAACAAGGTGAAGCTTTCCTGACTTCCATCATCAAATCATGTAAAAAATAAAAATGCATTTTTTTTTTTTCCTTGCACATGACTTAGTATTCTTATTCTTTGTGAAACTTGATCACATTCACTAAGTTCCAGGAAAAATTTCCTTGCAAAATGCAACTTCCCTTGCAAAGTGAGCAGTCTATTGGCCTTTTTTTTTTTAACACGTGGAAGTCTATTGGCCTTTTTTAAATCAGCTCCCTAGACGTGTTTTCTGACTGCTACCAGAACCCTTCCAGAACATATCTCCCATTTGTTACTTTGGGCTTGGACATTGCTTCCAAGGACTATAACATTAATGTCGGTAATATTGTTTTACTGTTTTATCTGACTTCATTCATATTCCATAGAACACCCTGTGTACACAGAAAACTGACCAGTATATAAATTATGTCAATCCATTATACCATAAAAAAATTGATGTATGCCAAGGTGGTCCGAGAGCACATAATTATATTGTAAATTATTAATAGGCAATCTGCAATTTACAAGCTCTGAATATTGTAATAGATTATTATAAAATGAAAGACATTGGGGTTGATTTACTAAAAGAGTAGAGCATGTTCACTTTCCAAAGCGCAAATTTGCTTTCCTCAGCTTACTGATTGAGATGAAGCTTTGCCATCCAGATTGATTAATATTTGCAAAGTTCATTTTCACTCCATTCATAAGCTAAATGAAAATTTACTATGAAAAGTGAACTTTTAGTAAATCATCTCCATGGTGCAGGAGGCATGTGATGAAATGAAATGTTGTATGGTTAGCCTGATAGCTAGACAGTGAAGTACCAATGGGGGGGGGGGGGTGGTCCACCCCCAGGTGCCACACATTGGGGGGTGTCAGACCAGCGCCGATTAGGGGTGCCAGGCAGGCCCGGACTGGCCATAGGGCTGTGGTGGCTGAGCCGCTACAGGCACCCGGTCTGGTATCTGCAGGTGGAGCAGCGGCCAACTTTGGAAATGCAGGCTGGGCTCAGGTAGGCTTGTCAGGCAGGACTCGAGAGTTGGGCAGGCTTAACAAGGGCTTGGACAGGGGGCGGGCACAGACTCAGGAGTCACAGCACAGGCTGCTCTACCATTGAGCTAACTGACCTTTCTGCACACTGGAGCCTGTACTGGGTAAGTCGCAAATGATACAGCATAGCGTTCAGCAGCTTTGCCCTGGGCCCTATCACACTGACCTTGAAAACCAACATCTGTGACACGGACTAGGTTGGGGGCAGGAAAATACCACATTATCCACATATACAGTATATGTACACAAAAAATCTGAATTGATCTACAGGTGTTCACTTCCCTGTGGGTTGAAACCTAATAATGAAGCGTGAGATTAGAGTGATCTTTTGTGAGAGAATTTACATAGGAAGTGACCAACGCTGAATTGTGTACTACATGCCACTGTCCTGATATCAGCTGTCACTATGACTGGCGCTCTGCTGAAAAACAAGCGGGTGAGCAAGTAGGCAGGTAGAGGTTAACGCTGCCTTGGTGGGGAAGGGTTTGATTAATTATGTTCCTGGGGTTTCTTTTTGGTGGGCATTGCTGGGTCCGACCCATTGGTTTAGTGTATCGTAAATGGAACAGGGGTCCACCCCCAGGGAGCCCAGGGCTTGGAGCAAGAGAGATGTGTTGCTCGTCGCCATTGCAGTAAGTCTGGATCACGCGTGTCATGCCAGAATCGTAATCACCACTTTTAGGAGAGATTTCTTGAATCCTTGAAGAAACCTCCTATGGATTCTGCCAAGCATGGACTCTCATCATACGCAGGTACGCTGGAGCAGCCACAAGCTTTAAATTAGGGACTAGGGATGTTAGGCAAAGACTGCACTTATGTTGAACGGTTACCTTTGTCTGTCATCATGCTGAATTATTTACGTAAAACTTGGAAATGTTGTCCTTGTCTGGTCTGAAGTTACTAAAGGGGTGTCACGATTGTAACCAACACATATAGCCAACAGCTTGGGTCACTAAGCACATTGGGGTATGGGGATAACGGTACAATAGTTAATAAAGTGAGAAGTAGAAGCAAGTGGTTACCAAGGGTAACAAAGGTACATATGACAGGTGGGATAGCTTCTAGCAGGAGAAGTTGTTGTTGGCACTCTCTTCATGAGCATTTCTGTCTCCCATAGCAATGAGACCAGATCAGCACCATGGTGGTCCCCAACGGGTACACAGGTACAGAAGAGAAAGTGTTAAGTAAGTGTACACATGGAGTCAATGCTAGGTGCATGGCGAGGCTCCATACTGTTACTGGAAGTGAGGTTGCTGTGATATGCTTGACAGGTGGAGAGGGCTCTGCGTGTCCCTTCAAAATGTACCTTGGTGATGTATATTACATGAAGAGAGTTTACTAGAGTTCAGTCATCTGTTCAAGTAAAGGTACCCCATTTGTAAGGCAAGTGACCCTATCCAAGGTGCCTAGAGTAACCCAAAAGAACAGTTACATGATTCATGTGCTGTGAGACAATGAGGGGAATTATTAAAAAGTGTCTGAGACAAACGTTTACTCATGACTGGTTTTCCCGTCGGAATAAACTCCGAAGTTCCGCTGAAACTGTCTTGCCTACACACAATCACAAAGTCTGACTGTCTAGAACGTGGTGACGTACAACACGTACGACGGGACTAGAAAAAGGAAGTTCAATAGCCAGTAGCCAATAGCTGCCGTCTCGTACTTGCTTCAAAGCATGTGTTGTTTTTGGTCCGTCAGAATAGCATACAGTCGAGCGGTTTTCCCGATAGGAATTGGTTCCGTCGGAAAGATTTAAAACATGTTCTAGTTCTAGGTCCGTCAGAATTTTCGAAAAAAAAAAGTCAGATGAGGCCCACACACGATCGGAATATCCGATGAAAAGATTCCGTCTGACTGCCGAAAAGTCCGACCGTCTATACGCGGCATAACAATTTTGTCTCAACTGGAGCATGGCCAATCAGCTTTTCAATTTTCATTTTCAAAGGTGGAAAACATGAAAGCTGATTGGTTGCTTTGGGCAATGGCACCAGTTGAGGTAGAATTTGTGTCAGACACTTTTTATTCATTCTCCCCAGTGTGTCACTGCAGCTTTCCTCTCTGACATGAATTATTCTCTGTTGGTGAAGCAGCACTACTCAATAATACCTATTCCTTCATTGTGGGATGTACTATGTGTGATGATGGGCTTCTTACTGGACAGTGCGATTGTCAATCATACGCCATCATCATGCAAAGCACATCCCACAGTGGAGTTTGCAGTGTTGGTAAATAGTGTTGCTCCAGTGAGGGCTAATGTCAAAAAAGGTAAAGCCTACAGACTAACAACGCTCCTCCCTGCCCCATAGACATAACATGGTCCCCAATTATAGTTCAAATAATTCTCACCCAGAATGCTGCTACATATTAGCATTGCTATTAAACTCCTCATTAATCTAAACAAATTAAAAGTCACCACTGATACATTAATTTCTCTGGATGACCTTTTGCATTTTATGTATAAGCAAGGGCAATATCATTCAGAATTTTAATGATCACAAACTTGGGAATATTTTGCTGAGATGGTAATTTCTGTCTGCACTAACCCAGTTTGATCTTTTCTAAGAATCCATTCACACTACATGTTGTGCTAACACATATGCAGTACAATGCATTTGTGCATGCTGTTTTAAGGCAGTTTATTAATTTTCAATGCTCTCACAGTGTACCTTAACACACTAAGTGCACATTCACACTTCTGTACTGAAGTAAATGTATTGCCGTACGATTCACTCTAACATATTGAGGCAATGCACCTGAGTTAGAAAGCAAGGCCATGTTCAATCTTAAAGAATAATTCCAAGCATTTGTATGTTATACATAGTTACACTTGTCCAGCTTGGACCAATGTAACTATGTATATACCATACCTGTCTGAAGCCCCAGGAAGCTGGAAATCGTTGAAGTAGACATCACTACTTCCAGGTTCCATGCCAAGCGGCTGCTCTCCTGCAGTGTGAACACAGGAAGTTGGCTGCTCATCATAGGCACCATTCAGAAAATGCTTTGCATTTTCTGAATAAATGCTAGCCATTCTCTAACTGGAAGAGATGGAGAGCCAGTGCCACCACCCCACCTATCCAACTCGTCCAATCAGAGAACGCTTTGCATTCATTCAGAAAATGTAAAGCATTCTCTGTATGGCGCCTGTTCCAAGCGGCCAACCTCCTGTTTAGAGTAAGCAGAGGTGCAGCCACTTGTCGTGGGACACAAGAGCATGTGGAGCATTAGAGGGTCAGTGTCTACTTAAGTGATTTCCATATTTCGGGGTCATTGGCCAGGTATGGTATATACATCATTACATTCATCCAGCATATCATCTATGCATAAAATACCCATGCCTGGAATTATTCTTTAAGCATGTTAGGGTAACTTGTGAATGATTATGAATGGGCCATCTTAACGCAGCACATGTTACTGTGCATTAGTGTGTATTAATGCACCACAAAGAAGTAAGTGAGACCTAAAAATCAGACATGACTTCATTTTTTTGGCACAGCAATGAATGCCATGTTCATTGTGGTGCCCTGCAGTGTGAGTGCCTTACCTGCTAATGTAACAGTAGAAAGCCATTCAAATTTAACAGTGCTGCAACGTGCTCACAGAATTACATGCATTAACATGTGTTGCATTGAAAAACATAAATTTTACAAATAAACATAAATAGGCTCTGACATTATCGTTTGCACAAACATATTTTTTTCCTGGGTGTGTCACAATATAATGTTCTAATAATAGCAAATTGGTGAAAATTAAGCTATTGTGTGGCCCTTGGGACCTGTTGGGGACCACATTGGAGGCCCCTATATTTACTAAGCTGATCACCATAGACGTGAAGCATCACTACTGGTTGAAGTAGATTTAGCCCGAAATCTCAGAAAAAGGGAATTATACAAAACATGATTTGACATGATGACATGAAACGCACTAATCTTCTAATTTTATTCAATAAAAGTATATTATTAATCACAACTTTACAGCCAAATAAACATTTCTGTAAAGCCCCATACACACGGTCGGACAATCCGCGGACCAGGTCCGTCGGACCATGTCCGTCATACTTTGTCCGATGTTGGTTTTGCGTACACACGGTCGGACAAAGTTGTCGGAAAATCCGATCATTCTGAACGTGGTGACGTTTGTTGCCTACGACGGGGCTACGTAGAGGCTAGTAGCCAATAGCTTTGGTCTTGTAATGTGATCTGAGCATGCGTGGCACTTTGTCCGGTCGGACAACCGTACACACGATCGGATTTGGTGTGATCGGACCGTGTTGACGGCAAAGATTTCCAGCAGGAGATAAGACTTTGTCCGTCGGTCAAACCGACGAACACTGTCCGATGGTGCATACACACGGTCTGATTTTTCAACAACCTTGTCCGATCGGACAGAATCCATGAAAAAGTCCGACCGTGTGTATGGGGCTTTAATGCGCTCTTGCTGTATGTTACTTTTTATTTTATTTTATTTTTTCTGTAAAAAAAACACATGCAGGAAATACCATTTATTACAGTATTTATTGGCGTATAGCACGCACTTTTTCCCCCTGAAAATAGGGGGCAAATCACGGGTGGGGGTTAAACACTGATAGTGTACCTCAGATGGGAAAGAGGGGGGGGGGGGGGGGGCGATCGCCGCCGGAATTCTCTAAGCCGTCATCTCCGGTTTACTCAGCTCTCACGTCACACACACAGTCCTGCCACTGGCATTGGACCAGTGTTCTGTCAATCACAGAAGCTGGTCCAATGCCGATGGCGGAGATAGAGTGAACCCAGCCTAAAAATCCCATGGCTTATGCGCAAAGGGTTTGAAAAGCACAAACTAATCTCAACCAAGATATGTTATCCTTTAGGATATAAAACAATCAGTCATTTTTCTGCTTATGTTCATAATGACACAAAGCAAAATGTTTCAGAAGGCAAAGCACAATTCACATTATGTAAAGGCAAACAGCAGAAATAGCAGAAGGCAGCTTGTAGAAAAATATCAAAGAAATACTTCCTGTGTACAAAATATGTTTTCATTATGAAGTTAAGAAAAACTCTTTGTCCTTCTGGGAAAAAAATGAATTGCTCATCAATATCAGTTTATCAGATATCTCTCGTGAATATCATTCTATGCCAAAAAATAATTGAATACAAAATGCCAGCCACCTTCGTTTTCTCCTTTCAATATTCTTGTACAAACTGTAACCAATTTTCTGACAGAGAGTCAAAAAAGATAATTGCGTTTTTGTTTGCAGCCGACAAAGAGATAGCACTGCCCTGCGTGCCAGCACCTTTGTTCTTCATCTATCAACATCAGCAATGCACATAATTAATTATCAATTATCTTCTTCTGCCACCATCAGAATAGTTATCTTGTATTTTTTATTGTTCATAAATTTAGCAGGTTGTAGAAGCAAGCATAGAGAGAACCATTTAAAAGTGTGTCATGCTAATAATTACGGTAAGATGATTAACAAAATCATGGACAAAGGAAATCTTAAATAGAAATACGATTTGGGCCCTTTTATTGTCAATAGCAGCTGTTGCCCTATTTATAAGCTCATCCTCCTGACAAGCTGCTCCCGCTGGCTGTGTTTCACCTTGCTATTATTTCTCTGTGCAGAAAACTTGCTGGGGTACTATACTTGAACCTGCAAGGTATTTTCTGGTTGCCTTTCCAATCCTTGCTGCTATATGGCGCTATTAACCGACACGCTGCTATCAGGTACCATCTTTTGACACTCTAGGTGCCTACTATATGTATGTACCATGTCAGCTGTGTCAGATATGAAGTGGAGGTCATCATAGGGTTCCTCTTGAGGAACCCTATGATGGCTCTTGAGGCTCTGCTGAGCCTCTTGAGGCTGTGCTGATGCACCAGTTTGTTTTTTGGAAATTCTGTGCAACAATACTGATTGCACATATCTCATGTTCTCCTCTGGATTCACAAAATATTTTTCCTACTATTTCTGCTGACTCATAGCGAAAGTATTTTTTATATAGGTACATTTTGGTCATTAAACTAATCTATATCAAGAAGGGCTCAGGTAGGAGGAAAATCAGGGGGGCTTAGCCGTACCAGATTAAAAAAAATACTATAACGCAGTGTAACTTTCACGGTTAATAGAATGGACAAAAGAGAGCAATGACAAGAGGTGGATAAATCTAGAAAATATTATGAATAATACACATTTAGGTCACGTAATATGGAACCCACCACACTATAGGACTTTGGGACGGAACACACACGATATAACTAATATTACACTTAAAATATGGGATAGGTTGCACACACAAAAAAATGGGTGTATAACTCCCTGCTGATCTATCTAAAGGAAAATTAGTTCTTTGAACCAGGTAGGAGGGAAGTGGGGGGAAACTGGATAAAAAAAGAAAATGCACAATTGAGAGACATATTAAAAAACAGGAAAATAAGCACATTCCAAGAGTTACGATTAGACACGGAGGTAATGAAACTTGACATATGGAGGTACATCCAACTGAAGCACTTCGTAGAGAAACTGCCAAAACCACTCCGAACTGGAGGAGACTATACGCAGCTGGAGCGGATGTGCATGAGGGAAAGCGCAAAAAATAATATCTCACTACTATATAAAATTCTATCGGAGGGAGAAGGATTGGACGCCCCACCATATGTCAAGAAATGGGAAAATGAAATAGGAACACGGTGTAGTAAACACAAGTTGGAAAAAAAAATTTAATTGACACACAGCTCTGCGATAAACTCTAAGATGGCTGAAACAAATTACAAATGCCTGGCAAGATGGTATATTACGCCTGTTAAAATTAGAAATTTTCAACGGGAGAAGTCCCCTGAGTGTTGGAGAGGGTGTAGGGCTCTAGGTACAATGTTCCATATTTGGGACTGCCCTATTATAAAAAAAAATTTGGAAGGAGGTTCTGCAATTAATAAAGATAATTACCAATGAAGATATTCCTGAGGACCCAGGGACATGCCTGTTTCACGGGACAAATAGCCCCGTGAGACAATATAGAGCATCGATAATCCCTACTCTGCTCAATGTAGCAAAATGTCTAATCCCAAAAAAATGTCAGGAAATAGAGAGCCCCAAAATTCGGGACTGGATAATTGGGGTAAGCACCATACAACAATGGGAGAGCGTAGATGAAAGGGGGGAGGAACAGACAGAAGAGACAGAATGGAAGGATAAATGGAAAGAGTGGAATAAATTTAAAAGAACATGGAGATATGTAGTGGAGATTACTCAATAAAACCGGAGTTCAGAATAGGATGGAAAATGGACAATAATGGAATAGTATAGGAAAGGGGAAAATAAAGAGGAAGAAAAAGAAGGTAATACAATGAATCTGCATATATATATGTATCTTTATTGCTCCTTTTTGTATGTTGTAAATTTTTATAAAATAAAATAAAGAATTAAAAAAAAAAAAAAGAAGGGCTCAGGTAGATGAGTGCTCAGGTCAAAGGTAGTTCTTGCCATTCAAATGCAGCACTGCTCAAATACATTTGTTCCAGTGAAGCATTTGCCAGCCAAGAAAAGGCTGCATTTGACCTGCTTTGCCTGCAATCCAAAAGCTGCGTGTGGCAGGAAAACAACAAAACCTTAAGCTGAGGCAATGTAGACCACATATAAAATAATCCTATCACATGTTACAAAACACTGGGAGGATATTAAAAGATTCCCCCGGGAGTGTGGCTATGTTGGTGATGAGGCTAATGCCTATGATAGTGAAATAAGTACAAAATATGAATGGCATCTCAGTCTTAGTTGGTAAGGTTTAATATTGAGTTGGCCCACCCTTTGCAGCTATAACAGCTTCACCCCTTCTGGGAAGGCTGCCCACAAGGTTTAGGAGTGTGTCTATAGGAATGTTTGACCATTCTTCCAAAAGTGAACTTGTGAGGTCAGGCACTGATGTTGGACAAGAAGGCCTGTCTCGCAGTCTTTGCTCTAATTTATCCCAAAGGTGTTCTATGGGTTGAGGTCAGGACTATGTGCAGGACAGTCAAGTTCCTCCACCCCAAACTCGTTCATCCATGTCTTTATGGACCTTGCTTTGTGCACTGGTCCAAATCATTTGGTGGAGGGGAGATTACGGTGTGGAGTTGTTTTTCAGGGGTTGGGCTTGGGCCCTTGGTTCTAGTGAAGGGAACTCTTAAGGTGCCAGCATACCAAGACATGTTGGACAATTTCATGCTCTCAACTTTGTGGGAACAGTTTGGGAATGGCCCCTTCCTGTTCCAACATGACTACGCACCAGTGCACAAAACAAGGTCCATAAAGACTTGGATGAGTGAGTATGGGGTGGAGGAACTTGACTGGCCTGCACAGATAGAACACCTTTTGGATGAATTAGAGCGGAGACTGCCAGCTGGGCCTTCAAGTCCAACATCAGTGCCTGACCTCGCAAATGCCCTTCTGGAAGAATGGTTAAACATTTCCACACTCCTAAACCTTATGGACAGCCTTCCCAAAAGAGTTGAAGCTGTTATAACTGCAAAGGATGGGCCAACTCAATATTGAACCCTACAGACTAAGCCCCTGTACACACGGTCGGAAATTCCAACCACAAAATCCGTCTTTTTCCGACGGATTTTGTCCGACACTGGTGTTGCATACACATGGTCGGACAAAGTTGTCGGAAAATCCGATCATTCTGAACGTGGGGACATTAGTTGCGTACAATGGAACTATGTAGAGGCTAGTAGCCAATAGCTTTGGTCTCGTGATTTTATCTGAGCATGCGGGGCACTTCGTCCGTCGGAATTCTCTACACACTATTGGAAAAAGTCAGATCGGATTTTGTTGTCGGAAAATTTGAGAGCAGGATCTCCAATTTTTTCCGTCGTAAAAAGTCCGATGGAGCCCACACACGGCCGGATTTTCCGACAACATGGTCCGATCGGACATTTTCCGCCGGAATGTCCAATCGTGTGTACGGGGGCTAAGACTGGGATGCCGTTAAAGTTCATGTGCGTGTAACGGCAGGCGCCCCAATACTTTTGAAAATATAGTAAATGTAATATGCGTAATTCATATTGCTAAGACCAAAGTGCAACATAACTGGGGAAACTGGGGTACTATTTTACTTTTGAGGAACCAGCTTATTCCTCCTTACAAATGATTGTTAATAGATGGTATCCAAATGGCAAACCTTTGGTGAACACATGGAAAGGACACTTCAAATGTCCATCTACTTTAGTGTAAAGCTCTATCTGGCTTTTTGTAGCTCTGCACATATAACTAGAATCTACAATAGGTGTAATATTCTGCCAGGAAAGGGGTTATCAATTCTGACAAAACGACATCTTGCATGTAGCTTTAATCACAGAAAACAAACAACCTTTCTTCCAAATAAATAGTTCTTCTCTCAGAATTAATAAATATGCAAATGTGCTCTGTTTTTATTAACATCTTGGCAGCTCCTCACTAATAAATATTTCAGCTTTTCTTCATCAGCTTGTCCTGTGCTCCATATAAAACGGAGAGCCAGTCACTTCTAGTGTTTACGTGTTGTTCTGCAGTAAGGCTTTAAGTTCTGAAGAATGTAAGTAATTGTTGAATCCGCTGAGTGTGTCAGATTGTCGCTGAACATCTACAGCTAACGAGGAGCCTAATTAGAGTAAGTGACAGGAGATCTAAGCTGAGGTGGGCATTAGTCCATTGGGAACCTGAATCTGACAGAGTATTAACACCACACTGAGGTCTAGTATAAGTTACTGACAAATATATATGACACATTTAGTTGTAAACTACAGTTAGGGGAATGGGAAGGCTATACCCCCTGTTGTAAAATATAGGGATAATGGAGATCACCAAGGAATATCATAAAAGTCAATGTTATATTCTGAGTACTTAATAGCAGGTTATGGAATTTTGAAAATTACTTTTTGTTAGTAAGGTGAAGGCCACTATGTTCTACAAGTTGTAGATTAAAACCTTTATATCCTAAAAAAGTTTTTCATTTGTTATCGGCTATAAATTTGATAGTTGAATATATTTGAAGCCATACAACTTATTAATAAATTAAGTTAATAAATAAGATTTTTTTTTTTTTTAAATGAAAGCCTGCCAAACTTTGGTCCCTCGCCAACTATTTACTGCTGTTAAGTTGGCTGTGAGATCTGGTTCTACCATCACAGGTCACATCTGGAGAATGTACTTCAAATGAACCAAGACGTTAAGCCCATAGCATTGCCTTGAATGTTCAGAATGTTCAGCACTAATCAAGAATGCAAATGGTACTGGTCAGATTCCTAAATGCACAAAATATTATTATACAGATATTCCCGAATATTAACATTTACAACTAATAAAACCAGGGATTGTTGATTGGGAAATATCCGATATCTTTCTAGGGGATCAGGAAGAATTTTTTCCCCCACTGGAACACATTGGATCATGCTTTACACACCCTTAAAGGGTATCTGTGTCCCAAGATTACTGGGATGATTAGCATCATTAAGTTGCAGAAAATGTATAAGGAAACATATATTTGAGGCATTGCAGACTTTCATGGTACCACCATAGACATAGACACCATAGACATTACAAACAACGTATGAAGTTTTTTTTTTTATTTACCAATTTAATCCAATTATACAGACATCCATTTTTCCTTTATGTATCGCTCCCCATCCCACCCGGGGGGATTTGGCTCCGGTGCTTTCTTGTGTGTGTGCTGTTCTCCTCCCTATCCACTTGGGTTCGCTGGGTAAGCTAATCTTCTTTAATGGCAGTTAGATCTTTCTAACCTTAAAGTGATTGTAAAGGCAGAAATGAATTCTATGCATTAATATAAAAAACCTTCCATCAGCCCCCCTAATACTTACCTGAGCCCCATCTCTATCCAGGGATGTGCACAAGTGCACAAGTGCCTTGGCTGTTCGGGACTCTCCCTCCTGATTGTCTGAGACACCGCAATGGCGCCATTGGCTGTCAATCAAAGTCAATTAGCCAATCAGGAGTGAGAGGGGTCGGGCTGTACCACGGCTCCGTGTCTGAATGGACACATGGAGCTGCGGCTTAGCCATAGAAAGCTGCTTGCTGTCGGGGCACTGAACAGGAGGGAGGGGCCAGGAGAGCTGAAGAGGGACCTGAGAAGATGAGGATCTGGGCTGCTCTGTGCAAAACCATTTCACAGAGCAGGTATGTATAATGTTTGTTATTTAAAAAAACAAAAAAACGAGACTTTAGTATCACTTTAAGTAATAATATGCTGTCCTTATAACTAGTTGTTGTATTATGCTATACCTATTTTTTTTCTGCAAATAATTTACTCTTTCAAATACTCCCGAAGAAGCAGAGGGACAGCAAACCTCCATGTAGCAACCTCTGGTATTCACTCCGCCAAAGCACAAGCAGACCTGAAATCCTAGATCAGCTTCTTTAGCAAGGCTGTGGTCGTCTTGGAGGTGTGTTTGGGGTCGTTATCATGTTGGAATACTGCCCTGTGGCCCAGTCTCTGAAGGGAGGGAATCATGCTCTGCTTCAGTATGTCACAGTACATGTTGGCATTCATGGTTCCCTCAATGAACTGTAGCTCCCCAGTATCGGCAGCACTCATGCAGCCCTAGACCATGACACTCTCACCACCATGCTTCACTGTAGGCAAGACACACTTGTCTTTATACTCCTCACCTGGTTGCGGCCACACATGCTTGGCACAATTCGAACAAAATAAGTTTATCTTGGTCTTATCAAACCACAAGACATGGTTCCTGTAATCCATGTCCTTAGTCTGCTTGTCTTCAGCAAACTGTTTGCAGGCTTTCTTGTGCATCATGTTTAGAAGAGGCTTCCTTCTGGGACGAGAGCCATGCAGACCAATTTGATGCAGTGTGCGGAGTATGGTCTGAGCACTGACAGGTGGACCCCTTCAACCTCTGCATCAATGCTGGTAGCACTCATACAGTGGTGTGAAAAAGTGTTTGCCCCCTTCCTCATTTCCTGTTCCTTTGCATGTTTGTCACACTTAAGTGTTTCGGAACATCAAACCAATTTAAACAATAGTCAAGGACAACACAAGTAAACACAAAATGCAATTTGTAAATGAAGGTGTTTATTATTAAAGGTGAAAAAAAATCCAAACCATTATGGCCCTGTGTGAAAAAGTGATTGCCCCCTAAACCTAATAACTGGTTGGGCCACCCTTAGCAGCAACAACTGCAACGAAGCGTTTGCGATAACGTGCAATGAGGCTTTTACAGCGTCCTGGAGGAATTTTGGCCCACTCATCTTTGCAGAATTGTCCTAATTCAGTTACATTAGAGGGTTTTCGAGCATGAATGGCCTTTTTAAGGTCATACCACAACATCTCAATAGGATTCAGGTCTGGACTTTGGCTAGGCCACTCCAAAGTCTTCATTTTGTTTTTCTTCAGCCATTCGGTGGTGGACTTGCTGGTGTGTTTAGGATCATTGTCCTGCTGCAGAACCCAAGTTCGTTTCAGCTTGAGTACACGAACAGATGGTCGGACATTCTCCTTCAGGATCTCTTGGTAGACAGCAGAATTCATAGTTCCTTTTATCACGGCAAGTCTTCCAGGTCCTGAAGCAGCAAAACAGCCCCAGACCATCACACTTCCACCACCATATTTTACTGTTGGTATAATGTTCTTTTTCTGAAATGCAGTGTTCCTTCTACGCCAGATATACTTGGACACACACCTTCCAAAGAGTTCCACTTTTGTCTCATCGGTCCACAGAATGTTGTCCCAAAAGTCTTGGGGATCATCAAGATGTGTTGTGGAGAAATTGAGACGAGCTTTGATGTTCTTTTTGCTCAGCAGTGGTTTTCTCCTTGGAACTCTGCCATGCAGGCCATTTTTGCCCAGTCTTTTCCTGATGGTGGAGGCATGAACGCTGACCTTAACTGAGGCAAGTGAGGCCTGCAGTTCCTTGGACGTTGTTGTGGGGTCTTTTGTGACCTCTTGGATGAGTCGTCGCTGCGCTCTTGGGGTAATTTTCGGCGGCCGGCCACTCCTGGGAAGGTTCACCACTGTTCCATGTCTTCGCCATTTGTGGATAATGGCTCTCACTGTGGTTCGCTGGATTTCCAAAGCTTTGGAAATGGCTTTATAACCCTTTTCAGACTGATAGATCTCAATTACTTTCTTTCTCAATTGTTCCTGAATTTCTTTGGGTTTCGGCATGATGTGTAGCTTTTAAGGATCTTCTGGTGGACCTTACTGTGTCAAGCAGCTCCTATTTAAGTGATGCCTTGATTGTGAACAGGTGTGGCAATAATCAGGCCTGGGTGTGGCTAGAGAAATTGAACTCAGGTGTGGACAACCACAGTTATAGTATGTTTTAACAAGGGGGGCAATCACTTTTTCACACAGGGCCATGATGGTTTGGATTTTTTTTCACCTTTAATAATAAACACCTTCATTTACAAATTGCATTTTGTGTTTACTTGTGTTGTCCTTGACTATTGTTTAAATTGGTTTGATGTTCCGAAACACTTAAGTGTGACAAACATGCAAAGGAACAGGAAATGAGGAAGGGGGCAAACACTTTTTCACACCACTGTATGTCTATTTCCCAAAGACAACCTCTGAATATGACGCTGAGCATGTGCACTCAACTTTTTTGGTTGACCATGGCGAGGCCTGTTCTGAGTGTTAAAACAACTGTATGGTCTTGGCCACCGTGCTGCAGCTCAGTTTCAGGGTCGTGGCAATCTTCTTATAGCCTAGGCCAACTTTATGTAGAGCAAATATTCTTTTTTTCAGATCCTTAAAGAGTTCTTTGCCGTGAGGTGCCAAGTTGAACTTCCAGTGACCACCGGTTTAGACATTAATGGCTGTGTGAGTTATTTTGAGGTGACAGCAAATTTTACACTGTTATACAAGCTTTACACTCACTACTTTACATTGTAGCAAAGAATTTCTTCAGTGTTGTCACATTAAAAGATATAATAAAATATTTACAAACATGTGAGGGGTGTACTAACTGTTGTGAAATACTGTATATATATATATAAATTGCTTATATAAGGACCTACACAGACCAACTCAGCCTTGGCTAGGAAATGAAAAGCTTGAGCTACCTGGAAATATTACTGATTTAATGTTTGTTTTTTTTCATACAAAACTTTTACTTTGGAAAGCAACTTTCAGTTGGAAAAAAGTTTGGAAAAAAGTTATAGCATTTACCGACAAACTCAATAGAGTGAAAATGCAAGCTTTCACAAGATGCTAGGTTTCTTCGTTAAAACTTTTTGCTTTCATCAGTAACTAACATGATATAACAATCAGCTTCTATTGAGAATGTTGAAAATCTGGACTATTGGTACAAGCTTTTATTCTGGGAATACTCAGCAAAGCACACAATGCAAAGTGAGAACAATGACAGCTCTTCTTAAACAGAATGACTTGCTGTAGCTTTAATACAGTCCCACCCCCATTAAAGACTATGCAGAAGAATACATAATCACATCTCTCGCATTCCTTGACTCAAAATGGAAATCAAGACATTCTTTTTCATCTGTAGCAATCATTATTCCTAATCAATGTGCCTTACCTTTTACATCATTGCCTTACATTTTACATTATTGCATTCTTGACATTTCGCACACTTAGTAAATCTCGCTCCTCATCTTGCTAAGAATTTCTGTGGGTTGCAGTGGTAGAGTCACAGTAAGATGGAAGAACTTCTGCCAGGACAGATGCCACTAATGGAGGACCTCAGTGCCTCTCTGCCCTTAGAGGCTTATTGGCAGCATGGTACCTAACTGTACCATGTCTATGTAGTAAATTTCCTTTTGCTGTCATATGGCTACATCACATGTAACCAGCTTTAGCGTCTGCAGTGATCCCTCCTCTGGGCCAGCAGGAAAGCATGACCGTGTCACCTGATTTAGAGAATAATTTTATGGTGCTGTATGGACTCACTACATGTGATCTGTTTAATTCCCTGGCTTAGTTAGCTTACGTTGTAGTATTTTCTAGTTTTCTAGGGTTCCTCCAGATTAATTTTAATCTGTTTCCAGTGGACTTTGCTAGAAATGGGATGAAGGTATAACCTATGAATTTATAAAGGCTGCCCAATCCCTGTGGAGTTTATCCCAGTGGGTTGAGTCAGTTAAACTGTTAAATATTAGTGAACAATAATCTGGAAAAGTATTGAGGGAATACCAGCCCTTCTGGCTGAGAAAGGGCTGAATAAATTGCAGCTGATGAGGAATGTCTTGCTGCTTTCTTGGATAGGTGAGAAATGGGGCTGGAAGCAACTGGAAAAGATACTGAAACCTCCAGAGACTTGTTGTGTTTATGCAGGACCCCTGCATAGCAACAAATCCTGGTGAGCCCTGTCTCTATTAATCAGCTAAGTGGCCCTGTGCCATGTGATCATATTTAAAAAACGCAGAGACAAGGAATTCTTGAGATCTTTCTCCCAATACGTTCTGTTCTTGAGGGCCTCACTTGTTAGCTAAGAGGCCTGACTGAGTGCAGGTACCACCAGCAAATGTTTTGTGAGGCAGTTTCTTGCTCCCTACCTAGCAGAGGTTCCATTGATGCTGTTTTCAAATGGGTAGTATAGCACCATGGTGGCCCAAGAATTGTTAGGCAGAGTACCAAGAGGACTACAGTACTTTCATTATTCATTTTTATAAGTGAAGGTTTTCACAAGGGGTTACTTTGTTGAAATTATTTATAGTGCTTTGACTTTCATTTTAAGCTGATTTGTGTTCAATTTTTCAATAATAGAAAAGTTTTACTGTTTTTCCAAGAAAATGCTTGTGTTCTCCCACTTAAATGTATCAGAATTAAAATGAATGGTTTTCTGAACGCAGAGCCATTAATAGGAAAAACAGATTAAGTTAAAATAAAATGAAAGACTTCAGTTACTATAGAGGATCAGGGAACAAAATGTAATCTTTTTTTTTTAGTTAGTACTCAAAGTATTCAAAATGTTTTTTTCAAAAAGCCTAATTCTGAAATAAAATTGAAATACCTTGTACCTCTTTCTCTGAAACATTTCTAGGTCCCCTTTTTGACTTACCTAAAGCCACGGTCATATGGTCATCCAGTGTTGAGTCCTTCTCCTCTCTGTTTACTTCTTGCTGGGGTCATTCTTTTAGGTGTCCATGTCACTGCTTGAGTGATATGAAAAATCCCCCTGAGGATCCAGAAGAGATCTGACCTTGGACTGAGATTAGAGAAAGGGACTAGATGGTGAGGGTTAATGTGTGGAGCTGTACTGGCAGTCCCTGCAGAGAGAATTGGTGTCAGTGAGGGACCTGGATGGGGAGACTCAGGTGAGTGTAGCTGCTTTTACCAGGTAAGCAAAATTTTACGGCGAGCAGGGAGGAGAGGATGGGGAAGAACAGATTTTGCCCTGCATTTCCTTTAAAATAGGTAAAATATCATTCCCATTTAAACAATGTGAGACAATAGAGTAAATAAAAATTGAGAATTCTCTATTCTTCTGAGGGTCAGGAGATCTCGAATAATGCACAATGCAAACCAGTAGCATAGCCTGTTTCTTATTCATACTCTGCAAGCATACCACTTTATTATTATATCGTCTGCTGATATATAGCCCTCAGGAACCTGCTGCCTGAGGAAGTCACTTTTATGACACTCTGTATGGAAATGTAATTTTCAGAGAGCATAGATGTGTTTATGAAATCTTATCAGCAGGATTATGAACAGCACACACGCCCAATCTCAGATTCTCATTACAAGCTCACGAGTCACAGAGACTACGCCACAACTCAATGAAATTCAAGACATTGATATCTCGGGATCAAAGAGATGATGAAATTTAAAAAAGAATATCGAGTAATAAAAATCCCTTTATAGGTGAAGTGCGTTATAATTATTATGTTTTATAATTATTAAATAAATTTAGAGTTGTTAACACATTATAGATATTTTACTTGTCTTATATTCTTACTATTTCCATGGAGAGTAATGCCCTTTTACATTCTACATTTACAGTCATATGTTATACTATAGCTTTTATCACATTATAACAAACCAATCACTGCTTCAAATAGCTACATAGTTACATAGTAGGGGGGGTTGAAAAAAGACACAAGTCCATCAAGTCCAACCTATGTGTTTAATTATATGTCAGTATTACATTGTATATCCCTGTATGTTGTGGTCGTTCAGGTGCTTATCTAATAGTTTTTTGAAACTATCAATGCTCCCCGCTGAGACCACTGCCTGTGGAAGGGAATTCCACATCCTTGCCGCTCTTACAGTAAATAACCCTCTATGTAGTTTAAGGTTAAACCTCTTTTCTTCTAATTTTAATGAATGGCCACGTGTCTTGTTAAACTCTATTACGCAAAAAGGTTTTATCCCTATTGTGGGGTCACCAGTATGGTATTTGTAAATTGAAATCATATCCCCTCTCAAGCGTCTCTTCTCCAGAGAGAATAAGTTCAGTGCTCGCAACCTTTCCTCATAACTAATATCCTTCAGACCCTTTATTAGCTTTGTTGCCCTTCTTTGTACTCCTTATTTTGTACAGTAAACGTTTATGGGGAACTTTGTCAAATGCTTTTGCAAAATTCAAATACACCACGTCTACGTGCCTTCCTTTATCTAGATGGCAACTCACCTCCTCATAGAAGGTTAATAGATTGGTTTGGCAATAACGCTTCTTCATGAATCCATGCTGATTTCTGCTAATGATACCGTTCTCAGTACTAAAATCTTGTACATAGTCCCTTATCATCATCTCCAAGAGCTTGCATACTATTGATGTTAGGCTAATTGGTCTATAATTTCCAGGGATGTATTTTGCTAACAAGGCAAGTAAAAAGTGTATCTTTTATATGGATGGTAAACGAATCAGTCAATGCTATAGGGACCGATCAGTTATTACTGATCACTTAAGAAGCATAAGCATGATTACCTTTCTTCCTTATCCAATGATCTATACCAAAAAGAGGGCTGTGATTAGCCTGTTCCTTGGGGTATGCGCATATAGACATTTTTATACAATTATAAAAAGTAGAGTGAAGTATAGTAGATTTAATAACAGGTTTAATAAATTTCCTTATGTGTCAAGCTACAAGGACTCTTAATAAATTACTTAAAGCTGAACTCCAGCCAGGGGGGAAAAGATTATCATTATTAAAGTGTTTCCTTTTCTGCTACGAAAATGTTGGCCTTTTGCTTTTAGAGTTTGTTCTTCCATATTTTAGTCCCTTCAACATGCCCCTTGTTCTTTATGTTTCACTGTTGTTCCTGGGTATGCAACCAGGCATTGCTGTTTTCCCCTATTGAGAAATGGTCCTAGGTCGCATAACCTCCTCTATGTGGTTTACTAAAGGTAGCGGTGATGTGCTAAAGACCCACTTTCTTCTGTGGGCCTTCAGCACAGTATGATCTGTATGATCCCTACAGCACTCGATAACAATCCTTCCACATCCACTGAATGCACCAACATCAATGCATCTCCTATTGAGTAATGGGAAATCTAGTCCCTAATACGCTGGTCAAACGTGATGTGCAATGTTTGTAGGCAGCTCAGGCACTTGGGTACGGTACACTTTATTCAGGGAAAGATTATGTCACAGTGCAGACTTTTTTTTTTTTTTATTTAAACAGTAAGGCAATCATTTAAAAAAAAAATGTATCAGTGTTTTACTGCGCATGGGGAAAGAGTGCTAGGAGCATAAAGTTGTTAGGACTTCCCGGAGTTTAGCATTAATTAAGCAATGACAATTGTTTGAAGAATGAAGAAGAATCTCTTGCTGCCGAAACCATAGTGAATCTCTAAAAGAGTCCATTCTGTTAAGTAGTCTTTATTTTCAAAATTAATACCTTTAAAACAGATACCTTGGAAAACAGGTAGGAATCCATCAAACACTTTTACCAGTTCCCCAGGGCAAGAGCAGAAATGTAACTTCCCTTTAGAGGGGTTTCTACATCAGTCCACAACTGAAACTTAACGCTACTGTGACTATACCATTATCACTGAGAGTGAAAGCGAAAGAAAAATTCAAATTTTGGGTTGTCATAATGGGAATAGAGGGGAAATCTTCCTATAGGGACACTAGTTCTGGTGAAATCCCTCTTTGGAGGGATTTCCTCTGACTACCTCTTTTGGCTATGGGACACAGATGGCAAATAAAAAATGACAGATGTTATAAGCCTCCTATATTCTATTTTAATTTTTTTTAAAAAGCTTGCCTTCTTTTCTACTTCAAAGCTGTTGTAATGGCTCCGTGTTTTTTATTTTAAAATAACAAACAGTTTATACTTGCCTGCTCTGTGCAATGGTATTGCACACAGAAGACCCAAATCTCCTCTTTGGGGTCCCCCATCAGTGCTTTACGCTCTTCTTCTTCTCGCATAGGAAACTGCTTGTTGAGCCTGTGCATTCATTGACACACACAGCGCGGCTCCCTCCATATAGGATTTGATTGGCAGTGGCAGTCAATGATTCTTATTGTCCGAGCAAAGCCTGTAAGAGCACAGAGGGGAGAAAGCCACTACAGACAGGCACAGCACTGGATCGAGTGTGGAATCAGATAAGTATTTAGGGGGCTGATACTACTACTGGGACATTTTTTTACCTTAATGCATGGAATGCATTAAGGTAAAAATGTTTACCCCATAGGTGTGCACTGCCTATTGAAGTGAATGAATGGGAAGTAAGTGCTCTGTGCTAAGTGGCTTCCTGTTCATTCACAAACTGAAATATAGTAGACACAGTTTATATAAATGGACACAGTGAGCAAGTGTGTTCATTATGTTCATTTAGAAAAGAAAGGGGCTGGAAAATTACATATTTACTGGCCACTTCCCCCGCTCTCCATCCTGAAACATCCCCTGCAGCAGTCATGGGGGGGAGGAGGGAAGCCAGCAGCACTGCAGGGTGGGGAGGCCAACAAGGGGGGGGGGGTAGCCTGGGCAGTAGGGGGTAAGGGGATTCGGCACCGCACATAGTGATTAGGGTATACCCAGATACACCTGTGTCTACCCTTTAGAACCCCTTTAACTGTACCCTAGTCTTAACAGCTATGCTTATGGTGTTTTTTTTGCCATCTGTGACTCATTTCATAGAGTTCCCTTCATGCCCTTTCCCATAGCTAAAACAAGAAGTGAGAAGAAAATCCCTCCGAAGTGAAAAAAATCACCAGGATCACTGGAGTAGGTGTTTTCATTGGAAGATTTCCTCTCTATACCTGTTGGAGAAATGCAAAATTTGGGATTTGCTTCCACTATCTCAAAAAGAGAGGGTGAATCATCTCCCTAATGGGAGCACAGACAGCAATGACAACCCGACAGGTGTTCTAATCTCTCTCCACTCTGTCCAAAACCAAACAAAAAAAAAGTTTTGATTTTAGTTATACTTTACAGTGGTTGTAAACCCTATTTTTAAACTTTATGCAACAGGTAAGCCTATATTAAGGCTTACCTGTAGCTACCCAGGATATCTTCTAAACCTGCACAGTTTAGAATATACTATACTAGCTCATTATGCCTTTGTGTTGCAGAGTTTTTTTTTTTTTTTTATCGGGGTTTACAACCACTTTATATCTGCTTTACTAATATATCTCAAAACAGAACCAATCAAGTTACAATGGGTGAAGTATAATGCAACATTTGTTACTAAGCATTGATTTGTAAGAGAAACAATGGTTTAAGTAGTGGATCCAAGTCACTGTTAAATTGAACATGAGTGAACTGAGCTAATAATCAAGTAACATCTTGACTTTGTATAATGAGTGCCCTGCATCTTAAAAGTTTTTGAAATTTTCCTTCTACAAAGATGCAAAACACAAATATAAGACACACATTTCTTGTAAAAAATCTGCTTTTTAAGATGTTTGTAGCTACTATAATCCTGAATCCCTCTATAGGTGACTGTTACAAAAAATGGTATTTGAAATACAAATTTGAATCCCTAAACACAATACAATATGTAAACCATACTAAACCCTGGTCAGATATAATTATAGCACTGAGTACCATCATAAGGCAATCATCTACTTCTGTTCTGAAAGTGCTTTAGATAATGGCGAACGACTATTGCCTAAATTATATTTTTTAAGAGCCATTCGTTTCTCTTATAGACATAGTTATCTCTGCTCTTATCTGAGTGAATGTCATAGAGATATTACAAGCAACCTTCCTTGCTCCTACCTATTTAGAATTATCTTTCTGGAGCGAACAGCCTAATGAGTCACTTAGTTGCACCTATAAATGGCCATTTCTTGAAGATGATTTCAATTTTTTTTTCTACCAAGCTGTTTTCAAGTCATAAAAGGTGCCAGATCTATTACTTTTAAAAATCTGACTAAACACAGCAATGCAGTGACAGATGATGAATTACACAATGAATACATGCCATTTAGATTGGTAACTACATCACCAGGAGCCCTTGGCTGGTACCATCCAGACCTGACCCAAGTGATCTTCTCCACTCAGAAGCATTAGATAATCTACATCTATAAAGTTTGTTATATTTGATAGCAGACCAATAACTAGCACAGATCACAGCTATCAGAATACTGTAAGAGGCTGGTCTCACCTGTATTCTATTCCTGAATTAAGCTACCTGCACCCCACTATGCAACAGAAACTCAAATAACAGGGGGTGGGATTAATTGGTATTAGTGATGGAATGAAAATGTTAATTCTGCAGGAACTGGAACTTTAATCTTTTAATCTTTTAATTATAAGAAGTTCAAAGGAGTTTGGAGACAAGGCTTTTAAAAGTAAAATGACCCCCCAACTATATACTGTAGAAATAAAAAAACTCTGCTATATCATAGCCAGATGATGGTTATATAGTACTTGCAATTATAGTGTAATAAATGACAGCTTTGTAGGGTATGTAAAGTAATTTCAGTGTGTTTACAGACATGTAAAACAGATTAGCATGATGTAAATAAGTGTATCAATATGTGTTAATGTTTTACCAACTTTATACTTTTATTTGAGCGATTTTCTCCTGGAAGCGTGTAGCTCTAAAACGCTCAACAAGCCAAATCCCATTCATTTCAATGGCCCCTATTCACATCTGAGCATTCTGTCACCTGAAGCTCAAAAAAGTACATGAGTTTCTTTTTGGCAGATTTCTTTACAAGCATTTTTGGCCCCATAGACTTTAATCGAAACGCCTGACTTGAGCGTTTTACAAGCGTTTTTTGCTCAAATAGCAGCTCTCCACCCCCAATTTCCTCTCCCTCTCCTCCCCCTATTGGTTTCTTTTGGCTAAACAAAAATGCCTGAAGATGTAAAACGCTTGTATTATGCCTCTAAAATGCTTTTAATTAAGCTTGTAAAAAGCTGCAAAAAAAACATAAAAAAAACGCTAGTAAATCAATGCGCTTAGGTGCGCATGGAGCCTAATATCTCTTTCTCAATATATATATCATACAATTTTTGTTTTCCAAAATAAACATTTAATACATAAAAGAAGAGAACTATAGAGATATCACAGCAGATTAAGTTTGCTTTACAGGTCCCTTTGTCTGACTAAAAAAGCCAACTAAGTTACCCAATTTTCCAATGAGTAAAAACTACAGGTAAGAAACAATCAGCTGAAGACACAGACAAAAATATAGTCCAACAGAAGTAACAGGCTGCTCTATCAACATTATAGAGGTACTGGGACTTTATGTATTACGTACAGTAAATGCAAAGTTAAGAGTCACAAGTGCTATTACAGTGCTATTACCTTTTTAGCTTTTTATTTCTATGTATTAATATCAGTGTATAGCCTATTAAATGTAATATAAGTACCTTTTCTTGGTATTTTACTTTTTTAATTATAGTATACATTCATTTTTTACTAATTATTCAGTTTTTAGACTCATAATATCTATGGGCTGTTATGTCTTACTGTCTTAACTTATAGTATGTAATATATATATATATACAGTGTATAAACAAAATAAAAATCACTCATAATAAATATGTATTATACCAGGACCAGATTAAAAATCACTTATTAAGCAATTAAAATCAAAGTCTATAGTAAGACCTTTAGGTGCTAATACTCCAGTTTCAAAAATTAATTGAGATTTTTTTATACACCTTAGTTGTTTAATTTGATTACCTACTCCAATATTTTTCTACTTTCTCAACTCCCCCGAATTTTAACCCACTGGGGTTCTCATTGCGGTACCTCCTAAAATGCTGCGATACACTGTGCTTCTTTTACCCTTTCTTATTACAGATATGTTCTCCCAAATGTACCTGTAAGGGTCTAGAAGATGTTTTGCCACATATTAGAGGCCACACGGGCACTCCAGCATTTAGCCAAACCCCTCTGAATCACAGAAAATGAAGTCCCTAATTTGATACTTCTTATGCATAGCAGTGGTGATGTATTTTCTTTTTACCCCATATATCATTCTATTTTAGGGTTTTGGAATTCTCCCTCATTGGGAGGCATTTCTCTCTCAAAAAAAGAGCCCCTAGGCTCTATTGCTTTCAGGAAGGCAAATCTGTTTTGATGATCAAATCTCCCATCTTCTTGATGTTACCTAGTCCTATATTGATGGAATTTGAGGACCATTATAAAAGCCCTGCCTTCTGCCTTGCCTAGGATAAGAGTGTTGTTGATCCCAATTTTTTGTCCCTTAGTATTCTGATTATTCTTGTCCTGTCTATGCATATGACTCTTTCCAGAGTGTGCTTCCTAATCTAATATATTTACTCTATAGGGAGTTGGACTCATTCTTTGCTCTGTTTTAGGTGTGGTATTGTGTAAGGTTATTTCATTCTCCTCTAACCTTATTTGCCGCTTAAATACCTCCTCATTCTTATAATCACCTGTATCTCTCAAAACTTTTTTTCTCCCTTCTCTTGTGTTTCCTTATCACACTTCTCTAATTTTATTTTTAGTTTCCCTGAAACTCTATTAAACTGAATTATCCTTCAGAGATTCTAACAACTTTTTTTTTTTCCATTTACCTGTGCTTTTAAAATCCTTGTTTCCTTTATTTTTTCTTTATCAAAAATTGCAAAAGTTAGATACCTTTCATACTTAAAAAACAAACCAACATTCTTTAACCACTTGCCTACTAGGCACTTTTACCCCTTTCCTGCCTAGGCAAATTTTCAGCTTTCAGCGATATCACACTTTGAGTGACAATTGCGTGGTCATGCTATACTGTACCCAAATGACATTCTTATCATTTTTTCACACAAATAGAGCTTTCTTTTGGTGCTATTTAATCACCACTGTGTTTTATATTTTGCTAAATGAAAATGAAATGAAAATTGTGAAAAAAAAAGTTTTTAATAGTTTGTTATAAAATTTTGCAAACAGGTAATTTTTTCTCTTTCACTGATGTACACTGATGAGACTGCACTGATGGGCACTGATAGGCTGCACTAATGAGGTGGCACTGGTGGTCACTGATGAGGAGGCACTTATGAGGCTGCACTGATAGGCGTTACTGATGGGCACTGATGTATCCTGTTTCCCTTAAAGGGACTTAAGTGCTTTTGAACTTAATATGTATGCAAGGTCCTTGGTATAAGGTAAGTGGTTTGGTGTTTCCCAGGGTGAGATGGGCATAGTGGGAACATTTGTAGTAGAAGGTGTCACAAGTATTTACACTTGAAATGGGACTGTACTGCAGTGTGTTATTTACACACAATCACAATGGCGATTTTCACTGACATTTTGGATTTATTGTCTATGGACTCACATACAAGTATTGATGCACTTTATTTGTATAATATATGTATATTTATCACAGAATTTATGTATTGTCTAAAAATTGTTGATTTATTTCTTATACATAAATTAATTTAATTAGCAGATGGCACTGGTGCTAGCTAGCAACCTTTTTTGATCAAAATGGATGGTGGTTCACAGGTGGAATTTGTGTTATTAAGACTGCTGAAATGCACTGGTTTTACAAATGTTCCCACTGTGCACAACTCACCATGTGGTACACCAAACCATCAATCTTCAAAAAACTTATCCAGTCATACCTACTGAGCTTGTACTAGATACACTGCTAATCTAGTGGAGTGTTTGTGGATTTCTGTTTCCATTTGTTATAAAGAACAAGTTACATAGTTACATAGTACGTAGTTACATAGTAGGTGAGGTTGAAAAAAGACCATCAAGTCCAACCTGTGTGTGTGCTTTTATGTCAGTATTACATTGTACCGTATCTCACAAAAGTGAGTACACCCCTCACATTTTTGTAAATATTTTATTATATCTTTTCATGTGACAACACTGAAGAAATGACACTTTGCTACAATGTAAAGAAGTGAGTGTACAGCTTGTATAACAGTGTAAATTTGCTGTCCCCTCAAAATAACTCAACACACAGCCATTAATATCTAAACCACTGGCAACAAAAGTGAGTACACCCCTAAGTGAAAATGTCCAATTGGGGCCCAATTAGCCATTTTCCCTCCCAGGTGTCATGTGACTCGTTAGTCTTACAAGGTATCAGGTGTGAATGGGGAACAGGTGTGTTAAACTTCTTGTTATCGCTCTCACTCTCTCATACTGGTCACTGGAAGTTCAACACAGCACCTCATGGCTCTCTGAGGATCTGAAAAAAAAATTGTTTGCTCTACATAAAGATGGACTAGGCTATAAGAAGATTGTCAAGACCCTGAAACTGAGCTGAACAGGCCTCACCATGGTCGACTGAAGAAGTTGAGTGCACGTGCTCAGCATCATATCCAGAGGTTGTCTTTGGGAAATAGACGTATGAGTGCTGCCAGCATTGCTGCAGAGGTTGAAGGGGTGGGGGGTCAGCCTGTCAGTGCTCAGACTATGCGCTGCACACTGCATCAAATTGGTCTGCATGGCTGTCATCCCGGAAGGAAGCCTCTTCTAAAGGTGATGCACAAAAATGCCCGCAAACAGTTTGCTGAAGTGGTCTCCTGTGGTTTCCTGTGGTCTGATGAGACCAAGATAAACTTATTTTGGTTCAGATGGTGTCAAGCGTGTGTGGCAGCAACCAGGTGAGGAGTACAAAGACAAGTGTGTCTTGCCTACAGTCAAGTATGGTGGTGGGAGTGTCATGGTCTCCAAAGCATGAGTGCTGCCGGCACTGGGGAGCTACAGTTCATTGAGGGAACCATGAATGCCAACTTGTACTGTGACATACTGAAGCAGAGCATGATCCCCTTCCTTTGGAGACTGGGCCGCAGGGAAGTATTCCAACATGACAACGACCCCAAACACACCTCCAAGACGACCACTGCCTTGCTAAAGAAGCTGAGGGTAAAGGTGATGGACTGACCAAGCATGTCTCCAGACCTAAACCCTATTGAGCATCTGTGGGGCATCCTCAAACGGAAGGTGGAGGAGTGCAAGGTCTCTAACATCCACCAGCTCTGTGATGTCATCATGGAGGAGTGAAGGAGGACTCCAGTGGTGACCTATGAAGCTCTGGTGAACTCCATGCCCAAGAAAGTTAAGGCAGTGCTGGAAAATAATGGTGGCCACACAAAATATTGACACTTTGGGCCCAATTTGGACATTTTCACTTAGGGGTATACTCACTTTTGTTGCCAGCGGTTTAGACATTAATAGCTGTGTGTTGAGTTATTTTGAGGGGACAGCAAATTTACACTGTTATACAAGCTGTACACTTTGTAGCAAAGTGTAATTTATTCAGTGTTGTCACATGAAAAGATAGAATAAAATATTTACAAAAATGTGAGGGGTGTACAAACTTTTGTGAGATACTGACCTATAATATGGCCTTCATGGTATTTTTTCATTTAACCTGTGAGTATAAACATCTGTAAAAGATTTTCTACTATTCACATATTAACAAATCTTTCTATATGCTTCATATTTCTTGGTGAAGGCAAAAACAAAACCTTTTTTTATGATGCACACACTTTTTTCTTTTTTTTGCTTCAATAGGTTTAATGCTAAACTTGATAAGAACATTTGCTTTTTACAAAAGTTTGGTGCATATGCATCATTTTTAGTAGCTGAGCTAGTAAAAGTGATGCATGATCCATAAAATGCACCTGAAGTTCAGAAAACCCTGTATATCATTTTTATTTGGCCAGTGCCCATTTGAGCCCTGTTTGAGAAACGTGGGCATATTTCTTAGAGTCTCAACATTCTAGTTTTGATGCATATGCAGGATTTTTAGAAGCTGTGTCATTAAAATAAGTAATCACCAATTCAGACATGTATATCAGGTTTGATATATGCAACTGAATTAGCTTTACACATTGGACTGTATTTGTAGGAGATGAAGCAGTGAAATCATTGCCACTCAACTGGTGACATACTCATTACTAGATATGGCTAAATTTAGAGCCAATGCTTTCCAAGCACTGTCGGGGAATGCAACTTTAATTAGCAGTCTTGTGTCCCCTTAACAAATGCCTCCTTCATCATTTTTTCATAAACAGAAACGTAGACTTTTACAACCAAGAAATAAATAAGCAGGCAAATACAGTATTTAAAGGATCGATTTACCCTAAAATGATATTTCAGATTTTATTTCTGCTGATCTTCTATCAATAGGAAGCACTATTCACAGAATTTGGATAATGTTCTAGATGTGTCTGGTTGGACTTGTTAGACTTTTAATAAGAAGACACAGCCAGTATTAATTGTAAAACGGCAATGTACGGATTAAAACAAAAAAAATGCTCTTACTGCAATTTTCACACTTTTTCCGACTGTCTTCTGCAGTCCCAACTTCAGTCCTCTTTTAGGCTGAATGGTACCCACTTTCATTAAAACCACCACCTGTGAGCCCAGGCCTCTTACCCCCTGGGGGCACATCATTAGGCAACCAACGATCAACAAGCGAGAGAACAGAATTTATGACCTGCTCTATACCAAAGAAAGCAGAGGACGAAGAGGACCCATGCCACCATGCAACCTGATGGAAGAAGTTAACAAAACAGATTTGCACACACTTTAAAAAAAAAGGTGGTCTAAGGGGGTAGGTTCGGGAAGAGCTGTGAAGTTGTGTTTGAAATTGTGCCTTTGCACAATTGTACTTTAATCAGCTTCCCCCACCCACCGTGTGTTGATCACCTGGAAAAATACTTACCTTCCTCTTTGATCCAATGATCTTCGCCCTGTATGGCACCGCACGCCCATTCCAGCAAAAGCATCACCACAGGGACTCAGGAGAAGAGCGCAGTTGCTACTATACAACTTAAAGTGGAGGGCCACCCTAAAAAAAAGAAATTGCATAAAAATGTTCCTAAAAATTTGGAGGAAAAAAAACAAAACAGAAATGGCTGTTGCTAGGCAGAACATTCTAATCTGCCTCTTCCTATTCCGTGGTGATCTTAAGTCTTCTCCTCCTCGTGTCGTCTTCTAGTGAATTGAGCGTAGTGTGTTCTGGGAACTGTGTGTGTCCCACAACACAGCGCGCCCCATTCACAAAGTGCTGCGCGACTCGCACATGCGCAGTAGGAAACGGGCAGTGAAGCCGCAAGGCTCCACTGCCTGATTCCCTTGGTTGGAATGGAGGCACCGAGACACGAGAGCCGAGGGACGGTCGGCCGACATCGCAGGCACCCAGCACAGGTAAGTGTGCTTATTAAAAGTCAGCAGCTACAGTGTTTGTAGCTGCTGACTTAAAAAAAAAAAATCCTGGCTGGCCCTCCCCTTTAAATCATTGAATAACCTCTTATCTCTATTGGTGACACTACTGGTAAGATATCTGGAATGGAGCTGTTGGGTCTGCACACCTGCTGTGGTCATTTGTAGGGTCTTGTATTCTCCCTATTGGCTTTTTTATTGACTTTATACTATGAAAAGTGCAACAGGAAGTGCTTGAACACACATAAGTAGGTGGGAACACCCAAATGTCCCAGTTGGACAGGAATTGGGAATTATAGCAGGGACATCTCACTGTTGGAGTATCCAAGACACATAAAAAAGACCCAGCCCACCAGGCTCCCCATCTTTTTAATTGGACTTGCATTAAAGCTTGACTCATGAGTGTCATGCAACACATCAACACATGCTTCTACTTCACACTCAGTCTTACTTAATGCAAGGGGCAGGGGAATATTGCACACAAAAGCAGAATATATACAGATCCCAGCAAAGCATTTGTTTGTTATGCTGCAGTTATTAAGTAAAGAGGCTGCTCACACAGTTCTAACAATCCCACTCCACACTATAGGGTTGACTTGTTAAAGGCAAATAGGTTGTTCACAGTGCAACTGAATTTTCACTTTGCAAGGGAATTTGTGAACGTGGTAAAGCTCTGCCGATTTTTACCATCCAATCAATCATGTACTTTGTACTTTGCTTATTTTTTTTTCCCCCTGCACATAATTGGGTATTCTATGCAAAATTGATTTTCACTGCATTCACTACCCATGTATCAATCTCTGTTTTACTTTCCCTGGCATACAAAATGTTTATTTTATTTCATTTCAACAATGAGTGCAAACCTATATTGGATATGAATGGTGAGCTTGTTCAAACTTTGTGCAAATACATAATTATAACCCAAAACAAATGTTAATAAAACCCCATAAAACCCCATAGTGCAATACTGCTAATATATGTGGCTTTTTATTTAGATAAACACTATGCACTCACATGATTTGTTCCAGCATGAGTAAAAAACAGACAGCTCGGCTAAAAGCCTCCTCACTGACTTTGGGTATTGTAGACACAGGTCACTGGTCCCACCCAATGCGTTTTGTCTGGTTTCTCATAAAGTGGCCAAAATGCTCTTCATGGTTGGCCCTGCTGGCACCTTCTCATCTAACATCCTGGAAAGCTGAGGAGCTGGATTGGAAATTGTCAGCTGAATATCACCTGCATGCAATCAGCAGCTGCTGTTTGGGTATTCTGGCAGCTGCCGGCACCAGCTGTCTTAATACAATACCCGACACTGCAAGTTTATCCAACCAAACTGTATGGGCGTGGATGGAAAAGTCTGTTAGATTTTTTTTTAATGATATCAGCATATGACCAGCTTTAGTTTGACACTACTGAGACCGGCTTTGCCAGCAATATTGGTAATGATCTGCCACAGGGCTCAGTAGGACTACAGAAAATTGTTCTAACCTGCAATTGTTTGTGTCTGTCTGCCATTGACAATGAATGCCTGTACCTGTGAACCCATACTCACAGCATATCCTGTCATTACAAAACCACAGAAGATGCCACTGCTCACCTCTCTGTCTGAAAATACTGGGTTCTTGGCTGTCATGCTGACCTCTGGCTTGAACTACTGACCAAGAGCAAGTACGCAGATAAAGACTTTTGACTCATCAAAACTGCCTACTTGTGCCAGATTGGTGGCTCAGAAAGTATTGAAGACAACCAACATTACTGCAGAAAACTAGCATTTATAGAAGGTCAGCAGCAGTGACCCCATATTTTCATAATGACTGATGAAGCCATGCTTGATACAAAGATAACTCAAACCTAAACTATAAACTTTTTTCACATTCACGTGTTTTGCAGTGCACACCTATATGGCATGAATAGTTTTACTACTAAATCTTTGTTCTGGATAAAACAAATTACCTCATGTATTCACCTTTACTTTACTGAATTTACAAAGCAAAGTAATAAGGAAAAATGTAAGGCTGGTGTGATGAATTGTCAGGGGGCAAAGTATATTTATGGTGTGGAAACTTCCAGCAGCATTGTTTTAAGACACAATTATTGAAAGCGTGCAACTTTTAGTATCAACAAGGGACTTCTGGGGACACAATGCATATGCTTGCAAACAGCACATCAGGACGGCTGTGGCACACAATTCCTGCTACTGTCAATCGAGAACTGTGCCCTGAAGCCAGCGATCTATACACATTATTCCCTGTAGCCTGCTTGCCAACATTTCAGTATAATTTCTAGGGACGATCTGCTACGGGGCTGGGGTGTTCCAGCTTGTTAAAGGACACTTTGACCTTTTTTAGCACTGCTGTATTTTAGAAGCTCCCTTCTGTCACAGTTGCCCCATTAACAGTTGACAGTTACCCCTTGAAAACAATAGGAACAGAAAAATGAACACATGTGTGTGCAATTTGTGTGTGTACACAGGTCAATGTAAGTGTGCAGTGTAAGGCCTCATTTACATGGGTGCACCTACATGATTACAAATGGCCATCTTTGCCTACATGGGATGCACAGGTGTTCTGTGCATCCATGTGCAGACAGCCCTATTCATGTTTGTTGGGAAGCAGCAGCTGCACGGACATAACTGCTGGTCCTATTTGACAGCTATACAAGTACGTGTCCCCAAACCCAGACAGTGTGACATTCTGGGACACACATCCACACGGCTGTCAAATTGGAGCCAGCAGTGTCTGTGCAGCCACTACGTACTGATAGACATAAATGGGACAGCCTGCCCGTGGATGCATGGAACACCTATGCATCCCATGCGGGCAAAGATGGCCCTTAGTAGAGGTAAACCCATAGCAGGAACACCTGTGTGAATAAGGCCAAAGTGTGTACACAAGCGAATAAATGTGTGGAATAAATGTGTGGAATGTATGTGTGTACACAGGTCAATGCATGTGAGCAATGCATGTGTGTACACAGGTAAATGTACAATGTGTAATGTGTAATGTAATGTGTAATGTAACTGTGTACATTGGTCAATGTACAGTATATGTGTACACAGGCTAATTTCCGTGTGCAATGTAGTTGTGCACACAGGTAAATGCATAGTTGCCAATATTGTAAAAAATGTATAGGGACACTTTTTTGCCTGTAGGCAGAGTCTTATTATAATTAGCGGCGGGGGCATTCGTTTGTAGGGGTGGCATCGTTGAAAAATAAAAATGTGGCGCGCAAAGTATGGGCGTGGTTTCTGAGAAATATTTGGCTTGGCTTAAAGGGGGCGTGCTTAGAGTCTGAGATGAACAAGGGATGGAGGGAGATAGAGAGGGAGAGAGAGAGAGAAAGTAGAGATAGAGAGAGAGATGGAGAGATAACAGGCCCAGATCCTACACAACAATAGAAATATGTGTATTCCAGAAAGTTTAACAATCAGCAGATAAAGATACTCCAAACACCTGGTGTTAGCGCTTCAATCATCCCGTGACCATGGTTGAAGCGCATTATTTCTATTATTACATTGTAATATAAAATTAAATCATTCAACTCACCATAATGCAGAATCAGTGGGAGCCCTGAGCATGCCACCTGCCACGTCGCCTGCACACCAGATGCCATCAGGTGCCCCCAGCAGAGTCCCTCCTTACATCAGGTGCCCCCAGCAGAGTCCCTCCTTACATCAGGTGGCCCCAGGGGAGTCCCTCCTTATATTAGGTGTTCCCGGCAGAGTCCCACCTTACATCAGGTGCCCCCAGCAGAGTCCCTCCTTACAGCAGGTGCCCCCAGCGGTGTCCCTCCGTACATCAGGTGCCCCCAGCGGAGTCCCTCCTTACATCATGTGCCCCCAGCGGAGTCCCTCCTTACATCAGGTTCCCCCAGTGGAGTCCCTCCTTACATCAGGTGGCCCCAGGGGAGTCCCTCCTTATATCAGGTGTTCGCGGCAGAGTCCCTCCTTACATCAGGTGCCCCCAGCAGAGTCCCTCCTTACAGCAGGTTCCCCCAGCGGAGTCCCTCCTTACATCATGTTCCCCCTGTGGAGTCACTCCTTACATCAGGTGCCCCAGCGGAGTTCCTCCTTACATCAGGTGTCCCCAGAGGAGCCCTCCTAACATCAGGTGCCCCCAGCAGCCGAGCCCCTCCTTACATCAGTGTCCCCAGCAGTGGAGCCCCTCCTTACATCAGTGTCCCCATCAGCGGAGTCCTCCTTACATCTGTGTCCCCATCCGTGGAGCCCTCCTTACATGTGTACCCATCAGCGGAGCCCTCCTTACATCTGTGTCCCCATCAGTGGAGCCCTCCATACATCTGTGTACCCATCAGTGGAGCTCTCTTTACATCAGTGTCCCCATCAGTGAAGCCCTCCTCACATCAATGTCCCCAGCAGCGGAGCCGGCCTCTATACATCTGTGTCCCTGGCAGCAGAGCCCTCCTTCATGCGCTGAATACACTGGGATTAGTCCTCACGGCGGTGGCCATCTTTTTGTAGCCCGCCGACATTTTCTTCCTAAAATATTTCCTACTTTCCCAGGAAAAGGCAAAATCCCGGGAATTTAATCGGGACAAGCTCAGCAAATTGGGATTGTCCTGGGAAAATTGGGACTGTTGGCAAGTATGGTCAATGTACAGTATGTGTGCAATGTACAGTATGTGTGTATACATGTAGCCAGGTAATGGGCTACAGGAATATGGAGAAGGAGATATATCCCTTTATTCTTCTCTCCCGCTACTGAGATTATGATGTTATGTTGCACCATCCTCCTCAGACCCGCAGGAGGAGAGCTTAAGCCAAGCAAGCCCATAGAC
The DNA here is from genome assembly GCA_028564925.1 of Lithobates sylvaticus. Lineage (NCBI taxonomy): Eukaryota > Metazoa > Chordata > Amphibia > Anura > Ranidae > Lithobates > Lithobates sylvaticus. The sequence goes on along the minus strand of CM053027.1, from coordinate 494,235,767 downwards.
TTCTATGCAGAGTGCTGAGAATCCTGGGAGTGGTAGTTTGTGAAAACAGCTATATAATAGCTACAATATAATGGTTACACTACAGATCCCAATAGGCACTGTTTAGTAGGAGGAGTAGAGAGAGGATTTTTATTAAACTGCCCGGGAAAGTTTTTCCTCTTGGCACCGAGGGAGTTAGAGAGAGAGCACCTCTGTCTGGATATTCGCCTGCTAGCAGGAGACCATACCAGCGAGGACTCGAGCCTGAGTCTAGGAGTGAGAAAACCCAGGTTCCGCCTACCACCACCTAGACATGTGCACAACAAAAAAATTGTTTATTTTCGTTTCGTTTTTTTTCGTTATTTTTTCGTTGATTCATATTTCCGTTAGTTTAATTTTTGTTTATTCGAAATTCAGACGCATTCGTATTTATTCGTACATTCGTAACATTCGTAACATTCGTAGATTCGTAATCGGAGCATAATTCATAATGGTATGCTATTATTACATTTTAAGAGACTTGGAAAATTACCAATTCAACAAAAAAATAAGTTACGAATGTACGAATTTTTTCGTTCATTTTGATTTTCGTTGTTCCTGTTTTCGTTTTTCGGATTTTCTTCTTTCGTACATTCGTTGTTTCTAATTATTTTTTTTTCGGATTTTCGTTGTTTTCGGATTCGTTTGATTCGAACGATTCGTTATACGTTAAAAATTTTTGCGAATCGTTCGTTCATTCGTACGAAAACGAATGAACGAAAATAACGAAAAAAAACGAAAAACGAAAAAGAAACGAAACGAACTGCACATGTCTACCACCACCCACATCACAGCACCTGCACTGCTGAAGCAGGGAGATTTGAATATTTACTCACCCTCTGCTTCTCACTACTGATCACTGAAAATTTTCGAGGAGAGACCAAGGGAGCCCCCCTTCTACAGTGAGAGGTCACTGCAGTATCTCAGGGACCGGTGAGAGGGCTATTTGCCCACTAATGATACTGCTAGCAGGGACTGAGCCACTGAATCCATGACACCAAGTGTACCCAATCCATACCGCACCCATACTGCACTTTATGCCACACTTATTCCAAACTTAGATTGCACCTATTACAACCCTATACCGCTTTATAACAAACCTTTACTGCATCTGAACCACATCTACCTTGACCCTGTACGGAGAGTATACCATACCTACATTGTAACTATACTGCATGCAGGTTAACTGGGACTGTCCTTAAGTGCAAAGATGCTTCTAAAGTGCCCCAATGATAGCCGGCAGATGAACATCTCAAAGGACTGACCCTTGCGTAATATTTATGTTGCAAGCACCCAATTGTTTCCCTGCCCCCTCTGCTACCATTCTCCTTTCTTTTGGACAGTGCATACCCAGTTGGTCTAGGACTAGCATCAATCAACTGCCATCAATGCACTCTGATAGTATAGTCCCTGCACTTGGTAGATTAAACTTTACTACTGCTCACTGCTGCAGTTTATGTGGCCTTGCTGCTGTTTATGCTGATCTGGAAACCATTTTCTGCTTGCCTAGTTAACAACCATATTGTGTGACAATATTTTAAGTTTGCCTTTACTTTCGTGTCCATTTTATTTGATATAGCACTATTATTTAGGGTTGCACCGATACCCCTTTTTTAAGTACTCGCCGATACCGATTACCAATACTTTTTTTTATGTCATATGACAGTGGCACTATTATGCATCACTGATGGGCACTGATGATGCGTGGACTGTGTCAGTATTTTTTTTTTTTTTTTTTAAATGTTATCTTTTACAATATTTTTATTATTATTTTTTACAATTTATATTTTTTTGTTATATATTCTTTTACAATGCTTTCTTATTTCGTGTGTGTGTGTGTGTGGGGGGGGGGGGGGTGTCAACGTTTTTTTTTTTTTTTGTTTTTGTATTTTTACAATTTTAACTTTTAAATATTTATTACAATTCTTTTTTTTTTTAATCAGTCCTGTTCGGGGGGGGGGGGGGGGGTATCGACCCCTGACATCTTCCCTTTGAGACAAATAGAGGGACTGAGGATAGAGATTCCCCAGTCCCTTTCTCCGCAGCCTCAGCTGCACTGAATATGAATGGACAGGAGACAGTGTCTTTGCTCTCCATCCTGACAAATCCGGGACAAGGGGGGACCGGAGCAGGACAGAGGGGGTGGAGGAGCACAGAGGGAGACCAGAGGAGGACACAGATGGGGACAGCAGCACAGAGGGGGACTGGAGAAGAAGCACAGAGGGGAATCGAAGGAGCACAGAGGGAGACCGGAGGAGGACACCGAGGGGGACTGGACGAGAAGCACAGATGGGGACCAGAGGAGGATATGGAGGGGCACCAGATGACCACAGAGGGGGACTGAAGGAGGACACAGAGGGGATCCAGAGGAGGACATGGAGGGGGACAGGAGCACAGAGGGGGACTGGAGGAGAAGCACAGAGGGGGACCGGAAGAGCACAGAGGGAGACCAGAGGAGGACACAGAGGGGGACTGGAGGAGAAGCACAGAGGGGAACCGGAGGAGCACATTGAGGGGGACCAGAGGAGCACGGAGGGGAAATGGAGGAAGACACGGAGGGCGACCCGGAGGAGCACACCGAGGGGGACATGGAGAAGCACACAGAGGGGGACACGGAGAAGCACACAGAGGGGGACACGGAGGAGCACACAGAGGGGGACATGAAGGAGCACACAGAGGGGGACATGGAGGAGCACACAGAGGGGGACACAGAGAAGCACAGGGGGGACACGGGGACACATAGGAGGACACAGGGGACAGTCTGGGGTGATCAGTGCGGTGGTGGGGGGAGTTACAAGCACCGATCTCCCTGTATAGACTTTAATAAAGCAGTTGAAAACTGCAGGGGGGGGGGAGAAGTGGATCTCAGCTGCTTTATTGAAATCTGCACAGGGAGATCGGTGGTTGTAACCCCCCCCACAGCCGCACTGATCACCTCTGACTGCCCGGGTACCAGATCACGCATCGGAGCATTTGCATGAGTACAAGTACTCGTGCAAATGCTCGGTATCAGTAAAGGTGAAACACTACTATTATTAGGCACTAAGTACTGTATTGATTTCCTGTGATATTGCATGTTTGTACATTTAACCTGGTGTGTCAGAGGGGCTGCGGTTCTTGAGAAGGTCGAGGCAAACTTCAGAGGACCCATCCTAGCCAGCGGCTCCTACGGGGGTAGCACTACATACAGGTCAATGTTATATATATATATATTTTTTTTTTTTTCGTTCTAAAGCAGTCACATCACAAAGTCTGTCTCCTGCCAGTGCCTGTTTTCTGTGGCGAAGCAGTGATCTTATTGCAGAAGTCCAAAACCTCCCCACAAGAGTCAGTCTTTTAACTAAGAATCAGCAGAACTTACGCTTCATACTTCATACTGATTGGAGAGCTCTGGCATGGACTCTACAATGTCAGACCACTGCAAAAGGACTACTGCTTTCACAAAGAGAACAAGGGTCCCACTCTGCAGCAAGTGACAGGGGATAGGCTTTTCTTCTCAGGCTGTGGCTGCTTTCTAAAGAAAACAAACTGTAAGAATTTTATTTTGCTGTGTTTACTGAATATAGATAGAAATGTTTGGTAAATAGGTGGACTAGGGCAGGGTTTTAAACCCACACTGGATCTTATCGAGTGTATAGTATTATTGTTAGCTATGGTATAGAAATTACTATGATAAGCATGCTGAGGATGATGAGGACCTCTCAATATCACAAGAAACATTTTAAAGGCTACGTTCACCTTCTGAACATGTTAAAAATTGCCCCAAGAGGAGCTGCTGAACTGTTTTGAGAATTCTCTGAACACATGACGATGAGAAGTCAATCACCCATCACTTACCAACACACCTTGAAGTATTTTAAAGATTGTATTAGGCTAAGCATTGCCTAAAAAAAGAGGGTTAATAAGTGTACTTATATCAACAATCAATACTCTGGGCATGGGTATGGGTTACCTGCAGTATTCTGACTAACAGTAACTAACAGAACTGAACTGCATTTACCTAACAACATTATACAAAGACAGTCCTAGCTTTCTGTAACAGTTCCAGTTGTATCCCACTGGCCAGTGAATGATGAAAAAAAAACATTGCCTGGCAAAGTTGGGGCCCTTGAAGAAAGCACAACAGTTCTGAGAAGACAACAGATTAGCTTGTATTTTGTTAGTCTCTTACCAGACCCAGAGCACCCTCTTCTGGGATTCTAGACACATGCTCTCAGTAAAAGTCCAGTTCAAGACAGAAAGGGGTAAGTTACTCTGATATCGCTATTTCAGTCCTGCTGCTGAGACAATTGCTCTTTTCCTTCGTTACAAGGGGTAAGAATGCCCTCTAGTAAAGACTGATCTCACCAGGCATCCAAATCACACCCTCCCAGGCAAAAGGTGTTCAGTCACTTTGCTTCTCTGAGTTTTCACCCGATAGTGGTCAGCTATGCCAGGGATCCGTTCATTCAGCAAAGCGGTCTCTTTAAAGATGAATGCTGCATTTCTGCATTACTGAATATTCCGTTTTACCCTGTGCACACTGCAGAAGGACAATACAGCATCAACAAACAAAGAAGTTTTACAGCAGTTCACAATCCAGGTTACACCCATACCTGTGACAGCCGATGGGGGTTCTTCCCCCTGCAGCTGCTGTCACATTTTAAAAACAGCGCGGCTGTGCGGGCACTGTGAATGAATGAACTCAAATCCCACAGCAGATGACTTGTGGTTATCAGTGAACTGCACGGGTGCTGATCAGTGCCATCATAGTTCATTGACTCTTCCTGCAGCTCAGTAAATGTCTGCTCGTATTGAGGTACAGGCAGAAAGCTGTACTGAATGTCTGCAGGAGCCTGACATTGCACTCCCAATCCACTGATCTGCATTTCCTGTTGCAGGGTGACAATGCTGTTCCTGTCTCCTAATTGTGATACTGCACTTGAGGCTACAAAAAGCCATTTCGCTATGCAGGCATGGTCTGCTGTTATCACCAATAAGAAATCCTACCTGGCCATGCAGCGGTTGCTCGAGCACATGCATTTAAACAGGAAGTGACAACAAAGTGGCTACAGGGAACTAGCAGTACTGAGTTGCAATAAATGAAAAAAAAAAAAGGTGAAAACCAGATAAAAAAAAATAAAAAAATAAACTCATGGCAATTATTTATGATACACAATGCTTTAGCAACCATAATGGTCATTCAGTTGGGGGCTTACATCTACTTTAACCTAAGGCTAGTAAGTGATTAAAAATAATGCTTTGAGGCATCATAAAATTTGGGGTTTTGTAAAGTCCCCCTAGCAACAGAATATTCAGTTTTTTGGGGGGGAGGCCGGAGGGGTCTGTCAGTGTTGATTTATATATACCCATAAAATATGCCATATGTTGTATGTTGAAAGTATACATATATCCTTATATGATCCACATTACTGAAGTCATCCAGTCTGTTACTTCTTTATTTTGCAATAATGTAGTTAAGGCTTTTCTGATACATCGCGACTCGTCTCACTGTAATATTGACCTGAAGGTCGGACACTTCTACCGCGTTGGAATATCGATTCTCCATGATGAGTTGCTATCTTTGAGAGGATATTCTCTCTTATTAGATGTAGGAAAAGTGCCTGGCTAATGAAATTCTACCTAACCCTCTATATGTCTTGTCATTTCCAATAGATTTCTCTATTGAGAACGTGGGAGAAAAAGCTCACTTGCTAAAAACAGACAAAAAATTAAATTAAATAAAACTGTGAATCACTTTTTAAACTATGCACCTTTTCTGTCTTATGAAGAAATAAAAGGTCAGCACTGGTCATCATTGCCCGAGGAAATGTACTCGCAGAAAAAAGAAAAGAGTAAAAATGCAATCAATTATAGTTAATAAATAGAATTTATAATGGAGGTACTTGTGGAATTTATGATTATTTTATTTTGTTCGTTTTTCTTTATCATCTAACATGTTAGATTCACTTTTGAGACATCTTTGACCTCTGTTAGTTTAGGATCTAATGATTTAACAGACAATTATAGTAAAGGTCTATAGGAGTGAGCTATAGAATATTTCACTGTTGTGTTCAGCTCCCTCTAGTGGATTAATCTAATATTCACATGTATTGTATGTGACAATTCTTATGACTTCCAGAATAAGGTATTTTTTCATTTCTGGACATAGAGGGAAGAGTTAGAACCTTTGACATTACATCAAGTTTTTTTATGTTATTTGACCGCAAACATTTCTTTCCTTGTTTTCACTGGGGAAATTTCCTTGCATGTTCTATGCAATAGACTGCAACAAAACCTTACAGAGGTTTAACGCTGGCCATATACAGACCAAATTTCAGAGGCTCCCTCCTGCATTACCTGAAACCTGTTGTTGCAGCACTGTCAGCATCACCCAACTCAACCAAATTCCATTTTTCAATAGACTTTTGTCAAAGGAGCATGACGGAAAATTCTTGGCTAACCAGCATCTGCATCCTATCAGGTGAGCCACCATTCAGGTATTCTGACAGCCGCAGGTGCCAGCTGTCAAAATACAATAGCCCGCACTGCAGATTTATCCATCCACGCTGTATAGTATGGAAAGGGAGATTGAGTGATTTCTCTTGTTCAACCCAAGCAGTGGAATTAGAAAATTGTAATGTGTATGGCAAGCTTCAAAGAGATTTCAAGGCTAAACCTAACCAGTCTTAAAAATGCTCCCTCCTCCCTCCTAACACCTATTCTGACTCACCTGTGCAAGAAAAATCTGTATACTTTCAGCCTGCCCGGCCACGTGATCTGGCTCCCCTATGTCAGTCAGTGGCAGCTGTAGGGGAGAGGAGGGAACACCAATAATGGATGGGCCATAGTTAGCCTACAGGTTACAATCACCACTCCCAGGCATTACCAGCCATTGTTGAGCACTCTCTCCTCTCCCCTGCAGCTGACGCAGGGGATCACATGACTGAACTGGAGTGATCTGAAAATAGAAACACTTTGAGAACACATCAGATCTCAATAGTGAAAAATATCACGCTGGATATCCTGTATAATAATATATGGACTCGATATGGACTGGGTAATGTGTTAGGAACGAAAGGATGCCACATCGTTTGAAAATAACCTACAGAGGGCTGAATTCAAGGTAATAAAATGATGCAGCAGGCGAGTCCATTTTGCTGAAATTTCATTGCAGCAATTCAAAATGGTAGCTTGTATGGCCCCACGTGCTTGTATGTATGCCTGACAACATCGGGCATGCTCCTAATGAGACGACGGACGGTGTCCTGGGGTATTTCCTTGCAGATCTGGACCACGGCATCACTGAGTTCCTGAACAGACTGAGGTGCAACCTGGCGGCATTGGATGACCAAAGCATAATATCCCAGAGGTGTTCTATTGAATTTAAGTCATGTGAGCGTGGGGGCCATGCAATGGTATCAATTCCTTCATCCTTCAGGAACTGTCTGCAATGTCTCGCCACATGAGGCCGAGCATTGTCGTGCACCAAGAGGAACCCAGGATCCACAGCACCAGCATAGGTTCTGACAATGGGTCCAAGGAATTCACCCCGATATCTAATGGCAGTCAGGGTGCCATTTTTCTAGCCTGTAGAGGTCTGTGCACCCCTCCATGGATATGCCTCCCCAGACCATCGCTGACCCACCACCAAACCACCAGGCAGCATAATGTTCTCCACAGCTTCTTCAGACCCTTTCAAGTCTGTCACATGTGCTCAGGGTGAACCTGCTCTCTTCTGTGAAAAGCATAGGCCACCAGTGGTGGACTTGCCAATTCTGGTATGCAATGGCAAATGCCAATCGAGCTCCACAGTGCCAGGCATTGAGCACAGAGCCCACTAGAGGACATCGGGCCCTCAGGCCACCCTCATGAAGTCTGTTTATCATTGTTTGGTCAGAGACATTCACACCAGTGGCCTGCTAGAGGTAATTTTTGTAGGGCTCTGGCAGTGCTCATCCTGTTCCTTCTTGCACAAAGGAGCAGATACTGGTACTGCTGATGGGTTAAGGACCTTATATGGCCCTATCCAGCTCTCCTAGAATAACTGCCTGTCATGTGTTTTGACATGGTGATATAGGACGCCTCCTGTATTAGAGTGCCACTACTCTGGATGAAGGAGCACAGACACACCTCTGGACAGCAGTGTTGTCAGTCTGGGGGAAAGGAAGCGTTAGATACACTAGCAGATTTAGATTTGATCACAAATTGAAGTAAAACTCTAGCTAACACTTTTTAGGCAGTTACAGAAACAGTTTTTTTCCTTTTGGGATAAAGGTTTAACATACATAAATAAAAGCTGAACATTGTAGGCACCCATGTTAGTGATAAATGGTTTGTTTCAGCATTACAATTACTAAATCTGCAGGACAGCTTACCGGCTGGATCTGAAAATAAAATAAATAAAGGCAAAAAAGAAAACTAATGCAGCTATCACAGCTGCAATATAATACATGTTTGCTTTTGGGTTTTAGGCTGGGTTCACACTAGAGCACGGAGCGGCTCACAGCAAGAGTTTGGTGCGTTTCCATTCACTGTTTCAGGTCTAATTCCAGCCCGAATTTTGGGCTGAATTCGGACCTGAAATGGTATAAAAGACGATCAGGACTCCTGTGCAATTCGCACTGGAGCCGCTTCGGAGATGTGTGAACCAGCTCCATAGAGAGCAGGTCACAATCTCCTGCTATGCAAATTGGGTTTCCTCACATTCAATTTGCAAAAGTGTGAACCCAGCCTAAAAGATAAGTTCACCTTTGGGAACAAGGTACATGTTCCACCCCATTTTAAGGTACATGTTCCCAATGCTGCAGCCACCGTCCTCTGCCCTCCCTCCCTGTAACATCAGTAAGGGGAGAAGTTCCCTGTACTAGCTGTCACTGTTTGAAAAACAGCAGGGCTCCACCCACATGGCCGTGTCATTCATACACACAGCTCTGTTTTTTGAATCCTAAGGCCCCTTTCACACTGAGGCTCTTCTAAATTGCCAGTAAAACATTTGAGCGCTTTTGATGAGCTTTTCAGGCGCTTTTGAAGAGCTTTCCATCAATTTCAATGAAGAGGAGTTGTTTCACAGCCCTGCCAGCCCACTGCCTCAGTGTGAAAGGGGTCTTAGCGGCTGTCGGCTTGTAGTTCTCAATAGGATGTACGGGTAACCCGATACACTGACAGTGTGCCGGAGACCTGCATGGCACCAGCGATCTGATCACTGGTGCAAAGCTTTTCAGGCTCCTGCAACAAAAAAATAATAAAACATTTTTTTTCCTGCATTTTTTTTTGGAAAAGGTGAAATTATCCTTTACAGCTTTAATAGGTAAACCATTTAGTTTAACATGGCAAACAAACCATTTATTTTCTTTCATCAAAAAATATCCTCTGCTGCTTTTACATAATTTTTTAGATGTTTGTGTTTCCGTGTATCGATAATAAACTGTTCATATGTTTTCAACTGATTTAAAATGAAGCACCACTATGATCAGGAGTAAGAATGAACTCACGCGTGTTTGCAACCCGCATGTGCAGAGCCTGCCAGGAAGTTGGCACTGCACAGCGTTAATCACAGGCAGTGAGACATTTCTCGATCTCTGCAGCTGCGGTTCGGGAAAATGTCTCACTGCTTGCGATTAGCACTGTGCAGTGCCAACTTCCTGGCGGGCTCTGCACGTGCGGGTTGTGAACACGCCTGAGCTCATCTTTAATCAGGAGTAAGCTTCAATCCTGAGATTCCGTGGGGGAGATGTACTAAAGCTGGAGCACTCAGAATCTGGTGCAGCTGTGCATGGTAGCCCATAAACTTCTAATTTCAGCTTGTTCAGTTAGTAGAAGTAACAAGTGAGTAGAACTACAGGCAACTTTTTTTTTTTTTTCATTTGGATTGAGCAAAGCAGGGTTGTAACCCCTGTCAGATTTTTCTTCGCCCTCTGGGTCCCATTGCGTTGATTTCCCTTCATTTCCTGTCCCATATCCAAACAAGAAGTGAGAAGAAATCCCTGCAAATTTAAAGAGGATTTCCGCCCTCCCCATGCTGACTAGGACACTTACCTGTCCAGGAAGCCTGCAATGTCGACACAACCTGAAGATCGGCTGTCTGGTGCAGCCACTGCCAATCCTGGTAAGGGAACCCGGCAGTGAAGCCTTTTGCAAAAAGAAGAACCCGCTCCAGGTGTCTACCTCCTAATGATCTCTCCTCTCTCCAGGCGTGGGTGCAGCTCAATATGAAACCACATGCAAAAATTGAATAAAACGGTCTGGATGGTCGCACTCCAATGAAAACGATTTCTTTATTGTTATAATAAATCCATGCAGCAAGGATAAAACCACTAACGCATTTCACACTGTTACAGCAGGTGCTTATTCATAGCTCTTTATCATTGGAGTGCGGCTATCCGGACCATTTATTTCAATTTTTGCAGTGAAGCCTTTTGGACAGTTACCTGCTGCGCATGCGTGAAGCACACTGCGCTTTCTAAGGTCTGGCGGCGGAGGAAGGAGGAGGGGGCCCAGTCACCCGGAAGTGGGGAGCGGTATCTGTCTCCCCCCCGAAAGGTGCCAAATGTGGCACCAGGGGGGGGGAGGAGATGGATAAGTGGAAACTTTTGAGTGGAACTCCGCTTTAAGTTCCAGCCTCTGAAGAAAAATTTAAAAGTCAGCAGCTACAAATACTGTAACTGCTGACTTTTAATATAAGGACACTTACCTGTCCTGTGATCCCGCAATGTTGGCACCTCAAAGCTGATTCCTCCATTGGCACAGGTACAGGCGCCGGCATTGCAACTAAGGAAAACCGGCAGTGAAGCCTTTAGGTTACACAGCTGGTTTCCTACTGCGCGAGCCGTGCTGTGCTTTCTGAATGGCCCTGTTGTCTTCTGGGACACACACAGGTCCCTGAAGACAGTGCAGGGGGGGAGGGGCTGATGATGACGTACCTCGCCACGGCGAGGTAGGACAGAAGTCCTGCACGAAAACAAAAAAAAGGTAATATGCAGCAAATAAATGTAGAAAATAAAAGAATATCCGAAAACAAGGGGGGTTGGGTTTCTCGAAAGGTTTAACCTAGGTTCACACTGCTGCGGGATTGAAATCGTGTGAGTTCAGCTGAGCTCGCACAATTTCATTCCTGCATGTCAGTCCGACTTCGGGGGGCAATTTCAGAGACATCTGTGCAGATTCCTGCACAGATGTCTCTTGAAATTGCATCCAAAGTCACCCAAAGTCACCAATAGTAGTACAGAAACTACTTTTGGGATTAGGTGCGGCGCCGCAATAGCCGCCGATATGGCATGCATCAATGTAAACCTAAGCTAAGATCTAGTTTCAATTTAGCCTGGAACTCCGCTTTAAGGGAATACCTTGGGGACCCCAAGGTCACCAGTACTAGTGTCCCCATTGGAAGATTTTCCCTCTATTACTTTTCTGGGGACAACCCAAAATTTAGGATATTCTTTTACTTTCATTTTTAAAGATAGAAGTAAACATGACAAATAGTGAGGGGGAATCTCCCTAATGGGGGTGGAGACAGCAATAAAACCTGACTGGTGTTCTAATCCCTCTCCACTCTATCCTGAAAGGAAAAAAAATGTTAATCTTTGACAATAAAACCTGGAAGCTGATTGGATTATATACAGAGTTGTAGCAGATTTTGCAGTCTCCAGCTTTAGTAAATAACCCCCACTGTGATTAATCATGTTCACTCACACAGTGCATAAGCCTGATAAGAATGTACAGTATGTAAAGCTCTGCATAAATTGTTGAAGCAATGTAAATACCTGTAATAATCAATAAATAATAAGTAAGCTGCAAAGCTGTCACCTTTCACTGCTTGTTAAATTACCGGTACTTCATTGGCTGCCTGCCTGTTCTAGATCTACAGCTAAGTAGCCAATTAAAGATAAGAAGGTCGGTTTTAGGGATTGTTCCATCAAACACTAGTCAGCAATTGCAGCCCCCATACTTCCATAATGGCAGACTTCCATAGTGGCAGAAAAGTCCTTAGCAAACCAGGACCCATATTTGAACACATTTTCTCCTTTTTTTTGTTTGTTTTAGTGAGAAGTCGACCATTAAACACATACCATTTTAGACACTTTGGCCAGTGATCAAGCAGAAAGATTTATGTGCGCTTTGAACAGACACTCTTATGGTACCTGCTCTCCGAGATTGGTCTGTCTCTACCATACTCATTACTGCATGCTACCCACACACAGAGAAGAAGAGCCTTTGTGAAGTGCCAGTCATATAGTCTTATCACTTTTCTTTTAAGCAAGATACCCATACTGGCTGTTTTTATTGTCAGTTGCACACATAAACAGCAAGACGTTGACAATCTCCTTTCATCTCTTTTCTCTTCTCCTGGACAAGCTCAGTAAAACTCTTCACACAATTTCCTAGTGCAGCCTTTCTCAACCAATTTACCCCTGAGGAACCCTTGAAATTATTTTAACCTCTTAATAAATCGCTGCTCAAACCAAGTCATTGGTGGGGTCAAGAATGCTCTTTATATTGGCAATCAGCTGGAAGACAAAACCTCCTTACAGTAGTGGTTAGAACATCCCCCTACAGATCCTTAAAAAATCATTGGTGCAATGTTGATGGCTCTTCCAAATGACATTGGCCTCCAAAGTATGCAGGCACCATCAGACAGGAGGTCAATCAGCCATAGCTCCAGGAACTACTAAAAAACTCTGTCTGAAGCCTAGGGTTCCTATTGGCTACATTAGCTTGACAATCAACCAACAAAAAATATCAACTAGTTCTGTCCACCATACCGCTGATTACTGTTCCTTGATCTTTGCACTGTTATACATGGTAATACATCTCATGATGTATAATTATTTATGTCTGAATTTGGGTATTCCAATACTGCCATCTCATCTCCCACCTGAACTAACTGAAACTAGGGCCATATTGAACATGCATTCATCATACAACAGGTCCTTATTTTAGGGTTCTAATCCAGTGGCGGCTGGTGGTATATTTTTTTTTTGGGGGGGGGGGCTGCTAAACAATCCACCCCCCCACCCGGTCAGTCGGTCACTGGCCCTGCACCTACCCCATCTATACCAAGTGAGCAAAATTTGCACCACACCAACATCCGTCCAACAGGTTTATTGAAAGACTGCCACCAGGACTAAAACAATGGACCAAGAAGTGACGATGTTTCACACATATATTGTGCTTCTTCAAAACCCCTGTCCACTTTTGGGTCGAACTCCACTTTAAACTTTGCAGTGCGGGCATAGTCCATGACATTTTGTTCCTGTGGGTGGGGACTTTTTGTTGATTGTTTTTATCAAACATCTTCCTCGCACTCCTAAAGAAGTTTATAGTTCAACAAAATGTGAGAATTAAGGCTCGTAGAGGATCCATGTATCTTCATATACTTACCAACTATTAAGGATCTAGGTACCATTCATTCTGCACAATAGGTTAGACCCATGTGCTCCCTTTCTCTTGTTATAATGCTAAGGTTTGTCTATTTAGTGAACATGCTAACAAAATAGGGTGCTTGCCTGCCTGCCAAGCTGAACCTGTAGTAGCAGCAGGAAGTGATACATTTAGCAGAAAATGTAATAGTTTCCTGCCCATCCGCCAGCTTCCTAGCAACCAGTGACACATTCCCCACCTGGCCATTCAGCTGTCAGCTGGAAATTTCTGCTTGACAGGTGAATTTAAACAAAGGGGTGGAGATGGTGGCCAACATCACTGACCAAATATGACCATGACCATATTTGGTCAATGACATCAGCCAATATCCCACCCCTTTGTTTACATTCATATTGCGATTGACTAGGATCTGCAACGCTGGACAATGTTTGGAAAAAGATTTACATTGTGGGACATTTTTTGTTTGTGTGAATGAGTAAGGGTACTATGTATGGGGGGTAGTCGTCAGCATCTGGGGCCTCTTATTTATATTTTTTGACAAGCCCCCTTGCCATACACTCCCACAACCACTGGGCCAGGGTTGTGGAGAAGAAGCCTTTGTCCTCATCAACATGGGGGAAAAGGTGCTTTACCAGGGGGGTCCCTCCCGGGGAGGTATCCTCCCTTATGGGCATGTGGCCTAGTATGGCTGAAAGGTCTGCCAAGGTTTTAAGGGGGAGGGGGGGGGGGGGTCAGTATGCCTTTTTTTTTGTGTGTGCTGTAGAATGTAATAAAGCAAAGGTGACCATTTAGAAAGTAAAAAATTATTTAAAACATTTCCCAGCCGGCTTCTTTTTTTTGTTATAAAAATTTAAATGGAGAGTGGGGACCCACAAGAGGTCCCTGAAAATGAATACCAGGTCAGCTGTGTATGATTGTGGGGGGTCTCCGTGCTACTTTTTACAAAGAAAATCAATCTGGCAGAGAAATGTAAGAATAAAGGCAATTTATTTGGCATATTTTTTTGTCACTTTTGCTGTAGTACACTGCACACATCAGAGGAAGACAACCTTTGAGAGGTGGAGATCTACCATAACAACATGGAAGAGATCAAAGCCTTTTTTTTGTTGTTTTTGTTTTTAGACAACTATCAAGTCCTCAAAGGTCAGTAGTGGGTGGGGCAGTATACAGAGGTCAGTAGGATGTAGAGCAGTGTACAGGAGGGTCTGGAGGGCACAGCGCAGAAGGGTCTGGAGGACACGGTTTATGGGGGTCAGGAAGGTAGAGTACAGAGAGGTCAGGAGGGCACAGCTCAGGGGGGTCTGAAGGGCACAGCGCAGGGGGGTCTGGAGGGCGCAGCGCAGGAGGGCATAGTACAGGGGGGTCAGGAGGGCTGCTGTGGCACAGCTACCTGTTCTGATGCTCTGGTTCCCGATAGCCTCCCCTCTGGTCACATGATGTCACCCACTTAAATGAACTGGAGAGAAGGACCGGCAGGGATCAGTACACTGCACTCAGGTCTACAAGAGCCCAAACTAGCCAACAGTGAATCCTAGGCAGCAGAGGCATTCATGTGCTGCTGCAGGGTGGTGAATGCCTCTTTCTAGAACTGGCTATGCTTCCCTTTTCAGAACTACAAGTCACATGAGGCATAGCAAGACTCTGACAGTCACAAGCATGACACCCAGAGTCAGAGGCATGATGGGACTTGTAGTTTTGCAACAGCTGGAGGTCCGCTAATTGCATATCCCTGAGCTAGAGGAACCACTGAGCACAGTGGTGCACCAGTAGATCTACACAACTGGAAGGGTCAATTTCTGGAAAAGACAGCAGATGATTTCTATTCAAAGAGGCAGCATTTGGCAGCGCAAGTTATCGGAGAGGTGAGGAATTCACCTTCTCTTTTTGCAGGGACGTTTGGGAGAAAGGTAAAGGTCCCTTTAACTTCATGTTTTATATATTTGGTATTATATTCTGTATATCTCATATGTTACATATAGTTTAGATCTGTGAAGTTTGAAGGCTTTTTTAGGCATCAATATGCTGAAAATCGTAATTTTATGTATTTGAATCACGGCCAAAAGTCAACACAGGCTCAAATCTAGATGTTGATTTCTTTACAGAGTCTGTCATGATGCTAATCAAGTGCTCCATCGTATGGGTGAGAATGCTGTTGTAAGCACTAGCATTATCCGAATCTTCACATAGAATGCAGAGTTAAAACAGATGAGTTTACAAGTTGTATCACACAATAATAAGCTGACTATCTATCTATAAAGGAAAGTAAAAGAATGCCACATATTTACAATTAAATAGATTTACTTATAAGTGGGGGCTACTTATATATATATACAAAAATGATTATCCATGACCATCTGGGGATACAGGAAGAGTAGATAACGATGAATGCTGTAACCTTTGCTGACCTCATATTTACAAAGTGCCTTAAGATCTATGACTATGCTAATGCACATTTCCTAGACAGCTCAATCAGCAAGTATGACACTATTTTATTTATAAAATGCCATCATTTTCTACAACCTCCTGACCTTCCCAGCTACGGGGAATGAAAAAAAATCCACTTTTCCCTGGATTGTGAAATATCCCCAACAGCATGGAATATTTAATGTATAAGTACAGGTACAACCCTTGACATTCATCTGAATTGATTTCTGTTAACAAGATTTATTTTTAACTAAAGGAATGTTTGCACAGCACTCCCAATTTTGTTGCTATTTTTTTATTTTACATTTTTTAGCATTCACTCTCATTCAAAGAGAACCTGTGGCTTCTTCACTAACAGCAGGAATAAGAGGGCCCTGCTCATGAGAGCTTACAATCTAAAAGGAATAGGCAAGTGATGCAAGAGTAGTAACTGTAGAAGGAGATGATATCGTTGCAACCGAGAATGTCAGATGCAAGAAGCGCCAAGGAAATAATAAATATATGTATAGTCAATGTATTTATTTTTTGCTTTGGATAGGGACACATGTTTTACTGCTGTCTGTGTCCCTACTGTATAAATTCACATTCTATTTGTCCTGCTGACCATTGTCACTGGGACCTATGGGAAGTGCAATATTTTACATTTGTACTCAGAACAAGGGGAGAGGGTTACTCTTCCAATGGGGACACCTGTTATGCCCTGTACACACGGTCAGACTTTCCGACGTAAAATGTGCGATCAGAGCTTTCCGACCGCGTGTAGGCTCCATCGGACAGTTTCCATCGGAATTTCCGTCGCACAAAATTTGAGTTTCAAATTTTCAGACAACAAAATCTGAATATTCCGATTGTGTGCACACAATTCCGATGCACAAAGTTCCACGCATGCTCGGAATCAAGCAGAAGAGCCACACTTGCTATTGAACTTCATTTTTCTCGGCTCGTCGTACGTGTTGTACGTCACAGCATTCTTAACGTTCGGAATTTCCGACAAGCTTTATGTGACCGTGTGTATGCAAGACAAGTTTGAGCCAACATCTGTCAGAAAAAATCCATGGATTTTCCGACGGAAAAAGTTTGAGATCATGCTCTCAAATTTTCCGACAACAAAGTCCTATCGGACTTTTTCCGATCGTGTGTAGCGAATTCCGACGGACAAAGTGCCACACATGCTCAGATCACATTACGAGACCAAAGCTATTGGCTACTAGCCTCTACGTAGTCCCGTTGTACGCAACGAACGTCACCACGTTCAGGATGATCGGATTTTCCGACAACTTTGTCCAACCGTGTGTATGCAACACCAGTGTCGGACAAAATCCGTCAGAAAAAATCTGACGGATTTTGTGGTCGGAATTTCCAACCGTGTGTACGGGGCATTAGAGTGAAATCAATTGATCCTCAACAATTAGCCAAGGTATACCTGGCAGGTAAATTTAGGAGCAACCCTGCCTAAACTCCAGAGTGCTATATTATAATCCAGAAATAGGAGGTTATTTAGTAAATGTCCAATCCATGGAAATAAGTTGATAAGAACTTCAGTTTATCTATAAGCAGACTAAAGTTGGCTATACACTAGTAGATTTTGATGACTTTATGAATGTTGCACAAAAGTACTTCAAAATTGTGTTTGCTTTTAATATTCAATTTTGGAATGAATATAAATTTCACATACAAGAACCACATATGCTGTTAGAAATTAATTAGTTCAAGAAAATGTTTCCATCCTACCCCTTTGGAATTTGGCTCAGTATTCCAGCAACCCGCTGAGAGGCTGAGCCAGCTGCTAGTCTTTTAATGTCGGATCTTTCCTGAGCCTGGACTGGTAAAATTAAATGAATTAAAAATTTTAAAAAAAAGTCTATTAGTGTATAGCCAGCTTTAATGTATAGCTGCTACCTTGTTCACGTCATACTACATTTATACCTGAGTGTTTGCTTAGTTCCAAAGTAAGGACAATTCATGTGTGCAACAATCGACCTCATTTCATGAGAAGGCTGGGTGTGCAGTAAGTGGACATTTCAGCTAAAAGCTGCCTACTGTGCATACTGTAATAAGAGTGGAGACCATCAACACGTGCCATCTTAGGTGCTTAGCTAGAGATGGATTTTTAGAATGGAGAGTATAAAGCTGCAAAATAGCTGCCAAGCAACACCAATAATTTGTGGTAATTAAAAAAAAAAAAATAGCAGCACCTTTCTATGTACTTTTTGTCACCCACATCTACAGTTCAGCTATTTTTTGGATTGGCAGCTACTGAGTACGCTGATGTTTTCTACTTATGCTTCTGTTGCTTGTATTGTAATCTTTATCAAGTCAAGAATGCTCTGTAACTCTGAACTCCAAACAAACTGCTGAATACACAGAAGAAATACATATCTATGAACTCATTTACTTTCCAAATAATTTGTAATGCTGTTTAGCCAATTTCTGATCCACATATCTCTACAACAGTGCATGGCCAGCAAACGCGACTAGGAAGGTGATGACACTTTCTGTACTGTCAGCTGTCCAGCCTTTTAGGCTGGTTTCACACCGCAACATGGAGCAGATCACAGCAGGGGTCCGGTGCGTCCCTGTTCACCGTTTCAGGTCAGATTTCAGACCAAATTTTTGTCTGAATTCGGACCCTGTGCAATTTACACCAAAACCGCGTGTGGAAGAGCCTGCCACAATTTCCTGACATGCGAATTGGATGCGGGGAAACCTGCATCCAATTCACAATAGTGTAAACCCAACCTTAACCTGTGTGGCATTTCAATTGAGGTTATGAAGAAAAAATGCATACGCAGAGGTTACCTTCAGTGACATCTGTGTGAAAGAACAATCAATAGCTCTAAAATCATAGGCATTTGAGGACATCTCAATTTCTCCTGAAAAATTAGAACTTGATCCCATCCCCAACCCTAATCCCAGGCCTCTCTAGTGGTCTTTAGACATGAGTCTGAAAGGGGCAGTGAAAAAGCTCAACAATACAAACAAAAATCATATGATAAAATAAAGAAAAAATAACTATACAGCATATACAGTATCTCACATTAAACTCTCTTTTGTTGCCAGTGGTTTAGATATTAATGGCTGTGTGTTGAGTTATTTTGAGGGGACAGAAAATTTACACGGTTATAGAAGCTGTACACTCACTACTTTACATTGTAGCAAAGTGTAATTTCTTCAGTGTTGTCACATGAAAAGATATAATAAAATATTTACAAAAATGTAAGGGGTGTACTCAATTTTGTGAGATACTGTACATGAATTGAAATTTGGCCAGTTCAGCAAGGACCAGGCAAGTTTGGATCCATATATGGGCAAGCTGGTTGTGCACAATTCAATCTATTGTGCCACGGGCTACAGCCTTCAACACTAATCATTGTATCGTGCCAGTGGGCAGGCTCACTGGCACAATGCAACGATCAGAGTATTGTTCAACCCGCTGGTTGTATAAAAAAAATGGATCATGTATGGCTTGCCTTAGTTTAATGTTTGTATTTGTACGGTAACTGAGGTCCTCCAGCCCCCACATTTGCTTTGTTGCCCTTCTCTGGACTCTCTCCAGTGCAAGGGCATCCTTCCTGAGGATTGGTGGCCAAATCTGGATGGCATACCCAAGATGTGGCTGAACCAGAGTTTTGTAGTAAATGTATAGTCTTGTCTCTTGAGTAAATCCTCTTTTTAAATACATGCTAATATTCTGCTGGCCTTGCTTGCTGCAGCTTTACATTGCATGCTATTGCTGAGCCTAGTGACTAGGATCCCCATACCCTTTTCCATCCTTACTTTCCCCTGCGATTCTCCCCCCTAGCATGTAACTTGCATGCATATCTTTAACTCCCAAGAGCATTACTTTACATTTTCCTACATTGAACCTCACCTGCCATATAGCTGCCCACCCCTCTATTTTAACTAGGTCTTTTTGCAAAGTACCTATATCCTGTTCTGAATTTATTGCCCTGCTTAGCTTTGTTATATCAGCAACAGCACTGAGATTGAACTATTTATTCCAACCTCTATATCATTTATCAACAAGTTAAACAAGATAGGTCCCAGGAGAGCCCTGAGCACATCACTCACAACTCTAGACCATTCAGAAAATATGCCATTAATCACCACCCTCTGTATGCACTTCTCCAACCAGTTTTCTATCTACATACAATATCCTGAATGCCAAAAGATCTTCATTTGTAAATTGATCATTTATGGGGTACTGTACCAAATGCCTTGATGAAAGCAAAATAGACTACATCCACAGGCCTCCCTCTATCCAAATTACAGCTTATCTCCTCATAAAATGTTAAAAAGGTCAGGCAAGAACGGTTCTTCTTAAATCCATGTTGCGTGCTACTAATGATACTATTCTACAGCAAATTCTTAGTTATGGTCCCTTATCTTCCTTTCAATACTTTACTTACTATTGATGTTAGGCTGACTGGTCTGTAGTTTCCAGATATATATCTCAGCCATTTTCTTTATATTGGTACCACATTTGCTTTTCACTGCTGGTACCATTCCAATCAGTGAGTTAAAAAAAATTGAAATAATGGTCTGGCTATAACATGGCCAAGTTCTTTGAGAACTTATATCTAAACTGCACCTCTTAAGTAGGCATCCCTTGGTACCCGATGGAAGCAACCCCCCCCCCCCCCCCCTTCTACCACTAGACTCTACATGTAAAGCAGATAAATGATCTTCAACACCAGTAAGAATATACGGTATAATAGGGATGAGGGAGCTGCTGAAACTCTCTATATTCATCCCCCAGACAGCAGCCATGACTCATATGCTGACACCTAATTATTCTGATTGTCTAGATTGCCAGAGTGCTTTTGCAGATTGAGGACTCAATGGGTAACATTTTGTTTTACTATATTTACACATACAGTATTCGCAGCATAGTCATACAAATTTATATTGCTTTTGGCTGATTCTGGATTTATTTTAAATTGAGCTTTAAAAAAATGTATTTGAAAAATGAATACAAAGCACTTACTTCCCTAACATCTACCCAAGAAACTATGTGGAATTCTTAAAGCTGAATTACAGGAAAAGTAACAATCGTTCCTTGCAGTGGGGTTGCGTTTGCACTGCAATGGTTAAATGCTCATTAAGTTCTGTGGGGACATGGAAAAGACACTTTACTTACCTGATTCTCTGCTCCTGCAGGCTCCTCCATGCTGCTGGCAAAGTGCCGTCTGCTGGGGAAGCAGAGGATCGGGTAAGTAAAAACATTTTCCGATCCCCTAGACTGAAATGAGCATTAAACCCTTGCAGTGCAGGGACATTGCAAGCCCACCAACCCATATTTTTAATATGGGTTGCTGGGCTTTAATATGGTAAATGGCAATGCCAACTGGGTTTTTAAAGGTGCAGGTGCCAAGGTTGTCATCCTGATTCTGTCATCTTGGCACTGACCTGACAATATTTCAGAATTTACTTGCTATATGCTTGTTCCAAGTGAGCGACTCACTAGATAGTGATGTCAGGATCTGAATGACAAAACTAGATCATGCACCTTTCAAAAAAACAAGTAATGACAGTTCTCGTTTTTCCATCCTTGCAGGTTCACTTTAAAAATAGTTTGATTTCACAAGTTTGAGAGTACAGAAACTAGGGCAAATTGGGTTTCTTTATTAGATTTGTTTTGTAGACTCCTGTGTTTCTAAGATATTACATTTTAGAAGGAGCAGATTTCAAGCTGTAAATTAAGTCAGTGAGTTGCAGCTGTTTCAGAGTAAAAACTTATATAGAATCTCAGTCACCGGATTCATCAATGAACCAAATCACAGTCCAGGCACAGTAATTAAACTTTCTGGCATGGCTGGATTTCTGAAAACCACAGGTTCTGCAGTCTGGGGGGGGGGGGGGGCAATATGCTATGGGGAGGGGAGGAGGGAGGCTTGTGCCTTTATTTCATTATCCTAAGTTAAAAACAGCATTCTCTTCTAAATATAAAAAAAAAAAAAGTAAAATGAACATCCTGGCTAGAATATTCTGATTATACGTGATGTATGTAATACTGCCACAAAGATGAGCTTTGGCAGCTGAAACCCAGCCAAAACTCCAACCAAGACATCTTCAGCCTAGGGGGATACTTTTTGCCTTGGGCATGAAGCAAAGCATTGCAACTGTGGCATGTGAACATCCTTGTATGTTGCCTTTGCACCAACACTCCTTGTATGTTGCCTTTGCAACTTTGGGGGGGGGGGGGGGGCGTAGAAATGTGAACATCCTTGTATGTTGCCTTTGCAACTTTGGGGGGGGGGGGGGGCGTAGAAATGGGTCTCAACCGTGTATTCAATCTTATAATGCTTGATTTTGCCCCATTCACACAGAATGAATTTACAGGCAGTTTTACAGAATGATTAGCTTCAATTTTTTTTTAATACACCCCTTACTGTTGGTTTTCCTTAAAAAACAGCCACAACATACGCCAGATCTCTCCAATTAGCATGAGCTTTGCTTATTTCATAGCTTAGTAGGGGTGTACTTCCACAATGAGACCATTGCTTTTCCCACAGAGAGCAGGGGTCCTACTCTGCAACTTCTGTAAAGGAACAGTTTGTTCTACTCAAGCTGTGGTTGGCTTAGAAATAAATAAATTTGAAAGACTTTTAATACACCTAAAATGTATTTAGCTGATTTCAACTGAAGGTTCGCTTGGGCTTACCTACAGTAGAGTGCAATACATAGGTAACTCAATGATCTGCCTGTAATTTTAATGACTGGAATGTGCCTAGTACCCATAATGTTTTCCTCCTACCTTGTGTGTTGGTGTACTTAGCACACAAAACAATTACATGATCTGCCAAAGTTCATCATATACACTGTACGTTCTTTGTTAGCAATCTCGAGCTGGTCTCTCTATCTCCTCTTTACTTGTCTTGTATATTTAGCATCACTAGAGAATATTGTGTGTTCCCAACCTTCTGACCATTCCATTAGGGGCAATTAGATCTTGTATTTTTCCTTGTATTTCTAATGCTTTGGACATTCTATTAAGGTGACCTTCAAGCAGACTGTAACATTTAGTGCCTGCTCACAACAATACTGACCTGAAATGAACATTGTAGAGCCAATTTTCTCAATTCAGCCCATTCAAAACACCAAAGCTGAAGGCAAAGCAGGATCTGTTTCACTCCTTTCAAATTGTTCTCCATAATCGTTGTATTATTCATCAACAAGAATTGTCTGCATTGCTCTACAGCAACCAACCAGAATCAAATATAAAGACACCTTGACACCCGGGAAGCAAGTGGAAGTCAGTGGAGTAGCAGTGTAGTAGTGGTGTCTACTTCAGTGATTTCCAGCTTCCAGGGGGATCAGCCAGGTGTGGTATATACATAGATGTATTGGTCTAAGCAACATCAATGTAACTATGTAAAAAATAGCCATACCTGGAATTCTTCTTTAACATATTTTTAGGCATATTTTTTACCTGTAAAAACCTCCCTTATGTAGAAATCCAAAATCTCCAAGACTGGTAATAAGCATAGTTACATAGTTAAGTCCATTCAGTTCAATCCACAGGAAAGAAAACAAAACAAAACACACACAAATTGAAAACCTCCATATACACAATTCTATACCCCCAGGTGATCCAGAGTAATGAATAATAAATAAAGCATGATCCAATTCGCTCCAGCGGGGGGAAAATATTCTTTCCTGATCCCTCCAGAGGCAATCGGATAATCCCTGGATCAACTTTACCTATAAATATTAGTATTCAGTTATATTATGTTAATTTGGGAAATAATCCAGGCTTTTTTTTTAATCAATCTACTGAGTTGGCCAGAACCAGCCCTTGAGTGAGTCTATTCCACATTTTCACAGCTCTTACTGTGAAGAAGCCTTTCCGTATTTGGAGATTAAATCTATTTTCTCCAGATGTAAGGAGTGCCCCCTCTGTGCTGACCTTAAAGTGAATAACTCCAAGTTCACTATATGGACCACTTATGTATTTATACATGTTGATTATACCCCACTTAATCTCGTCTTCTCAAGAGAGAATACATTAAGCTCAACTAATTTTTCCTCATAGCTCCTCCGTGCCTCTCATCAGTTTGGTCGCTCTTCTCTGCACTTTCTCCAATTCCCCAATATCCTTTTTGTGAACTGGTGGCCAAATGTGAACTGTATATTCCAGATGAGGTCTTACTAATGATTTGTACAGGGGCAAAATGATATCTCTCTCTGCAGTCTATACTTCTTTTAATACAAGAAAGAACTTTGCTCGCTTTGAAAACCATAGCTTGGTATTGCATGCAATTATTAAGCCTATCATCTACCAGAATCCTTCTCCACCATTGATTCCCCCAGTTATTCTCCCTCTAGTATGTATGAGGCATGCATATTCTTAGCCCCCAAGTGCATAAGTTTATATTTTATAACATTAAACCTCATTTGCCACGTTCGCCAAGTATCTTGAATCTGATGTCAGCTGCCCCAGCAGAGTCAGTGTCTAACTCAAGTGACATTCTATAGGATCCTTCTCTTCTCCCCCAGTGTGTACATAGAAGGTTGTTTAGAGAGGTGAGAGGTGGAAAAGCTGTGCCAGCATAGACACTAATTAGACACTCCCAGAGGAGGAGAGGGCTATCACCTCCAAGGAGAGAGGGGGCTGTGCTAGGGAATTGATTCTTCTGAAATAGACAGCTTTGTAAGCAAGATCAGAAACACACTGCAAAAAATAAATAAATAAAATAAATAAAGCTGGATAAAACATTTGAAATACTTATTTTGTCTGTGCTTTTAATTGCATTCTTTAAAGTCAATGACAGGGTTCCTTTAAATGAAAGTTTTAGGAAGGAAACTTAATGCTATATACATAGGGAAGTAGTCCCAACTCTGTGGTGCACCTAAGGAGAGGAATGGAGGTGTAGAAGGAAGATGGCTTAAACATGTACACTTGCACTCTGCGCTGAAATGACTTCTACTAAATGTCTAACCTTACATTACGCATGGCATTCCATACTGAATATTGTACTAGTATGTCACTAGTATATGTCACTGTGATATGTCACGTAAAGCTTCAGTAAAGTTCAGAAAAATGCTTTACGGTGTGGACATTTCTTTGTTCTTAAATATTTGGGCCTCAAGCCAGGGATGTCGTGAGCGGGACTATGGCCAGGAGTAGAACACAATATGGCAGAAGGTAATCCAACAACAGGTGAGCGGCTGTCCTATAGAAGAAGAAGCAGGGCGGGGACTGGCACAGTTTAGCAACAGCACATGTTCTGTCCTAGTCCCACTGCTCTGAAATTAAAGGATAAACTATATTATTTACTCTCTTCATACAATGGGCTGGACTTCATTCTCTCTGCTGGCACCAGTATCACTCAAAACCATTACTCACAACTGATATGTCATATACAGTGGGGAGAACAAGCCAATTTTGCAGGTTTTCCTACTTACAAAGCATGTAGAGGTCTGTAATTTTTATCATAGGTATTCAGAAAATCACATTGTATGATTTTTAATTAATTAATTTGCATTTTATTGCATGACATAAGTATTTGATACATCAGAAAAGCAGAACTTAATATTTGGTACAGAAACCTTTGTTTGCAATTACAGAGATCATACGTTTCCTGTAGTTCTTGACCAGGTTTGCACACACTGTACAGAGATTTTGGCACACTCCTCCATACCTTCTCCAGATCCTTCAGGTTTCGGGGCTGTCGCTGGGCAATATGGACTTTCAGCTCCCTCCAAAGATTTTCTATTGGGTTCAGGTCTGGAGACTGGCTAGGCCCCTCCAGGATTGTGAGATGCTTCTTAGGGAGCAACTCTTTAGTTGCCCTGGCTGTGTGTTTCGGGTCGTTGTCATGCTGGAAGACCCAGCCACGACCCATCTTCAATGCTCTTACTGAGGGAAGGAGGTTGTTGGCCAAGATCTCACGATACACAGCCCCATCCATCCTCCCCTCGATACGGTGCAGTCGTCCTGTCCCCTTTTCAGAAAAGCAGCCCTAAAGATTGATGTTTCTACCTCCATGCTTCACGGTTGGGATGGTGTTTTTGGGGAAGGAGGGTACCCTCCTTCTTCTTCCTCCAAACACAGCGAGTGGAGTTTAGACCAAAAAGCTCTATTTTTGTCTCATCAGACCACATGACCTTCTCCCATTCCTCCTCTGGATCATCCAAATGGTCATTGGCAAACTTCAGACAGGCCTGGACATGCGCTGGCTTGAGCAGGGGGACCTTGCATGCGCTGCATGATTTTAATTCATGATGGCGTAGTGTGTTACTAATGGTTTTCTTTGAGACTGTGGTCCCAGCTCTCTTCAGGTCATTGACCAGATCCTGCCATGTAGTTCTGGGCGGTGAGATCTTGCATGGAGCCCCAGACTGAAGGAGATTGACTGTCATCTTGAACTTCTTCCATTTTCTAATAATTGCGCCAACAGTTGTTGCCTTCTCACCAAGCTGCTTGCCTATTGTCCTGTAGCCCATCCCAGCCTTGTGCAGGTCTACAAGTTTATCCCTGATGTCCTTACACAGCTCTCTGGTCTTGGCCATTGTGGAAAGGTTAGAGTCTGTTTGATTGAGTGTGCGGACCGGAGTCTTTTATACAAGTAATGAGTTCAAACAGGTGCAATTAATACAGGTAATGAGCGGAGAACAGGAGGGCTTCTTAAAGAAAAAATAACAGGTCTGTGAGAGCCGGAATTCTTACTGGTTGGTAGGCGATCAAATACTTATGTCATGCAATAAAATTAAAAATCATACAATGAGATTTTCTGAATTTTTGTTTTAGATTCTGTCCCTCACAGTTGAAGAGTACCTATGATAAAAGTTACAGACCTCTACATGCTTTGTAAGTAGGAAAACCTGCAAAATCGGCAGTGTATGAAATACTTGTTCTCCCCACTGTATTTTAAAGTAAAGACAGTTATTCTTGTTACTGTGCGGCTTGTCACACCACTCTTGGGTTAATAAGGCACACATGCAATTGTAGCTCCACAACAGCTTGGGATCCATAGGTTGACCCCCTGTTTTAGGACAACTTATAATAAATATTGAATCTCTATTCTCTATGTGATATATTTTTCCCCAGCAGGACATAGCTGTTTTTTCCTCTCTTATAGTTTTACTACAATATTGCTCTCTAGTGGTCTTCTAAAGGCTGCCCGTAGAAATGTATTCATTGATAAGTGTGGTCATCCTGTGATCATTTTTCACATCAGTATCCTATGATTCCTGTGTTTACGATGATAGCATTTCATGATTTTAACATTGTTGAAATCATTGTAGTTTTAGCTTTTTTCATTAGACTTATTTACCAATTGTTTTGTCTGTTCAGCGATTATACTAACATTACTTAAATTGTTTATCCCTCGAAATCTTATATCCATAAAGCTCACCATTTCAGAAATTATTTAGAAGATACTCTAGTCAGTCACCGCTCCAACACTGCTTCCCCTACTGATAACTGACAAAGCCCAGCTTATTACAACATAAAGGAGGTCACAGATGAGCAAACATCTTCCCAAGAACAGTGGATGGGGAGACCCCTGACCATCCTTTATGGCACAGAAACCTGTCACATGTGTTATTTAGTAATTCACCCCCAAAAAAGAAGCAGTGCACATGATGAGTGGACTAATTTTGCATCAACATTTCTCTAAAATACCAACTCTTAATTTTGCTTATTAAACTGCTTAGACAAAAGTCTGAAAAAAAAATCTACTTTTTTTTAGATTGTTTTTCCTTTGTAGGGTATTTAAAGTAGTTTATTTTATTTCATATATTATGGTTTGTATTTGTTTTTCTTTTTTTGACTGGTATTTGTATACTGTTGCTTTTACTGTTATTTTACTTCCTTTGCTGTATGTTTTTTACTATCTATAAAAAAAAAAAAAATATATATATATATATATATATATATATATTTATATATATATATTGAAGGTAATGAGGGGCTGTTTTTCGCAACAAGTCCAGGATAGTTAAAAGTATTTTCTGTAACCTTGAGGAGCCATTTCAAACCGAGCGCACCCTTTAAAAACATTAATTCCACCCTAAAGTGTTATTAAAGGTTACATTTTTTTTAAATAAAATAAAAAATATTTTATACGTTCCTGCACTGTGCAATGGTTTCTGCACAGAGCAGCCTTGGTCCTCTTCTTTTTGGGTCCCCGGCGCTCCTGGATCCCCCCCCCCATGAGTGGCCCCATAGGAAGCACCATGGGGGGCACTTGTGCAGGCTTGCTTCCGAGCCAGGTTGTTTGCACCTATTCAGACATACAGCCCAGCTTGGCCCCGCCCTCTGCTCTCTGCTCACAGGTTTTCACTGGCAGCAGCAGAAGCCAATGGCTCCCGTTGCTCTCAGCCAAGCCTATGAGGACCAGGAGAGGCGAGAAGAGCTGCTGCAGAGTGCACAACGCTGGACTGAAATCAGGCTCAGATGAGTATTTAGGGGTGCTGAGGGGGAACTGCACTTCTATGCATTAAACTAAAAAACCTTTCACCTTTTAAAACCCTTTTTTTTTTTTTTTTTTTTATCAAACAGGTTTTTTTATTAAAAAAAATATAATATAATAGAATAGAATCCGATAGCACAACAAAAAATAAAATTTTGCACATCAGCAAATCAACAATCATTAGCAGAAAATAGAAAAGAAGGTAGGTAATACATTTCAAATGAACATATTACTTATAGAACATATAGAAATCCTCAGTTAAATAAGCACATGGCACACCATAGGACAAGTGTACTCTCAACCATCAACTCGGGATAATCTAATTCCAATATGAGCCATGTTGGAAGACCAGGAAACTGCAGTAGCCGCAAATGAACATGTTCACGCAGACTGAGGCCTGGGGTGTCCAACCACGGCACCCATAATCTTTCAAATTTTCACGGTCAACCTCTGTGTTGGTAAACATCATTTTCAAAAATAAGGGTATTTCCCATCATCACTCATAACTAATGGGAGGGGGGGGGGGGGGGGGGCTCAGGTGACTTCCACAACATAAGAATTGTTTTCTGGGCCTGAAACAGGGCACGACTAAATGCAACCCTCATGGGTTCCTCTGAGATAATGTCACTTAGGATACAAAGCAGGTAATATTTCAGGTCAAGGGGTACATTCAAGTGAAACACCCTATTAAGGGTACCCAGTTGAGACGTCCAATAATAGTGGAGCTTGGCTTTACAACCACTTTAATTTTGCCCTTTTTATTGACTGCCATGCATTTAGCCCAAATAAAAAAGTTTTCCAAAATTTTTGAGAAATTAAAATTCTAAATCGTCTCATCCTGACCAATTACACAAAAATCCAGCGGAGTCAAAGACAATTTTATATGGGTACATTTAATGTTGCAGAAATCCATCTTTTAATTTGTCAACGATTGGATGACCACAGACCAACCAAACGTGTCTGCAATGATCACAAAGAGATGTATTAGGGTATTTCTTATCTAGCCATTAGAGCAGACTACAGCAATTTTGGCTGTATAAGATTTATAGCTTAATTTTACCTTTTAGAAAAGAAAAAAAAAAGCAAAAGTGAATAGATTAAGATAACACAGAAAATAACTGCACTGTAAAGCAATGAAACACTTAATTAGAAATCACTGATCCTTGGCTTATAGTTGCGGCAGAAGATAAACACAAGACGAAGTAGACTATGCTGTGTCCCGACGCACTGAGTCACTCTGTAGTTAGATGGCTCTTTGGATCAACATTATGCGAAGGCTCATTTGATTTCTCTGTGTTCAGAAATGACAACAGACACTTATCATTACCCACTCCCTAACTATCGCTGCATTATATTCCGGCACTCCCGACTCTCACATAAACACATTTAGAGGCAACAATATCAATTTACAAAGTGCAGCACAACAAAAAAAGCCTCTTGTTTGGATAGGGTCTCCGGTGACCCACAAACATGGACGAGATCGTTTTGAAGTTGGCTGGCACAGCATGTGAATGTAGCATTCTTTATCCTCTAATCACTAATCACTCGCTAGAGCTCCTGGATTATTTGATTTAAAGCAGAAAGGGGTTAATGAAATCCTGCAGCTCTTTGATGAGATCAGGAGGCCTGCTTACAGCCGGCGTGTATGGATGTTAACACATTTTATTCACATGGTCATTTTAAGAACCCAATTGCTTCTAAAGTCATCTTGTTAATATCAGCTTTGTGTCTCTCCCCCCGCCACGTTAAGCATCACATGGGCAGGATAGATTTAACTTGGATTACAACTGGCATCAAAGCGCGGTAGGGGGATCGTGTACACAAGCTTTTTAACTGTGCCTGATAGACGATAGGATAGCAGTAAGAAAGAAGACACTCACAAAGGGCAACAATTGTTAAATGAGAGCATATTTTGTGTTATTATTGCAGTGTTTATGTGACTTTTATAAACTGGATTATCTATAACCGTGTCATTGTATTAGAGGAGACCATCCGAAAATATAACTGGAAAGAAATGGCGGGATTAATCCTGGCCATACACTAAGCAAATTTTGAACAATTCCCAAAGAGGCGTCAAAAATTCGAGCTGTGACTGCTAAGGATGATCTCAAGCGCATTCAAATCCTTGTCCAAACCCACTAGGAAGTTGTCACTGTACTGTGCCAATCACAAGGAGGCTGTCACCTTTACTGTGCCAATCACTAGGAAGCTGTCATCTGTACTGTGCCAATCACAAGTGGCTCAGGCATTCCCCACATACACAATTTTACCAAAAGTATTGAGACGCTTGCCTTTACACGTGAACTTTAGTGGCATCCCAGTCTTAGTCCAAATGGTTCACTATTGAGTTGGCCCACCCTTTGCAGCTATACCAGCTTCAACTGTTCTGGGAAGGCTGTCCACAAGGTTTAGAAGTGTGTCTATGGGAATGTTTGACCATTCTTCCAGAAGCACATTTGTGAGGTCAGGTGCTGATGTTAGACGAGAAGGCCTGGCTCGCAGTCTCAGCTCTAATTCATCCCAAAGGTGTTCTATCAGGTTGAGGTCAGGACTCTGTCCAGGCCAGTCAAATTCCTCCACCCCAAACTCGCTCATCCATTTCTTTATGGATCTTGCTTTGTGCACTGGTGCGCAGTCATGTTGGATGAGGAAGGGGCCATCCCAAAACTGTTCCCACAAAGTTGGGATCATGAAATTGTCCAACATGTCTAGGTTTGCTGACGCCTTAAGAGTTCCCTTCACTGGAACTAAGGGGCCAAGCCCAACCCCTGAAAAGCAACCCCACACCATAATCCCTCTTCCACCAAATGATTTGGACCAGTGCACAAAGCAAGGTCCATAAATACATGGATGAGCGAGTTAGGGGGGGAACTTGACTGGCTAGCACAGAGTCCTGACCTCAACCCAATAGAACACCTTTGGGATGAATTAGAGCGGAGACTGCAAGCCAGGCCTTCTCATCCACATTAGTGCCTGACCTCACAAATGTGCTTCTGGAAGAATGGTCAAACATTCCCATAGACACACTCCTAAACCTTGTGGACAGCCTTCCCAGAAGAGTTGAAGCTGTTTTAGCTGTAAAGGGAGGGCCAACTCAATATTGAACCCTACAGACTAAGACTGGGATGCAATTAAAGTTCATGTGCGTGTAAAGGCAGGCGTCCCAATACTTTACTTAATATAGTGTATGTACACACACAGGAGTAATTTATATGTGCGGCTACATGGCAGGGGATGCCTCAGTGGCTTATGAGTGGCCAAGCAGAGTGACAGCTTCCTGCCGTGATTGCTCAAGAGGGTTTAGACTAGGATCCAAACATGCCTGAGCTCATCCTTATTGGCTGCCTTGGTAAGCACGCTCCTGCCCAACATCTGGAAAATCAAAGGGGCCAGGAGATAAATTAGGAGCCAAACAATGGCTACATCCAATCAAAGGCAGCTACTTTTTAGTATTCTGACAGCCACGAGTGCCGGCTATCAGGATGTAATAGCTAACAGCAGAAATTTGTCCATCCAGGATAATCCATGGTTTAGGAAGACTGCCCTTCTAAAAGTAAATCAGGCAGAACGCATTCATTGGCTTTATGTACACTGTTTTAATGTATTGCAACTAGTTTTCACCTTTAATTAGTATAGAGATTATGCTGATTGGATGGCAGCTGTTTTTTAGTAAATGATAGCAATTGCAAATAGCAATGACGATATTCAGAATGTGGCAAGTAGTCAGACATTATTTACTATATTGTTCTCAGTAGAAGACGAACTTTGGTTTCTGTAGGTTACTATACTGTAAAACCTTCGGCATCAGTCTACACCTTGGACTGTCTCTGAAAACCACTGTGTCTCAATTTACATGGCAAAGCTCCATTTTATGAAAGGTAACTGTTTTTGCCCTAATTAGAGGCTGGATTGAGGTGTAAGAAACATTCCTATTTAGATGCAATTATGTGCATGGCTGCTCAACTAAATCACTAAAATTAGATTCTGTTATGTGCATAAGATATAAAAATGAGTTACAAGGGTTAGAGAAAGCTTACATTTCAAGGGTTTTTCGATTTGTTGCACTATGCAAGGTTTTATCTGTGTAAAAGGCCTCAGAGGTACCATGGTTAAACCATGTTGGAGGAATCTAAATACACAGAATTTTTAATTTACCAGCATTTGAAATAAAGAGAACTCTACTTAGAACATTTATGAGCAATTTAAACCCCAATTTGGAACCAGATACTGAGAGTGAAAAGCTTTGGACCTCTGTCATGTTTGTATTAGGCCCCTTTCACACTGGGGCGGGAGCCGCGGTGATGGTAAAGCAGCGCTATATTTAGCGCTGCTTTACCGTCGTTTTGCCCGCGGGTTTCGGCCGCTCGCGGTGCGGTTTTACCCCCCAGGAGCGGACGAAAAAGGGTTAATATCCCCCGCAGAGCTCTGCCGTAGCGGCACTTTGCGGCGGTATTGCCGCGGTTTCACCACAGTGTCCCATTGAAATCAATGGGAAGGAGCGGTATAGGAGCGGTGAATACACCGCTCCTATACCGCTCCAAAGATGCTGCTAGCAGAACTTTTTTTGCCGTCCTGCTAGCGCACCGCTCCAGTGTGAAAGCCCGCCGGCTTTCACACTGGAGTGAATGGGGCCGGATTTTTTCAGGCGGTATACAGGCGCTATTTATAGCGCTGTACCGCCTGAAAAACGCCCCAGTGTGAAAGGGGCCTTACTGTTGTCTAGCTGGAGCGATTTCTCCGAATTTCCTGTCTTAAGCCTCATACACACGATCCGATTTCTGGCAGGAAATGCTCCATCAGACAATTGTTGTCCAATTTTCCGCCAACAAATGTTGGATGGCAGGCTAGTAAATTTTCGGCGGAAAAGGTCTGTTGTCAGATTTTCCTATCGTCTGTACACAAGTCCGTCACACAAAAGTTGAAAGTACAAACACGCATGCTCAGAATCAATGCTCACCAAACACCACAACATTAGCAGAAGGTGCCCAAAGGGTGGTGCTCAAGAGCTGAAATTCCACGTAGTACGTCACCACGTTCATGTTTGTTGGCCGACAATTGTGTAATGTTTGTATGCAAGACAAGTCCCTGGCACATGCCCTTTGGACAAAAGTCTGACGCTTTGTTGGCCAACAATCCGATCATGTATATGAGGCTTAAGTCCTCTCCAATGTATCCTAAGTTAACAAAACATATTATGGCCAGAGTTAGCCCTCTTAGGCTCCTTCAAAATGCATGTACCGCAAACATGGCAAATGTGCATTACCATTCATTCTAAATGGCACCCCAACTAGAGTTTGACAGACATGTATAAACCTTAGGAAAATATTTTTTTTTTTCAAAATGAATGCTTTCATTACTTATGCTTTTGTACACACTACAAATAGAGAGAGATATAACACTTTGTCTAAGCCCACCTTGAAGAAGAACTGCTTAGCAAATAGCAACTGTTGAAACAATAAACACTTTGGTGAGAAGTATATAATATACAATATAGTGTGTATAGTGCAAAAGTCTGTAAGGTACAGAGTGCAGAAGTCAGGAGTGTGTAATGCACAGTGCAAGGGTCAGGAGTATGCAATGCACAGAGTGTTGCAGTCAGTGCCAAGTTAGGAGTACATAATGCAGAGTACATGGGTTAGGGGTGTGTAAGGCAGAGTGCAGGAGTCAGAGGTGTGTATTGCAAAGAGTTCAAAAAATACAAAATGCATGGTGTGCTGTAGTCAGTGGCAGGTTTACTTATTACACAGGGTGCAGGGGTCAGGAGTTCATAATACACAAAATTCAGGAGTTAAGTGTGTGGGATGCACTGTGTGCAGAGGTCAGGATTGTGTAATGTGAAGTGTGCAGGAGTCAGGAGTGTGTAATGTTAAGAGTCTAGGGGTCAGGAGTATGTAATGCACACAGTGCAGAGATCAAGAGTACAAATGTACAGAGTGCCTAAATCAGGGGTTTGTAACACACAGAGTGTAAACACAGGAGAGTCCAAATTCCCCCCTGCAAGTAATATTCTCTCCCATTGTCCCGCTCAAAAATGCCCCCTTCCTCCCAAAAAATACACCACTAATTTGCATCATCACCCACCCAAATCTGCTAAATCTATAATTCCAAATCTACTCTCCCAGCACACATCCCCCTCCCAAAAACCCTCCTAGCACAAATCCCTTTTCCCCCTCCCAACACAAATCATCTGATCCTTCCTCCTAAATCCCTCCTTTGGGCACTAATCCTCTCTGCCCTCAAAAATCCGCCAGCACAAATTATCTTCCCCTGCCAAATTCCATTTTCCACCAAATCACTCTTCTCAGCACAAATCATCTTCACCCTCAACCCCTCCCTAGCATAAACCCTCACCCCTCAACCAAATCTCCACTACCATTACCTCCCCCCCTCCCCCAAATGCCCCTTCCAGCACAATTCATCCCCCCAACAAATCCCCTCTCCCAGCTCATGTCCTCCCTATTCCCTAACCCCCAAAATTCCCCTCTCAGTACAAATCCTTTCCTCCCAACGCAAACCTTTGTTACCTTCCTAGGTGATCTTTCAGACCTCAGATACAGAATGGCAATATGCCAGGGCAATGTATGTTCTTCCTCCCCTGCTCCCTTTGTCTTTTGTCCTGTGACACGTCATAGTCATCAGGGCTTCCAGCAGTAGTGGATGATCATGCCATCGGGCACCTGGGGAAGTTGGGACACATGCCCTGCGCTAGTGATGCCTCAAATACTTGTGAATCTGCCAGAAATCCAGTGTGCTCCTGATCTCCTGCTTGGAATGGCATACAGTATATATGAAGGGAGTCTGTCTTGGAGAGCCCTGGAAGGTGTTTACTTTGCTGTGACATGGGAGCAGACATTTTTGTGGCGTTACAAAGAGACTTAAACTGAGCTGATTTGTCACTGGCTCAGTGATAGGAACTGACAGATATTAGAACTAGTTAGTTGACCGTAAGAGTTAGTTCACACCAGGCACACTGAGCTGCTTTAATCAACACAAAAGCACATAGAACATAATTGTTCTCATTGATGTGCACAGCCTATTACATTAGGGTGTGCACCCCAGAGAACAAACACACATGTGTGTATATCAGCAGAGCAGTGGATGGTGTCAGTAGAACAGAAATTGGTGTCAGTAGGGCAGTGGACAGTGTCAGTCGTTTTTTAATTTTAATTTGTTTTTATTTTTTTTAAATTTTGTTTTTTTTATTATTTTTTACAACATAATTTTTTATTATTTGTTTACATTTTTTTAGGAGCCCCATTGGGAGGCGTTGGTTAAGACCCCTGATGTTTCACTTTAGAGACAGAGAAAGGGATTGAGGACATAGCTTCCTCAGTGGCTTTCTCTGCAGCCTCAGCTGGAATGGGAAGTGCTGTGTGCTGAGCAGTATAGTTTACTATGCTTCAATTAAGAATGAACACAGGAGCAATCTGTACAGGTCACTCACTGTGTTCATTTAGAAATGGAAGGGGCTGGTAAATGAAATATTTACCAGCCCCTTTGCCTACACTCAATCATGAAACTGCTCCACCAGCAGAGGGAGAGGAGGGAAGCTGGCAGCACAGCAAAAGGAAGATGGGGGCGCCAGGAAGCAGGGGGAATCGGTACCGCACTGGATGATTAGGGTGTGCCCAGGCACACCATGTGCACACACCTTTGATTGTTTGCTATGTGCCATGTTCACAACATACATGTGCAGAGATATGTCTAAAAATGCAGCATGTATGCATTTTTATGCAGCACAATGCACGTCATCGCATGTCAGTACATTTCAGCTCTGTGTTGCATAAAGTTGAATTAAGTTTTATTTGTCACTTTAAATTAAGTAAAAAGTAAACAGTGTGATGCATTGTAAGGCACCACCCACAATATCACATTTAAAAAAAAGTGTCCTCTGCTGCAAATCAGGACTGGATGATTTTAAAGAAGTGGTCAATGGTTACATGTTTCACTTTTTTTTTTTTTAACATTTTTCTGTTTCAAAATTCTGCAGTCAGCCAAGTTTAAAATATTGTGTACAGGATGGGGGAGCTACAAAGATTTGTGGTCATGAAGGCAGCGCAATAAAAATGGCTTAGACCAAGAAGGTTATTGAACTCTGGACCTTTTTCAACATCTGTTAAAGGGAATATTGTGCAGCTGTACTTAAAATAATTCAGAGCTTCCAACTGTCCCTCTTCTGGAGCCAAATCCACCTGACCCTCTTTCCTTCACAGCAGGCTCTCTTTTATGTCTGTTAGTTAGATCTGTATGAATGCACTAGGTACCTAACAAAAGTGTTTCTATTGCTTTGAAAGTTTGAGGTCTAAGATTTTATTTTTATTTTTTGAATCCAATGTGATGTAAAATGAGGTGAGTTGTTCCAGAAGTGCCATTTGTACTATTGTACTTATAGAAAAGTATAATATATGTTTAACAGGCACCATTTTTGAGTATTTACTGCAGTGTTTGTCTTATTTCTGTTATTACTTTCACATTTTGTATGCTTATATTAAACATAAAGATCTGTAAATGAATGAAGTTGAAGCTCTGTATTTGCCCCAGATTCACTCAAACCCCATGCTACATTGTTATTTATGAGACAGTAAAATAATGAAACTGTATTGTTAGACATAGTAAATGGTAACCAGTGTGTAGTAGTTCCACGAAGAAGCAGAACCTGATTTTGTAATGAGTAAATATAGCTCCTCTATGCAAATATTCAATGACAAACTATACTTAGAATCTTTTTGTTTAAGATCATAAAAACAAAGTTTATGAGATTATGTACAAGCACGCTGACATAGTTTACATATGCTGTATATATAAAATAAAGACTATACATTCCCTTCAAAAGAGAAACCTTGTCACAAAGGGAAATGATCTAAACTAGTGATGGTGAACCTTGGCACCCCAGATGTTTTGGAACTACATTTCCCATGATGCCCATGCACTCTGCAGTGTAGTGGAGCATCATGGGAAATGTAGTTCCAAAACATCTGGGGTGCCAAGGTTCGCCATCACTGATCTAGACTGATAGTCTTATATAAGTTGTTGTGTGTGGCCAACAAGACCACTTCTGAACAGTCAAAGTTGCGGTAGCACAAATAGTAGGCTATATGTGTACCTAGCAGAAGACTTTGCAATGCTGATAACAAATAGAGCCTGGAAAAACGTTGTCTGGCACACTGGACTCCTAAAGAGGAACTGCAGTCTGCTCACATAATTTGTAATAAAAACATCATTGCCATTCTGAAGCTTCCCTCCAACCACATTGCATATTATTTTATATATACTGTGATTCTGTACTTGCCAAATATGCTGCAGAAATCTCCCTCCACTGAGTCTGGCTGCAACCATATTAACTGTAGGCAGCTGAAGCTGCTGCCTGTTCACTTCCTATATTTACACATAGGCACACCTCCAGCTCTGCAGCTCATATTGGCCCTCTTATGACTCATCCACCCTCCCTTCCTGGTAAACTCTCACAAGAGTTAGAGAGAGAGAGAGCTGTGCATGATGTCATAGGCCTAGGCTTTTTATCAGACAAGAAACAGGAAGTGTGTAAGGTATTTACTGGCAGAAAATATTTTACTATCCAAAGTTAAAACAACAAGGGCAGCAGATTTAATAGATGGAAAGATGAAAAAATGACTGAAGTTCTACTTTAAATCAGAACGCCAGGGATTTTGGGGACAAGGTGCCTTGCAAGGTGGGGTAGGCTTACCTTCACTGTACTCCAAGGCTGCATGCCTGGATGAGAGAATTTATAGATCTTCAGAAGAACCCCACATCCTGTCCCCCAAAAGGGACATGGGGTGAGGGGATATTATCAGAATCTAGAAGCCCCTTGTGAATAGGTGGGTCAACAGATACTCCAAATGTGAATGAGTACATGGTACATACACAAAAAAATGTTAATAGTACATCAAAAACAACCCCACTGTTGAAAATGTTCTTTATTTAAAAAAAAGAATAATAATAATAATAAATATTGTCCCAATATGTAAGTTGTAAACAACAAATACATACTGGAAAACACTAAAGTTTAGGATAGCAAATGAAAGCTTCAAAAGCTGAAAACGAAAGACAGGTTGCAAAAGAGAGTAGGACAAACTGCAAAATATTCTTCAACTATATTAACAAGAAAAACTAGATAATTTCTAGATGATTAGGAGTTGGTTGCTGGGCACATAGAGAAGGCAAATTTATAAAAATTCCTTCTTAAGCTCTGTGTATATAAAGGAAAATGGGAACGTTCCAGTCCCTATGGGGATAGTATTATCCCAAATGGCTCAAAATGCGTAGGTAAGTAAAAACATAGACAAATGATTGGCAGTGGGCATAGTATACTTTGATTTTGCCAAAGCGCTTGACACAGTTTCCAATGCGTGGCTTATGTGTAAACTAAAGTCTACAGGCTTAGAAAATTCAGTTTGTAAATGGGTAGAAAATTGGCTAAAATCCATTCAGAGAGTAATGATTCCATTCCCCAAGGTTCAACGTTGGGGCCTTTATATTTTAACATATTTATAAATAATATAGGGGCTGGGATTAAGAGTCCCATTTCAGTCTTTGTAGATGACACCAAGCTATGCAATTAAATTACATCCTTACAGGAAGTCTCCAATTTACAAGCTGACCTCAGTGCACCATTTAATTAAGCAACTATGTGGCAAATGAGATGTAATGCTGATAAATGTAAAGGTATGCACTTGGGGGCTAAAAACATGCACGCATCGTACATACTAGGGGAGTACAGCTGGGGGAATCAATGGGGGAGAAGGATCTGGGTGTTCTGGTAGATCATAGACTTTAAGCATTTGTAAAGGTTTATTTTCTGTGAAGGAAAATAACAAACACCTTATACTTACCTGCTCTGTTCAGTTTCATTGCACAGAGCGGACGGAGCATCCTCTTCTGGGGTTCCTCACTGGCCCCCTAAGCTCCTACTCTTTCTAATGCCCCATACACACGGTCGGATTTTCCGATGGATTCTGTCCTATCGGACAATGTTGTCGGAAATTCCGACCGTGTGTAGGCACCATCGGACAGTTTCCATCGGATTGTCCGACGGACAAAGTTCTATCTCCTGCTGGATAGATTTTTCGACAACAAAGTCTGATCACACCAATTCCGATCGTGTGTATCGAATTCCGACGGACAAAGTGCCACGCATGCTCAGATCACATTACAAGACCAAAGCTATTTGGCTACTAGCCTCTACGTAGTCCCGTCGTAGGCAACAAACGTCACCACGTTCAGAATGATCGGATTTTCCGACAACAAAGTCCGACCATGTGTATGCAACACCAGTGTCGGACTAAATCCGTCGGACAAAATCCGATGGATTTTGTGGTCGGATTTTCCGACCGTGTGTATGGGGCATAAGGGTTTGCATCTGTGGGCTGGATGCCGAGTTGGGCATTGTGCTCCTACTGTCATACAGGACTCAGGTAGGAATAAGGGAGGTGAAGGGGGCGATACAATTACTGGGGCATTTTTTTACTTATTTTTTACAGATAGAGCGATATGTAATTTTGTCCCTGTACAAATCATTAGTTAGACCTCATCCGGGAAATGAAGTTTTGGACACCAATTCAGAAAACAAGTGCAGAGAAGGGCAACCAAATTGAAAAGACACATGAAATACTTTTAGCTATGAGGAAAGGTTAGCTGAACTGAATGTATTCTCTCTTGAGAAGAGGAGATTAAGTGGGGATATGATCAACATGTATAAATACATAAGTGGTCCATACAGTGACATGGTATAGAGTAATTCATTTTCAGATCATTACGGAGTACAAGGAGTACTCTTTATGTCTGGAGGAAAAGGGATTTGACCTTCCCATACAAAAAGGCTTCTTCACAGTAAGAGCTGTGAAAATGTGAAATAGACTCCATCAAGAACTGGTTCTGGCCATCTCAGTGGATTATTTTATAATAGAGCTAGATGCATGCACAAAATATACCTGAATACAAAATTGATTTAATAATACCAGGAGTAGTTGATTCAGGGAAATATCTAATTGCCTCATGGGGGGTTCAAGAAGAACATTTTTTCCCATGCTGGAGAAAATTAGATCATATATCATTGCGGGGGGGGGGGGGGGGGGTTGCCTTCCCCTGGATCAACTGTGGGTATAGGATTGTGTATATGAAGCCTCTCTATGTGTGTTTTTGATTTTTTTAGTTTATTGGTTGAACTAGATGGACTGTGTCTTTTTTCAACTTGACTTACTGGGTTACTATTTAACTATGTTAATCCAATGTTAAACACATCATCCAGCAATGAAGATCTATGTCACTCAAGATGAGAGGCACCTGATGATGTTGACTTGCTGTCATGAGGATGCTGCCCTGCTGCCACTTCTGTCACAAATAACAATTCCACCCGGGCTGCCAGAATGTAAACATAGCGTTGGGGATCCCAGGTATAAAAAAATACTACTGTTCTGCAACTTTACATCCAGACTTAAAGCTGATGTCCATGTTTCCTGTCACTTTAAATAGTTAATTTGGACCAATCTGGTCCAAACAAACTATTTACTTCAATAAATGCTGCAGTGTCTCTGAAACTTCAGCTGCATACAGTACACAGAGCTGTGTTTTGGCTGTGAGACAGACTTCCTGTTTCACACCTGGAACAAAACGGATTCTGGCTGAGTGTCACTCAGCCATTCAAAGGCAGTTTTGTATTCTCTGAATGAATACAAAGCTTCCTCTGATTGGGTGGGTGGGAGGGGTGGGCTGATGACATCACACTCTCTAGACTAGGATTATTTACATGTTAATATGTAAACATTTTAAAGAAGTAGCCCAGTAGTGTTTTTTGTGGTTTTCTTTTTGTTTTTTTGTTGTTTCGTCCATCACTGGGCTTTTGGGATGGACCTCTCTCTGTCCTCTGCAGCCTGTTGGTGGGCACTCTACTGAGTGGGGTATATTGCTGTGTGGTGCTGTTGTTTTGTTTCCTGTTGGGTGTGGTGGTTCCTTTTCCTCCATGCAGCGTGCTTCTTTATTACTTGCCCAGCTTACGCATTTCTTATATATGGCGGTGACTCTGGTGTCGTGGCTCTTCGCATCATCCAGAATCCATGGGTTGGACAAATGACATCACTTCCCCTGGCTGGTGGCAGTGGCATTGGTTTTGCGGAGGAACGTTCCGCCCGATACTTTCTCCCTTTGTGGGTGTGAGCGTGGGGGACACATGTGGAACAATGTATAATCAGCGCAAATATGACCTAAACTCTGTGCAAAATTATCTCACAATATTATGCAATGGCTTTAATTGATGGCCCTCTATGATTGCTGCCAACACCTATTATAGTATGTCAACCAGTGACTCTACAAACCAAAAACTATGCAAATAATCAATGCAGAGCAACCATTAATACTTAATACAAATCAAATCAACAATGTTATAATAACTCAAATGGTAAGTGCAATGTGAAACAGTGCCACAAAAGTCCCAACTGTGACTATCTGCTCCACCGCTGTGAAAACTCAACGTGATAGTTCAAAATGATGTAATCCAGTGTGTTCAGTGATCACCACCTCTAGATAGATTGCCTGCTCACCTCCAGACTTTGACCCCATTACAGAGTCACAATCGCCTGATAAGGTATCTTTCAGGATGATGCTGGAACACTCCTTTAATAAACATCCCTGAAACATGCTATTCCACTTCTAAAGTCTCGATCAGCCTAATGTTACATATAATAAAAATGGAAAAACATAGTGCTCTCTGCTTCAAATTATTTATTATAAAAACTAAACAAAGGGATTCAAAACACTCACATAGATATTTGACTAACATGCATATAATTAGCTCACCATGCTGATACACAAGCAAACAACGTTCTGGATAACGGCTCCTCCCACCTGTATGCGTTACACCCTCCTGGTCGGGCTTCTTCAGCAGGTGGGGAACGTAAATTGTTAGGAGCTTATATAGATAATCACTTCATTACTTTAATTACCTTCCAAAAATGTGGGTACCTGTGATCTAGCTGAGAGAGTGTAGATAGCTATTGGTGATTCACTATCGGGTGACACCATATGTAATTTCTTCTTCCTCCTGACTCCTCGCCCTTACTCTGGCCATTTCTGCCCTACTCTCGTTGAACCGGAAGTGTCGTATAGGTAAAATGACCTATCACTTACGACTATGTCTAAACCGGAAGTAACGTTCTGGCTCCCACCTCTCCGATGTCCTGCTGTGTCTCCTTCCGCCCTTCCTCAATGCCCTAACTCTAGAACTCGGGCAGGTACGGGACAGGCCACCATACCGGTGGTGACCGAATATAGTCATTTAAATAATAGACCACTCGGGTTCATGGGGGAGACTACTAACCTCCTAAGTTAAATCAGGAACTCCATGCAGACCCAAAGGGCCTGGTATGAATTTAGGGGGAATCCCACGCCGTTTTATTTCTTAATTCTGTCATAGTGTTCCCCTTAACCACTTCAATACACTTTATTATATACTCTGCACTGCACTAAATACCCTGCACTGTATTATATATATATATATTACACTGACTGCACTATATATTCTCCACTGTATTATATATACTACAATGACTGCACTATATATTCTTCACTGTATTATATATACTATGCAGACTGCGTTATATACTCTGAACTGTATTATATATACTACACTGACTGCTCTATATACTCTGAACTGTATTATATATACTACACTGACTGCTCTATATGCTCTGATTTGTATTATATATACTACACTGACTGTACTATATACTCTGAACTGTATTATATATACTACACGGACTGCACTATATACTCTCCACTGTATTATAGATACTACACTAAATGCACTATATACTCTGAACTGTGTTATATATATTACACTGACTTACTGCACACTAACTACCTGGCTAATCTCTATTCATTCACTATATACAGCCGCCATGTAAGCAGCAGCCTTATATAGTATGGGGTGTGGACTTTGGGCAATCATGGCTCTCACAGCAAATTGCACTATGATTGACCAAAGCATACAGGTCAGGTGCATGCTTTGGCCAATCAGTAGCTGTCAATGCACTGCGATCTTGCAGTGCATTATGGAGCGCTCCGCAGCTGGTAAACTACCTGCGAGTGCCCCATATGTTCGTTTGCTCTACGAACAAACGAACAGCCGATGTTTGAGTCAAACTTTCTTTCGACTAGAACATCGGGACCGTCCCTACTATAAGGCAGTTGGCCAGTGGTTAATGTAAAAAAAATGTTACCCATCTGTAAAACTGCTGTATATACATAGTTACATAGTTGGTCAGGCTGAAAAAAGACACATATACATTACTGCACACATCTGTATTCCTACTCCATATACTAGCACAGATGTGCCATAATGCCAGTCAAAGAGTTTCCATCGTCAAATACCCAATTTTCAGAGATTCAATAGAAGATGGCTTAGGATTTTCAAAATAGGAAAGTTTTTTCTGTATTGAAAATTACATCACAATGTTTAGCAATACTGTACAGTTAACACTACTAATTGGGTATATTTTGCTTCTACATATCTGATGTACTTTCTAGTCCGGGAATCTAACAACCTCTAAAGAAATCAGCAGAGAGCCAGATGCATTTGACATATCTGGTACACAATACGCATTTCTAACCACGCCATTAAAATACTTTGTATATTTGACAGTCAGTAAGCTCTTCTTCTTCTATCTCCTTGTTATAGGATA
This sequence comes from Lithobates sylvaticus, assembly GCA_028564925.1. NCBI lineage: Eukaryota > Metazoa > Chordata > Amphibia > Anura > Ranidae > Lithobates > Lithobates sylvaticus. The sequence continues at coordinate 494,191,855 of CM053027.1, read as the reverse complement.
GAAAAGAATTGAAGCTCTTTCTGTCAAACGAAGCTTCTCCAACAGCATAGGCATTACAATCTACCAGTCAGCCTTTGTTTGAATTAGATAGGGATTTCTACTTCACATAGCAGTCAGCTGTGTGATGAATTGTGGATATCCGTCATTGTGTTTTCTCCCCATTATATTTTCTATTCTTCATCATTTGCACACAGTGGTGCTGAGTGTGCAGTTACTGGCTCCATAGCATCTGCTTGGCCGCTAAGAATGACTGACAATACACAGGACCCTACCTCAATCCTGGCACACCCCCCATCTATTTCCATCCATATGACACAAGTGCTGTGATATACTGTGCACAACACTCCGAGGGACGAACATAAATATATACCTGCATGGATGGGAATGTGGTTATTACACAGCTCTAACCTCTGCCCCTTCCCACTGTTTTCCACATCTCACTGCTGCTATCGGGAACAAAGTCAAACAAGAATTTAATTTATCGCTGAAGTAATATGTGATGAAAACACTTCTGATGTCCATAAACTCTATGGAAATATCCTGATACTAGCAACTGGCAATGTAGTATACAGTATATTAAATGTTTAAAGGCAGAACCACTTTGCAGCAGAAGTCAAAATTGAATGTTGAAGCTTTATGAAACACATTTGATTTTAATAAAAGGTGGTGAGCCACACCAAGGGGCTTATTCACAATGGAGAGCAGATAACACTACCGGCTCTCTGTTATACCCAGTCAGCTATGCACATCGCAGGCTGTATTTTAGGGTCCATCCATAAAAGGAAGGCCAAGGTGTGGAGCCAGCATATTTTTTCTGCTTAGTGCAACAGAGAGAGCTCTGTGATTGGAGGAGAGTCGGTCATGCAACTTTGAGAGGTCACGTGACCTGGCTGTCTTCCCAAACTTTTTGTTTTTTACAATACTTTTCATTTGTATTGTAATATATTCAAACTTCTGAAGCCAGTAGAGCGCAAAGCACACTATACTGCTTTATAACTGCAAGCATAAATAACACAAAATTATTTCTTATTATTAATAATTATAATAATAAGAAGAAGAAGATGAAGAAGAAAAAAAAAGAATAAACAGTTATATCAAGTAGAAGCAGTCAGTGAACTGTTAAAGTGAGGTCAAAAAGCAAATGTTTACAAATGTTAATTGTGCCTAAGCAGTACCTTGAAAATGTACCCTTTGTCTTGACTTCCTCTTGCAAAACAGTAGTGCCCATCCTGATATATGTCTTTGTCTAGTCACTCATATTCTGTAGACTTATGCCCCGTACACACGATCGGACTTTCCGACAACAAAATGCTGGATTTTTGTTCGAAGGATGTTGGCTCCAACTTGTCTTGCATACACACGGTCACACAAATGTTTGTCAACAATTGCAAAAGTGGGAACGCAGTGACGTACAAGACATACGAGGAGCCAAGAAAAAGGAAGTTCAATAGCCAGTGCGGCTCCTTCTGCTTGATTCCGAGCATTCATGAACTTTTGTGCGTCGGACTTGTGTACACACGATCGGAAATTCCGACAACAAAGTCTTGTTGGCGGAAAATTTGAGAACCTGCTAGCCAACATTTGTTGGCGGAAAGTCCGACATCAAATGTTCGATGGAGCATACACATGGTCGGACTTTCAGCCAACAAACTCACATCCAACATTTTTTGTCATAAAATCCGATCGTGTGTACGGGGCATTAGAGTTGTAAATCTGCAGTGTGAGCATTCCTGTCCATGACTGATAGTCCCACCAGATTTGAAGCAAGCTCTGGTTATCTAACTACCTCGTGACCCACTGTTCTCCTTGCTTTAGAGGAAGCCATAACTGGGGATAAGTGATTTTGACACCTCTTCTGCTGAATCTTGTTCATTACCCCAGCAGTCATTGGATCACCAGTCATCAGGGTGGCAGCTGTGACAAGCCCTGCTACTCTACCAGAATGGCTACCTTCACACAGAGACACAATGCAAAACAAGACAATGTGGGGCACTTTCTAGAAGCTACAAGCTAGCAACATGGGAACTTGGCAGCACACTGTCAATGCCCATATATGGATCATTGGCCCCCACCTTAAGGTGACGCAAGCTGTCTCTAATTGATGAACCACAGTGGTGGGAATTCAAGCAGCAAACAGGATTACAGGCTACCCCAAGCACAGCAACAGGTGCTCATTACCGGTTTGGAAAGCAATTGTCCTGGACCTTTTTAAGTTGGAGGTCTGACTGGGGAACCATTGTAGTGAACCCAATGGGAAGAGTGTGCATACAGAGCTGTGGAGTTTCCTCCTGCTGTCATATAAAGTGCATATTGACTTGGCTCAGGGGGTCAATATTTTCTGGTGAGTGAGCACTTCATACTTTAAGGTGGTGGCACCAGAGGTTGGTCTTTAAATAAAAACCTGTCACCAGAATTAATTTCCATCTAGGTGTGGGAAAAGCACCAATTCTTTGCTATGGACTTTCTTTACATTTATGGACTGTTGAGAATGATTTATTGAGCACATAGTTTGTTGTCACTTCACAATTTTACTATTGCAAGCGCTTACTTTATATTATCTCTTGAGCGGGTTTAAAATGTGTATAACACTTAAAGAGGCTGCATCAAATTTATACCGTATATACTCAAGTATAAGCTGACCCGAATATAAGCGGAGGCACCTAATTTTACCACAAAAAAATGGGAAAACTTATTGACTCGAGTATAAGCCTAGGGTGAGAAATGAGCAGCTACTGTAAGTGGAAAAGAGGGTCAACAATGCCCATTTGCAGCCTCACTGTGCCCATTTGCAGCCTCACTGTGCCCATTTGCAGCCATAGGTCCCCCGAACTTCAAACTTGGTAGTTAAGGGTTCCTAGATGCCCCCTAGCTGCAGCCAAAGGGTCCCGAAATGACATTGCTGCAGATGGACACAGTTGACCGACTTTGGGGCCCTGTATCTCGGGCCACTTGGTGCTAGGAACCCCAAATATGGATATGTTGTAGTGTTGGTTTCACTGGGTTTGCATACCAACATTGGGGTTCCTAGCACCAAGTGGCCACGAGATACAGGGCCCCAAATTCGGGTCGGAAAATGTCATTCTCTGTTGCAGAAAAGTGCTTGACTCGAGTATAAGCCGAGGGGGGCACTTTCAGCACATAAAAATGTGCTGAAAAACTCGGCTTATACTCGAGTATATACGGTAATTATATTTTTTATTTCCTTGTTTGGGGGTACCCAGCACTATATATTACTATTTGTGTCAGCACCATACTTCGTAGGTATAGAGAGGAGAGGTTAAAGAGGTTAAAGCATTTCCATATTCCTGAAAGCTGTACTATGTACTTGTATGGGAAAGTATCCTGTTCTCTTTGTATTGCTTCCTGTGTGTGAAATCCCTGGTGTCCCTGCCAGTCCTTCTGCTTTCCTATTAAAAAATTACCACACTAAGCAGGAGAGCACACAGTGGTTCATTCTCTAGCTGTGCTGGGAACTCAGTGTGCTCTCCTCCAATGATCAGACTTGTCCTGACATGCCCTCCCTGCGCAGCCATTCACTGGGAAGCTCAGTGTGCTGCTGGTACTCCTCCCCCAGCTCTTATGCAGCTGAGAATAGAGAGACTGTGATCACTTAGAAAAAATGGGGGAGGGGGGTATTTATAATGTTTTCTCTATATCAATCCAAAAATGTTTTGACTTTCATTTCATTTTTTAACTGAATGGGTTGTTTTACAAGGTGATCGTTTACAATCACTTTAAGGTTACTCAAGGCACCAGGCAGGGCCAGATTTTCCACTAGGCACTTTTGCCCGATTGCTTCCACACACCTCCAGTACCGTCACCCGGGATAAAACTAGCAACAAATATAATTAGAGAAAGAAACTCTTAACCTAGTGCATGGAAATGTCCAATATAAAAATAGTGCACAAGGGGAAAGTACTTATCATCAAACATAAGTAGCTGCATATGTTTGCCAATTGTCAGTACTTTTCTCTAGGGAAACATTTTTATGTTAAAGGTTTCCATACTCCAGGCTTAGAAATTCTTTCTCTAAATGTAGTTAATACACTAGGATATATTTTTCCTTGGGTCCGGGTATGTTTGACTAAATGTACTGCTATAGATTCACAACACTAGGCAATAGATGCTTGCTATACTAACTTTTTTAGTGTTCATTACCCAACACTTTGAAAATGAGTCAGGTGATAAATACTATACCATTTTTTCCAGTTTGTGGTAATCTGTATACTATTAACTAACCAGCAGGATTATATTTATGTGTGCATTATAGTCTGCTTTAAAGCAGCTGCACCAACATTCTCAGTCCACAACTACAGCTCTGATAGCCATAGCCCTAGCCCTGGTGGCCTCATATGACTACAGTCCTGCCAGCCGTAACTGTCTTGCCTAATCATAACTTTTTCTTCTATCCCTAACATTAGCCTTTCACTAACACTTTTCCTATCATTAGCACATTGGGGAGTTGCCCTTGTCAAAGCATCCACTGAGTTTGAAGGAAATTAAGAAAGAATGACGAGGAACATGCAAGGGCAGAGAAATTACCAAATATCCCTTTTCTTTGCGTGAAGGGTAACTCTTCTCCATTTGTCAACTGTGTACTTTTAATAGGAATAACTCCACATAAGCGCAACATTATTGACATCAAGGATCTCTTTTTCCCTCTCTGTATGTTTCATTATAAACATTGCTCATCACTGATGCATAGTTAGTAAGAAAAAAAAAATTGTGTGTCCTGGGTCTGTATTGTAGAATTTTTCTTAATCATTCACAGTCACGGGTGTTAATCATAGGTACGCCACTTCAAAAAGAAGACGAGGGAAAGAGATTTATCTGTTACTACACCTTCTTAACATTCCATGGCACTCTTGTTGCAGTCTGTAGCACTGGACAGATTCCCATGTTATTACATTTGGAGAACCATATATCAATGCCATCACAACAAAACTCCAATTCTAGAACAACATTAAGCACTACATGTCCTTTTAAGTCCAGCAAAATAACCACTTATACAGGAGATGAAGGTGATTTCATGAGTGTAGCTTTTGCCAGAAGGGGTCAGGTCCCCTGACACTAAAGGGTTTTACTGGATACATACACTAAATGAAAAAAAAAAAATATTAAATGGCATGCCATTAGCTTTTTTTTGAAAGACAAGTAATGGGCTGGTATTGATAACAGGGTACAGGTCTTCCATCATGAAAGACTAAAATTCCCTCAAGATACTGATGCACATTGCTTAGCACTGATGCCTGAAATTACTAGGGGTTTGAGCTTATGTCCCACTAGGCTACCACAGGTATGACGTTTCCACTTACAACCAAACAATAAGCTGTTAAGGTAAAGGGACATTCCACACAAAGTTTTTAGTAGATACTGGAGCATTAAATTCCTTATATCTCGGAGAAACTCGATCAGTGAGATACCTACATTTGTGTTTCTACACATTTACTGTGTGTAGGGATTGCCATTGTAAGAGATTCCCATTATGCTGTTAAATTTATTATGTATTTTATATTTTGGAGTATGCAACGGAAGAAGATAGAACCTACAAAGGTGGTCTGGAAGAACCGACACTTCCAGAAGAACAAGAACAGAGTCAGAAACTATTTCAAAGAGATCTCGCTGTTGAAAAATACAAGGCATATGGTAAGCAAAGGTCCGACTGTTAGGGTCCACTTATAGCTAATATAGCACCCGCTGGCAAAACGTGCTGCTTTTTAGCAGACACTTAGGAGGTCCATTAATTCTTAATGGCACCCCCAACGCATCTGAAAACATAGCGTGTTTTCAAGTGCATGAAACTGCATGGTGCAAAAGCAAAATTCAGTTTCAGTGTGGCTGCGATTTTAAAAAGGTGCAGGCTCCTTTTTCCTGCAGTATTGGGGTATATGGCACAATAAGTGTTGTGTGTACATACAGTAAATGTCTATGCAGAACAGCAAAAGAGTTTTTAGAGTCCAATTAGAGAGTTCAATGTAACTTTCCACTGATTTCAAAGCACCAGATAATGCACCTCTGAAGAGACTGTAGTATCTCTAAGCAAATAAATAAGAACAGCAGTGCACAATCTGAGTGTAGTATATTAACAGATTTATTGTGCTGAAAAGACAAATGGCAACTCACATTGTGACAGTTAAAATCAGGCTCTTGACATAGTAAGGGCTTCCGATAGAGTCTTACAACAACAGGGATCCTCAGACCAAGATAGGAGTACTGGGCCGATGGATACACTTGCAGGACCAATAGAAAACACCGGGGGGCACCAAACTAAGTTCAGCATTAATAGTACTGAGAAATACTTGTAAATTAGTAACTCATTTGAGAAGAAGAAATGTAACTTTTTACATGTAATCTGTGAGAGGTCAGCTCTTGCATCTGGGATCGGGAGCCTCAAATTAATAGGCTACTGTGCCCGTGTAAACCTAGTCTTAACTCTGAATATCTATGGTAAATTGCCACAAGTTTGTCCATGGTCAGCTAAAGGAGTCAGAAGAACACATTTTACTATATACATTGACTGTGGAAAAATAGTGATGTCTTCTATATTCTGTTTCTAAGAAACACACTGTCCTGTTGAACCCATATTAAAACAATAGTCCTTTGTAAAGATGACCTACAATTTTAAACCTAAGGTAGATGAAAGGCAAAACTGGAGTTACAGAGGGATCTTTTGTCTGAAGACAACTTTTAGAAGCATAAATGAATAGCACAGAATACACTGCATTCTAACCTAAAGACAATCACAAATGGAAATCGAATGTTTCCTAGTTAAACCACTTTTATAGATTAGTTGTTATTCTGCCTGTAGCTTTAAAAGTTTTGTGAGATTTCGGTCACATATTTTAGGTTGAATAAATGGTGTGGTTTCAAGTAGAGTACTTCTCAATACTCTCCTAATCGGTGATTAAGCAAGTGTAACATTTGTACCTGTAAAAGGTATATTATTTAGATGAAAAAGCACTTCATGTGGACCAACACTTACAATAAGGTTTTATAGTGGAGTCATTCATATAGCCTATCTGTTGGATTAGGGCAGTGATGGCAAACCTTGGCACCCCAGATGTTTCGGAACTACATTTCCCATAATGCTCAACTACACTACAGAGTGCATGAGCCTCATGGGAAATGTAGTTCCAAAACATCTGGGGTGCCAAGGTTCACAATCACTGGATTAGGGTATCCCAGACTAGGCAAAAAGGGTGTGCCTATAGACATCATGGGTTTGATTTACTAAAGGCAAATAGACTGTGCACTTTCCACAATCACACCCTTCTGTATTTTTCTTTTGGACCTCATTCTAATGGCCATTTAAAATGGGAACTTGGCAGGTGTTTTAGACCACAAACACACACCGCTCACACTCCAGGTCTAACAAACAGTTTTGAGTTTAATGGCCTAGTACACAGGTGGGTGGTTGGCAGGTGACATATAGCAATACCTTGACCCAAACATATGCAACGTTTGCCCCGCAGTTGCAGTTTGTTAGACCTGGAATGTGGGATTAGTATTGCTTTGCCAGAGGTTTTTTGTCTCTCTGGATAGCAGTCTGAACATAAGCAGATAGGACTTCTGCAACACAGGCAATCAAAGTTCTCCTTAGTTTAAGGTTTAAATCCATTTCTCGTTTAAACATTCTTCTCCTGTTTTTGGTGCAGCCTTTGTACTCACCATATCAATTCCCTGTAAAACTTTTACTACACAGTTCAATCAAGGTCTATAGCCTAATTTTCTGAGGCTTTACTGGCCGTAAAGGAGGGGGTACAACTAGAAAGATCCCCTATGAATTTGTGCTCACTGTAAGTCCCATATCATTGCTACTGTAATATGGTATTTTATGCAATTGTCTATGCAAAGTGAGTTAAAAAAACCTTTCCCAGTTGATCTTTCAGAAAGACAGATAGGTCACTCAGTACGCTAACAGCATACCAAGCAGATTGCTATCCCTCTATTGCAAGCTACCTGTTTCATACCAGCACTTCTCATGGGTGTCCAATGGCATGTAACAGAAGACAGTAGCAGTGATTAGCATGCTGGCCGGGTTGCTTAGCATGCTGGAAGGGTTCAATGTAAAGACAAGAGTTATCAAGGTTACTTCATTATAACTAAACTTTGCTCTGTTAAATTTGCATACTGCAAGAGATAACAAAGAGGTTTTCAAGGCTAAATACAATTTTGATCAGTGTTTTAGACTGTCCTGTGTAGTACCACGAAAAGGTCTTCCTTCACAACTCTTTTGTTCCACCAAAAGTTAGAACTGACATTTGATTCCTTCTCTAGAATCTCTGTATAATATACCGTATGACATTGGCATCCGAAAGTTCTATATAATGATGCTTTGTGACTTCACTTATATGTGAAAGGTCAGATACCAGTTCAGCAAAAAAAAGTAAGAAGTAGCAAGACAGAATTATAGCACACTTGTTTGTTGAACCAGCCTTTCTCAACCAAGGTGCCTTGAGGTTTCTTCAGGGGTGCAGAATTATAGCACACTTGTTTGTTAAACCAGCCTTTCTCAACCAAGGTGCCTTGAGGTTTCTTCAGGGGTGCCTTGGTAAAATGCCCAAAAATTGCCCCAAGATTGTATACAAATGGGTGGGTGGATGAAGCCTGCCTTTTAGTTACACAAAGCCACAGGTTTTCATTGTACTCCATTATAACCTTCTAGCCACCAGCGTCCTAAGAATCAATGACCCTCCCATGCCCCTCTCTATCAGAGCTGAAGTCACATTAGCTGAGTGATGGAGAAAAACTTAGGGAGAAGAAAAAAAATACTAGTCAGTACCAGTTTGAAAAAGTGTGTTTGATTTCGAAGAATAAATCACCTTTGATGTTGGGTGTCCTACATGTATTGATGTTGTTGCATTATGTAAAACTATTAGAATAGTTTTTACATTTTAGAATGGGGCACCTCAAAACTGTCCATAGTTTTGGAGGGTGCCTCGAGATTGTCCATCGTGTTTAAGGGTGCCGTGACTAAAAAAAGGCTTCAAAACACTGTGTTTAACTACAAGGTTAACATGATAAGACCACTGATAAAACAAACGTATAACAAAGCTCATAGAAATGGAGAATTATTGAAATGTGATAAAGTGGAACCTAACTGTATCCGAGCACCACAAACTGAAAACGCTATTTTACCACCTGCCAACCGCAATACATTTATACATGTTGCTGTTTGCAAGTGGTTTACTGGGATTATGTCTGAAGATATCAGCCATAACCCCAGCATTGTTTTCTTCAGCCGGTGGCTGGCTTGAAAGCGATCCGAGTGGCTCATATGCCACTGGAACACTTTCAGAAGCGGCGGGAGGGGATGCCCCCACCGCTGGTGTTTCTCGAGCTTGCCGTTTACGCCGGTTCGCCCAAGAAACAATCCAATGGTGCGGCCTTCTGCTCCCATAGGCGATCACATAGTAGCCACAGTAAAAACCTGTGGCTACTCTTTGATCGCTTCTATGGCCTTATATCACAGGAGCAACGTCATGACGTCTCTTAAATTCCAGGCTGGAAGTAAAAAATTTTGTTTTTTTAAATAAAAGATCAAAAATAGTTTCTGTTTTTTTTTTTTACTTTTAAAGATGAAGAGATTTGGGGTCTTTTTGACCCCAGATTTCTCTATTAAAAGGACCTATCATAATTATTTATATTACAAGGGATGCGTACATTAATTGTAATAGGGATAAAAAATAAAATGTATAATAAATAAGAAAAAACATTTTTAAAGCGACCTCATCCCTCCATGCTTGCACGCAGAAGCAAATGCATACGTAAATCGCGCACGCATATGTAAACAGTATTTGCACCACACATGTAAGGTATCGCCACAAACATTAGAGTAAGAGCAATAATGCTAGTGCTAGACCTCTGTAACTGTAAACAGATAACCTGTAAAGGCGTTTAAAACTTTACCTATGGAGATTTCTATGTACCGTAGTTTGTCGCCATTCCACCAGTGTGCGCAATTTTAAAGCGTGACATGTAAGGTATCTATTTACTCGGCATAACATCATCTTTCACATTTTACAAAATGGTATATGGGTTAATGTTGTATTTTGTTTTTTTTAATTCCTTAAAAAGTATTTTTTCCAAAAAATTGCATTTGTAAAACCACTGCACAAATACAGTGTGACATAAAAAATTGCAACATTTGCCATTTAATTCACTAGGGTCTCTGCTAAAAAAAAAATGTGTAATGTTTGGGGGTTCTAAGTAATTTTCTACCAAAAAATACTGATTTAAACTTGTAAACAAAAAGTGCCAGAATAGGCCTGTTCGGCAAGTGGTTAATTAATATTTAATATTCAAGACAAACTCCCCCATCTATCCATGTGTGTATGCTTTATTTTGAGAGAGATCACTTTAAAAAGCAACCTCCTAGCATTTCTAGCTACAGCCACCTTGAGTAAGGGCATCTGATCCATGTAGCTTTTACTTCTTGGAATCCATCTATTCTTAGCTCAGGCATGCAGGCAGGAATGTATGCTTAGCTGTTAAAGCCCCTCCTCCCCTCCTCCATATGAAAGTAAAAAATGCCCATGAAGACTGCAGGGATATGAGACATAATTTTGGTCTAAGACAGAAACCAGGTAGCACCTGAGGAGATGTAAAAAAAAGTTTAAAAAAAGTAAACATACAATACTTTCCTATCTATTTACTAATGCTAGCAGCATAAGGATTAAAAAATAATTAATGTTGATTGAGAAAGATTAGTTCCAATTTAATGAGCAATGAAAGTCCAAAGACCACTCCCACTTTAAAACAAATCACACTAAGTGAGTAATTAGGTCCTTTCTACAAAATGTAGATTTTGGTCTGTAAGTAACAAAGGTATGACCTGCATCCCATTACTCATATTAAAACACCCAACTAAAATTAGGCATGTCTCATACTAACACATTCTATTTAGCCTATTTTTTTTTTCTTTTTCTTTAATGAAGAAGAAACATTGACTGTAAGATAAAAAATTATGTTGGTAACCACCATTTTGTGCCCTTTTTTAAAACAAGAGCGTGTAAACTTATATATTCTTCAATTTCCTATGACGTTCTGAAGCTGTAGCTTTAACAGTTTCAGATACATTATTTGCATTGTAATTATTTACATCTAAAATAATTACATCTATGTGTGAATTTAAAGGGAGTTTGCATTTTAAACCAAATGTGAACCCTAATCCAAACTCCCCCATTCAGGAAATCCTTGCAAATATCTAAAGAACCAGTCATGCCTCCACACCACCGTTGTAACATTGACTTAACAATGTAGGTCAAGCCACACATTAAAGGTTGTTACATGATGCAAAGGCTTGATATCATATTTTGCCCACAGCATTACTAATTTTCTAAGCCCCAGTCATCGGTAAAAGAAGTAGATCTGAGGGATAGCTACATGTTGCTATACTGTATACCAGGAGTCTACAAACTTTCTAAACAAAGGGCCGGTTCACTGTTCTTCAGACTTTAGGGGGGCTGGACTGTGGCCATCAAGAGTACAAAATGTCCCATCGTCAGGGGGAGAATACAATCCCCATCATCATTGGGAGGAATTGGGCCCCATTGTTGGTGTCATTGGGAAGAACTGTGCACCATCGTTGATGCCATTGGTAGGAACTGTGCCCCATTGTTGGTGCCATTGGATGAAATTGTGCCCTTCATTGGTATCAGTAAATAAAATATCACCCCAAGGGCTGGATAAAAGCAAGCAAAGGGCTGCATCCAGCTCCCGAGCCACAGTTTGGAGACCACTGCTGTAGTTTACTATTTTTTAATAAATCCCCATATGTAAAGTGCAATAGCCCATAGCCATCAATAGGCTTTCAGGTTACTGTTCTCAGTTTAAGAAAACTATTAACTGAATGCTATAGGCTACTGAGCTATTTACTTCTAATGCTGTGTACACACGACCCGTTTTCCGCTGAAACTGTCTTGCCCACACACGATCAAACCAAAGTCCGACGGTCTATAACGCGGTGACGTACAACACGTACGACGGGACTAGAAAAAGGAAGTTCAATAGCCAGTAGCCAATAGCTGCCGTCTCGTACTTGCTCAGAGCATGCATAGTTTTTGGTCTGTCGGAACAGCATACAGACGAGCGGTTTTGCCGATAGGAACTGATTCCGTTGGAAAGATTTAAAACATGTTCTATTTCTAGGTCCGTCAGAATTTTCGATAAAAAAAGTCCAATGAGGTCCAGACACGATTGGAATATCCGTTGAAAAGATTCCATTAGACTTTTTCTGCCCGAATGTCCGACCGTGTGTACGTGGCATTAGTCCTACCTTGTTAAATAAAAGGTTCAGTGAGCTGGATTATTGTTTTTCCTTTGACTGTGTTGGGTGTGAGAACATGGTGGTGGCACTTTCGGAGAGACCAGTTTCTACACTGGAAGGTCACTTTTAAAGTGTAAAACCTCAGAAATGGCCACAATTTATGTACGTTTGTAATCTACTATTATGTTCTAAAAAGTCCCTACAAAAATAAATGTTTTTTTAAATATTCCCTTTGACAACATTGGTGTCAGATCCCAGCCACTGCCACCGATATGTGACAAAAGGCATATCAAATTTCACCTCCCTACCACCAATACACCATGATAACACAATCAGCCTCTCCCTGCACAAAGATTTTCCAGCTCTCGGGTTTAACTATGCAGTTACCCAGTTACACACCAAAACACCTGCCGCCACGTGTTTTATTGGAAACCCAAAGCTTTTACAATAATTACTGTAACAAGACTGACTTTTATAGAAATATCTATAATACAAGCTGTCACGCAGGCAGGGACATTTCAGAAGTTCACACACTCTATAGTAGCACTCTTTGAAGAGACAGGAATTCTTTAGATACTTGAATACTGCAATAAAGATAATTTAACTATTTTAACCACTTCAGGCCCGGAGGATTTTACCCCCTTCCTTACCAGAGCACTTTTTGTGATTCAGCACTATGTCGCTTTAACTGACAATTGCGCGGTCGTGCGACGTTGCACTCAAACAAAATTGACGTCCTTTTTTTTCCCCACAAATAGAGCTTTCTTTTGGTGGTATTTGATCACCTCTGTGGTTTTTATTTTTTGCGCTATAAACAAAAGAAGAGTGACAATTTTGAAAAAAACACAATATTTTTAACTTTTTGCTATAATAAATATCCCATTTAAAAAAAAAAAAACTAATTTTTTACGATATGTATTCTTCTACATATTTTTGGTAAAAAAAAAAATCGCAATAAGTGTATATTGATTGGTTTCCGCAAAAGTTATAGCGTCTACAAAAAAAGGGATAGATTTATTGCATTTTTTTTTACTAGTAATGGCGGCGATCTGCGATTTTTTTCGTGACTGCGACATTGCGGCGGACACTTCTGACACATTTTTGGGACCATTCACATTTACACAGCGATTGTTGCTATAAAATTGCACTGATTACTGTGTAAATGTGACTGGCAGGGAAGGGGTTAACACTAGGGGGCGCTGCAGGGGTTAATATGTTCCCTATGGTAGTGATTCTAACTGTGGGAGGAGGGGACTCACCAGGGGAGGAGACCAATCGGTGTTCCTCTGTACTGGGAACACACCATCAGTCTCCTCTCCACTGACAGGACGTGGATCTGTGTGTTTACACACACAGATCCATGGTCCTGCTGTGTTCCTGGGCAATCGCAGGTGCCCGGCGGACATCACGGCCGCCGGGCACGCGGACCGGGTCCTGAGCGACGCCGCGCGCGCGCCCCCTATACGGCCGGGAATGGGAGGACGTCATATCACGTCCACCCAGGATGGGAGATCAACCCTGTGGACGTCATATGACAGTGCAGGGTATTGAAGTGGTTAAAATTATGTTTAATAAAAGAAAATGAAAAATGGTGCAGACAAAATATTTACAGAAAATGGATATAACGGAATAGACAAGAATAGTAACAGGAAAAATAAATGGGAATAAGAAGGACAAAGTACTGGGTTCCTTGGGACTGGCAGAGATCCAAAGTTTCTGAGTCTTTGGGCTATCAAGAAATAAGACTCTTTGCAAAATTTGGCGGAAGTCCGCTTTAAAATGTGCCCTCCTAAGAATAAGTAATGTACTTCACTGGATCACTGCCCTTTGTAAGATGGGGGTGTTAGGTCGGATTCACATATGTGTGATCTGGATGCAGTTTTTCACCACATACAATTCGCATGATATGTGAGTGTGACCGGCTCTCATTGGAGCCAGTTCCGAGGCGGTCACGGTGCGAATTCCAAAAGGGTCATATGCATTTTTGTGTCCAGTTCACCAACCGGTGAACAGGAACGCACCGGACCCCAGGCTGGAAACCCGGCCTTAGTCTTGAATTGATAGCAATGGCTGTCTACACTTAGTGGAATAATCAGTATTAAAGTGATTGTAAAGTCTTGTTTTTTTCCTCTAAAAATAACAGACATGTTATACTTACCTGCTCTGTTGCAGTTTGTTTTGCACAGAGCAGCCCTGATCCTCCTCTTCTCGGGTCCCACTTCTGTGATCCTGGCCCCTGCCTCCTATTCAGTGTCCCCCACAGCAAGCAGCTTGCTATGGCGGCACCCAAGTCGAGTCACAGCTTCCTGTGTTCATTCAGACACAGAGCCTCGACCCGGCCCTGCCCCCTCTCTCTCCTGATTGGCTAGCTGGCTTTGACTGGCATCAGAGGCAGCCAATAGCGCTGTTGCTGTGTCTCAGCCAATCAGGGAGGGAGTGCATCAATGAGAATCTCAAGCGGCTGAGACACTCGTGGACATCGCCGGACAGAGGGGGACCCTTAGGTAAGTATGAGAAATATAAATTTGTGAAGGCCTAGTGTGCATTAACACGGCCTGTACCCCAGAGAGAAGCTTAAACAGATAGACATAGAGAATATATGCATATAAACAAAAGGTAAATTTTATTAGGGCAGTGGGCCCAAAGTGGGTAAAGTAGGTACATAGGCGTACAGTTTTACAAAGAATCAAACAGTATACATGAAAACGTTTGTGACCATAGACATGTACATAGGATGCAAAAATTGCACAACAACAAAAAAAACAATTCCTGTATTTGCTCAATAGTACTGTATAAGACAGAGTAAAGTCATTAGTATACAACATAATGTATTGATAAATGTAGAGCCTGTATTTAAACCACCAAATGATAATGGTACTCACTTGCAAAACAATGAAGAAAGGGCCTAAATAGCCCGGTGGTCTTGGGGTACGGGAGTATGGTCTCAGTGTATTCACAAAGTATGAATTATTCTTGTGCTGTTAAAAGCAAACGGCTGCTGGGCATTTGGTAGGCTGCAAGATCTCCAGCCATGCACCATTAGGTTGCAATGGCTCTGTGTACCTGGGCCAAAAAAGTTTTTCCCCCAACACTTTGTCAATTGCCGCTCAGTCGGCATTGTATACTTATTAGAATTCGAGTGTGGGTGCTTTTATGTTGGGAAAACCAAACTGCCTTTTTGGAAACGCATTTATCGACATACTTTAAGTATCAACCAAAAAGACCCTGACCTCCCTCTAGGGCGACACTGTGCAATTGTCCACCAGGACTCAACCCCCCAGATCACATTCAGAGCACTTGACCATATCCCCCCACCTAATCGAGGGGGTGATTATAATAAATCTCTACTTCAAAGTGAGCTCAAATGGATTTTCCATCTCAATGCCACATCTCCCCCAGGCCTCAACGAGGCATTCAACTTCAAGCCTTACCTCGAAGGCTTTGAATCAGGGGTATGTGAACTTGACCTTTAACCTATTTGCAACTAAGTTAGGCTCCCTCGAGTATTTTTACTTCGGGACCCTACCTTCACCTTGCCAATAGTTCACCAACACGACAGTATCTGTGCTTTATTACATATATACATCCATCAAAATGTACCTGTTTACAGACCCAATAAATATGTCCATACAATACAGTAGCCCCATTGCAGTGCTTGTATTGTTTGATTCATAGTTATTCAAACTGACCAATGCAAATGTATTTCCTTTTTTTTTTATTTCCAAGATATGTGAATATTGTTGTATTTGCTACTCCAATGCATTGTCTGCCTTTGTCCAATAGGGGGTGTTCCACCCATCTCTATGGTACTGTGACTCACTTGCTAACATGCCAAACATTTCCCTGCACCAAATCCATTGCAGGGCAACAACATTGTGACATTTATCCACATTCCTCTACGCCCATATCCGGCCTATTTTGCTTTCATTTGGTCTATTATAGGCTGCCCGGCGCGGGTAAGACAATGTGCGCATGCGCGGATTCCCCACTGCGCATGCGCCACACATACCCATTGAGGCGCACGTCTCCATCACACGCGCCCCTCGCTTGCGTTCCAGCAAGCGGGGAGGGGTTAGTCTGCCCGCGTCGGTGACGCTCCGACGCCGCACGAGGCCCCGCCCCTTTGGGCGTGACGACGCGCGGCGCCGCCGCCTCTGAGATCTCATTGGGGGAAACAATCCATGGCCTCTGAGCCACCATCCCCTCACCTGGCCCTAATTATCTTGCAGCTCAGCGCACCCATCCCACATCATGGCCCGCTCAGCTGATACTAATCCCCAAACATATATAAACCTGAACAATGGTGGGATCAGTCATCACACTTTCCTGCCGGCGCTCTGCTGTACCTTACTACAGGACTTTCATCCTTCAGGTAACATTACTCTCCTTACCCCATGCTGCTTACCCCGCATGATATACTTTCTGACCTGTAAGCGACACTAATACTACCCTATCCACTTTATTTCACCCCCCAGCTACATACTTTTTTGGCCCAGGTACACAGAGCCATTGCAACCTAATGGTGCATGGCTGGAGATCTTGCAGCCTACCAAATGCCCAGCAGCCGTTTGCTTTTAACAGCACAAGAATAATTCATACTTTGTGAATACACTGAGACCATACTCCCGTACCCCAAGACCACCGGGCTATTTAGGCCCTTTCTTCATTGTTTTGCAAGTGAGTACCATTATCATTTGGTGGTTTAAATACAGGCTCTACATTTATCAATACATTATGTTGTATACTAATGACTTTACTCTGTCTTATACAGTACTATTGAGCAAATACAGGAATTGTTATTGCCTTGAAAAAGGACGCCCGTCCGAAACATGTCGGCATTTTCCTGAAAGACCCTGATATTATCGCAAGTTGTTGTGCAATTTTTGCATCCTATGTACATGTCTATGGTCACAAACGTTTTCATGTATACTGTTTGATTCTTTGTAAAACTGTACGCCTATGTACCTACTTTACCCACTTTGGGCCCACTGCCCTAATAAAATTTACCTTTTGTTTATATGCATATATTCTCTATGTCTATCTGTTTAAGCTTCTCTCTGGGGTACAGGCCGTGTTAATGCACACTAGGCCTTCACAAATTTATATTTTTCATATGTGAGAAGCGATAGACCCATCTGCCACCAATTACTTGCTCATTAAATATTTTACCTAGGTAAGTATGAGGGGGGTTGTTGCACACAGAAGGCTTTTTATCTTAATGCATAAAAAAACTTCTGCCTTTACAACTCCTTTAAGCTAATCAGACCAGAGGTTATGAATTTTGTTTAGATTTTAGCTCTGCCAAGGATGCATTCCACTGATTTCTAAAACCTGCTTTTGTGAGGATAAACAGTCAGAAAAAAAAATATATATTGTCCTAATGCCTGTTAAGCTAGTTAAAACATGCCTTAAAGCAGTTGTGAACACCATTTGTTCACTTGTACCTACAGGTAAGCTTATAATAAAGATTACCTGTAGGTACAAGGAATATCTCCTGAACGTGCTGTGTTTAGGAGGTACTCACTACTTCTGCAACCGATGATGTCACCAGCTTATGCGCACTGTGCTCTAAACGGATAGCCATTCAGAGTGCTGTGCCACAGCAATGGGCTCCCATGTGCATGTACGGAAGTGATATCATCACGGCTCGGACAGTCAATCGCCCAGAGTCTGCAAACCCAGAAGGAAGACTGGGTACAGATAGAGGCCCTGTCAGCAGTGACAGAGCGCCACTGGAGGGATTCATTTTAAGCACATTATGACATTAACTTTCAGGGGGAAAGTTTTTCTTTTTTTTTCTTTTTTCTTTTTTATGTGACACTTTACGTTTTAATAAGTTTTATAACCCAGGTGTCAGGGCGCAGATGTGCATTTTCAGGTGCCCGTCTTGCCGGGCATAGGCTAATGCGCATGCGCGGGAACATTAGCGCTAAGAGGCGGACGTATATGGACATGCAAAAAAAATACGCAAGCACGTTAGCCATCATTGCTGGCGCTAAATGGCCTATATAAAGACAGCAGCTTTACCCTGTGCTCTAATCTTGTGCCTGTATCTGATTCAGTATTTGACTCAGCTTTCTGACCATTCTGCTATAGTCCAGTCCTGACTTTTGGCTTGCTTTGACCCTGATTATTCCTGCCTGTCTGCCTGATTTCCTGTTGCCAAACCTGGCCTGAACTCTGACCATTCTCTGCCTGCTGTTTATGAAAGACTTATCCTTCATGTATGACCTGGCTTGTCTGACTCTGCTCCAGTCTTCTGCTTCCAGCCTGTGTAGCTCCGGTACCACTGACTTGCATCTACAGCATACCTGCTTACCTTGTCTTGCATTTACAGCAAACCTGCATCCGCTGTTCTTGCTACCTTCTGCTGCTCGGCAATCCAGTCTGGTCCTGCTGCTCATTAGCTACCTCTACCAACGGAGGACTTTGCAGGCACTCTTACCTCACCATGCTCTCGCAGCCACTGCAACTCCAGTGGTCCTTGAGCCGGGGCTGAATGAGAGGTCTCCCTCTCCCCGTCATGCTCTCCCAGACGGTACGTAACACCAGGCCTGGATAAACAAGCTGGGATGTAGTATATGATAGGCCTCATTAGTCGATCCTTTGTTTCATAGTAGTCTTCCTGTGGTACAGTCTATTTTATCCACTGTAGGTGGAGTGGCATTACAGTTGGAGGGAAAGTCAAGAGGAACATGGTTCCTCTATGGTTTCCTGGGTCACTAGGGAAGCTATCCGATTGGATTCTGCCATCCCATGTGACTCTGGCAGCCATCTTGGGTCAGGCAGAGCCAATTTAGGGCCCTCCCAGGCTTGGCGCAATTCTGTGTGTGGGTTGTGTAGGGACAGGTCGCCCATCTGACAGGGACAGTAATAGCGGTAGGCAGAGGTTCATAACAAGTAGGGAAATGTCAGGGACATGCAATGCTTCCTGGAAGCCTCCCCTATCTGGGCACAGACTGGCCAAGCCTCATTCTATCCTTCAAGACAGACGCTGTTGGAGCATCCGAGACCTGCTGCTACTCTATTCTCAGCAACATTTTGTAAATGCACCCAGTGGGGTTGTCTCCCCACTGGGTAGTTGTTTTTGCTTGGACTTTACTACAAAACAATTCCATTGTTACATCTGGTCTCCGAGTGTTTACTGCCGCTGCACCACGCTGCACCTCACCACATGCCAACTAATGTTATGGTAGAATTGTTAATGGCCATTCTTGAGTTTATAGTCCCGTTCTGGAAGGGTATCACTGTTCGCTGTGGGAATAGAAGCTGGCTCGTGTCTTCTTTAATAAATTATTTTGAAACAAGGCTGCCCTGCATCTTCTCACACCATTTTTTCACATTATCATCACATTCTCCTTAAAGTAAATTTTAAGTTGTGTTATTGGGATAATGCCAGAAGGTGTCACTTTAGCATGTCTAATTTCAGACACCCCTGCAATTAGAGTTTCATTTTTGGTTTAATTTTTTTCTCAACAAAATTGCTGACAATACATGCAACATGTGATCTTTCAATATGATTGATTCAATTGAATGAACATTTGTTTAGAAATAATTTGTGTGAAATTACCATTTCAATCCTTAAATTATTGTTTTTATAGAAATGAACATGAACCATCCTTCAGGAAAATCTGATTGATCAAGATCAAATTGATCTTTTTCTTTATTGCATTAAACAATTGTTCTTGATTGAAGGATCAGTTAAAACAATTAAATCCGAGATCATCTGGTGGAATTGGTGGTATAGTGGTGACCATAGCTTCTTTACTAATCTATTATCATTTGATTATTTATTGTTAAATTTATGGTCAGTGCTACAGTTTTAGAATAATTAATTTATAGGAGAAGATGTGTTTTCCTTTAGCTGGTCCTAAATAAATTAGATTTCTTTCCACTTGATATTAATGAGGAACTTAACTGAATATGAGAACTACAAACAAAATGCTATTTGACTTCACCTATACATCCATGTCTACATTTTTATGTTTAATTTATTGAGAAATAATTTTGAAAACAGTCCCTAATATTTCTAGCCGCAGCCACCTGAGTAAGGGCAGATGATTCATGTAGCATTTACTTCAATCCCTCTGCCCTTAGCTCAGGCATGCAGATGAAAGAAAAAAAAAATGTTGATGAAGATGCCTGGGATGTATGACATTACTTGCCTAGGCCAGAAACAAGGAAGCAACTGAAATAATGTAAAAAATAAAATAAAATAAAACAAGTAAATATAATATCTATGTACTAACACTAGCAGCTTAAGGATTAAAAATAGTTAATGCTAACAGAGAGAGTTTAGTTCTGCTTTAAATCCTGTACATATTATGTTAACCCCAACAGATGTCTTGGCTTCTCTTGTGACAGCTCTTTTTACATAACATGATGCCCCTGAGCAAATAAACACAATTTTCAAATGTAATTCTTTCATTATATGGCTTTAAGCAATGCATAATATTCCGTGTCATGTCGGGATTGGATTAAAACAATATATTTGTGTTTTTAGTACAATATCAGTACATCGCAGATACATGGATGGTTACCAGTGAATGCCGTCTTTGAGTGATGTTTGTTTGCTTACCATCGCACCCCTGTGGATGTCAGTATGCTCACAGCACATCACTCCTGCTGTGAAGTTATGGACTTGATTGAGCTGTGATTGTCCTTCTTCACCTTCACATGTTACTTTGTAATACATGTTTATGAAGTTTTTCAACTGTTTTGTATGTTTTTAAAATTAAAGGAATTAAACCTCATAATTTCTGAGTCCATACTAGAAATCAAAGTGTATCTTAATCACAGTTGCATGAAAGCAGTTCATTCTCTTAAAGGGAACCTGTCATGAGAAATATAAGGGATCTACCACTTTTCAGGATGTAAGGTCCAGTCTGTTGTCCTTGCCACACATCTTAGTAAGTAAACCCTGGTACACACTAAACCTCTGCACACAAGGGCCGAATGTTCAATACAAAACTGTCTGACATTCGGCCGGTGTGTATGTCAGTCAGTCCAACTGAAGCCAGCCGTTTGGCCAGCTTCTGTTGGACGAGCATGCTGGAAAACCAGCAGCCGATTGACTCCTGATCAGCGCTCTCTGCCAATGGTTTAAATCGCTGATCGGAGTGTTCTGGCCGGGGGCCATCAGAACACAACAGTTCATTGGGGGAGATCGCTGTACTATTGTCCTATTGTTAGTACAGTAGCTCTGACTGGAGCTGTCAGTTTTTTTTACGCTCAACTTCCTGGGTTGAATGAAAAAAACTGTTAGCATGTACCAGACTTAACTGGCAACTCCGGTCGGAGCCGCTGTACTAACAATCCGACAATAGTACAGCAATCACCCCTGCTGAGCTATTGTGTTCTGACAGGGGGATGGCCTCCGCCAGAACACTCTGATCAGCGCTCTCAGCCATTGCTCTCCAACATGTTCTTCCAGCTTCTGTCGGACCAACTGACATACACACGGGCCGAACGTTGGATGGTTTTCATTTATCTCCTAACATTCAGCCCGTGTGTACGGAGCTTTAGTAATTTGGAACAAGCATGCAGCCAATAAAACATAAGGACACCTGATATCCACAGTATACTGCATAGTGAGTTGCCAAGTAGTGACGCAAAGATGACTATTTACCTAAAAAATCAGCAGTGCCCATATTTATTTACTCCTGTAAAATGCACACATTTTGCATTTAATGCCCTGGTGCCCAACCTGCGGCCCTTAGGTGTTTGCAGTGCAGCCCTTGGGTCCAAGCAGTCAGTTGATTTGTAAAAAGGCCATTATTAGCAATAGTCTCTAGCAATCTCATGTAATTGGTCTGTGGTCTCTGACTGGCTCCAACAGCATGACTCCAGTCTCCAACCACTCATGTAGCACAGTCTCTGACCATTTTCTTTTGCCTCTTCAGAGAAATGCAGATTATGTGTAGCCTTTTGGTGACATCAGGGGCCATATATAAGGCTCCATATGCGTCGTAAGTTGACCACCACAAATTTAAAGGATAGGCCCAGTTTATAACTAAATCTTTAAAGCTCCAAGTCCCATAATCTATTGTAGGTTAATCTTCCATTCCACCACAGGTACCTACTTACCTATTTTTGACAGTGGTGGCTTCTTGCTTTGTACACATTGAAAAAAAGGTAAGTTGGCACCTTGGCAAGAAAGTTTGGCTTTGAAAAGATTAAGGAACTAGGGAGTAAGGGATGAGAAGATCTAAATCTAAACAGAAGCTGCACTTTGAATTGATTGAAAGGACTTGCCTACTTGCTTTTCATCCTTGCGGTGTTTGGCTGCCCAGTCTACATACCTCTACTTACTGGTATAGATATTATCTTAATCACCATGAATTTGAGTTTCTAAAAGTATATTTAATAGTTTTACCATGGTTCTCTTTCTGAGACCCTGCAGACTCATCCATGCACACTGGACCAGGAAAGGATTATATTAAGGACAGAATGGGTGGCCACCTGCAACCCCACACTCAAAGGGGAAGCCAATGGGATGCTAAAACAAAGTTCTTCACTTGAGTGCTATGAAGTCAGTTTCAACTGTGCACGTCTTTACACTGTTTTCAGAAGAAGATTAGAAAGTTCAGAGGAGTTCATATTCCTCTAAGAAAATATTTTCTTTAATGTAATCAACTAGTCGTATGCAGTATGTATACATACTCACAGTACCTGAAAGCCTCATTTCCATTTTTGCCACCCTCACTTTTCAGAATTTAAACACTAACTTCCAAATACTTCAGAAATGTTTCCTGAATACATGCCAGAAGCAAACACCAATGTCAATGTAAAAAGGCTTTAATGCATAATCTCATTAAACTGGCAAGGGGTCCATGGATTGAAAACAGATCCCAAACAGGGCCCAAAAAAAACTGTTTATCCACTACTGCACTGGACCATGAGAGAAAAGGTGACAATGGCTGGAGCACAACTCTGCGTGTACAGGCTGGATCCCAAAAAGTAATTGAGAGAGTTAAAGACGGAGAGATCCTGACACAACTACTAGTGTTGCCAGTAATTAGAATTTATTTTATTAATGTTAGAAAAATTAAAACCAAAGTACAAACGTTTCAACCCTAGCCATACCTGTCCCATCATCAAGGCTTTTCCTATGTACCATGAACGTTATAGTATCATTCAATAATGTAATCACCAAGTAGGGAAATCCCAAAGGGATAACCCTGACTTGTGAACCGATCTTTATTAGAAATCAGCAATGGTTATACAATAAGCGGATATATGACCACTAAAAATAGTATCTATATATTTTAAGACGTACTCAGCAACTACTGTTCAATGGCCAAGTCCCCCCCCCCCCCCCCCCCCCTCTTTTCTTTTTTCCTACTTTTCTCTCTTCTTTCAATACTCTTTTCTCCTTGGGTTGTCCCATTTTCAAGCTCACCACTCAATGGTAGCATCCTAGACATAGAGGGGGTTTCCCGAATGGACATCCACATATGTATGACGCTATCTCCGCTGTATTATAAGTGGGAACCCTATAGTTTTCTGTTTGTTTGGCTTAAATTACCATTTCTAGTATGTATTTGCTTAGCTTCTTCTATGAGAATTTTTGTCCTTCATCTTTCTTCAGTATAATATGACCGAATTCTTATGGTTTCTACTGATCTCACTGTAAAGCACTTATATATATATATATGGGTATGCTAATGTATTCCTTATTGATATGTTTGTATCTTAATAGTCCAACACAGACATTTGTCTTTTGTACTTTAATATCTGCAAACTTAATAAAATAAAGATTAAACAAAAATATTTTCAGACATCCACAAAGTAAAATAATTGCTATAACACAACATCTACTATGTCTACAAGTATGAAGCTTATGCTTCATATGTATCGTGGCTACATGCTGCTACATCATCAGGTACTTACAAGCCAGACACTGGACCATAAGTCAACAGCCCTAACCAGAAGCATCATCAACCGCTTGCCGACTAGCCGCCGTCATTATACTGCAACAAGGTGGCATGATCCCGTGAATCACCGTAGTTGTACGTCAGTTTGGGAACTCGCTATTGTGGAAGTGTGTGTGCCGCTGGAGGCACGCGCACTCCCACTGACCTGCGGGGGAGCCAATCAGCGGGTCTGGCGGACTGGATGTCTGCAGGCCACCCGCGATCGTTCCAGAAAGCAGAAAGATGGATCTGTGTGTTTCCCCAGTCACACAGCCCCTTATATAGTTAGAAAACACAAACAGGGAACACATTTAACCCCTTGATCACCCCTGATGTTAACTGATCGCCGCCATTACTAGTTAAAAAATAAAAATAAATAATAAAAAAGCCAAAAATGTATCCCCTAATTTCTAGACGCGATAACTTTTGCGCAAACCAATCAATATATGCTTATTGAAATTTTTTTTACCAAAAATATGTAGCAGAATACATATCAACCTAAACTGATGAATACATTTGTTTTTTTACATTTTTTATTTTGGGAACGTTATAGCATAAAGTAAAAATATATTTTTTTCAAAATTGTCATTTTTATTTGTTTATAGCGCAAAAAATAAAAAAACAGAGGTGATCAAAAACCACCAAAAAAAAATTTGTGGGAAAAAAAGGACACAAATTTGGTTTGGGTACAGCATCGCACGTGCAATTGTCAAGTAAAGCGACACAGTGCCGTATCGCAAAAAAATGACCTGGTCAGGAAGTGGGTAAATCTTTCCGGGGCTGAAGTGGTTAAAGGCCTGATGCAACTGTCTGATGAGGTTTTATATAATAATAAGTAAAAGTACTTTGTGTAAACATCCCCACTTAAACACAGCTGCAGAGTTTCTTAGGCAGCATTTTCTCAAGTTACTTTTTTCTACTGCTGCTCTTTGAACGTAACCTAAACCCGAACTGAATGGCATTTATTTTGCTAAAGCACTGGGTATCACTTTTGGGACCAAGCAAGAGGAAAGGATTTATCCTCCTGATCCTTAGATGTTGGAGTGCTGGCATCCTAACTAACTCATCCAGTGGTAACAGTATAGGGAAACATCCAGGACACCGCTCTCCCGACTTAACCTATTTTTGTGAAATAATTTCTGTCAACCGCTGTTGCATCTCCCTGCTGCCAATCCCCTGCATTCTTTTTGCAACCACTTCATGTCTACATGCACTCCCTCAAGTGATGGCTGCATTGTATTTCTGGGGACGGGCTTCCTCTGACAACAGAGGACCATGCTTCGGGAATTGAAAACTACCACTTGCAGTCTCCATCAAATACTCATAAGAGAAGGTGACAATGTAGAAGCAAAGCCGGGAGACAAAGAGAGAGGGATATCATACTATAACATGAAATGCCTGAACAAGGATCAACATGACAGAATCATTAGGTAATATTTGAATGAAATTTACAGATTAAAGCATTTTGTAAATTACTTTTGAAGTTGCAGCAACATGTTAAAGCTTATAAGATGTTTTAGCGATTGGGTTTACGTATATACATAAATAAATTAATCTACAGTTCAGGTACAACTCACTAGATCTAAAAATCAAACTCTGCTACTGATTTTCTGAGTCGTGACCACCTCAATACAACTTAAAGCAACACTCCCGTCAAACCTCAAACTCCTGATTATATGTTTATGACATGACTGTCAATTTGCAGAAGACCTTGAAATGAGGATGTACAATTGTTTAAAAAAAAAAAAACACAAAAAAAAACAGTTTTCCAGATTTCAGGTGCTCCATGACCCTATCACTGAAAATATCTTTCTAACGTAAAACATTATGCTGGAAGGACAGGTTTCACTTGCTTAACATATATTTTATACATTTCATTGAGTAAAACTATGAAAATATGTCATCAGGTCTTTTCCAACACATAGTTAACTTCCTATCTAGTTTCTCGCACAGAAAAAACAACTACCATATGTGTTTCTGTTTCCTTCTTTCCTCTCCAATGCCAAAATCAAAAAAAAAAAAAACAGCAGCAGCATAATTTTGAATAATAATATTTTGTACCAGTGTGGACATTTCCATACAATTATACTATAGAATGGTTATAAAAGCAGTGGCTCAGTGGTTAGCACTTCTTGCTCCAGGCACTAGGGGTTCAAAGTCAAGTCATGATGCTACCTGCATGAAGTTTGCATGTTCTTCATGTGCCTGCGTGGGATTCTTCTGAACACTCTGGTTTCTGCCCACACTCCAAAGACATGCTGGTAGGTTAATTACCTCTCGTCAAAAAAGTGGCCCATGCATGTGAGATAGGGACCTCAAATTGTAAGCTCCTTGAGGGCAGAGACTGATGGGAATGTACAATACGTAAAGCACTGTGGAAATTTTCTGCTATATATATATATATATATATATATTAATATTTTTATATATATATATATATATATATATATATATATATATATATATATATATATATATATATATATATATATATATATATATATATTTATATAGTATTTAATATATATTAATGTTTAATATAGATATATATAAATACCTATAAAAAAACTTTCAGATCTTTCACAAATATAATGCAACTTTTTATTTTGCCATGTCCCTTAAAGCGCGATCAATAATAATTCAGCCTCACAATGGACTCACTTACTTGTTTTTAAAATTATTCTATTTAGTTTAAATAGGTGTTTCTTTGAAAAGCTGTTAGCTTAGCTAGCACTTTCCTGCCTACTGACTTCCAGTGCAAGAATACCTTTACAGAATACACGTACAGCCTAATCCTCTGCTTTAGCCTACCTTTTTATAACTTCGTGCTCTTTGATATCACCTTTTCCAACACAACATAACACTGCATATGCATACCTCACATCCAAAAATAAATTCAGTTGAGCTGAAACATTGAAATAATAATGATTTATTCTAACACAATTAGTCATGTATAGAACGTACTGATCTATTGACAACTTATTTGCATAATAACCGGTTCCCAAATTTTTCAAAGCACTTCCATCTTTTTACCACGCCCATAACTCTTATACATACGCATTGTCAAAAAGTAAAGCTCCACTTCTGAAGAAGTTTCTCGCACAGAAAAAACAACTACCATATGTGTTTCTGTTTCCTTCTTTCCTCTCCAATGCCAAAATCAAAAAAAAAAAAAACAGCAGCAGCATAATTTTGAATAATAATATTTTGTACCAGTGTGGACATTTCCATACAATTATACTATAGAATGGTTATAAAAGCAGTGGCTCAGTGGTTAGCACTTCTTGCTCCAGGCACTAGGGGTTCAAAGTCAAGTCATGATGCTACCTGCATGAAGTTTGCATGTTCTTCATGTGCCTGCGTGGGATTCTTCTGAACACTCTGGTTTCTGCCCACACTCCAAAGACATGCTGGTAGGTTAATTACCTCTCGTCAAAAAAGTGGCCCATGCATGTGAGATAGGGACCTCAAATTGTAAGCTCCTTGAGGGCAGAGACTGATGGGAATGTACAATACGTAAAGCACTGTGGAAATTTTCTGCTATATATATATATATATATATATATTAATATTTTATATATATATATATATATATATATATATATATATATATATATATATATATATATATATATATATATATATATATATATATATTTATATAGTATTTAATATATATTAATGTTTAATATAGATATATATAAATACCTATAAAAAAACTTTCAGATCTTTCACAAATATAATGCAACTTTTTATTTTGCCATGTCCCTTAAAGCGCGATCAATAATAATTCAGCCTCACAATGGACTCACTTACTTGTTTTTAAAATTATTCTATTTAGTTTAAATAGGTGTTTCTTTGAAAAGCTGTTAGCTTAGCTAGCACTTTCCTGCCTACTGACTTCCAGTGCAAGAATACCTTTACAGAATACACGTACAGCCTAATCCTCTGCTTTAGCCTACCTTTTTATAACTTCGTGCTCTTTGATATCACCTTTTCCAACACAACATAACACTGCATATGCATACCTCACATCCAAAAATAAATTCAGTTGAGCTGAAACATTGAAATAATAATGATTTATTCTAACACAATTAGTCATGTATAGAACGTACTGATCTATTGACAACTTATTTGCATAATAACCGGTTCCCAAATTTTTCAAAGCACTTCCATCTTTTTACCACGCCCATAACTCTTATACATACGCATTGTCAAAAAGTAAAGCTCCACTTCTGAAGACAGATTTGAGAAACCTCTACATGTTTTGTTCTTATTCCCACAGCATAATTAAATAATCAAATATTTTGTATCCTTTTTGGTTGTTTCAGATTTATATATTTGATTGTATAGATATGTGTGTGTGTATTGTTAAGAATAGTGTGTAATGTGCAATTGGAGGACAGTTGTAGGGTGAGTCTTTTTTAAAGTGCATTGACATACAAACAACCAAAAATTTGAGATCTTTAACCCTTTGTTGGAACAGACAGTATGCACATCTAGTTTACAACTGATAATGAAGATCTGCCAGCGTGGTACAAGCAGGGTTAATTATGGTATACATAACTCCACAGTCCCCTCTTTAACACTGCATAGAAGGGGAAAGCTCGGTAGGATTTTTAAGCAAGTAAAAATGTAAGCAGCAATTCTTATATATATATATATATATATATATATATATATATATATATATATATATATATATATCTTTAAGTTGTGCTATGTGAATGGGAACAAGGCCGAAAATGTGGAAACACACTTGAATCACACATTATAATGGCAAAGAAAAACAAAAGGAAATTATACTGTATTTTATTATTTATATATTTACAGTCTTTCTATCTACAGGTGCAAAATGCTTGAATTCTTAAACAAAAAAGGTGAATTATATTTATTGTTGTTAGTATTTTTATGATTACTAGTTACTATTATATTTATTTTTATTAGTATCATTACTATTACTAGTTACTGTTATATTTATTTTTATTGGCAATATTACTATTACTAGTTACTATTATATTTATTCTTATCAGTATTATTACTATTACTAGTATTATATGAATATATCAAAACAATCATGGAGCCATTAGAGCAATCAATTACAAATTTATCGATCTTATTTATTAACAGGGCAAGTAACAAAGTGCAGTGCAGAAAGTGGAATTGACTTTACTGAATTCACATCAGTACAAGATAACTGATTTTACACTGTTTGAGCTTCCTGCTTGTATGTATAGATTTTGTGTGTAGCTCTCCTCCAAATATTTAAAGTGATCCAATTGGCCTCCATTTAAAACAGTATTATCTGTAACATTTGTTGTTTGTGTAGGATTGGCCACACTGAGGGTCACTTTGATGCAGCTAGCCAGCTGAAAATGTAATAATCCTTATAGACAATCCCTGTTTAAGCCAGATGTGCATTTAAGGGATGTTTAATATACATAAGAGGCTATGTATTGTGGACATGGGAGGTAACACGTTTTGAGGCATTCCAATGCCCATTTCATAAAGTATTGTTTAAAACCGTTACAGCAGCTGGGGTATTAATAACATCAATGATTGATTTGCAGGGGACAATTCCCAAACCCCTTATATTACAACAATAATCATAAAGTCAATACATTTCAGAGTAATACAGTGCTTATTCTCTCAGCAGTGCAGTATGTTGGTAACACCACAAGAGCGGAGTGCCTTATTACATTACTGGCTCAATAGCATTATGGCCTGTACAGAACAAGTGACAGATACCCTCAGCATACTAAGTTATAGTCAAGTCACAAAGGGAGCTGTGCATGAACATGCTGATTCCTCCAGTTCTCAGACACTCCTCAGCATCTGCAAGGTTCTCTGTTCAATATTCGAATTACATTAAACATCCCCTTTGAAAGACACATTTACCCTCCAGTTTGACAGCATGCTGGAGCTATAAAATATGTACCTGGCTGACTATCATGACAATGGCAGCAGATATGATATAGGCTAAAGGTCACACTACTACTTGGACATGGAATAGGCAGCCATTTTGACTACTGGAGACATTATAATTAGAATACTGAACAAACACTGAACAAAGGGTTAAGGATAAAACGCTAAAGGGCCTGTCTTCTTGGTAAATGCCATGTAGTATTATTGGAGATACGCATGGTTTGCACCTCTCTTATTTTGCTTATGGCAACCTACAGCAGATGTCAAGTACACGTGTGTCTGGGTTCGTGGCACATTATATACTTTTTGCTGTGCAGGTGACAAAGCCAGTAGCAAACACGTGAAATGTATCTCCTATTAATTAGACTTCAGAGAACTGATATCTAATTAGCTGATAGAAGTTGTTATGTGGTGGACATTATAAATGCTCTTTGCACCGAATTACGGAATGTGCCTCTTAGTGTACACTTTATATCTAAGAATGCCACACAACTGGTAAAGGATGGTACTCTAAGCCTTTGTGCATTTTATGCAAGCTGTATAGCTAATTACTGTGAATGAGCACACCTCTTATTATTATTTTATTCATTCAGTGTATCAATTAGTTCCACCCAAGGGTTGCCTAAATACCATCCTGTCTAAAAGGTGTAAATGTGGAGCAACTCTTTCCTATAAATTTCTTTCCTCCTAAATTGTTTCCTCCTTTGCATTGGGTCAATGACTTCATATTATATGTAGATAAGTAATGATGTACTACCTAAGTGGTAATGATAAACCCATATTTCTAGTGTAAATCTTTTGTGTCATTTGCAATAAAGCTAGATGTTTGATAAAAGAAAACCCTTTGGTTCTTATTATAATAATTGTATCCTGTTTTTAAATGTATCCTGTATGCCCTGCGGTAAAGGTACTAAATGTAGGTAGAGGTTGATCACATCAGTGGATTGTGTGCTGACTGCCAGTAGAACCAGAAGCCTACAATAGATAAATCCATTTAAACAGTATTACATCTAAGCACCCAATTAGCAGTATATGAGCACATTTTCTACTACATAACAAACATCAACAATATATAACATATTGTTTAAGAGATGCAAGTACAAAGAATTTCTTGTTTCGGATCTACCAGATCAGAGTGTTAGTCAGTTGTTTCCGAAGTCTCTCTCTGACATTACTCAAGCATTTTCTATACTCCTATAGGCACATAAACTTCATTCATTTTCTTTATACATATATGTTTAAATTCTTTATCATACAAAATGTGTTGAAGTTCCATTTAGCTAACTATGCTCTTAGGCCTCACGCCTTTTTTGCCCTCCTGATTAGATCATCTAGAGCAGGACTGCCAAACACTAATTGTTAAGGGCCACAGAAAGTCATTTCTTTGCAGTAGACACAATCATATGGCTTTCTGACCTATTTCAACAGGTTATTAAGAAATATAAAAAATTGGTGTCAGGCCCACAAGTACCGAACTTGAAAGAACAGATTTGGATAATCGCTTGATATTTTCTGTCTGTTATTCTTTTTTATATTACTGTATTGAACCAGCCATATAGTTTTGACAACACTTGAGATGAAAACTAAGCCATGAGTATGACGCATACTATATAATGTTTTTACAGTCAAAGCATGAAACTTTGTTAAGCTCAGTTGGCTGATTACACATGATGTAACTCAATGGGATGTGCAAAATGAACTTTGCAAAGTAGCTCGCAATTGAAAGCAGGATCATCATAGAATAGATTTTTGGAGAGATTAGCTAATGAGTAGCTCACTAATATAACATTCCTTTAAAAAAAAAAAAAAAAAAAAAAAAACTCTGCAAACCATACATGTTTTTCTTTTACCTGCATGAATTCCACTAGGGCACAAGGTTAAGAATGAATAGTGTTTATGCAATCTGCTAAGGCTTTAATAACTAATATAAAACATCACTTCACGCTGATAATGCAGCACAGTTACTTATTAACAGGAGGACTGTAATTGTTAATGTTCATATTATTACTGATTGCCTTAAAAAAAATGGTATTCTTTGGCTTCTTCTGCCAAAACAATAGACATGTTACTGTATATGATACTGTAATTTTTAATGTGAATTAAACAATGTAATTTCAAATGTTGAAGATCATATACTCAATGCCTTTTAACTAATATTAAATGAAACAAATGTGCAGACTCTAGCCTATATCAAAACCAAATAAATTAATTTTGTAAAAAAATCATTAAATTCAATTTTATATAATTTAATTAAACAACATAGAATCTGTCACTGATATTTCTATTCTGTGGGTTTTAGAGCAGAAGCAAGACTCTATAGTCTATGCACAGTGTACGATGAATCCTATTAATTTATAATTTATGTTCACTGTGAATATAAATTATTTTCATGATGGGTACACTTACTCTATACATGAGCTAGGAAATGATTGCTGATTTAATATTATGTGAGCACTGTAGTTTACATAAACCCAACAGTTCTCTTCTAGACCTTCTTTTCCCACAACATATTTAGGGCGCTATTCAAATAAAGATTATGTATCTTTCCTTCATCCCTGGCCACATTGTATCATTTACATGGGGACTTAGATGTAGTATTGCAAGGTATTAAAAGTACAGAATGCAGCAATAGCCCTGAAATGTTATTATGGTGTAAAGTTGTGTGCCACAGCCCTATATGAAAGACCGGCTCTTGCCAACAAATTTTAGAAACAACATTATTTATGCCAGTGTAAAGAGGAAAACAGGTTTCAATAGAGTGTGACTTGGCAAAGAAAAATGAAAACACTTCAATAAGCAGTCATACAGAAAAAGGGTGCTTATTATAATACTTCTTATGGTGATAAACCTAAGTTCTAACTTAATGCATTGAATGACTTGTAGTATACTTTATAAGTATAATCCTTTATACAAGTCTTCCTGTTGTAGTTGTATCATACCTATTGTAGATCTGAATAACCTTGGAATCTGAAAAGCCAGTGGTCAAGTCACATTGATCATATTGCATTTAAGTTGACACAATGAGTTCTGGTTACAAAGGCACCTTTTATGTGATATATGGATTTCAGCTGGTACTGCCTTGCGGGCCTCATATATATTGTTTGATCTACCCCATTTTTATGCTAAGGAGTTAATACCTATCTTATTAGCATGCACATGCAGCACCCTGTGGTACCCAGTTATTGTGAATAATTCACTATTTATAATAGGATATGGAGTAGGCTCTTTAACTCTTTATTCCCAGTGGCTTATGGATTCTATACACAGGCAATCATAATTCCCTGCAACAAAAGTGAATTGTTTTTATTCAATTTTGAATCAAGCTTACAAAATATGTCAATGCAAAAGCGAAGGCTATATAAAGTGCCAGGACCCCTAGCAACCAAACTCCCTTCTACTGATCAGACTATGTGATTTGACTTTGACTGTACTCTGTCACTTTACTTTGCAACTCCTAAGCAATTACCTGTGACTTTGATTTAACTATCTAGGCTGCAAATGGATTGTGACATAAATGAACATTTAATTGTTTAAATACAACGCAGACAAATACATCACCCTGCAACAGAAGACACTGGCGCTAACTTTAAAAGCTGAAGTAAAGTGGTCCTTTTTTAAACTTTTCACTACTAGTTAGAGAATGGAAGGAAGAAGCGAGTTGCCAATGAACAACAGTTATGTTTTTATTCCCATTTGCACCAGATTTCACCAGTCAACTACTGAGAGTAAATAAGCTCCTAAATGACAGGAAGAGCCATTCACAGCACAGAAAATAAACCAAGGTGCCCCCCAGCAACATGTGCGGAGAAGATAAGGGGGCACCATGCAGTGCCCAGATTATAATGCCATTTTGCCTACAGCTCAGGAGAGTCATCTAGTGACTACTGCTTGTTGGATAGGGAACAGATCTAAGCAAACAAGTACTTATCCTGCACATGCCAATAAACCTGAGCTCATCTTTCCAGAGCTCAGTACTGTGTTTAGTCTGTAAGAGAGAAACAGCAACCCACACAATGAGGTCTACTAAGCAGGAGGCTTGCTTTGCCACCTACTCCTTTCCTGCTCCAGATCCCAGTTTTCTGCTCCAACAAGTTTTGAACTGGTATATATTTTTTTCATATCATGCATTCTGAAAAACAAGGTATGGGCTGATGATCTCCAGCCAGTCTCCCACACTCCTCTCTGAATCACCAGACCCCCAGAAGTATCTCCCACCTTGTCTGCCTTACCTTGTGCAGAATCCACTGGCAGAACATGGCAAATGCCCAGGTGAGGAGATCCATTGTCTTAGGAGAACTGGTCTCCACTTAGAGAAGAAAAGCTTGTGGAGTCTTCCTAGCTCAGGGCACAGTCACCTGTCCAGAGATCAGGAATCAGACCTTCCCCCATTGAACCAGCCACTGTCTGTCTATGGTGAAGGTGAGAAGGGGACAGGCAAGGTGTGGGGTGCTGGAGTTTTTTTTTTGGAGAAGAGGCAGAGGGAAAAGATTGAGAAGAAGGGGGGAAGTGTGAGATTACAGTGTTATCCACTTGCTTTGAGGATGTGGAAGTGTGATGTGTTACGGGAGAAAGTCCAAGGAAGGAGTTTCAAGGTCCATTGCCACCCCCAGCCCCTCCAATGGTGGGAAGGAAAGACCCCCTCCTTTCATCATTTTTTATTCCTCCAATCGTCCTCTCGCTGGAACTGCCTTGTCCTAGCCTCTCCATCCCTCCCATCTGATGATGTCTGAGCTCAGCTCCGAGTGTTGTGTCTCTGCGATCCGGCTCTGCTGGAGATAGGTAGAGCTGGGCTGCTGGAGGAGAACATCTCATAGAGGCACTCAGCATTTCTCCATGTATCAGAGCATCCCAGAGCATCAGCGCTCAGCAATAGGTGTGCACCTGGCTCTCATCTCTCATCATCCCCTCCACCATGCACATGGATCGTGCCCTCATCAGCATGTGTGCAACCAGCTGCCATCTCATCTTCCCTCTATATCTGTCTTATATCTCAGCCAGCTCTGTGTCTTACACCCTATAAAACACACAGCAGTGGCAAAGTCGTATCGGTCCTATAACTAATACCTGTGCTACCCGGTAATATATAGCAGTGCCAGTGTGTGATCCACCCGGTAATAAATAGCTGTGCCTGTCTGCTATCCACCCAGAAATATAGCCATGCACGTGTATTAGCTACCCGGTAATACAGCTCTGCCAGTGTGTGATTTATATAGCAGTGCCAGTCTGTTATCCCTATATACCAGTGCCAGGGTGTTATATACACTGTATAAAGCGATGCCAGTGCGTGATCCACACTGGAAAATATATAGTTGTGCCATCCTATGCTGCATTGTGTTAGCCACCCTGCTGTATAGCAGTGCCAGTGTGTTATCCACCCTGTAATAGATAGCAGTGCCAGTGTGTTATCCACCCTGTAATAGATAGCAGTGCCAGTGTGTTATCCACCCTGTAATAGATAGCAGTGCCAGTGTGTTATCCACCCTGTAATAGATAGCAGTGCCAGTGTGTTATCCACCCTGTAATAGATAACAATGCTTTGTGTGATCCAGCCTGTAATAGATACCAGTGGCAGCGTGTTAGCCACCCTTTAATATATACAGCTGTACCATTTTGTTACCCAACCTGTAATATATAGTTGTGCCAGTGTATTATGATTACCCACCCTCTAATATAGCAGTGCCAGGGTGTGATTCACCCTGTAATATATAGCAGTGTCAGTGTGCTAGTCACGCTATAATATAGAGTTGTACCAGCGTGTTATGCATGCTATGCTTTATAAAGATGTGCCGGTGTGTGTAATCCATCCCATATTATATAAAGCCGTGCCAGTGTGTCATACATCCTTTATTATATAAAGCTGTGCCAGTGCGTGATCCCTCCTATAAAGGGGTGCCTGTGTCCATCCTGAATTAAAGCGCGCTATCCATCATATATTATATAAAGCTGTGCCACTGTGCATCCTAAATTATACAAAGCTGTGCCAGTGTGTTATTTATTCTATATTGTATAAAGATGTGCCAGTGTGCTATCCATCCTATATTACATAAAGCTGTGCCAGTGTGTTATCCATCCTATATTATATGAAGCTATGCCAGTGTGTTATCCATATAAAGCTGTGCCAGTGTGTTATCCATCCTATATTATATAAAGCTCTTCCAGTGTCCATTCTATATTATATAAAAGCAGTTCCAGTGTGCATCCTATAGTATATAAAGCTGTGCCAGTGTGCATCCTATAGCATATAAAGCTGTGCCAGTGTGCATCCTATAGCATATAAAGATGTGCTAGTGTGTTATCTATCCTATCCTATATTAAATAAAGCTGTGCCAGTGTGCATCCTATAGTATATAAAGCTGTACCAGTGTGTTATCCATCCTATACCATATAAAGCCGTGCCAGCGTGTTATCCACCCTATGCCAGTGTGTTATCCAACCTATAATATATATAGCTATGCCGGTGTGTTTTCTACCCTGTAATACATTTCAGTGCTAGTGTGTGTGATCCACCCGGTAATATAAATCTGTGCCAGGGGGTTATCCACCTCGTAATATATAACAGTGGCGGTGTGTTGCCCTTTAATATATAGCATATATATTTGTGCCAGCCAGTATGTTATCCATCCACCAGTTATAGAGATAGATAGATAGTTATACATATATATATATATATATATATATATATATATATATATATATATATATATATATACAGTATACATACACTATATACACTATATATATATATATATATATATATATATATATATATATATATATATATATATATATATATATATATATATATATATGTGTGTGACAGTGTGTTATATGCGTTGTAATAGCAGTGTCAGCGTATATATCTATACCTAGTGTGTTATTCACCCTGTATACAGTATATGGCTGCGGTGGTGTAATATATAGATGTACAGTATATACTGTAATAATAACTCTGGGAAGATGACATGCATGCACACACAAGCAGTGCCCACCTTACCCCTCCAATGACAGAGGCAGCAGCAGCCTGCACTGTGCTATGTACTATTGTAGACTCGCTGCGCTCTTCTCCATTGCCTGTTGCACTGGCAGCTCTGTGCATTAGCCATAATATCTTCCTATTAGTTCTGTAGCAGCATAGAAATAAGTTTAGCTCCAGGCATGTACGGTATTGATCTCCAAACAAATCTGTTGAGTCCTGATACAAGTATGTTATGTGTCAGATGAATGAATCACACAGCCTGCAATGCTGCCTAATCTGTATCAGAGGATACCCAGCTGCCAGGCGCTCCATCCCCAACTGTCCCTGCAGGGGATTCCAGCCCCACACTATCTTTATTATGACAAGCCCCAATCAAAGGGCATATGTTGATGTTGGACGTAATGCAGTTTGTGCTGTTTATTTAGCTTGCCTTTGATTACTACTGTCCAGGCAGTTTTATGAAATGATCAGGCACTGAGATGTATCCCCCCCTAAGGACAGAATAGAGGGGGGGATATTTGGATGTGATCCCCCAACTATGACAGGAGAATAAATGAATAGGTCTGGCCATATTCTCTCTACACAGACCAATTAAGTTGCACTGCTCCTCATGCATAATAAAGCTCCATTTGCAC
This sequence comes from Lithobates sylvaticus, assembly GCA_028564925.1. NCBI lineage: Eukaryota > Metazoa > Chordata > Amphibia > Anura > Ranidae > Lithobates > Lithobates sylvaticus. Next base: position 494,154,136 of record CM053027.1, on the reverse strand, counting down.
AATGCTCATTTTTATTACCCAGAAAGGAGGCTTTTTCTAAGCTTAGAACAGTTACAGAGCTCCTGATGAATACACATTTCAAGTAATTATGAAGGCAAATGAGTCAATTTCACCTTCCATGAAAGAGTCATTGTGATTACAGAACTGGAATCAAGACTCAGAGACAAGTCGTCATATTGGATCTATTTTATCCTTGTTATCTCTCTGATCAAATTGTCATTGATTTAAAAGCTTTCTCTGCTCCAGACCACAATGTTAATGGCGACAAAATGAAAATATTATAGATTGTTAACGTGTCTAAATCTCAGCTGTCTTCCTGTACAAGCAATTTGATCTGTGCTTTGTGATCAGAACACATCACAGGGGCTTGCTTTTATTCTAAGGGGGGTGATAATGAATTGTGCCCTATCATCACTAATATCACTTCCACTCCATGTGGATCTGATCTTCTACAACTGCTCTATAGGAGATCAATAGACTTATGGAAGGGGGGGGGTTCACATTCACAATCCCACCGATGGTCTTCTAATTGGTTTATGCCGAATGACACCTAAATAAATGTTTTCATTTGTTCCAGGATCAATGCAATATGAGGAAACTAAGGAGAAGAAGCACAGCACAGCGATCAGCACCTTGGACAACGAATGCCACATCCAAAGCCAACACAGCGAATGCCACATCCAAAGCCAGCACAGCGATCAGCACCTTGGACAGCGAATGCCACATCCAAAGCCAGCACAGCGATCAGCACCTTGGACAGCGAATACCAAATCCAAACAGGGCCGGTGCTTCCACTAGGCAAACTAGGCGGCCGCCTAGGGCGCCCTACTGCCTAGGGCGCCCAGCCACTGGTTTTCCTACTCTCTTCTCTCTGCAGCAAGCAACTAAGTCTCAGCATCAGCAGGCAGCCGCCGCTCCATTCACACATAGTTTCAGAGGCGCAGCAGTGGTGGAGGACTGTGCCTGTGTCCCGACTCCCACAGCAAGCAAACATTCATTGATGGGCACTGGTAGACTGCATTGAAGGGAGCTGGTAGCCTGCATTTGATGGGTGCTGGTGAGGCTACATTTGATGGGGGCTGGTGAGGCTACATTTGATGGGTGCTGGTGAGGGTACATTGTATGGGCGCTGATGAGGCTACATTTGATGGGCGCTGGTGAGGCTACATTTGATGGGCGCTGGTGAGGTTACATTTGATGGGCGCTGGTGAGGCTACGTTTGATGGGCGCTGGTGAGGCTACGTTTGATGGGCGCTGGTGAGGTTACATTTGATGGGCGCTGGTGAGGCTGCATTTGATGGGCGCTGGTGAGGTTACATTTGATGGGCACTGGTGAGGCTACGTTTGATGGGCGCTGGTGAGGTTACATTTGATGGGCGCTGGTGAGGCTACATTTGATGGGCGCTGGTGAGGTTACATTTGATGGGCGCTGGTGAGGCTACGTTTGATGGGCGCTGGTGAGGTTACATTTGATGGGCGCTGGTGAGGCTGCATTTGATGGGCGCTGGTGAGGCTGCATTTGATGGGCGCTAAGGTGGTGAAATCAGCCAGGGGGGGGGAGGGGCGGCAAAATGAGGTTTCGCCTAGGGTGTCAAAAATCCTTGCACCAGCCCTGAATCCAAAGCCAGCACAGCAATCAGCACCTTGGACAGCGAATGCCACATCCAAAGCCAACACAGCGATCAGCACCTTGGACAGCGAATACCACATCCAAAGCCAGCACAGCGATCAGCACCTTGGACAGCGAATGTCACATCCAAAGCCAACACAGCGATCAGCACCTTGGACAGCGAATGCCACATCCAAAGCCAGCACAGCGATCAGCACCTTGGACAGCGAATGTCACATCCAAAGGCAGCACTGCTCAAGTCTACCCTCCACCCTCTCTGATCATGTCTAATCCTAAAGGACACTTTTCATTGTCTTTATTTATTACAAAGAAACACATTGTCATGTATTTTAATGTTTGTATCTATGTATGTGTTTTCTGTATTTATTTATTATTATTATTTATTACAGGATTTATATAGCGCCAACAGTTTACGCAGCGATTTACAATATAAAAGGGAGACAATACAGTTATAATACAATAAAATACAAGAGGATTAAGAGGGCCCTGCTCAGAAGAGCTTACAATCTAATAGATTGCTCTAATAATATTTATATCAACTTTATTCCCTTTCAGATATAGACAATATCTTTCTGTAATTTACAGGTTTATTATTTATTTCATTTATTACAAGCACTTTAATGGCGCTAACAATTCACACAGCACTCTACATATATATTGTACACTTTACATACACACTTTATTGGTACAACTGTTCAATTGCTTAAAAACAAATTCAGCCAATCACATGGCTGCAACTCGATGCATTTAGGCATCTAGACATGGTGAAGAGGATTTGCGGAAGTTCAAACCAAGCATTAGAATGGGGAAGGAAGAGAATGTAAGTGACTTTTAACATGGCATGGTTGTTGGTGCCAGACGGGCTGGTCTGAGTATTTCAAAAACTGCTGATCTACTGGGATTTTCACACACAACCATCTCTAGGGTTTACAGAGAATGGTCCGAAAAAATATCCGCTGAGTAGCAGTTGTGTGGACTAAAGTGCCCTGTTGATGTCAGAGGTCAAAAGAGAATCAGCAGACTGGTTTGAGATGATAGAAAGGCAGGAGTAACTCAAAAAAATCATTTGTTACAACCATGGTATGCAGAATACCATCTCTGAATGCACAATACATCAAACCTTGCAGCAGATGGGCTTCTTCAGCAAAAGACCACACCGGGTGCCACTCCTGTCAGCTAAGAACAGAAAACTGAGGCTACAATTTGCACAGGTTCACCAAAATTGAACAATAGAAGATTGGAAAAACATTGCCTGGTCTGATGAGATTTCAGCTGCTACATTCAGAAGGTAGAGTAAGATTTTGGTGTAAACAACATGAAAGCATGGATCCATCCTGCCTTTAATGAACAGTTCAGGCTGATGGTATAATAGTGTGGGGGATATTTTCTTGGCACACTTTGGGCCCCTTAGTACCAATTGAGCATCAAGTATTGTTGCTGACCATGTCCATCCCTTTATGACTACAGTGTACCCATCTTCTGATGGCTCCTTCCAGCAGGATAATGCACCATGTCACAAAGCTCTAATCATCTCAAACTGGTTTCTTGAACATGACAATGAGTTCACTGTACTCCAATGGCCTCCACAGTCACCAAATATCAATCCAATATAGCACCTTTGGGATGTGGTGGAATGGGAGATTCTCATCATGGATGTGCAGCCAACAAATCTGCAGCAACTGCATGATGCTATCATGTCAATATGGACCAAAATCTCTGAGGAATGTTTCCAACACCTTGTTGAACCTATGCCACAAAGATATAAGGCAGTTCTGAAGGCAAAAGGGGGTCCAACCCGGTACTAGCAAGGTGTACCTAATAAAAGGGCTGGTGAGTGTGTATTATACATTCACATCAGTCCCTGTCCTCAAGGAGCTTAAAAAACTAAGGTTCCTAATCCTAACGCACATTCATACATATTAGGGATGCACCTATACCATTTTTTTCAGAGCGAGTACGAGAACCAATACTTTTCCTCAATTCCTCGCCAATACCAATTACTGATACCTATTTTTTGTGTAGTGCAGTGCGTTGTGGGGCTATTTGAGCCCATACCAAATTAATGGGCTCAAATCGCACTGCAAAGTGATTTGAACAGGATTCCTTTCTGAATCAAATGTGGTTTCCTGCAACGCTCCGGTGTGAACCCAGGCTGAAGTCACTATGACAAGCCTAGGTTCACACAGTGTGGGAAACAGTGTGGGAAAACCGCATGTGATTCGGAAAGGAATCGCACCGTATTCCTGTTCAAATCACATGTGATTCTTTGAAGTGCAATTTAAGGCCATTCATTTTGCACGGATGCAAATTGTACCGCACAAAAAAGTTTCAGTGTTTCTGAACAAGTACAAATACTCATGCAAATGCTTACTATCAGCACCACACTAATACATTACTAGAGCCAATTTAGACAGTAGCCAATTAATCTGGCAGCATGTCTTTTGATTGTGGGAGGAAACTGGAGTACCCAGGGGAAACCCACACAGGCAAACTTTAAGCAGGTAGTGCCATGGTTGGGATTGGAACTGATGACCCTAGTGCTGCCAGGTGGAAGTTATAATCACTTAACCACCATGTTGCCCACTGTCATGGGTTGTGCCATTGTCTTGTAGCCACAGGTAATACTTGAGTTTTATGTTGAGGGAGGGAAGAAGAAAAAATAGGAAAGTACCGTAGATTGATAGCCTTTCTTTATTTTATTGATCAAGTGTTTCATTTTGTATGTGAGCTATACTGGATATTTAATCTAACACAGATGAATAGAAGGGTGGTATTTTATTGTTTTACAGCAGTCAGACTTGAAGTGAGATTTTGTTCCAGAACTGAAGCAAGCAACTGTACTGTCTTACTCTTTCTTTATTCTACCATTCTCTTTCTTTATTCTACCATTCTCTTTCTTTATTCTACGGCCGTTTTTTCGGGAGCAGTGATTTTACTACGGGAAAGCCATAGGGATGTCCCTGTGCATCAGAGGGGGCGGGGTCACCCGGCGATGTCATTGTGTGGCCCCGCCCTGAGTTATAAATGAACTGTCACCTGAGAGGCCCGTCATTACGGCGGGTGCCTCCCACGGAGGCAGATCGTAGGTGTCTTTTTTTTTGGTCCGTCGGAGCGCGAGAAGAAGACTCCGTGGGACAGTTTTATTTTAAATTTTTTTAAATAAAGGACTTGTCCCAAGGCGTGTAGTGTCTTTTTTTTTTACCATTTTCACACATTTTTTGTGAAATGGTAGGGGTACATTTTTTTTAAATTTTGGTTCGGGGGTTCCCCTGTGGGGGAATCCCATGCCGTTTTTATTAATGAACTTTTATGTGTATTGCCGGACCGACAATTCATTATAGCCGAGTAGTTTTAAATTACTTTTTTTTCCTTTAGAAATGTAATTTTGCTGTCAGACTTTTCTAAACACAGGAAACATGCGCCACTTTACAGGCATACTATAGACACCCCCCAGGTACGAAATTTAAAGGAATATTACACTTTTATTGTTTCACTTTAAGAATTATTAAAATCACTGCTCTTGAAAAAAACAGACGTTTTTAAAACTTTTTTTTGCATTGATACATTTCCCCTGGGGCAGGACCCAGGTCCCCAAACACTTTTTAAGACAATACCATGCATACAAGCCTTTAAAATTATCACTTTTGATTTTTCATGTTCGTGTCCCATAGAGTTTAACAGTGTTCGCGTGTTCGAACAAATTTTTTGCCTGTTCGCATGTTATGGTGTGAACCGAACGGGAGGTGTTTGGCCCATCCCTAATCACTGATGATGGTAATTTGACTGTTGTTCTTTTGTGATGAATGCATTTACTATGCCCTGTTCATTGGCACTGCTGTGTTACACATTTCACAGAGCCTGCCTTCTGAACTACAGAGGTCTGAGAGGAGGAGTTTCAGGAGTTGGAGCCAGCAAAGGAATTACTGTTGGCAGGCAGAAAGGAATCATGGGATATATAGTCCGTAGAAATTGAAAGTAAACAGCCAAGGAGAAGCTGCAAAGCATGCAGGGAAATCCAGGAAGGCAGAATTCATAACATGAAAGGAGATTTTTTTTAAGTAAGCGTGTATCGGATTATCAAATATAACTATTGTTTGTTTAACTATTATAATGCTGATGTTACAATATGAAATTGTATGCTGTGACCATAGAACTCCCTTAAAAGTGTATGGCCCTCCAAAACATTTTCTTAGTATTGGATAAGTAGGGGAAGATTAGTACCCTTGTTGGGTTAAAGCGGAAGTAAACCCATCGATTTAACAGTCTAAAAAAAAGGCATGCCGTGAATGCTAACTGCACATTGGCTGTGCTCTCAACCAAACAGTCAAACCATCCAATGGCTGGTGTCATAACGGATCACATGTGCAGCACTGTGGCAGTTGAAGAATAAACAGAGGCAAAGATGGCAGCTTCCTTGGCTGAAAACGATAGGGGGGTTTACTTCCACTTTAATTAGAGATTTTTCCCTCACATCCTGTGTTACTGACAATGTTTTCCGGAAAGGAAGTGAAGGAAATTCAAAAACAGCAGAAATATAGCCCCTTTCTTTAGTAGAGTAGGGGAAGGTTTAAATCCCTGGTAGATTTATAGTTTTTATCTGTGACTCTGTTACAGATTTCCCCTCATTTCCTGTCCAGTAAAACCATTGTCTCACACACATAGCTCAGCCTCAGAGCCGGCGCTGACAGTTAAGCTCTCAGCTCTCCGCTCAGACGGACTTCTCCTCCTCCTCCTGCCCCTCTACTTCTGTGTCTGCCTCGCCCACACACCCAGGGAGATGTGAAGGAAATTTTAACTCAGAAGATAAATGCTACAGACAGCTTGTGCCTGAGCCTCCATCCTGGGGTGAGTAAGCTCACCCTCTCTCCTGCCTCCCAGTGTATAAAATGAATTTAAGGGGTGCTCTGTGGACTCAAGAGGGGGGGCTTGATGACCAGAGACCCCCTTACATTATAGTTCCCCTTTACACCAGAGTCCACAGCATTCCCCCTTAAATCAGGGTTCTCAGAACACCACTTTACATGAGATCCCCCCTTAAATCAGGGTTCCCTTTTACATTAGAGTCCACAGAGCTCCCCCTTACAGTAAGTGGAAATTCTGCAGATTCTAAGGGGGGTCTGTATGGACTCTGATGTAAGGGGGGTCTGTACGGACTCTGATGTTAGAGGGGTTGGTGTGGACTCTGATGTAAGGGGGGTTGGTGCAGACTCTGATGTAAGGGGGGTTGGTGCGGACTCTGATGTAAGGGGGTCTGTGCGGACTCTGATGTAAGGGGGTCTGTGCGGACCCTTATGTAATGAGGTCTGTGCGGACTCTGATGTAAGAGGACCTCTGTGTGGACTCTAATGTAAGGGTACCTCTGTGCAGACTCTGATGTAAGGGTACCTCTGTGCGGACTCTGATGTAAGGGGGGCTCTGTGCAGACTCTGATGTAAGGGGGGCTCTGTACAGACTCTGATGTAAGGGGGGCTCTGTACAGACTCTGATGTAAGGGGACCTCTGTGCAGACTCTGATGTAAGGGGGCCTCTGTGCGGACTCTGATGTAAGGGGACCTCTGTGCAGACTCTGATGTAAGGGGACCTCTGTGCGGACTCTGAAGTAAGGGGACCTCTGTGCGGACTCTGATGTAAGGGGACCTCTATGTGGACTCTGATGTAAGGGGACCTCTGTGCTGACTCTGATGTAAGGGGACCTCTGTGCGGACTCTGATGTAAGGGGACTCTGTGCGGACTCTGATGTAAGGGGACCTCTGTGCGGACTCTGATGTAAGGGGGCCTCTGTGCAGACTCTGATGTAAGAGTGCCTCTGTGCAGACTCTGATGTAAGGGGGCCTCTGTGCGGACTCTGATGTAAGGGGGCCTCTGTGCGGACTCTGATGTAAGGGGGCCTCTGTGCGGACTCTGATGTAAGGGGACCTCTGTGTGGACTCTGATGTAAGGGGGCTCTGATGTAAGGGGGGTCTGTGTGGACTCTGCTGTAAGGGGACCTCTGTGTGAACTCTGATGTAAGGGAACCTCTGTGCGGACTCTGATGTAAAGGGGCTCTGTGCGGACCCTGATGTAAGGGGGCTCTGTGCGGACTCTGATGTAAGGGGGCTCTGTGCGTGCTCTGATGTAAGGGGGCTCTTTGCGGGCTCTGATGTAAGGGGGGTCTGTGTGGACTCTGATGGAAGGGGGCTCTGATGTAAGGGGGGTCTGTGTGGACTCTGACGTAAGGGGGCAGGAGGAGCTGGAGATCTGCAGTGAGCAGAGAATAAAAAGGGGCACTGTGATTACAGAGAAAAGGTGGGGGCATGATTGCAGGGGCACTGTAAAGGGGCACTGTTATCATTTACCTATTATATATCACAGTGTCCCCTGCACATTACAGTGTGAGGGACACCGATGCCAGACACCCCCACGAATGCCTATTTTTTGTCCCAGTCCTGGCCTGGTTTGTAGTATCAAAATTACTGACAATTCTACCCAGACTATTTTGTGTGACTTGTATAATTTCATGTCGAGTCATTTACTGTTTGTTAGTGTACATATGGTGTAGACACTCCGTCTGAATAAACGATTGCTGGAGTTGATAGAAATGATCAAACGTGATATTTTGCAGAGAATAAAATATGGCAATTTGATGGGTTGCAGGTGGTTATTCTTAAACCTCACACTAGAGGGATATAAATGTTACAAAGTATTTCTTAGTGATTGCATGCTTAAAGGTGAAGTTTGGGATTTACAAAACAGTAAGCATACTGTATATACTTACATCTATGCTGCAGCACCGGTGTGATTTTGCAGCTGTACCATGGTGGCTCCAAGCCTGAGAACTGAATGATCACATGACCACTGATCGCTCAGTTCTCGGTCTGCTGAGAGCAAAGAGTTGTGACTGTCAGTCACCGCTCTCTGTTCTGCTCCTGCAGCACTCAATGGAGTGCCAGGCTGGGAAGGGGGCAGGTGCAGTTGGCTATGGCTCTCAACCACGCACTGAGACATGGAGCCAGCTGTCAATCAGGCAGCTGGGTGGATCTTTCAAGAGCTGGGAGTGGCTCCACCACGACAGCTGGTAGAGGGCAATAGCCCACTGTCAGCTGATCTTAGGTCACAGGAGAGCAAAAATAAATGTGACCAGAAGTATAGCCAACAACAAGATTTAGCCATATCTCTGTTTTAAAGCAGAGTTTTTTGCATAAAGTATTGAAGTTTTCTTGCTGCAAAAGAATGCTACAACATAGGCAAACAGCAGGAAAAACCTGGTAGTTACAAATTAGTAATGGTAGCTCCCATACATTGGTCTTCACAGGTTCATTTTAACTCATTAAAGCGGAAGTAAACCCATCCATAAAACAGTTTCATTTCCGGCACATGCCGGAAATGTAACACTCCCATTGGTTGTGTTCCCAACCAAACTGTCAAACCATCCAATGGTGGTGTCATAACTGATCAAAGATGGCAGCTTCCTTGGCTGAAAACGATAGGGGAGTTCACTTACACTTTAACCCTTTCACTGCCAAGTCTGTACGCCGTACAGACCTACAGAAGTGCCCGCAGGTGTCCAAGTCAGTATGACGTACAGACCTTCTTTCTCCCTCTCCTTTAAGCTTATGGTCATTTCAATGACCATAAGCTTGTATCAGAATTGTTCAGCAGACTCTGCTGAACAATTCTATAAATCTGATCAGCAGATTACAACCCGCTGATCAGAGTTATCCTAATGTGACAAACCCCCCACCCATGCCGCGGCTTCCCTGTCCCCTGCCTCTCCACCCCACCGCACCCTTCCATCTAAAACTCCCCCCCACTCTCCTCTCCTATCCCCTTCTTCACCCCTGGCACTAATTACCCCCTTCCACCCAATTTCGACCCCCCCTGCAAATCTGCTTCCTGCAGCCACCATCATTATCCAGCATCCCTCCTCTTCCACTCCCGCCGGCTTCAGGTGCTGCATGCTGCATGAGGCCCCCCCCGCTAGGCAGATCACCCCCAACTGCCTCCGCACCCCTGATCCATGGCCGCTCCGAGCGGCATCTCTCCTTCCCCTCCCGCCGCCTGCAGCTTGTCCCAGCAGGGATGTCTGCAATCTGTCAGGCTGGGGAGCACAGCGGGAGGGGAGGGTGGGGGGCTTTTCAGGTGGGGGTGAAGTTGGGGCTTGGGGGGCTTAGTAAATGTGTTTACTAAGCTCCCCTCTGTAAAAGAGAGGGCGCATGCAGTGATCAATACTGATCGCTGCTATATGCCCACTGACATTGACAGCTGATATATTGTAACTGCGAGCGCTACAATGTATCAGGCTGTCATTTTATGAATCAATGGAATCTCTATATAGATTCCTCATTCATTCAAGTAAAGTGCTGCAGAAAAAAGGGACTATTTTCAGTCCCTTCCTCTGTCTTAAAAAAAGAGATAAGAGGGGTCAAAGAATGACAAAAAAAAAATGTAAAAAGTAAAAAAAAAAAAAAAACACAAACATAGTAAGACCCCCCAGGCCAACCCGCACTCACCCCTCCACGCTAACGGTCCCCCCGCCGCACTCACCCCTCCAGGGATACCTCAGCTTCTCCTCCCATGCCACCCCGATCTGTCCAGATTGACAAGGAGGAGAAGCCAGAAGACGATAGCTTATATATAATTTGCTGCCGTCACAAGTGGGTGGGTTCAGGGTGCAATGCTCTGCTCCCCGAGCCCAACCTTTTTTAAGCCAATTAGAGCCACAGGCTCTAATCATGTGGCTTAAAAAAAAAAACTCATACAAACATGAGTCCGGCGCCGTGCTGGGGGATGGCGCCCCAGTGCCCCTAATGGACCGATTGGGCCTGCCTTAAAAACAGACAGGCAGACCCAATCAGTGTACTTGTGTGAAAGAGGCCTAAGGCATTGTTCACACAGGGCATACACAGCGTACCTTTACAGGGATGCACAGGTGTTCCATCCATCTCTGTGCAGGCAGTCCCATTGATGTCATTTGGGATGTAGCAACTGCACCAACAGTCGTTGCTCCTAATTTTACATGCATGCATGTCCCTGAGCTCACACTGCCTGCGTTCGGGGTCATGTACCCACACCCACACGGATGTCAGATTGGGAACAGCAGCTATGCCTGTGCAGCCGTTGCATCCCAATTTACATAAATGGGACTGCCTGTACGGGGATGCACGGAACACCTGTTCACCCCTGTGCGGGTAAACATGGCCCTCCATGGGCGTTCACTTTAGTATGCCACATGTGAACGATGCTTTAGTACTAATTTAGCAGGAATTGTGTAAGTTACGTTGTGTTTATGTGCAATATTAATGATTTTAGTGTATTTTTTGTGAAAATAGCGATGATGAACATTTGCGCAATTATTGCGGGCCCCAAAAAATCTGTAGCACTTTTTTTTATTCTACAGTCATGTGTTTTTAGAAAATGTCTAGTTTGTGGGGTAAATTCTGAAAGCTGTAAGTGAAAAATGAAAACCTCCAGATTTTTTGAGAAATTTTGGGGTAAAAAAAGGCGCAATGTAAAAATTAAAACTTTTTGTTGTTTATTAACTCCATACAGGTTAAGTTTAGTAGGAATTTTTTTCAATTAGCTGTGTTTTTATCTGCTAATAATGGTTTTAGTGTATTTTTTGCCAATACCACGGGGTCTAAAAAATCTGTAGAATAAGGAAAACTCCTTCCCAACACCCCGACAGGGATATCCCATTCTTCAAGTACCTGCAGACACCCTTTGAAGCTATATGCACCAAGTCGGAACCCCAAAGACACCTGGTCTCGTCATGTATTCCCTATTATTTGCAGATATTAATCCCAAAGACGACACGACTAGCCAAAAATGGGAAAGGGAACTTGATACAGATCTCTCTCGGGAAGATTGGGAACGAATGTTTACCCATATCCACAAGGGCTCCTTGAATGTCTCAACACAAGAGAACGGCTCTAAAATATATTCCAGGTGGTATAGGACCCCAGACAGAATTCATAAGTTTCACCCCAGTATCTCCCCTCTATGCTGGCATTGTGAAGGAACGCTTCTCCACATATGGTGGGACTGCCCTCAGATACACTGCCTTATTTCCCACATAACAACCTACACACCAGATTTCACTCCAGACCAATATTTGCTCCACCACACGTCTTTGCTCCAATCGGCCTACAAACGATCTCTCACACTACATCTCATTAACGTAGCCGAACTCTGTATACCCGTACATTGGAGGGAGAGTTCCCCCCTGCATTTCTGAATGGTTACAAAGGGTTGGGAGAATTGCTGAAATGGAAGACCTAATACAACAAGCAGGAGACTCCCCGATGAAATTCCATAAGATATGGGCCTGCTGGATCCACATTAAAGAATCTGCGGAATACCACACCTTATCTACCACCACACCATAGCTTGATCTGGGGGCGGACACCCAGCACCAGGCATTTGCTCCAGACAATTGAATACAGAGTCACACCTTCCCACCCCCCCCCCCCCACACTCACCTCCCTTCCTTTACTCTTCCACTCCGGTAATAAAAATCGAAGGTTTCGAGCGGCACTCATGGACGGGTGTGTATACAACACACATCTTTAAACATAGCTTAGATAAGGAGCCTATCTCTAGTTCTCCGAGATGATACATTTATATGTTGGCAGGGCATGAGCCATTAGTGGACTCACTTGCTTCGACTGAAAAACCAGTAAGACAAAGATGTGAGGCTGGTCTGGGTGCGTCCCCACCCTCTCACAGATTGATCCCGATAGGGGTGTTTGGGTGCTTAGGTGGTGCACCGGCTCCCTCGACACACTTCTAGTGGAGTCCCTCTACTTTTTCAATATGTTTACCCGATATGCCCCCAAGGTACCAGGGATTTGCAGGAATGCGCCTATGTAAAGATTTACCTTACTACTGTTATGGTTCTATATGTTTTTATTGATACCTAGTTTGCAGTATTATCAGTCATATGCATATTACTGTGTAGATGTATGTTCACTTCTATGTATTATGTAAAACCTTAATAAAAACATTAAAACAAACAAAAACAAAAAATCTGTATAACCTTCTTTTTATTCTAGAGGTCATATGCTTTCAGAAAATATATGGTTTTGGGGATCTTTCACAAATTCTGAAAGCTGTAAGGGAAAAACGAAAACCTTCAGATTTTTGGAGAAATTTGGATATTTACATTTTTGCGTACGTTCGATTTTCACCATTTTGCAAAAAAGCGCAATGCAAAAATTAAAGCTTTCTGTTATTTATTAACTCCATACAGGTTACGCTTTTATGTTCACTTTTAACCATTTTGCAAAAAGGCGCAATTTAAAAGTTACAAATATTTGTTATTTATTAACTCAAGCTTTTAAGCTTTTAAATTAAGTAGGAATATTGTAAAATTTGCTGTGTTTTTATCTGCTAACAATGGTTTTAGTGTAATTTTTACAAATATATTGGTTTGATAAACATTTGCGCAAATACCGCGGGGTCTAAAAAAGTAGCACCTTCTTTTTATTCTACTGATCATGTGCTTTCCGAAAAAATATGGTTTGGTGGGTCTTTCACAAATTCTGAAAGCTATAAGTGAAAAATAAAAAAGCAAAGGAAAAATTGCAAAAATGGTCTGGCCGCCTGAGTGTACAAAATGGAGCACAGGGTCTGGCAGCGAAAGGGTTAAACCGAGATGCTACCCACATTCCCTGATATAGATATATATGACCACTAGATGCAGCATTTATCAATATGTATATGAACTACAAAAAAATGTGAATATGAGAAAAATATAATAAAGTTTCTGTATAAAAAAAAAAAAACAGGCATGCATTTTACAACCCTTTCCCCAAAGATACCAGCCTTGTTCACCAGGCATATAGCTTCATGCCCTCTTGGCTATCATCTCCTCCGTATCCAGGCCCAACTGTAGACTATTCAGTACCATTAGGGGGTAGCAACAAAAATAGGTCTCACTCTCTAAATATCAGAACAGTGGTAATGCCTACCAGGCTGTTCCATAGCATTACTGCCTTGGGGAGCACTCTGCGGGGGTTTATGCACACCTTACCTAACCCAATGAGAATTCAGTGAGTACCAAGTAATAAGTATTTACACAGAAAGGTGCTGGTGTGCACATACACACTAATACATGCAATATGAGTTTCAAATCATATCATATTCCAGTAGCAGGTTTAGGTCTTTATTTCTATAGCTCTCTGAGCAAATTAATAGCGGAAAAAAAGGATAGATAAAAGGATTTGCTATTCTACACAGGTCACAGGTTAATGTCTTCTGAGCAAACCCAATTGCAGTAATTGTGTTAGCACAGGCAGTAATCATTCAGTGGATTTACGGATGAAGAGACTTTTATGCTAAATTATTTATCAGTGATGTCAATATATCTGCTCTAGGAAATGTAGCAGAGGGATATCATAGCTCCCAACTGTCCCTGATTTCGAGGGACTGTCCCTGATTTCGAGGGACTGTCCCTGATTTTGAGGGACTGTCCCTGATTTTGAGGGACTGTCCCTGATTTCAAGGTACTGTCCCTGATTTAGAGCAATGTATGTGTAGCTGCTGGCTTTTAATTTATTGGGCCCCAGAGACTTATTGAATGCAAAAGAAAGTTTATTTCTCTTAACAATCTTTTTTGGGGGAAAGAGGGTTAAGGCCAGGACACCTTTGAGTAGTTGCAAGTTCAATTAGCAGACACAAAGACTTCAATAGAAGGACAGATCCGAGTAAGGGGTCGATCCCGACGCTTTGTGTTAAGACAGCGCAAGGAAAAAAAAAAGCCGATCGCCGGCGGCAGTCAGAGGGACATTAGTCCCTCTCACTGCAATGTGCCCAGGGTCCATGGTGCCCACCTTTGCCCTAATAAAAGTGCCGCCTAGCAGTGCCCACTAGCTCCACCTGTCAGTGCCCACAGTGCCATCTGTCAGTGTCCACAGTGCCATCTGTCAATAGATTTTTTTTTTTAAACAGTTCCTAACACAAAGCGTAACAGTTCTTTCGCTTTCATTACAACTTCTCCTTGTAGTTCTTCAGTACACTGAGCTCCTAGTCTCGACTCTTACTAGACCCTCTGATTCACTGTCACTGAATCCCTTCAGCTCCTAAAATTTTCACAGTGATATCTTCCTCAAGCGTCACACCCCCTCCTCTCTGCTGGGTCCCTAGCTTGGCACTCCCAATACTTCTCAAGCTTCACCCACGCTGGCCTGCTCGGCCCCTAGCTTTTCACACAAGGCTGCTCTGCAAGCGTCACCTCCACTGGCTGGGTCCCTGACTTGATCACCGCCTGAAGTTTCCCGATTCTCCACCGTGCCCATTCAGTGAGAATACTTGCTTCAGTTACTCACTGTGGTCCCTGGTAATAAGGTGGTTGGTCCCTTAGTGGTGTCAGCTTCCCTTCTACCTCCAACCACAACAGGTTCTCCGGCTGACAGAACCATCACTTCTGGTTGGACTGCAAGCCACAGTCCCAACCCTGCGCTGCTCTCTTGCTTCTGGATAGGCCCTCAGACAGCCTAGCAGCCAGACAGTCCCAATCTCTGGCTTAGGAACCCGGGGCACACGACACACATCCATCCAGACAGCCATCCAGGTGGCACAGAACATAGATCACCTGACTCCACCCGAATATATAGAAGAAATTCTAATTAACTAAATAGTGACATATCTGCAAAATAAAATGCACTAAAGTGTAAAATAATCTTAAGTGACACAGTGCCATCAACTATATAGTCCAATTAGATGATACAAGCCACTGGTTCCATAATATAGAGTCATTAAAAACAGTCCAAAGATGTTGACTAAAGGAGTCACCACAGTGTATGCATCCACCACCCAGAAGAGGGGATTAAATAAGCTTACCATAAGGCAGCATCCACCACACATATAGTGCTAGTAATCCAGATGGTAGTCACACAGATGGTGTCCCAAAAGTAAGGCAGCAAGGTTTTCTTCCACAACCGGACCATTGATTGAATCATTGATTCCTGTATAGAACATATTGACATGTGACCATGTCCATCATGGTGCCCGGCATTCATTTTGCACTTTGGACACATCTTTGGACTGTTTTTAACAACTCCATATTATGGAAGCAGTGGCTTGTGTCATCTAATTAGACTATATAGTTGATGGGAATGTGTCACTTAAAGGGTAACTCCACTTTCGTGGGGAATAAAATAGCAAATAAAGAAAAAATAATATAGCACATATAATTGCAGCACTAATCATATTGTAATTGAATGTTATTAAAAATCCCCTTTCCTTTTCAAACTGCAGCCACTGTAATTTTCATGGAATTCATTGCAATATGGCTATCTGGAGTTGTTCTGTACACAGAGTGTGTACTCACCACTCCCCAGAAACATAATTTCCTGCTTGTGTGATTGGCTCACCAATTTTCCCAGAAGTCTGCCTAATGCCTCGTACACACGAAGGGACTTTCCCGCGGGATTGTCCGCTGGACTCGAGTCCGCCGGACAATCCCCCCGTGTGTGGGCGCCAAAAGTCCGACGGACTAGGTTTTAAGTTTTTTTTTTTTTAATTATCCGCTGGACTTGGCAGTCCGGCGGACAATCCCGCCGTTAGTATGCTAGTCCGCCAGACTTTTGGAAATGAACGGACTTGCCGCTCATTGGAAAGTCCGTTCATTTAGCACGTGACTTCAGGTAGACGGAGCTAGCGAAGGCAGTGAATGCCGCCGTGCTAGCCCCGTCACCTGGCATGCATTTAAAGGGAATCCCCACGCCGAAAAAAACGGCGTGGGGGTCCCCCCCAAATCCATCTCAGACCCTTATCCGAGCACGCAGCCCGGCGGCCAGGAAAAGGGGTGGGGACGAGCGAGCACCCCCCCCCACGAACCATACCAGGCCGCGTGCCCTCAACATGGGGGGTGCCCTGGGGAAAGGGGGGCCGTGCAGCCCCCCCACCCCAAAGCACCTTGTCCCCATGTTGATGAGGACAAGGGCCTCTTCCCGACAACCCTGGCCGTTGGTTGTCGGGGTCTGCAGGCGGGGGCTTATTTACCTAGCTCTTTTACCGAGCAGAGGAGGCCGGCTACCTTCTTCGTCGTCGACGCCGTCGTCTGGGGGTCTCGATCTGCCTTCGGGGGTCTTCCGAGGTCTTCCGGGGTCTCTTCTGTTCTTGCCGCGGTCATCGTTTTCCTGTGATGTCACAGTCCCAGCATCCTCCGGGACTGTGACATCACAAGGGGGTGGGGTCACCATGTGACATGAGCATGTGACCCTGTCCCCTTGTCCCTATATAAGTCCCAGCACAGCGCGGCTCTGGCATTCCGGACAGAGAGAGTCAACATCGGAAGAAGAAGAAGAAGAAGAGGAAGAAGAAGAAGGCGGCGCCGGCGGCGTGGAAAACGTCGACCGCGGCAGGAACAGAAGAGACCCCGGAAGACCCCGGAAGACCCCCGAAGGCGGATCGAGACCCCCAGACGATGGCGTCGACGACGAAGAAGGTAGCCGGCCTCCTCTGCTCGGTAAAAGAGCTAGGTAAATAGCGGAGGAGTCCCGCGAGAAGACCCCCCAAGATGGAAGAAGACCCCCGGAGCAGTGCAATAAAAACATTTTTTTAAATTGTGTGTTTTTTTTTTATTTACACTTTACACCTTAGGTGAATGGGTAAGGTACATCGTACCCCATACTCATTCACATAGGGTGGGGGGCCGGGATCTGGGGGCCCCCTTATTAAAGGGGGCTCCTGGATTGCGATAAGCCCCCGCCCGCAGACCCCGACAACCAACGGCCAGGGTTGTCGGGAAGAGGCTCTTGTCCTCATCAACATGGGGACAAGGTGTTTGGGGTGGGGGGGCCGCACGGCCCCCCTTTCCCCAGGGCACCCCCCATGTTGAGGGCACGCGGCCTGGTATGGTTCAGGAGGGGGGGGCGCTCGCTCGTCCCCACCCCTTTCCTGGCCGACGGGCTGCGTGCTCGGATAAGGGTCTGAGATGGATTTGGGGGGGACCCCCACACCGTTTTTTCGGCGTGGGGATTCCCTTTAAATCCATGCCAGGTGACGGGGCTAGCGCGGCGGCATTCACTGCCTTCGCTAGCCCCATCTACTTGCAGTTACGTTCTAAATGAACGGACTGCTCCATGTGTGGGCAAGTCCGTTCATTTTCAAAAGTCCTGCGGACTTTTTCCCGCGGATTGTCCGCCGGAGAAGTCCGGGGGTGTGTGGGCAAGTCACACGCTCGGAAAGTCCGGCGAAGACCCGCTGGAAAGTCCGGCGGTTTGTCTTGAAACAGGATCAGTCCATAGTTGTAGCCTCTTGTACCCCGCATGAGTGCCCCCATGGAAAGTGGCTCTCCGTGGGGGCACTCGATGAGAAGGAGGGGCCAGGGCCACCGCTAGGGGACCCCAGAAGAGGAGGCTCCGGGATGCTCTGTGCAAAACCCTTGCACAGCGCAGTTAAGTATAACATGTTTTTTATTTTAAGAAAAGAAAAAAGGAACCTTTACAATCATTTTAATTGAAGAAGCTGAATTTAAAACCCACAAAAAAAAACTTACAAGACAAAGGCATAATGAGCTAGTATGCATAGCATACTAGCTCATTATGAAATACCCACCTTAGATGAAAGCCCCCGCAGCGGCCCGGCACACTGCTCTGCCCGGAAACATGTCTCCTGGAGTTATTTCTGGGTATTGCAGGCTCCGGCGCTGTGATTGGCCAGAGCTGTGATGATGCCCTGATGATGCCGGTAATGGCACGTCAGTGGAAGCAACGGCACGAACGAGCCTTTGCTTCGGTGCGCATGTGCCAATGACTTCGGGCAAATGCTTATACAGAGGATACCTCCTGAACCATGAATTTGATTCGTTAGAATTTTCCAGAAAGCAGACTATGATTAGTGGCGATCTGAGTTTATTTTCAAAGAAGTTAGTTACGTATTGACAGTTCTTTATTCATAATTTCTTTCCTCACTGCTCAGATTAGCAGTGCCAAGATGGCTGAACTCCAAAAGCAATGACTCAGTTACTGGCAATGCGCAATAGATCATAGCTTTCCAAATGTCCCCTCTGCAGTGCTGTTCTTTAAGTAATGTATCCCTCTATATGTCCTTTAAGAATAATAAAAATGTGTCATTTTGATGCACAAAGAGAAACTTGTTCAATGAGTTTACATATCTTTTATATAAAATGTCGTCCTATATTTGAACTACCGTAAGAATGTACAAGGCTAGATTAGCTTGTTTGGAGCATGTATTCAGCAATCACTAATGCTAATCTTTCTAGGCATCTGTTGGCTGTAGTTTGTTGCACCACAGAGGACTTGTCCTGGCTGTGGAGTATGGAATAGCTTTACTAACACAGGAATCTTAAATTCTCTGCCTTCCTAAGTTAAAACTAAATGCAAATTCCTATATCTATCACAGAGTGGAAATTGCAGGGTAATGTCGCGTGCACACAATCGGCCAGCAAAAATCGGCCAGCAAAAAAACGATGAGAGCTTTTGGATGGAAAATGCGACCGTGTGTATTCTCCATCGGACTTTTGCTGGCTCACCCTTCATTAGGGCTTTAGTGCATAAAACAGTGTCTAATGGACTAAGAGTCAAGATCCTGGACACAGCGATCAAAGCCAGGACAATATTCAGTGTGTGCGTGAATGCCTGTGCTAATGGCAGAGCATCGTGACACTGTTTTAAGCATGAAAAACCCTGAAGAAGGGGAATTGTTTGGGAAGCCCAAAATACATTTTCTGTCTTTTTCCTTTTGGTCAAATAAATTCTTTTGAACTGTGAGAAAAACTTGTTTGCCACATGAATGAATCAGGAACAATGAATAGAGGATGGACAAATGATTGAAAGGCCCCTCCACCAATCATAGATACTGTTTTGGTCATAGAAGACTTAGGCTGCATTCACACCTGGGCGTTTTGTAGCTTGAAGCCTGAAGCTACAAAAGCTAGAGGGGAAAAAATACATTATTCTCTATGGAGATGGTTCACATCTCCACTCCAAAACGCCTGAAGCCCTACGCCTGAAGCTCAAACAAGTTCCGGACCCTTTTTTGTCGCGCGAATCGGGCAGATTTGGACGTTTTTATTCTTTTTACATTGGTGACCTTTTGCTCTGCACAAAATTCGCGGCAAAACGCGGTAAAAAACGCCGCGAATCGCGGTAAAAAAACGCCGCAAATCGCGGTAAAAAACGCCGCGAAAAAACGCCGCAATTCGCGCGATTTTCTGCCTGAAAGGTGTGAATGCAGCCTTAGTATGGGCTCTATAAACAGAGCAGCAGGAAAGAAATGCCAGGCATAGGCAGGCACTCTTGGTGAGAGCCTGTGACGACCCAAACATTTTATTAACACCTACCACACCGAAAGATTACAGTGGCAGGGGTGGGGCTTTCATGGACAGAAGAGGTCTTCACTTAACAAAAGATGAATCAGCACAAGGGGCACATCCTACTGACTGTAAGTTATGCTCCTTGTGCTGATTTTTGTGTTTTGGCTGAACTTAGACTTTAAGTAGTGCCAAAGGCAGCGGCGACCCCTTAATACGGGGCACAGTGGCCGGATGCATGGATTATAATGTTTTTTTGTTTTTTGTTGAAGCACGTGATTAGAGCCCAAGGCTCTAATTGCCTTCAAAAAAGGGTGGGCTTGGGGCGCTGAACACTGCACCCCGAGTCCACGCAGTTGTGTGACAATAGCGAATTAATATTAATATTCGCATTTGTCTCCCTGCTTCTCCTCCCGTCCAATCAGGAAGTGGAAGGAAAAGTGATCGTATTGGCCGGGCAAGGGGGAGGATGTACAGGAAGATCTGGGAGTTGGGATATGGCCACCCAGAGCGATCTCTCAGTGCTTTGCATCAGTGCCGATTGAGGGCCAACCGCGCGAGTACCACCCTATGTACAGAAGGGGGGGTCGGGTGGTTTGTTTGATGCCCCCCCTGACTGGAGCACCAGCCACCACTGGCCAAAGGCAATGCCCCACTCTCTAAGTTGTCTATAGTTTACTAATTCTGACTATGAAACCTTCATATGGACACATTTCACTGTATCTACCATTTCTCACTACAAAAATGTAAAAGTGAACTTTTCACAATGGGGTCCATTTGAGATTTCATGCCAAGGCTGGGCATATCATAGAAACCAGGTAGAGAGGGTAAAGTATTAATAAAGGCCTACCTTCACATAAATGGTGGTCATTGTTCTGTGGCTCTACCCAAGCATTAAAAATCTTGCAAGCATAAAGAATTTTACGATGTTTACAAAACTGAATATTTCAATGTATATGTTATCAAATTTGACAGTAAGTTGGAAAAAATTGGAATTAAGTTTTATGCAACATATTGTAACTGTACTTTTCCCTTTGAAAACACTGGGAAAACGATGTCCTTACAGAAGTCTTCAATGAAAGGCTTTCCTGTTCGACACCAATAGAATGTCCCAATGATGAAACGTTCATTCTCAGCAGTTCCTGAAAGAGTTATGATCTTATGGTATCAATTACTTTCACGGTAAGCCGTTGATAGAAGGTGAATAGTATAACACGAACGTCTCCTATAGGCTGCCTCTCACTTCCCGGAACCATAGTCTGCTCTTGAAAGGCTAATATTCCAGAGGCTTAAATTGCTTTCCTAAAAAGTCACAAGCTGGGGCTGTGAAAAGATGTGCTTATGAGGAGTCTGTCCTGAGAAGATTTATTTGAGATGTAGCGTTTTCTACAGGGCAAGCAGACAAATGAATAACAAATGCAAAATTACAATTGCTGGCTGGGAAACCTGAAAGCAAAGGATTCAATAAGTCTTTATCATTGAGGCAAGGTCAAAACTTGTATTAGTTTTGTAAAGGAGTGGCTTGGGCTTTCCTATTTCAGTTCGGAAATTACTGGATTTCTTTTATGTTCTTGTTCTAGCTGCAAAATGACAGCAAACATAGCAAATGAACTATTATTCAAGTCTAGTAATCTGAAGTATAGATATGAAACCTAACAGATAGGAAATCTAATGGATCTGAAAGTAGACAGAAGCTTCAGATCAGATTTATGTTAACCCTTTAGAGTAGTTCAAGAAAGACAAAACAGTATGGGAGACCACAAATCATACATTGAGTTAAAAACCAAAGCAGGGGCATATCATCTTGCAATAATTTAAATGTTTTCGTTGGTCATCATCTTACCCCGTCTATACTTTATTTTAATCAATCTTGCCTTTATATTTCCCATGTTCGCCATATGCTCCAGCTATAATGTAACTACTCTAGAGATACTCTAGGTTGTTTTTGTTTTGGTTGAAACCAACATTCATGATGGGACCAAAACCAACTGGGGCTAGATGTAAATATTATATCTCACGAAACAAAAAAAAAAAAAACAGAAACTCTGTGAACAGCTACTGTCCTTAAAAAAGAACACTTTAAAGACCATGGATATTCTTTAACAAATAAAACCGGCCATAGACGGTTCGAATCTTGTCTGGTTCAGCAGGGACCATGCATGGGCAGGCTGATTGTACCCAAGTTGATCAATCAACTTGGGTACAATCAGCCTGTCTGATTTTTCATGTGATTATTGCCAGCAGCTATAGCCACTGCCGATAATCATGACGTGTTCTCCAGGCCACCGACTG
This sequence comes from Lithobates sylvaticus, assembly GCA_028564925.1. Classification (NCBI taxonomy): domain Eukaryota; kingdom Metazoa; phylum Chordata; class Amphibia; order Anura; family Ranidae; genus Lithobates; species Lithobates sylvaticus. Next base: position 494,131,958 of record CM053027.1, on the reverse strand, counting down.
TGTTGGTGGGGGAATTTAACGATTTCCTCTATAAGAAACTTGCTCCATTTATGGCCAGCTTATGAGAATTTTAGGTAAAGCAACTAATCAGAGTTCAGATTTGAAACACAAATAACCAAACACTCTATGAGCAACATTTTTTTTTCTTCACTGTAAAAGAACAACTTCCTACTTGACTTAATTAACCAAGGGCTCCCTTGAGATTCACAGGGCCCGTTAAAACCAATGTGCTGTGTTCTGCCCCATACACACGGTTGGACATTCCGACCACAAAATCCATCTGATTTTTTCCGAAGGATTTTGTCCTTTTGTACTTTTGTCTTGCATACACACAGCCGCACAAAGTTGTCGGAAACGGGGTGACATACAAAACGTACAACAGGACTACGAAGTGGCCAGTAGCCAATAGCTTTTGTCCCCAAATTTATTCTGAGCATGCGTGGCACTTTGGAATTCTATATACACGATCGGAAAAAGTCCGATCGGATTTTGTTGTCGGAAAATTTTTGGTCCTGCTCTCAAACTTTTTCTGTCGTAAATTCCGATGGAAAAAGTCCGCTAGAGCCTATAACAGTGCATCACACCATCCCTCACTGCTCCCACATAGCACAATATTTCCAAAAAATAAAAAAATGCCTTTGTTTAATGTAACACCCTATCATATGTTATTTTTTTTTTGGAAGTGAACAGCTGAAATCTCATTCTTGCTTTAACGTCCTCTTCTAGTTTAAAATACTGTTTTCCCCAAAGTCACAGGCACTTGTAAACCAGCTAGAAGCCATGCTTAAAGTGGTTCTAAGGGCTAATTTTTTAATTAAGATAAAAAAAAACAGGATATTTACCTGCTCTGTGCAATGTACTTCTTCTTTGCCAGTCCCCCATTGGCTCTCTCTCCTCTTTCCTACAAAGTACCCCCTTAGCAAGCCGGCTGCTGTGGATGCAATTGTGCGGGAGTGCGCCCAAGCCAGGCTGTGGGCGTACATAGACACACACAGCACAACTCAGCCATGCCCCCAGCTGACTCTTTACAGGATTTGAATGACAACAGCAGGAGCCAATGACTACTGCTGCCCTCAGTAAAGCTTGTGAGAGCAGGAGGGGGAAGAAAAGATCTGCAGCTGGGCATGGAGCTGGATTGACAAAGTCAATTACATGTACAATTCAGAACATTGGCATGCCAATAAAACAGTTTTCCAGGATTTTCATATGAGTCCATTATTGTTAATATTGAATGTTCTGACAAAATATTTTTCTGAATTTCTGTACAAATTTTTAAATTACCGTAAATACTAGTGGTATATGAGCAGCTTTATTGGGATCACTGTTTAGTTAAGAGACTGCCAGCTTATGCTGTCTACCATTGGTGCTCAACTCAGAAGAAAATCAGTGCTGGAGTGAGTAAGCCTGCCAGGGACAGTTCCAAAGAGGAGGTACATATTGCAGAAAGGGGATCTCTTTAAATGGAAAGCAAAGGGGGAGTTTTTGTAGTCGATGGAAATAGCTTGGAACAACTGATACCCACCTGCAGAGGAAAGCACTGGAAGTTAGCTCACAAGATTTCTGGCTGGATAAATACCTATTTTTTTTTTGTTGAGCAGACATGTTGAGCAGATATTAGAAAATACCTTCATCTGTATATTTAGCAGACCATAAGGAAGCAAAAAAAAGAAAATTGTATTGTTAGAGTTTACATACACTTTAAGGCTGGCTTCAAACCTATGCTTTGGAGTAATGGATTACACAGGGTTTAGATTAAAGCAAACTGATTGTTCTGATTTGGAATTGTCTGTGTAGCACCCTCCTAGATAGGTGCTAGGATTAGTTAGGTTTAGTGTTGGCTCATTGTGTTCAGTGGAGTTGGGTGTGTTTTTGTTAGGTAGATTTAGCTTGCCTCACTATAACGAGTGCAGCTGCCTTTGATTAATTAGGTCTGATAGGTGTTCTTAGCTGCTAGTCTAAATGCTCCTTCCAGAGAGCTGTGGAATTCTCTAGAACATAAGTGTGGAGCTATGCAGATGGCAATATGAATATTTATACAGCCCTGGCCAATCCCAAGGAGAAGGGCCCTGAAGACTGCTGGGATTCGGCATAAATACTCTGAGACACTGAGCTTCTGGGTCTTTTCCTGCAGAGGATTAGTCCAGCCTCCAGGGCATCACTGCCATGTGTTGCTGTTCATGAGGTCTTAGGTGGGCGACCTGAGGGCCTGGATGCTGAAGCAACATAGTGCCGACTGTAGGGCTGTCTGCTGAAGATCTAGTATGGTATCAATGGGGAAAGGTATGCTAGAGAGTCAGCTGTGTGTTTATTCAAAGGGGACATTGATTGGTGTCCTGAAGAGCTTAGTCTACCTGATTTCTTGTGAAGGGACTCTGCTCTTATATTTATCTGAAATGCAGTAGAAATGTTACAGTACCTCCAGGGTCTGCATCTGTTCATCCCAGGGCCTGGTCTGTCCTGTTCATAGGTGGCATGTTGACTTCTGTCTATGGCCAGTTGCACATGTGGATGTGCACATATTGGCATGTATCCATTAGCATGTATCAGTGCACATGTGTTAGAGTGTATTGGCATACATCCCTGACAAAGGTGTACACAGGCTCTGGAGGGTATTAAAACATTGTCCGCTATGGTGACCAGTGCTGTGTTTTCTTACTAGCAACCTTGTGTGTGTACTCTACCTAATGCCTGGCTTGACCTGTGTCTAAACACAAACTATTCTCCTGACTACTGCCTTCCTCAACTTCTGCTTCAGCACCAAACATTTCCTGGCTGACTCTAGCTTCGACCTCTGCTCAAATTCTGACCTTTGGTATAATGCACCACTGTCTCCTCATAGTAGCCACCCTGTTCCTGCAACCCCTTGGTGGGGTGATCCTGAGGGACGTGACCTTCTGTCTTTTTAAAGTAAAATAGTCCTCAGACCTCTAGAGCCACTGGCCCACCACTCCTTGTGGTTGCTCTGGTGAGTATCAAGCTGTCACTCCATGCTTTGGGTGAGCCAGCATCACCTAATAGAAGTGTCAACCCTAGCAAGAAATTTTAGACCACATGAGTAAGTATACATCATGGAGAGTCACTGCACTCTACACTCTAAAGCTGCATTTAGTGTATGCCAACTTCTTGGCAAACACATGCACTGTGACTACACAGAAAGATGTTGTTTCTTCATGCATTAACCCAGTTGTCTGGCCTAACATGCAAGGTATCCTTTCCAAGAAGTACTTATGAATTCTCTTACCTAGTAGATGTATACGGTAGTTTATTTTTCTCTCCACGTCCTATAGGTGCTTCGGGAAGAAAATATAGCTCTGTGTGTGTAATGGACAAACACACTTCAAGTCCTATAGGTGCTTCTGGGCAGAAAATATAGCTCTGTGTGTGTAATGGGACTAACACACTTCAAGTCCTATAGGTGATTCTGGGGACTTACACACTTCAAGTCCTATATATTAGCTCTGTGTGTGTAATGGGACTAACACACTTCAAGTCCTATAGGAACAAAATATAGCTTCTGGGAAGAAAATATAGCTCTGTGTGTGTGTTGGACTAACACACTTCAAAGTCCTATAGGTGCTTCTGGGAACAAAGTATAGCTCTGTGTGTGTAATGGGACTAACACACTTCAAATCCTATAGGTGCTTCTGGGAAGAAAAATAGCTCTGTGTGTGTGATGGGACAACACACTTCAAGTCCTATAGGTGCTTCTGTGAACAAAATATAGCTCTGTGTGTGTAATGGGACTAACCACACTTCAAGTCCTATAGGTGCTTCTGGGAAGAAATATAGCTCTGTGTGTGTGTGTAATGGGACTAACACACTTCAAGTCCTATAGGTGCTTTCTGGGAAGAAAATATAGCTCTGTGTGTGTAATGGGACTAACACACTTCAATTCTATAGGTGCTTCTGGGAAGAAAATATAGCTCTGTGTGTGTGATGGGACTAACACACTAGTCCTATAGGTGCTTCTTGGAAGAAAATGTAGCTCTGTGTGTGTAATGGGACTAACACACTTCCAAGTCCTATAGGTGCTTCTGGGAACAAAATATAGCTCTGTGTGTGTAAGTGGACTAACACACTTCAAGTCCTATAGGTGCTTCTGGGAAAAAATATAGCTCTGTGTGTGAATGGACTAACACACTTCAAGTCCTATAGGTGCTTCTGGGAAGAAAAAATACTAGCTCTGTGTGTGTAATGGGACTAACACACTTCAAGTCCTATAGGTGCTTCTGGGAAGAAAATATAGCTCTGTGTGTGTAATGGGACTAACACACTACAAGTCCTATAGGTGCTTCTGGGAAGAAAATTATAGCTCTGTGTGTGTATGGGACTAACACACTTCAAGTCCTATAGGTGGCTCTGGGAAGAAAATATAGCTCTGTGTGTGTGATGGGACTAACACACTTCAAGTCCTATAGGTGCTCTGGGAACAAAATATAGCACTGTGTGTGAAATGGGACTAACACACTTCAAGTCCTATAGGTGCTTCTGGGAACAAAATATAAAGCTCTGTGTGTGTGATGGGACTAACACACTTCAAGCCCTATAGGTGCTTCTGGGAAGAAAATATAGCTCTGGTGGTGTAATGGGACTAACACACTTCACTTCAAGTCCTATAGGTGCTTCTGGGAAGAAAATATATAGCTCTGTGTGTGTATGGGGACTAACACACTTCAAGTCCTATAGGTGCATCTGGGAAGAAAATATAGCTCTGTGTGTGTAATGGGACAAACACACTTCAAGTCCACTAGGCTAGGGAAGAAAATATAGCTCTGTGTTGTAATGGTATGGGACTAACCACAACTTCAAGTCCAATAATGGTGCTTCTGGGAAGAAAATAAAGCTCTCTTGTGGTGATGAAATGGGACTAAACATAACAAACACTTCAAAAGTCCTATAGGGTGCTTCTGGAACTAAAAGTAAACAGCTCTTTGTGGGTAATATGACTACTAACTCATTGGGGACTAACCCGACACATTCAAAGTCCTATAGTGCTGGCTGGCTGCTCGTAGCTTCTGGGAAGAAAATATAGCTCTGTGTGTGTGATGGGCTATAACACCAACAACACACTACTTCAAAGATTAGTCCTATAGTGCTCTTGCTCTGGGAACAAAATATAGGAGAGCTCTGCCTGCCTGCCACGAACACTACTACTACAACATAATTCCACAAGGTGCTTTCTGGTAACTCTGGTAAAATCTGGTAAAAAAACACAATATAGGAGCTCTGCCTGCCCTGCCACAAACTCACTACAAGTCCTATATGGTTGCTCTGGTAACAAAATATAGAGCTCGCCTGCCTGTCACTAACACAACTACAAGAAGAAAAGTCCTATAAGGTGCTGCTTCTGTGCTTTCTGGTAACAAAATATAGAGGCGGAAGACGAGCTTCTTCTGCCTGCCTGTCACTAAACTAAAATCGAAACTAACACACTTACGAAGACCTATAAGCGCTCTGCCTGCCTGCCACTAACAACACTACAAGTCCCTATAAGTTTCTACTGGTAACAAAATAGAGGAGCTCTGCCTCCTGTCACAACACACTACACCAGTCCTAATAGAGGTTGCATCTGGTTAACAAAATATTGGAGCTCTGCCTGCCTGGCCACTAACACAAACCACAAACTACCTAGTCAGTCCAGCAATGACGTGCGTCGCCGCGCCGGCCGCAATGCATTGCGGGGCCGCTCGCAATCAACACAACGTGATGCGTGCGGGGCCAAAATAGGTATCCTTTCCAAGAAGTACTTATGAATTCTCTTACCTAGTAGATGTATACGGTAGTTTATTTTTCTCTCTCTTTTTATTTTTTATTACTAATTATCCTTTGTTATACTCCATATCTCTACAGTCTACATTTATTTTTAATCTTACATTTACATTTGTGACAATGTCTGTCCAAACTACTGGTAGCATGCATCACTTCAAGGCAATCTTAGTTGTATTTGATAAAGATTGCATCCATTGTGTTGTCTTTAAACATTGTAGCATTTGTACTTTTGATGTGTGCTGATTTTATTCTGTACATAGCACTGCCAAGGGAGGCCTTCCGTAGGTCTGGGCATGCAAAGAATCATCTATCTTTTTTTCCTCTAGTGACACAAAGTAGGAAATTATGCAGACATTTTCTATGTAACATTTTTTGTGCTTGGTTCTTGCCGCCAAGAACATATATTATATTCTGCGTTGGTGACAGCTGATAGATTGACAGCAGTGGAGACTTGAGTAGTATGCAGAAAGCAGGCAGGGTGGGAGACAGGGGCAAGGATCTGATAACACCAAGCCGCTTTGGCTGATCCTTGTATACCAAACCCACACTAGCAGCACAGCAAGGTTTATTATGGCCTTCTAAAGATCTTAAAACATATGTTAGAGGTCTGAAATATACTGCAGGTCACCTTTGAAGCTTAAAAATTAGAAAACAATCAGCAGACATTTAGGACTTGTGGAGTCTGATTACAAATTATTTCACCCAGGATTCACACATTTTTTCCAGGTAAATCAAGTGAGAAAAATGTGTTTATCTTGGATGAAAGTTGCATCAATCCTATGTGAAAGTAATTGTAGATGTCAGTTTCAGGCTATATCACTTACCATAATGTCAAATTATTTCACTAATTAAATTGTCGTTATCTCTCTGCCAATTACTAGTGCCATTTGGCCAAATGTCAAGAGCAGCAAGGGTGCTTTTTTCATCATTTGCCACAATTAAAGTACATTTAAATGGTTCCTATGTGAAACTCTAAGCAGGTCCCAAATCCAGTTACTATGCAATGCACAGGCCTCATAAAGTAAAAAACTAACTTTCGTTCTTGAACCAAATCCTCTTCTACAAAGATGCAGTGCTGTCAGTCCACAAAACAGTGGGCAGGACTAGATGAGGTCAGCTGATAACTGACAAGCTACAGACTTCAGCAGTGACAATGATAAGGTGATAGGGTATTCTTATCTTAAAGTGCAGACAGGAGAGAGTGACAATGCTGCTTTCAATTCATTAGTAGTGCAGTAGCATTGTCACCCCATCATCGGAAGCTTCATGAGGTGGACGTCACTAGCAGGGACTGGGCTGCTGATAGATATAATGGACAGTCTACCTGACAGCCCCCCCCCCAAGAAAATATTAAAGCTATATATCGCACAAAATACAATAAAAGTATTAGTTAATAAATGAAAATGAAATAAGATGAAACAAAATATACAGGCTCCTGGATCAGAGAGACAGAGGGAGAGAAACAAAGTTAGGCTCCATGCACACTGGGCTAAAAAAAAAAAACTCCAGTTCACTTGGCAGAAAAAAATGCTCATATAGAACCTTTTTTGTACAAAGTTTAGCCGAGGTTAGAAGAGTGTTAGTTTTTTTCTGCCAATAAGCTCCAATCAGAAACGTGAACCAGAAGTTTTTTTTCCCTGCCTCTAAATGTTAAGCTCAAAATATGCCTCTAATCGTCTAATGTGCATGGACACATAGGATAACATTGAGCTGCTTCTACAGGCAGAACACAAAACTCCTGTAGAAGCAACGTTTTTTAAGCCAGTGTGCATGGAGCCTTACAGAGATAAACTCAGGAGCAGAGCTAACATTAGAGCCAGTGCTGAGAGGGAGGTGGCCCCACGGGGGGGGGGGGGGGGGGATAGTGAAGGACGACTGTCTCTTTCTCAGCAGATAAAAGCTGGCAACAGGGAGAGGGGTAGAGACCAGCTTTCAGCTGCTGGAAGAAGAGAGACACAAGTGTCACTAATCCCCCTCCCTGTGTGGGCCCCCCCCTGTGTGCTCGGGTCCCCTACAAGAGGACTGGTGATCCCCCCCTATCAGCAGCCTGGAACAAGGGGACTAGGTGAAACCCTTAAAACCCAAAATTTGGGATCTGTGTTTCATTGTGTAGATTTACCTTCACTTCCTGTCCCATAGCCAAACAGGAAGTAAAAGGAAATCCCTGAAAAATAAGGCAATCCATTGGGGCCCCCCCAAGTCACTTGAACTAGTGCCCCTATTGGAAGATTTCCCCTCTATTACTGTTCTGGGGACAATCCAAAATTTAGAATTTTCTTTTACTTTCACGTTCAATGATAATGGTAAACAGGAAAAATAGAGAGGGTGAACTTCCGTAATGAGGGCACAGACAGCAATAAAAACCTAATAGGTGTTCTAATCCCTCTCCACTCCGTTCAAAACAAAAAAAAAAAAAAAAAAAAGGTTTTGCCTTTAGTTATACTTTAAGAGCAGATACACTTACAATCAAGTGCTACATATATTTTTGTAATGGGATGCCATAGTTCTATTTTAAATAAACAATATAGGAGAATTTATACAAGGCATACAGGTATAATAATACATTCAAAAGTAATGCTTAGTGTTCTCTATTCATAACTAATCAGTAATCTTTTTTTTTTTTACAGTTATGACACCTAAATCATGAAGTTGCTTGCAATGCATTACTGCAATGCACACATTATCACTGCTCGTTGTTCTGTCTTAAGGTCTCTTATAAACAGAGACCTTTGTAAGAATGTTTTTTTCCTAGCTGGTGACACATACATGTATAATTTGTAGTTGTATTTTTATTTGTGCTTATATGCCTTTATGCAAGAAAAATAAGAAATCAGCTTTTAAAAGCAGAAATATGCAGCAGGGTGCTTTTAAAATATATGAAGGTACAATATGAATGCTTACGAAATAAGCAGCAAATGCAGCACCATGTATTCTACTGTTTGTTTACATTAGTTTAATTGCTGTGCTAAACGTGACTTACAATTGCTGCTGGACACGAGTCCTAAACAAGACTGTTATTGAATCGTCAAACTCGGTGTGAACAACACCTTACATTATGATATTAAAAAAAGCCCCTCGACATCTCAAACAGCTGTCTCAGGAATGATAGGAAAAGGGGAACAGTTTCAACTCCCCTTTTCCTCATGGGAGAGCGGTAGGGACAGGCAGTTTCAAGTTCCCCTAGGGGCTCAGGTCCCCTGGGGGAATCTAGTTGGCTCACGTGTCTTGGGAGAGGAATACAGGTGACCTCTCCTGAGGCTCGTGGTTTAGCCCGGGAAAATCCAGTTTAAACTGGCCTAGCTGGCCCCCATAGGGGCTATAAAAAGGGGGTTCCGTCCAGTCAGGCTCAATTCGCCTCAGAAGACTAAGCTGTGGTGTTCTAGGGTTCACTCCCATTGAGCAAACAGTGTCTTCTGAGGCCAGAAGATGAGTCTGCTGAGACGGCTTATCGAACGGGCAGGAGAAGATGGCGGTGAAGATTGGATTCGGCAGTGCCTTGACTTACCGAGGACTTCGCGTCAAGAGGCTCCGGTGGGAGACGCAACTGCCGCCGCTGAAGCCTGGGGTCCAGTGACCGACATCGAAATGTCGGCTGAAGTACCGTCCCGCCATTCGCCCGTGCCCCGTTTGGAGGAAGAGCACACAGAGCCGCAAGAAGAATTCCCGTGTCAAAGGCGAAGAAGAGGAGGCGCCGCCGCTGATGTAAGTAACTCAGCCAGGAGAAGGCGTACCCCGCGCCGCAGGTTTTCCCCTTCACCACCTCGAGCGGAGTCAGCTAGACGGCAAGGCAGGGCTTCCCAGAGCCGGGGCGGAGCTACAGGTCGAATGTCTAGGGGAGCGGTGAGAGGCGGGTGCAGCAGCGTAGGGAGAAGAGGATCAGTTTCGTCCGCGGTGGGCGCACCTACAGGCGAAGTGTCGAATAGCGTAGCCAGGAACGAATTTTTCGACGGAAGGTCGATCCGACCACATCACAACACAGCATCTCCACGACAACATCCCACAGCATTTCAGTCAGGGTCTGTCACAGGCATGGCTATTGGCCCAGCTCCCATGGCTTCAACTGGCATGGGGAATGAGGAAGATTCCGTAAGGTCGACATTAAATATTCCGCCAACTAACTCTAGTGGGGTTGGTGAGTTACCTATTAATATTACTAATAATATTTCTGAGCTTTTGCAAAAATTAATTCAGGAAGTACATACATTAGGTGCCTCTGCTCAACCTACAGCTAATAATGCAGCGTTGGGGATATGGGCGCCATCTAGTGGTTTTACTACTGATCACATATCAAGTTTGAATAATGATACATTAGATAATTCTTTTGCATATCAGTTGGCAAGATCTCAAAATTTACCCGAAACATGTTTAAAAGAGTCTATTCCTTGTGAAAGCTCTCCGTTAGGTTTCCATCTATCTATGACAATAAAAGAAAAAATTTGGAAGGGTGAATTTTTGGATCTTTTATCTTTGCTTCCTTCTGCAAAAGAATTTATTAGTAGAACTGACAAAAAAGACGACGAAGATAGACGTAGGCCTGTGTCCAGGTCTTTCAACAACTGGTTGCAGGCTTATTGTATATTTTCTGGCATCTTATGTGAAAAATTTCCTGAGAAAAGTTCTGGACTTTTTCAGCATTTAGACATTATATTGGAAGCGTTTAAGAATTTCGGAGGTACGGCTTGGTATACGTATGATGAGGCCTTTCGTCAAAAATTGTCTGTTTACCCGACTTTGAAGTGGGGAGTAAAAGACGTGAGCCTCTGGCTCAATCTTTTTCTTCCCCAAAGGGCATATTCCAGGCAGCCTCAGACTTCTCAAAACGCAGCCAACAATACCGGATACAAGAAAGGTATTTGTTTCAACTTCAACGATTCTCAGTGCAGATGGCCAAACTCCTGCAAATATAGACACGAATGTGCATTTTGTTCCGGAGCACATTCGGTATCTAAATGTTTTAAGAAAATGTCCTCGGTTAATCAACAAGCAGGATCTTTTCAAAAAGGCTTCAACGCCAGTGAAGCTGGTAAACATGCTACCGTGGCTCAGGGCTTACCCAGACAAGTTGAAGGCCCAGCTCCTCATTGAAGGTTTTGATGAAGGGTTTTTGCTTCCTAAATATTTGGGTACAGGTTGTACCATGGTAAACAATTTGAAATCTATAGACCAATTTCCAGAAATAGTAGAAGAAAAGATTTTTAAGGAACTTTCGGCAGGAAGAATAGCAGGCCCATTTTTCTCTCCTCCATTTTCTAATTTTAGAATTTCCCCTTTGGGTATTGTCCCCAAAAAAGAAAGAAATTCTTTCAGGCTTATTCATCACCTATCCTTCCCAAAGGGTCAATCATTGAATGACCAAATTGAGGACAGCCTTTCTTCGGTTACTTATGCTTCTTTTGAAGATGCGCTAAAGAAGCTTAGGTATCTGGGAAAGGGCGCATTTTTGGCAAAAGCTGATATTCAATCAGCTTTCCGTCTTCTTCCTATACATCCCTCTTGTTTTAATTCATTAGGTTTTTTCTTTCAAAATAAATTTTATTTTGACAAATGTTTACCAATGGGTTGTTCCCTGTCCTGCTTTTATTTTGAAACCTTTTCTTCATTTTTGGAATGGGTGGTAGTCTCTTTATCCGGTTCTGAGCTGATCATTCATTATCTAGATGATTTTTTGTTTTTAGGCCCCCCTTTCTCCCCTGACTGTTCAAATTTATTAGACACATTTTTTAATCACTTCAATGTTCCTCTGGCTGTTGACAAAACGGCCGGGCCTTCAACTTGTTTGGATTTTCTGGGTATTACTATCGATACAGAGTTAATGGAATTTCGTCTCCCGGAAGAAAAGGTAACGAAACTTAGAGTACAGTTACTGTTTATTATTCGCAAAAAGAAGGTTTGTTTGAAGGACATGCAATCCTTATTAGGTCTGTTGGCCTTTGCTTCAAGGATCATGCCCATTGGCAAGATTTTTTCCAGAAGACTTTATCATTCCATCTCGGGTTTTAAATCTCCTTTCTCTCATATCAGGATTACTCATGATATGCGAGAGGATCTTTTGGTATGGTTACAGTTTTTACAACATTTCAATGGTCGAGCCTTATGGCAGGATGAATTCATTCTGGATAAAGAGTTTTTTCTTTCTACTGACTCGGCGGGATCATGTGGTTTTGCTGCAATTTGGCAATCACATTGGTGTGCGGACGTGTGGAACCCGAGATGGATAAGATTAGGTTATACAAAGAATATAGTTTTGCTAGAATTATTCCCTATTATAGTTGCTTTGGAACTTTGGGCCCCTTATTTTCAGAACAAAAGAATTTTAGTACGGACTGATAATAAGGGAGTCATGTATGCAATTAATTGTTTAACGTCTAAGTCTATGCCAGTCATTGTCTTGTTGCGCCACATGATTTTTCAATGTTTGCATTGGAATATCTGGTTAAAAGCGATTCATGTGGCGGGAAAAGACAATGATGTGGCGGACGCATTGTCTCGCCTGCAGATGGATCGTTTCTTTCAACTGTTCCCGTCCGCGGACCAAGTAGGGATACCTTGTCCACACGAATTGTGGGACCTTTTTTGAAACCTATTGCTGATTCGATTCGGAATTCTTTGGCCCCTTCGACCTGGGCTGGATATCAATCGGCCTGGTTGCTTTGGGTTGCCTTTTTAAATTCGATCAATGCTCCTATGAGTGCTTTTTCGGAAGGTTTAGTATTGTTATTTTTGAATTTTTTGTTTCAGAAGCAATATTCTTGGTCATATGTTAATAAAACCTTGGCCGGTTTGTCCTTTTTTCTCAAACTTAATAACTTGCCTTCTTGTTTAGCTTATTTTTCTGTTAGGCAAGCCTTAAAAGGCTATAAGAAGGACAATTTTAAACCGGATTCCCGTTTTCCTATTACCCCGGAAGTTTTAGAAAAACTCTGTTTAGCATCGGATCAAGTCTGTTTTTCTTCCTTTGAGGCTACGTTATTTAGAGCAGTTTTTTCTATTACCTTTTTCGCAGCACTCAGAGCTTCTGAGTTACCAACTATTCGGGCCTCGGATATTTTTGTCTCAGACACATCCTTGAGGATATTTTTAAGAAAATCTAAAACTGATCAGTTAGGTAAAGGCAGTTGGATCACGTTGCACGCAGGCCGCAACTCTTCAATCTGTCCTTTGGGTTTATTAAATAAATATCTCAGTGTCCGGCCGTCGGGTGGTCAGGGTTTGTTTTTACACGAGTCTGGCTCCCCTCTAACTAGGTATCAGTTCGTGTGCGTTTTTAAAAAATGTTTAAAGTTTTTAAAATTGGATAAGGTTAATTTGACGTCACATTCTTTTAGAATTGGAGCATCCACTGAGGCTTCTAGATTAGGTTTGGATGATAGTATAGTTAAGAAGGTGGGAAGATGGAAATCGAATAGTTATTTATTATATATTCGTCCTAATCTTTCTCTTTGATTCATTCCAGGTTTATGCCGAAAAGTAATTTGGATAATTGGACACTCCTACGTCTTTTGGGCACACCTGAGGGCTAAAGAAAGAGTTTATTCTGATAATTTAGGCTTGGATTCCGGACAATTCGAAGTTTTTTGGTCAGGAAAGAGGGGAATGTTATGGGCTGATCTGCTGGGGGAATTTACGGGTCTTTTTCTCAAATTTCCCCCACCAGATGTACTGATTGTACATCTTGGGGGAAATGACATTGGAAAACAAAAAACGTTGGACATTATTTTTAACATTAGAGACGATTTACAGAGGATTCAACTAGCTTTGCCTAACACGGTTATTGTTTTCTCTGAAATAGTGCAAAGGTTTCGTTGGCTTTCTTTTCCTTCCATGCACCCGTTGGAAAGAATAAGAAAGCGGATTAATAGAGCGGTGTCCAAATTACTTACACAGTTAGGCGTTATATCATTTAGGCATGTAGAATTGGAGGGTGGCATCCGTGGTTTATATAGACAGGATGAAATTCACCTGTCAGAAATCGGTTTAGATATTTTTAACGCAGACCTCAGTTCATGTGTTGAGATGGCCGCGTTAGGGGGTTTAGGGACAGGCGGTCTTGAGTCCACCTGTCTGGTGGGAAATTTATAAAGTAAGTTATTTATTTATGCAGCCTGGGCTGTATGGCTAGGCTGTTAAAAGTTATATATTTAGTTCTTGTCTGATGAATAAATATTTTTGAAACCAATAATAAACAGCCGCGGCCTATATAATCCAACACTGGTCTGCGTCTCTTTTCTTTATTATTAAGTTTGTTAAGTGATGTAATAGGGTCCTGCCTGCGATCCCATGATAGGAAAAGGGGAACAGTTTCAACTCCCCTTTTCCTCATGGGAGAGCGGTAGGGACAGGCAGTTTCAAGTTCCCCTAGGGGCTCAGGTCCCCTGGGGGAATCTAGTTGGCTCACGTGTCTTGGGAGAGGAATACAGGTGACCTCTCCTGAGGCTCGTGGTTTAGCCCGGGAAAATCCAGTTTAAACTGGCCTAGCTGGCCCCCATAGGGGCTATAAAAAGGGGGTTCCGTCCAGTCAGGCTCAATTCGCCTCAGAAGACTAAGCTGTGGTGTTCCCCTCCCCCCCTCCCCTTTTGTCGCGGCTGTAATTATGTGGTGGTGTCACTTTTGCAATTATGCAAAGGCGGACTAGTTTGTTTAAATCGTTATTAAAGATTTTCAATTGTATATTTGAAGTGTTTTGGGAAATTTATAAAGTAAGTTATTTATTTATGCAGCCTGGGCTGTATGGCTAGGCTGTTAAAAGTTATATATTTAGTTCTTGTCTGATGAATAAATATTTTTGAAACCAATAATAAACAGCCGCGGCCTATATAATCCAACACTGGTCTGCGTCTCATTTCTTTATTATTAAGTTTGTTAAGTGATGTAATAGGGTCCTGCCTGCGATCCCATTGTTATGTAGTAAATCAAGTGCATGAATACATTTCTGAACTGTTACAATATACAGCAAATGTATTATTAAAGAAAAAAAAAAATGTATGTAAATAAAAAAAGCTGTCCAAGAATACAGTCCAGCCCAAGGCAGGGGCATATTCTGGTGCATAGGTATGTGCAGCCTATTGTATTAGGGTGTGCACCCCAAAGCTCAAACACATGGTACAAATCACTGTGTTCATTCAGAAAGGTAAGGGGCTGGGAAATTACATTACAACTTCCCCCACTCATGTTGAAACATCATCTGTGTGTGCCAGCAGCAGCAGCCAGTGGGAGAGGGGGGAAACTGCGGGTGGGGGCCCTGGGCCGCATGTTTTTTTTTTAGCAACAGCTTTATTTTTAAAGCATCTTTGCAAGGTGATTTGACTCTGAGGGCTGGGGTTTTTCAATTGAGTGGACCTTCCACTTTCATTCAAATGGTGACAATAGCTGAATATACCTAGGCAAAGTGCATCAGCATAGAAGCCTATAGGTTCATTTAAGAGAGCATTTGATTATATGATTTACAGGCAGGAGATTTTGGGATGACAGAAGCAGAGCACTGTCACCCCACTACATGAAGTGTCCAGACAATGACCTTTATATCCATATCACTAGCTATTTGTAGCACCCCCTAGCGCTGCTAGAGTAGGTTGTTTTTGTGTTAGTGTAGGTAAATTTTAAGGCTTGGCTGGCAGCCAAGCCTGTGTGTTAATCTGAGTTGCATAAGTGACTCAGGTAGGCTGGATGACTCAGCAGCAGTTCCCTGGTGAACTCCTCCCTGCTTGCTGTAAACTTGGAGAAGGTTCCAGAAGCAGTTGGGAGGGGCCTAGGAGGAGCTGGCTGCAGTGTTCTGAGGGCCCTAACCAATTCTCCAACAGAAGGGTTGGCAGGTAGGCCCCCTTATATAGGGCAGTGTGGAGTTTGGTTGGAAGTAGGGATGAGCCAAACACCCCCGGGTTCGGTTCGCACCAGAACCTTCGAACGGACCGAAAGTTCGCGCAAATTTTCGAACCCTATTCGTTACAATGGACGCGAACGTTCGAAATCAAAATTGCTAATTACAATGGCCAATATGCATGTTAATGTCATAAAACAGGTTTGGGGACCCGGGTCCTGCCCCAGGGGACATATATCAATGCAAAAAGAACTTTTAAAAACTAACGTTTTTTCGGGAACAGTCATTTTAATGATGCATAAAGTGAAAAAAAAAAAGTGAAATATTCCTTTAAATATGGTACCTGGGGGTGTCTAAAGTATGCCTGTGAAGTGGCATGTGTTTCCCGTGTTTAGAACTGTCCCTGCACAAAATGACATTTGTAAAGGAAAAAAAGAAGCCATTTAAAACCACTTGTGGCTTTAATGTCATGTCTTGTCCTGGCCATATGGCTGAAAATCCTTGAGAAAAATGGCATGGCTACCCCATCCCCCCCCCACCCCAGCCCCTTTTGGGTCTTGTATTAAGGGGGACCCCGCACCCAAAATAAAACCCTATACCTACAAACCTATATACTCTGAACAGCAGTATACAGGCGGTGCAAACAAGACACGGACTGTAGGTTTGTTCTTAAGTAGAATCTGAACAGGTACATTATGAAGTTTAGCTCCATCCAAAAAAAATCTATTTTTAAGCTTTTTGGAGAACATAGGGAGGGGTTATCACCCCTGTAACATTTGCTGTCTTTGCACATCTGTTCAGAACATTTCACCTCACTTTCCGTCCCAATGACAAATGTTTTTGGAAAAGTGGGGTTTTAATTGAAACAAGGATCAGTAGAGAGGAGATACCTTTTTCCCAAATTAAATCTAACAGGATCGAATTTCCCTTCCTAGGGTAGATTTCCTCTCACTTCCTGTTTTCTCCTTCCGTTTGCAAGTAGGAGTCGCTTGTAAGTTGGATGTTTGAAAGTAGGGGCCTGCCGTATATACTCTGCATAAATTTGCCCCATTAGATGTTGGTGTAGCCACAACACTGTAAGCCCTCACAGTTACTCTTGGTGGGCACAGGAATGGGCCCTGCTGTGAGTTATTAGATCAAGATTTGTAATTGCATGCACCTGTTGAACAGGGCAGAAAAATTGGGCCTTTGGTGGTGGTGGTGGTGGTGGACGGTGTTGCCACAAGACTGTAAGCCCTCACAGTTACTCTTGGTGGGCGCAGGAATGGGCCCTGCTGTGAGTTATTAGATCAAGATTTGTAATTGCATGCACCTGTTGAACAGGGCAGAAAAATTGGGCCTTTGGTGGTGGTGGACGGTGTTGCCACAAGACTGTAAGCCCTCACAGTTACTCTTGGTGGGCGCAGGAATGGACCCTGCTGTGAGTTATTAGATCAAGATTTGTAATTGCATGCACCTGTTGAACAGGGCAGAAAAATTGGGCCTTTGGTGGTGGTGGTGGTGGTGGACGGTGTTGTCACAAGACTGTAAGCCCTCACAGTTACTCTTGGTGGGCGCAGGAATGGGCCCTGCTGTGAGTTATTAGATCAAGATTTGTAATTGCATGCACCTGTTGAACAGGGCAGAAAAATTGGGCCTTTGGTGGTGGTGGTGGACGGTGTTGCCACAAGACTGTAAGCCCTCACAGTTACTCTTGGTGGGCGCAGGAATGAGCCCTGCTGTTAACTATTAGATCAAGATTTGTAATTACACGCCCCTGTTAAACAGGGACTGAAAAATTGGGCCTTAGGCACTGGTGCTGGTGCCACAACACTGCAACCCATCACAGATACTGTACTCTGAGCACAGCAATGAGACCTGTTGCAAAGCATTGTCTAAAAATTGTAATTACACTCCCCAAAAGGGGCTGAAAAATTGTGCCTTAGGCACTGGTGCTGGTGCCACAACACTGCAACCCCTCACATATACTGTACTTGGAGCACAGCAGTCAGACCTGTTGCGAAGCATTGCTTAAAAAATTGTAATTACACGCCCCTGTTAAACAGGGGCTGAAAAATTGGGCCTTAGGCACTGGTGCTGGTGCCACAACACTGCAACCCCTCACAGATACTGTACTTGGAGCACAGCAGTCAGACCTGTTGCGAAGCATTTCTTAAAAAAATTGTAATTACATGCCCCTGTTATACAGGGGCTGAAAAATTGTGCCTTAGGCACTGGTGTGGTGGCACCCAGAAACAAAAATGTTCTTCCAAGCTATCAAGGAATGGATCATTGAGGAGGAGGAAGAGGATAGTTAGTGAACATAACAGGACAGTCACTCAGCATCAGCATAGGCAGTCTTGAAGGGATGTGACATTATAAATTATTCAGTTATATCTGCTTCAGGTGCCTGGTAGCTGGTGGTGATCCAATACTGATTCATTTTTATGAAGGTCAGTCGATCAACCGAGTCAGTGGACAGGCGCACCCTGTGATCGGTGACAAATCCTCCAGCAGCACTGAATGTGCGTTGGAAAGAACGCTGTATGCAGGACAAGCCAGTAGCTCAATTGCATACTGTGCAAGCTCTGGCCAGTGATCCATCCTCAAGACCCAGTAAGCCAGAGGATTTTCGGTGGGAAAGGTGTCCAAGTCTGACCTTGCCCCTAGGTATTCCTGCACCATGTATATCAGACGCTGGCGATGGTTGCTGGAACCGATCATACCTTGGGGCTGCGGACTAAAAAATTGTCTGAACGCATCGGTCAGACGTCCACCTTCCCCACCGCTCCTTCTGCTACTGACCGAAGCCTCAGCAACTCGTCGTCCAGGACCAGGAGTTTGTAACCTCCCAGTTTCTGGGAACGCGTTGCACAGACCTTTCTGCAAGGCCTCCCTGAGATGTCTCATTCTCTGCTCCCTCTGCGACGGCAAGATAAGGTCCGCAACCTTACCCTTGTACCGTGGATCAAGGAGAGTGGCCAGCCAGTAATGGTCCCTCTCCTTGATCCGAAGAATACGAGGATCCTTCCGCAGGCTTTGCAGGATCAGGGAGGCCATGCAACGTAGGTTAGCTGAGGCATTCGGGCCGGAGTCTTCTGGGTCACTGAGGACGACATAATCACCAGCCACCTCCTCCCAGCCACGTACAAGTCCACTGGTTTGTTGGGACTGTACATTATCCCTAAAAGACGGCTGCTGCTGATGCTGAGTGCCAGGCTCCACCTCCATGCTCACATAATCCTCCTCCTCCTCCTCCTCATCCTCTTCCTGTGTGATGGGTGGGACAGAAGGAACACTGTCTGGATAAAGGGGGCCTTGAGAGGCAAGGAAGTCCTCCTCTTCCTGCCTCTGTTCTGCCTCAAGTGCCCTGTCCATTATCCCACGCAGCGGCCTCCTCAAATGGTGAGAGGACAGTGCATGCATCCCTGATCATGCTCCACTGGCGTGGGGAAAAAAAGCCAAGCTCCCCTGACCCTGTCCTGGTGCCGTAGTCGCAAAGGTACTCATTGATGGCCCTCTGCTGCGTGTGCAGTCGCTGCAGCATGGCCAACGTTGAGTTCCACCTGGTGGGCATGTCACATATTAGGCGGTTCTTGGGCAGGTTCAACTCCTTTTGCAGTTCAGCCAGCCGAGCACTGGCATTATACGATCGGCGGAAATGCACACAGACTTTCCTGGCCTGCCTCAGGACATCCTGTAAGCCTTGGTACCTGCCCAAGAACCGCTGCACCACCAGGTTGAGGACGTGAGCCATACAGGGCACATGGGTGAGCTACCCCTGTCGCAGGGCGGAGAGGAGGTTGGTGCCATTGTCAGAAACCATCATTCCTGGCTTAAGCTGGCGTGGCGTCAACCACCTCTCGGCCTGCCCCTGCAGAGCTGCCAGAACCTCTGCCCCAGTGTGGCTCCTGTCCCCCAAACACACCAGCGCAAGCACGGCATTGGCATCTTTTTGCCTGCGTACTTGCGTAGCCCCTTGTACGCCTATGGAGCACCGCTGGCTTCCGAGGATAGTGCACTCGAAGAGGCCATGGAGGAAGAAGAAGAGGAGGGGGGAGGAGAGAGGTGTGTCACAACCAGTAGTAGCATTTTGGAGGCGTGGTGGCGGAACAACCTCCAACACTACTGCACCTTGTCCTGCATCCCTCCCAGCTGCCAATAGAGTGACCCAATGGGCCGTGAAAGACAGATAACGTCCCTGTCCATGCCTGCTGGACCATGAGTCAGCGGTAATATGCACCTTACCGCTGACCGCCCTGTCCAGCGAGGCATAGACATTGCCTTCCACATGCCGGTAGAGAGACGGAATCGCCTTCCGTGAGAAAAAGTGGCGTTTGGGAACCTGCCACTGAGGAAAAGCACATTGAACAAATTCACGGAAGGGGCCGAGTCTACTAACTGAAAAGGCAGCAGTTGAAGTGCTAGCAATTTAGCCAAGCTAGCATTCAACCGCTGGGCATATGGATGGCTGGGAGTATACTTCTTTCGACGGTCCAGCAGCTGGGGCAGGGAAATTTGCCTGCTACAATCGGACGTCGGTGTACTGCAAGTACTTGGTTGTGATACACCTAATTCTACACCTTCAGTCCTCTCAGAGCAGCTTTCAGAGAGGACTGAAGATATAGTGGGGATGGAGATCCCAGCTGATGAGGAGCAAGGAGAGGTCCGCTTTGTTCTTTGGTGTGGGTCTTTAATGTGCGCTTGCCAACGAGCTGCATGGCAGGTCGACATATGTCTGGTCATGCTTGTGGTGCCCAAGCAGCTGATGTTTTGGCTACGCGAGATACGTTTGAGACAAATATTGCAAATAGCAGTGGTGCGATCTGATGTACCCGTCTCAAAAAAGTTCCACACCAAAGAACTTTTGTGATAACTTGCAGAGGCAGCGCCCTGCACAGGCGGAGCTCTGCGGTGTGATTCAGTTGGTGTGCTGGCCTCTAGCTGGCCTCCAGGGGGCATCCTGCCTCGTTGGACATGTGCCGCCGCATCCTCCTCCTCCTCCTCCTCTCTCCCTTCAGGCACCCACGTGGAGTCAGTGACCTCATCATCCCCTCCCTCTTCACCACTAGAGCAAACCTAGCAGTAAGCTGCAGCTGGTGGAACATTACTGCCAGATTGCTGTCCTTCAGCATCCCCTCTCTCTGCGCGCACACTACTGCCTTCCTCAAGCTGGGGATCATCATCCGAGCCTTCAAATCGTTGGGCATCCTCCTGGAGCATGTACCCAACACTGTGCTCAAACAGTTCGGGGGACTCCTCAGGAGTTTTTGAGTACGCGTTGGCAGCTGCTCTGCCAGTACCCTGAGCCTGGGTGAGAGAGGATGAGGAGGATGAGGAGGGCTTGGTCATCCATTCTACCAAGCCTTCGGCATGATGCGGCTCAACATGTCCAGCTGCCGAAAACAAAGACAAGCGTGTCCTATGGCCACGTGCTGATGACGATGCATGACCACGTCCACGACCAGCACTGTTGTCTCTAGAAACAGAGCCTGCTTGCCCTGTGTTCTTGCCTCGGGGCTGTCTGCCTCTCCTTGGCGGTCTTCCAGCCATTGTAGTGGGTAGTGTATATTGTGCTGGAGTCACACAGCACACACACTAACTTCTGCAGATGGATGCCTTAGATGACAGCAACAGGGCCCTATGGCAGATAAAGGCTGCCTTAGATGACAAGAACTGGGCTGACACACACACACACTAGCTCCTATGTGTGCTGACACACACACACACACTAACTCCTATGTGTGCTGACACACACACACACACTAGCTCCTATGTGTGCTGACACACACACACACACACACACACACACTAGCTCCTATGTGTGCTGACACAAACACACTATAGCTCCTATGTGTGATGACAACACACTATAGCTCCTATGTGTGCTGACAAAAAAATAGAACTCCTATGTGTGCTTACACAAACACACTATAGCTCCTTTGTGTGCTGACAACACACTATAGCTCCTATGTGTGCTGACAAAAAAATAGAGCTCCTATGTGTGCTCACAACACACTATAGGTCATATGGGTGCTGACACAAACACACTATAGGTACTATGTGTGCTGACGAAGAAATAGAGCTCCTATGTGTGCTCACAACACACTATAGGTCCTATGGGTTCTGACACAAACACACTATAGGTACTATGTGTGCTGACGAAGAAATAGAGCTCCTATGTGTGCTCACAACACACTATAGGTCCTATGGGTGCTGACACAAACACACTATAGGTCCTATGTGTGCTGACAAAAAAATAGAGCTCCTATGTGTGCTCACAACACACTATAGGTCCTATGGGTGCTGACACAAACACACTATAGGTACTATGTGTGCTGACGAAGAAATAGAGCTCCTATGTGTGCTCACAACACACTATAGGTCCTATGGGTGCTGACACAAACACACTATAGGTACTATGTGTGTTGACAAAGAAATAGAGCTCCTATGTGTGCTCACAACACACTATAGGTCCTATGGGTTCTGACACAAACACACTATAGGTACTATGTGTGCTGACGAAGAAATAGAGCTCCTATGTGTGCTCACAACACACTATAGGTCCTATGGGTGCTGACACAAACACACTATAGGTCCTATGTGTGCTGACAAAAAAATAGAGCTCCTATGTGTGCTCACAACACACTATAGGTCCTATGGGTGCTGACACAAACACACTATAGGTACTATGTGTGCTGACGAAGAAATAGAGCTCCTATGTGTGCTCACAACACACTATAGGTCCTATGGGTGCTGACACAAACACACTATAAGTACTATGTGTGCTGACGAAGAAATAGAGCTCCTATGTGTGCTCACAACACACTATAGGTCCTATGGGTGCTGACACAAACACACTATAGGTACTATGTGTGCTGACGAAGAAATAGAGCTCCTATGTGTGCTCACAACACACTATAGGTCCTATGGGTGCTGACCAGTGTTGGTCATCTTACTTTAAAAAAGTAATTAGTTACATTACAAATTACTTCTCCCAAAAAAGTAATTGAGTTAGTAACTCAGTTACTACATTGGAAAAGTAATTAGTTACTCAGAAAAGTAACTGTGATTTTTTTTTTTTATATTCTTAGGGGCGGGTCTAGTATTACTGTAAGCAAGGGGCGCGTTCCCCCCTGCACGTCTATTTCCCCTCTGCACCCCCCTGCACGTCTGTTCCCCCCAACACATATATCTGTTTCCCCTTTGTACCCCACTACACATCTGTCCCCCCCACACACTTATATCTGTTCCCCCTCTGTACCCCACTACACGTCTGTTCCCCCCCCCACACACACATATATCTGTTCCCCCTCTGTACATCTGTCCCCCCCAAACTCACGGATCGGATCGTTTGTTTGGATCAGAGTCACGGATCGGATCATTTTTCAGATCAGCAAATAATAATTGAATTTGCAAAAACCTGTGAAAATTCCACCACCATAAAGCCCCCACTGTAATATCCATAATCTCACCCACTGTAATATCCACGTCATCTCCTCAACTGTAATATTGGCTGAGTATGGCTGGGTACAGCTGAGCATGGCTGGGTACGGCTGGGTATCGCCGAGTATGGCTGGGTATTACCGTGTATTGCAGAGTATGGCTGGGTATTACCGAGTATTGCAGAGTATGGCAGAGTATTGGCAGGGTGTTGCAGAGTATTGGCAGGGTGTTGCAGAGTATTGGCAGGGTGTTGCAGAGTATTGGCAGGTTGTTGCAGGGTGTTGCAGAGTATTGGCAGGGTGTTGCAGAGTATTGGCAGGGTGTTGCAGAGTATTGCAGAGTATGGCTGGGTATTACCGAGTATTGCAGAGTATTGCAGAGTATGGCTGGGTATTACCGAGTATTGCAGAGTATGGCTGGGTATTACCGAGTATTGCAGAGTATGGCTGGGTATTACCGAGTATTGCAGAGTATGGCTGGGTATTACCGAATATTGCAGAGTATTGCAAAGTATGGCTGGGTATTACCGAGTATTGCAGAGTATGGCTGGGTATTACAGAGTATTGCAGAGTATGGCTGGGTATTACGGGGTATTGCAGAGTATGGCTGGGTATGGCAGAGTATTGTAGAGTATGGCTAGGTATTACGGGGTATTGCAGAGTATGGCTGGGTATGGCAGAGTATGGATGGGTATTACGGGGTATTGCAGAGTATGGCAGGGTGTTGCAGAGTATTGGCAGAGTATTGGCAGGGTATTGGCAGGGTATTGGCAGGGTATTGGCAGGATATTGGCAGAGTATTGGCAGAGTATTGGCAGGGTATTGGCAGAGTATTACCTGGTATTGCAGGGTATTGGCAGAGTATTGGCAGAGTATTACCTGGTAATGCAGAGTATTGACAGGGTATGTGCTGGCATCCATCTCCCCTCCACTGTACAGATCTGTACACAGAGGGGAGAGGAACCGGCGTCATCTTGACGCCGGTTTGTTTACAAGTGATCGCTCCGTCATTTGACGGAGCAATCACATTGTAAACTTCCGACGGGTGAACCAAGATGGCCGCCGCTCCGGAGCTAGGCTGGAGCCGCGGCCTTTCCTAAGGCCGAGGCCGCAGACGGCTCCGCGGATCGCGGTAAGTAATTGCGGTAACGCCGCCCCAGTAATGGGAACGGCGTTACCGCGAGGGGCAGAGTAATCAGTTAGATTACTCGTTACCCTTTAAAGTAACAGCGTTACGTAACGCCGTTTACTTTAATCGCGTTCCTTACATCACTGGTGCTGACACAAACACACTATAGGTCCTATGTGTGCTGACAAAAAAATAGAGCTCCTATGTGTGCTCACAACACACTATAGGTCCTATGGGTGCTGACACAAACACACTATAGGTACTATGTGTGCTGACAAAGAAATAGAGCTCCTATGTGTGCTCACAACACACTATAGGTCCTATGGGTGCTGACACAAACACACTATAGGTACTATGTGTGATGACGAAGAAATAGAGCTCCTATGTGTGCTCACAACACACTATAGGTCCTATGGGTGCTGACACAAACACACTATAAGTCCTATGTGTGATGACAAAAAAATAGAGCTCCTATGTGTGCTCACAACACACTTTAGGTCCTATGGGTGCTGACACAAACACACTATAGGTCCTATGTGTGCTGACAAAAAAATAGAGCTCCTATGTGTGCTCACAACACACTATAGGTCCTATGGGTGCTGACACAAACACACTATAGGTCCTATGTGTGCTGACGAAGAAATAGAGCTCCTATGTGTGCTCACAACACACTATAGGTCCTATGGGTGCTGACACAAACACACTATAGGTCCTATGGGTGCTGACAAAAAAATAGAGCTCCTATGTGTGCTCACAACACACTATAGGTCCTATGGGTGCTGACAAAAACACACTATAGGTCCTATGTGTGCTGACAAAAAAATAGAGCTCCTATGTGTGCTCACAACACACTATAGGTCCAATGGGTGCTAACACAAACACACTATAGGTCCTATGTGTGCTGACAAAAAAATAGAGCTCCTATGTGTGCTCACAACACACTATAGGTCCTATGGGTGCTGACACAAACACACTATAGGTACTATGTGTGATGACGAAGAAATAGAGCTCCTATGTGTGCTCACAACACACTATAGGTCCTATGGGTGCTGACACAAACACACTATAGGTCCTATGTGTGCTGACAAAAAAATATAGGTCCTATGTGTGCTGACAACACAAACACTAGCTCCTATGTGTGCTGACACAAACACAATATGGCTCCTATAAATCCCTGCCTGGGATGGGACAGAAGGTTGGGACAGAAGTTGGGGTGCAATGCTGTTCTAACAGCACTGCGATTGGTGCTACTGCAATGCTGTGCTAACAGCACGCACACACCAGACTAATCCCCAGCAGCAGATAATATCACACTCAGTGCAATCAGCAGCAATGATCAGTATTGATTTGAATGACTCAGGAGTCAGCAATGGTTTAGCAAAGAAGAAATCAATCAGCAGACTGCTTTTCTAAAAGCCGGAACACATGTGCCCTGGGCCGACGGTGTGGCAGCCTTTTATAGAGTGGGGCGTGTACTAAAGCCCCTGAGCTTTAATTGGCTACAGGCGTCCTGCCTGTAGCCAATTATTGCTTTCCTAGTTTCCGGCACTGTGATTGGCCAAGCATGCGGGGCCACAGTGCATGCTTGGCCAATCATCAGCCAGCAATGCACTGCGCCGGCCGCAATGCATTGCGGGTCGCTCGCATCACACGAATGTGATGCGAACGGCCCAAATAGTTCTGGGCTCGCCGAGCAGGCGAACGCCCGATGCTCGATTCGAACGTGGGTTCGAATCGAGCACCGGGCCCATCCCTAGTTGGAAGATGCAGAGTGGAGTGTTAGGCTGTCGGAGGCCTTTGAGAGTAGCCCCCTAGTCTGAGCGGGGGTGAACTCAGGCCCGGGCTTGGGTGCGGAAGGGACCCCTCTTCATGACACGCAGGGGGATCTTGACCAGGAGGCATGGGAGCAAGGAGAGGACAGCTGCCAGTCAAGTCTCCAGGGAGGAAGACAGCCAAGAGGGCTGATGAGTGTTGCAGTCAGAGGACTGGGAGGCGTGCCTGAAGGGACTGGGTGCAAGCAGTCTGGGATGCATGCAGAGTCAGTCTGGGAGGACTGTGGACAAGTAGCCAGAAGGGCTAGTGAAAGGGGCAGCTGCAGCCATGTGGGCTGACAGTGCCTGAAGAGAGGGAGCAGTAGCCACAGGAGAGGACAGCTGGCACCAAAGACCTCTCCTTTTGCTACACCAAAGGAGCCCGTGGTCCCTGCCTAAAAAGGGCATTCACAAGGATCTAACTAAGTTGTATTTGTTCCACCCATCAGTGCAAGCTGGTTCTGGTAGTTGTAGTTCTACAAGCAAGTCTGTGCTGAAGGTAGAAGAGAAGTGTGTATATACAAACGATGTACATAGTTTGCCCCATAAAGAGTTTCTACTGATCAAGTGGGCATCCCATAACAACCCTTTCCCATCCAAGTTTAATTCCCCTAAATAAACAAAAAAAACAAAGCTGCAAGGACTGCTTCTTGTCTCAGAAGTTCATGTGCCTGACTAAGTAGGGTGGGAGGTAACCAACATTCACCAGCGGCTCTTGGGCGGGTAGCGCTACATTTGGGGGCTTGTCCGGGATATCTGCCCACGGTCAACCTGCTGGCCATTGCTAATAGCAACCTGAGTTTTTCATCAAGCCAGGGAACTGTGTCATGTTCCAAAAATCACCAGAGGCAGAGGCGGCTCTCTAATTAGGCAAATTAGGCGGTCGCCTTAGGCCTCGCACTCCCAGGGGCCTCGCGGCCGCCTAATTTGTCTGACGTGTGGGAGTTGGAGGGGATGTCCCCCAGTCGGTGTCCCCAGGGACGTCTCTCTGCCCGCTACTACTTTTACCCCTGCCAGGGGTGGACTGTTCAATTCAGCACTGCCAGGGGTGACATCCCTGGGTCAGTGGGTGGCTCCATGTACTCCCCTCTCCCGACTCCTCCCCTTCTGCCAGGCTCTGTGGATCTCCTCTTAATATATGCAATTTGTGCAGTTATTTTTTTATCGCTTGAATTATTTTTCCGGTTTTGGGCGTGAGTGGGGCCTCATGTTTAAGATTTGCCTAAAGCCTCACAAAGCCTAGAGCCGCCTCTGACCAGAGGGGTAAGCCAGGAAAGGACTGTTTGTGATTGTCATTTCAAAAACCCAAGTGCTGTTGTCCATAGCAACCAGCGGGAGCTACCTCTCAAATTACTGCTGCCCTGCTTACCCAGGCCCATGGCTGGGATGGACACTTGTGCTTAAACCTGCTATTCAGTAACTTTTACCATGTGCTGTCATCCGTGGCAACTACGGCAGGCAATCACACCCATGGATTACAAATATGTCCAGTGACCTGCTAATGCTTGGCATAGTGACTTTATGCTTCAAACTCCTGATATTTTCAGTAAAGTGTGCCTGGAGATGTCTACTGTTGCCCATGGTGATCGGGCTAAGCCAGTGGGTGCCTGCGGGTGGGACTGTTCTGATTCTGCTCCTTACAGTAAGATATGGGCCACAGACTTTGTTACCCCAGGCAAGCACAGTGCAAGTCAGCGGCCACCTGCTCCCAGTTGCTCAGGCACAGTCAGTGCTGAGTGGCATTGTCTGGACAAGTTCTGCAAGCATCAGAGGGCCTGCAAACTTCAGTACAGCTAACAGGGGGTTACAGCCACGCGCATGGGAAGAGGCATGCTTTTCAGCTCTACAAGCACCAGCCTGTCTTGAAGATTGGGAGTGGAGCTACAACTCGGAGGAAATCGCAGCAGAGCAGAAAAATATAGCGAGTGTCACGCCTATATCCGTGCTTGCTACAGACACGACATCTTCTTTGGGGGGCTCGTTGGGTAGGGGTACAAGGGAGGACATACGGAAAATGCTTCTCATGCAGCCGGCTTACTGCATTTGGATTGGGAAGGTGAGGGGGAGCACTGTCTGGAAACAGAAGGGCTCTGATGATCTCTTCCTGGAATTTAAGGAAGGATCCAATCCGTCCTGAAGCTCTGTATAGCACATGAGCGTTCAGCAAAGCCAATTGAAATAAATAAACAGACACATTTTTGTACCAGCGTCTGGCCTTTACGGGCAACTAGGTACGGCGCCAACAACTGATCGTTGAGGTCCACCCCTCCCATATGGTTGGTTATATTTGTGGACACAGAGGGGTTTCTCCACAACACCAGTGGCCGTAGGTCATGGGTCGTGTCTGCATGAAGGGAGGACAGAACGAAAACATTCTTATTATCCCTCCACTTCACAGTGAGCAAGTTTTTAAACTTCAAGCAGGCTCTCTCCCCCAGCCTAAGACGGGAATCTACAAGCCTCTGGGGTAAGCCCCAGCGATTAGATCGCACGGTGCCACATGCGTCAATCTGATGATCAAAAAAGTGACTAAAAAGTGGCACACACGTGTAATAATTGTCCATACAAATCGTACCCCTTTCCGAATAAGGGTGACACCAAGTCCCACACAATCTTGCCAGCACTCCCTATGTAATCTGGGCAGTTTGGCGGCTCTACGTGACTATCTCTTCCCTCGTAAACCATAAAACTATATGTATAGCCTGTCACAGAGCTTACACATCTTGACCCCGTATTTGGCACGGTTTCTGGGAAGTTACTGTTTGAAAGACAAGCGGCCAGAAAACTTAATCAGGGACTCATCAATGCAGACAACTTGATGGGGAGTAAACAAGGCTGCAAAACGTTAGTTGAAGTGGTTTACGAGGAGCCGAACTTTGTAGAGCCGATTGTATCCAGGATCTCCACGAGGACGAACAGAATTCATTGTTGTTGAAGTGCAGGAACCGCAAGATCTGCTCGTATCGTGCCCTGGTCATGGAAGCAGAGAACACGGGCATATGGTAAATTGGGTCAGTGGACCAATATGACCGCAACGTACTCATTTTAACTATGCCCATGTCGAGGGATAGGCCCAGAAACATCTTAAATTCAGAAACCGTAATTGGTTTCCAATCTCTGGCAAGGGAGGACTGGGGATTAGCGGCGATGAATTGACCAACATACAAATTACTTTGGTCCACAATAGATCTATAGTGATCTTCCGTGAAAAACAGTGAATAAAAATCAAGTGACGTAAAATCAACTGTTTCCACCTGAATTCCGCGTTGGCCAGTGAATGGGGGAAGTACGCGTGCTGCAGAAGTGATGGGCTCCCAATAAGAATTGGCAAATTCTGCAGGAAGGACACTATGGGTACGACGAGCCTGTCTTTGTCTTCTTGGTGGCAGCAGGACACTACTTGTGCTTGCCACCTCGCCAGCTTGAACTGCACTTATGGGACTCGTCACGTCACCATGTGATACTGCAGTGCTGGATGTACGACCAGGGTGTACTAGGCCGCTGGTGCTTGCCAGTTCACTAGAAGGATGAGCGACACTAGTCTGCTCCAAACGAAAGCCCTGCGATTCTTACACCTCAACAACAGCAGATTGGGGTCTGGTACGCCTGACCTTGGCAGGAACCATAACTCCGTCATCAGAGCTATCTGTCATGGAGCCGCTGTGGTCTAAAGGATCGTATTCTGAGCCTGAATCTGACAGATGAGTGACTTCCTCTTCACTATCTGTCATGCTCAGAAATGTGTAGGTCTTTTCACTAGTGTACCTTCGATTTGCCATTTTGGGCTCTAAATTTACTGGTACAGTAGTGAGACTCGCAGGTAAAAAAATCTCCTAGGCTGTCAGCTGTCAGCAACTGTATCAAACACTACCAAAAAAATCGCAGGGATCAGGCCTGACTCTGCGAACGCTGCAGTTATGTTTTTTAGTGTTTTGTAAGCGACAGTGTTCGATCGATACTGCACTTGGGTGGGCTGGGCTGGACGGAGGGGCAAAACGCAGGTGCTAGCAGGTATCTGGGCTGATCCCACAAACACTGCGCTTTTGGGAACCCTAAACTGCTGGGGATGCTAGTATAGATCTGATCAGATATTGATCCATTCAGACACTATAGCACTAAGGGAGGTGTATGGTGCGTGCGTGGGTGTTAGCGCTACTGGCACTAATCTGACGCTGCCTGGGGAGACGCAGACCCTAACTGACCCTAAAATCTAACTGATATCACCCGCCGGGCGATCAGGGGGTTAAACCTTTATTGGGTAATAAACGGTGGGTATAAAAAACAAACTAACTAACCAGAGTCACCCATAACACTTATACGGTGATCACTGGTGAAAGGGGTGAAAGGGTTAACTAGGGGGAAATCAGGGGGTTAAAACCTTTATTAGGTAGTATATGGGGATACCTGATGCTATAAAAAACTGACGGTGAACCTAAATAACTAACTGACTACCTAGCGTCACCTGTGACACTTATACGGTGATCACTGGTGACAGGGGGTGAAAGGGTTAACTAGGGGGCAATCAGGGGGTTAAGACCTTTATTAGGTAGTGTATGGGGGTACCTGACGCTATAAAAAGATGACGGTGAATCTAAATAACTAACAGGCTAACTAGCGTCACCCGTGACACCAATACGGTGAACAGAAAAATTATTGATTAGTGACACTGGCGACAGGGGGTGAAAGGGTTAACTGGGGGTGGCGATCAAGGGGTTAAACCTTTATTAGGGGGAGTTAGGGGAGTACCCTAGACCTAAAGGAGCCTACCACTAATTGCCCTAACACTTATAACAGTCACAAACTGACACCAATGCAGTGATCAGTAAAAAAAATTAAAACTGCTTTTGGTGTCACTGTGACAGGGGGTGCAGGGGGGTGATCGGGGGGGGATTTGTGTGCCTATATGTACTGGTGTCAGTGTGCTGTTGGTGCAAACTCACAGTGATGTCTACTCTCCTCGGGCTCTGGATGAAAAGACCGACACAAGGAGAGATGACATCACTTCCTCTGCTTCTGTTTATATTTCAGAAGCAGAGGAAGCTTCCCATTCGTCAGGAGCGATCGTGAGGGGGTGGCAATGAATCAGTGGCCTCCACCTTAGGACAGATCGCTCCTGCAATGATGCCGACCGCCTCGGGCACCGGGGAGTAACGTACCCATACGTTACTCTACCTGCCCGTGCCATTCTGCCGACATATATCGTCGTGAGGCGGTCGGCAAGTGGTTAACCACTTCCGGACCGCCGCACGACGATATACGTCCCTACTTTGAAGGGGGATATCGTTGTTATGCCAGCAGCTAGCTATCACCTTGGTATCCTCTTGTTCGGCCAGCGGTCCGCTTCAAGATAAAAGTGGTCTGTGTGGCGGATTCGATCACTTTTATCAGCGGCGAAAGAGGATCCCCCCTCCCGCCGCGCTCCGGTGCCCTCTGCCGCCACGGCAGAGGCAGAGGCAATCAGGTTCTTCTGCTGGCTGGGCACCCGTCTCCATGACATTGCAGGGCGGAAGCGACGTCCAAACGTCACTTCCACCCATAGCTCTTAAAGGGACATTTTTTTTTTAATTCTTTTTTTAAATGACAAATTTTTTTTATTTTAATTTTTTTTATAGAATTTTTGTGTAAATATGAGATCTGAGATCTTTTTGACCCCAGACCTCACATTTAAAAGGTCCTGTCATGCTTTTTTTTTTTTTTTTTAAACAGTGTAAAAATAAAAAAGGTAAAATAAATAGGAAAAAAAAACTTTTTTTTTAAACACGCCCCATCCCGCCGAACTCGCGCGCAGAAGCGAAAGCATACGTGAGTAACCCCCGCATATAAAAACAGTGTTCAAACCGCAAATGTGAGGTATCGCCGCAATCGGTAGAGTGAAAGCAATAATTCTAGCCCTAGAACTCAAAACATGCAACCTGTAGAATTTTTTAAACGTCGCCTATGGAGATTTTTAAGGGTAAAAGTTTGTCGCCATTCCACGAGCGTGGGGCAATTTTGAAGCATGACATGTTGGGTGTAACTGTTGTCTTATTTTTTAATTAAAAAAAAGTGTTATTTTTCCAAAAAAAGTGCGCTTGCAAATACGGTGTGACAGAAAGTATTGCAACAATCGCCATTTTATTCTGTAGGGTGTTAGAAAAAAATGTATAATGTATAATGTTTGGGGGTTCTAAGTAATTTTCTAGCAAAAATAACTGTTTTAAACAACACATCTAAAAAAGAGGCTCGTCGGTCCTTAAGTGGTTAATATGCTCTTAAAGCATACCCGTTTTTCCTCCGTGTTCTTTGTTACTAAGAGCTTATCCCATTTAGTATCGTCTAGCAAGGATCGTAGTTTAGGGAAATTGGCTCTTATGAAATCCAGTGTCTTTGTATTCCCCTTATGTTTCCTATTTGTGTGATTTATACTGAAAATAATTGACCTGTGATCGTTGTTTCCTAAATTGGCCCGTATTTCCACATCCGTGATGATATTAGCAATATTTATATTAGAAATACACCTATGCTCATCTCTATTAGCAAGGATATGTGCATGCAAATCGCTGTACTGGAATTCCTTTTCAGCTCTGCTCCTCCCTAGTAATGTAATGAGATCTTCTGTGCCCCCCAGTGGCATATCTAGGTTATGGCAGCCATGGCAAGTGCTCTCTCGGCTCTCGCGGCCACCCCCCGCACTAACATAGCCCCCATCGCTGCAGCTGGCCAGCTGGAGCACGGCGCGGCACTGCACTTGCTACTTTGCATGAGGAGGGGAGTGTCAGGCACGTGATGACTTTACCTGGTGCAGGGAAAAAAGCAGGGTAACTACCCTCCTCTGCGCGGCCAGCATCATCTTCCCCAGGAGTGGGGTCTGTGATGTCATGTGACGTGAGGAGGAGAACAGATGAGTCATGAGAAAAAGAAGTGGAACCCCCAGGCAGCAGCAGGGATTAGCACTGCAGCCTAGCAGGTACTGTTGAAGATGATGATGATCATGTGCATGTGTGCCAGTCAAATATAGTGCTACATATTGTGTTATATAAATATGCATAGCAGCCATAGATATCACAGTGATTTGTGCAACAGCAGGTACTACTTAAAGTGGAGGGCCACCCTAAAAAAAAAAAAAAAAAAGAAGAGCATTAATATTCTTCAAAAAAAAAAAAAAAAAAAAACATTTGTAAAAAAAAATATATATTTTTTTACCTTAACAGAAATCCCTGTTGCTAGGCAGTCTTCCTAATCTGCCTCCTTCCTACTCCGCGGTGATCTTCGGTCTTCTTCGGTCTTCTGCGCGTTGTCTTCTGGGTAATGGGGCACACTGTGTTCTGGGAACTGTGTGTTCCCTAACACAGCGCGTCCAATTCACAAAAGCGCCACGCGACTCGCGCATGCGCAGTAGGAAACGGGCAGTGAAGCCATGCATGCATAGCAGCCATAGATATCATAAATAAAGTGTAATACAGTCATGTGTGCAACAAGCTTATTGAACAGTCCACATTCAGTGAAAGTTCATGTACTGCAAACTTTGCAGTGCATGAACTTCCACTGAATGTGGACTGTTTAATGAGCAGGGGCGGACTGACCCATCGGGCACTGCCCAAGGGCCTGAGGCTCTGCAAGGCTGCAATGCATACATTCTAGCACTAGCAGCGGCTGTAATAATACCTCTCATAGCGCACTGCTCCCCGCCAGCCCCTCCTTCACTCCCATCCACCCCAGGTGCTTGTACTGTACATTGCATCACTCGGGACGGACGAGAAGAGAGGAGGGGGCGGCGGGGAGCAGCGCAGTAAGAGGTCTTGTTACAGGCATCAGATAAGGCTGTGTACTTTTTATTTTTTACAGGAGTCTAGAGACACCAGGGCCGCCACCATTGGGGGAGGGGCAGGGGGAGGGGCAGCCAGTACAGATGTAGGAGGCCTGGGGACTGGGCCCCAACAGGACCACAGGAGGCCCCATGATACTCTCCTGGTCCCCCCACGGTGTCCCCCTGTGTCCCCACCCCCACACATCTCCCTGTCTCCCCTGTCCGCACTGCATCCCTCTCTGTCCTCATCACACTGTGTCCCTCTGTCTGTCTGTCTGTCCCCAGTGTCCCTCTCTGTCCTTGTCACACCGTGTCCCTCTCTGTCCCCGGCGTCCCTCTCTGTCCTCATCACACTGTGTCCTTCTGTCTGTCCCCAGCTTTCCTCTCTGTCCTTGTCACACCGTGTCCCTCTCTGTCCCCGGCGTTCCTCTCTGTCCTCATCACACTGTGTCCCTCTGTCTGTCCCCAGCATTCCTTTTCTGTCCTTGTCACACTGTGTCCCTCTCTCTCTGTCCTTGTCACACAGCGTCCCTCTCTGTCCCCGGCGTCCCTCTCTGTCCTCATCACACTGTGTCTCTATGCCTGTCCCCAGCATTCCTTTTCTGTCCTTGTCACACTGCATCCCTCTCTGTCCCCAGCATTCCTCTTTGTCCTCATCACACTGGGTCCCTCTCTCTGTCCCCAGTGTCCCTCCCTGTCCCTGACATCCCTCTCTGTACTCATCGCACTGCATCCCTCTCTGTCCCGTGTCCCTCCTTGTTCCTTGATTGTGTGTTAGCGTGTCATTGATTTTGTATGAGTTACTGTGTGCACCAATGTATTTTGATGAGTGTGAGTGTGCCAGTGTGTTGGCATCATCAGTGATTTTTGTATCCGTGTGAGCCCGTGGGCCATTGTTAGCTGTTTTTTTTGTTAAGGTTATCTGAAAGATGGGTTTCAAATGTTTTGACAGGGGCGTAGTTTCAGTGCTTGCCATAGGCACCATTTTACTACTACTTTACAACTAGATACGCCTCTGGTGCCCCCCCAGTAATGTAAGGTGCTGTGGCCCCCAATAATGTAAGAAGCTGTGTTGTGCCCTCAGTAATGTAATGCACTCTGCTTCTCCCCCGTAATGTAATGTGCTCTTCTGTGCCCCCAGTAATGCAATGTGCTCTTCTGTGCCCCCCGTAATGCAATGTGCTCTTCTGTGCCCCCAGTAATGTAATGTGCTCTGCTGTGCCCATCATGTAATGTACTCTACTCTGCCCCCCCCCCCCCCCCCATAATGTACTCTATTGTTCCCACCATGTAATATACTGTGATGTGTTGTGCCACCCCCAGTATTGTATGGTGCTGTTCACCCACCCAGTAATGTAATGTGCTCACCTGTGCCCCCATGTAATATACTCTGCTCTCCCCTCCTCAGTAATGTAATGTGCTCTTCTGTGCCCCCCAGTAATGTAAGGTGCCAAGCTGTTACCCACAATAATGTAAGAAGCTGTGATATGCCCCCCTAGTAATGTAAGGTGCTGTGCCCCCCCCCCCCTCCCCAGTAATGTAATGTGCTCTGCTGTGCCCCTCATGTAATATACTCTGCCCTGCCCCCCTCCCTGTAATGTACCCTTCCACAAAACAGAAAACATATATTGTGATCTGCTGTGCCACCCCCAGTAATGTATGGTGCTGCCCCCCCCCCCCACCCAGCAATGTAATGTGCTCTTGTGTGCCACCCCCTTTAATGTATGGTGCTGTGCCCGCCAGTAATGTAAAGTGCTCTGCTGTGCCCCTCATGTAATATACTCTGCTCCCCCCCCCCCCCCCCCGTTATGTAATGTCCTCTCTGGTGCCCCTCATGTAATGTACTCTGCTCTGCCCCCCCCCCCCCGTAATGTACTCTGTTTTGCCCCCCACAAAACAGAGACAATATGCTGTCCCCACCCCAGTAATGTATGGTGCTGTACCTGGTTGTAAAACCACTACCCAAATATGTCCAGTGACTGTGTTTGGGCAGTGATGTCACTTCTATAGCAGCCTTATATATATCCTAGTGGTGTTGCTGCATATCCCTCCACCGATCGCTGACAAAGTCGAATTCCTGGTCATTTTGTATTTTACAAAATGCGCGGCGTTGAAAAGGGAAACACCAGTAATTACCCAATACTGTTCTCACATCTATCTCTGATGACCGGTTTATCCCTGGGATCTATGGAGAGAAGAAACACATTATATACAGGAAATAATGACTTTAGATAATGCCTAATTATCACTATATTGAATATTGTTATTGGGCCAGTTCTATTATTTGCTATGTGCTAAGTGTATACATGAAAGTAAAATCCTCTTAAAAAAGCCAGTCACGATTAAACATATGCATCAATATGAATAATCATATTGTTATAACTGCACAGGCAGTGCAATGATCTTTATATGCTGCACTGATTCTAAAGTCTTTGCAAGAACTTGGCAGTTAGACGTATGAAGCTGGCTATGAAATGTTGAAAGGTTTCATGCTTTATAGATGCATGACTTATAAATTGTCCACTGTGACCTGTTTTTCAATTATAAAAGTGCATTGGATAGCACCAAAAAGGAATGCAGCTCCTTATACATGCCAGTAGGGGGCAGAAAAGAGAATGAAAAACAGCAGACATAGCACAATTAGAGACGTGAGCCCATTTCCTAGTCAGATACTTACAGGTTCCATGGTGTATGGTGGACTTATTCTCCCAGCTTCCAGTTCATCCCAGTTTATTCCTGTGAAGAATCGGTGGTGTCGCAAATTTGAGAACGAAGTCTTGGGATCAGGAAAGGTTGAAATCTATATATAATAATAAAAAAAAAATTAAAAATAGATCATTAATATCACAAAAGCATTAAATTTAGCCAATTTTATAGCACAGATAAACTTTTTGTATCTCTGGCTAGAAAAGGGCATCTTACCATCCACATTAAGGACTGGAGTTCTGTAGTGTCGTCAGTGCATCTTCTTTCCATGTCCATGAGCAAACTATTAAAGTTTGTGTAGTCACTGAAATAGTCTTCTGGTATTCTCTGCAAGACCTGGAATAG
This sequence comes from Lithobates sylvaticus, assembly GCA_028564925.1. Lineage (NCBI taxonomy): Eukaryota > Metazoa > Chordata > Amphibia > Anura > Ranidae > Lithobates > Lithobates sylvaticus. Next base: position 494,095,174 of record CM053027.1, on the reverse strand, counting down.
TTCAAAAATATTTTTATAGCACAGAGCATAATAAAATAAATACAAAAATACAATACTTTAATTTGAATTCCTATAGCAATTAAAGTGGAATTCAACCCAATAATTAAACAGTTTCCCAAAATTGTTACATTCAAAGAATGCCTGATAACTGTCATAGTTACTTTTGCTCCCAATTGAACTGTCAAACCATCAAATTTCTGGTGTCTTAACTGATCGCAAGGGCAGCACCATGGCAGAAACAGATCAAACAGAAGCTAAGATGGCCGCTTCCTTGGCTGTAAAGGATGGGAAGTTTAGTTCCCCTTTAATATGTTTACATCATAACAGCTGGCTGTGCCGAGATACTGCAACACCACGTAGAGGTCCAATCACCTTCTATGGGTCTAGGCAAAGTTTCATTTTTCACCACCTTTTATTACATTATTAATCTATTCAGCCATTTTGGACGTATCTCGTATGTCCAAAATCTTCAGAAATTAAACAAGCTCACGGCTGTTTCTGTTTTTACTAGTCAGTTTCTGTCTTTACTGTAATGCTGCGTACACACGAGCGGAATTTCCGTCCGAAAAATCTTGGATGTTTTTTCCGACGGAATTCCGCTCAAGCTCGGCTTGCATACACACGGTCACAGAAAAGTTCTCTGAACTTTAGACCGTCAAGAACGGTCAGCCGCCGACTACAGGACTCGGCCCTTGCGTTATTGGAGTTGATTGACAGCAGCGTGAGCCAATGGCTGCGCTGATATCAATCTATCCAATGAAAAGCTGAGAACAGCCGAGGCCGACATCAAGCCCATTCTCGACAAGGGACTTTCAAGGGCTCAGGTAAGTAAATGGGGGGGCTGGGGGGCCTGCAATCACCAAGACCGGGCCGTCATCAAGCCCATTCTCGACGAGGGACTTTTGAGGGCTCAGGTAAGTTAACGGGGGGGCTGGGGGGCCTGCAATCGCCAAATGTTTTTTCACCTTAATGCATCAAAGGCATTAAGGTGAAAAAACATGAACCTTTACAACCCCTTTAAGCACCACTTTGTGGCCAGAAAAACACAACAGCACAGTCAATAAATAGATAGCATGTACTTACCTGGGTGTTCGGGCAGGGTGCAATTTTCATTATAGATGCAAATCCAAAATCAATAATCTTGACATGTCCCGTACTGTCAACAAGGATGTTCTTTGGATGCAAGTCACTGTAAAGAAGAAAATTAAGAAAATGATAAGCTGGCTGTTCAAGACCTTTCAGACCTTTATCATCTAGAACAGGGGTCTCCAAACTTTCTAACCAAAGGGCCAGATTGCTGTTATTTAGATGTTATGGGGGGAGGGGGTGGACTGTGGCCTGTGGCAGTAGAAAATGCCTCGGTGTCTCAGGCTTCTTGGTCATTGGGAATAAGAATATTATATAGCACGTGTGGTCAGTAGGAGAAAGTATAGGGTCCCATCATTTATATTAGTGGGAGAAATAGTGCTCTATTGTTGGTGTCAGTGGGAGGAATAGCACCCCATCATTGGTGTCAGTAGAAGGAATAGCGCCCCAGGGCCTGAATAAAGGCAAACAAAGGGCGGCATCTGACCTGCGGGCCGCAGTTTGGAGACCAGTGAGCTAGAACAATAAAATATGATGGATCGATTACTTACTTATGTGTGATGCCTCTAGAATGAAGAATTTGAAGTCCACATAGTAGCTCAGCAGCAATAAATCTGATGGAAAAAGAAAAAAAAAACATTTGTTATTGATAAACTTACAGTAACCTTGGTCCCTGATTAGTATTACCCAATGCTAGAAGAAATAGGTATATTTTTTAAGACATCTTGTATATTGTTAAATCATTTTAACAAAATGTTGCCATAGGGGTATTCAAAGGTTTTATATGCATATTTTTTTTTATTTTTTTGGGGGCTATAACCAGACCCTGATGTGTATTTATTATGGAGTTATTACTGTAAATGTTTCAATGTACTAATGAAATGACTGTTGTCCAGCTAAGATCACAGCCATGAATGTCTCCATTAAACCAATCTCTTATTAGTTAGATCTTCCCAAATCCCATCCCATAGGGAATGTCAGTCTAAAGATACCCATGGGTAATAGAATATATTTTTGGAAAGATTGGGCTACGATTTCACATCTATGAGTCCCTCCCATGGCTTTTGGCAGACTACTATTGTCAGGGTATGAATTCTGGTCCAATAGCTAATGTTGTAAACAATATAGGAGATGTCTGGCATCTCAGCTATCCTCCTTCCTTATTCCCTCTTAAAAATGTTGAATCAATCAAAAGATTGCAGTTAAGAGCAAGGCACCAGACAAAGATCTAATTACCCCCTTAACTATAGAGGTCCCATAGCTTAAAAGTGATCTGTCTATAATTGTACATTCTACCTCCCTGCCCACTTCTAGTGAACCCCATTATAGGACTTACCTTATGATGTTAATATCCAGAGGTTTCCTCTTGTCTATGAATTCTTGCATGGTCCCACCATTCACACACTCCATGACATAGCAAAGGAAAATCTAGAAGATAAAACAGATAAAAATTACAATACATTCATTGTTCAATATGGAAGTACATATTCAACCCTTCTCCTTTGTCTTCTCACGTTTGGAGACTTTCAGTGAAAAATTTAGCAACATGTCTGTGAAGGGTCTAATTTTTTCAGGTTATTTTATAGCTAGAAATAGTCACATTTAACCACTTGACGTCCGGGCCATAGCCGAATGACGGTTACAGTGCGGGCCTGAATTTCCGGTAGGGCTGTCATACGACGGCCTCCCCTTTTCACGCTCCCCATGCGCCCCCTGCAGGGCGCGCGCTGTGATCACCGAGTCACTGAGACTCGGGTGATCACAGATCCGAGTAAGGGGCCAATCCTGGCCCCTTACCACGTGATCAGCTGTCAACCAATGACAGCTGATCACGTGTGTAAACAAAAGCTCAGTACTCTTTTTTTTTTTTTTCTCCTCACACTCACAGTGTGAGGAGAAAAAAAAAGCCGATCACCGGCTTATGTGCAGGGGACATTGGTCCCGAGGAGGAAGGAGGCTGATCTGCCTTATCTGTGCCAATCAGTACCCCCTGCCATTGCCACCTGCCAGTGCCCACCAGTTTGAGATCTTGCTCTCAAATTTTCCGACAACAAAGTCCTATCAGACTTTTTCCGATCGTGTGTAGCGAATGTGCCACGCATGCTCAGATCACATTACAAGACCAAAGCTATTGGCTACTAGCCTCTACGTAGTCCCGTCGTAGGCAACAAACGTCACCACGTTCAGAATGATCGGATTTTCCGACAACTTTGTCCGACAGTGTGTATGCAACACCAGTGTCGGACAAAATCCGTCAGAAAAAATCCGACGGATTTTGTGGCCGGAATTTCCGACCGTGTGTACGGGGCATTACAATTACCAGCACCCATGATTAAGGAGCTATTCGGGGAAGGAGAATGTTATCTTCTAATTGATTCTGACTCTCCTAAAATTCCCCTAAAACAAGTAATAGATAAAGTTGCTTACCTCTGTATGAAAAGTAGCATATAATTGCGGGAAGAATCTGCTATCTCCAATCAATTCCATGGCTTGGCGCTCTGAAAAAATTCTTTCAGGAGGCAAGGCAGGTATAGTGGATATTTTTACTGCCAGCAGCTGATCAACGGCAGGATGTGATGCCAGAAGTACCTGAAGGAGAAAGAGAAATAGGATATTAGTATTGTCAATTAAAGGTCGGCTTACCCATCTGTAACATTTCTTTTTTGGGTTAGATGTAAAAATGCCAATCACCCGATGGCTTTTCACATCTCACATGGTCTCCAGTGACGCAATTTACTCACTGGAGCTCCCATTATCACCCTCTCTTCTTTTCTGAAAGCTTACCCATTCTCTGCAATGTAAATTCAATGGAAAAATCCACCAGGGAGAGTGAAACCCCTTCCCACCCATCCCTATTTTGTGTTAGCTTTTGGCTAGATTCACACCATATAAGAGCATTAAACTGCATTCTAGTAAAGTATTTGTAAACCCAAAAAATTTAATTGAATAAATATTTCCCTCTCTGTATTTCATATGTGCTTTTAACTTAAATATGTTACTTGAACTGCTGTTCATTTTCAAAATCAAATTCAGCTTAAGCTTAACTAGCCTTAAAGCGGTTGTATACCCCGCTTGCACATTTATACCTACAGTTAAGCCTATAATAAGACTTACCTGCAGGTAAAATGAATATCACCTAAGCCTGTATGGTTTAGGAGATATTCATCTTGAATGCAGACACTGACCTTGCCAAAAAGATGTTGTCGTCGCGGCTTCGACCACTCACAGTGCCGGAGCCGAGAAACCCGGAAGAAACTCCAAGGAAACATGTCAGCTCCCTCAGCGGTGACCGGGAGGCGGTGCGGGCACTTTGTTCTAAGGTAAGTTTTTCATAATGAGCTAGTATGCGGCTCATACTAGCTCATTATGCCTTTGCCTTCCAGGTTTTTTTTTTTTGCAGGGCATACAGCCGCTTTAAAAATGCTTCCTACCCCTCCTATGCTGACTAACCTGTGTAGAAAAGATGTGTATACTTACCCATTTTCAGCCCACTCTGGTGTGGTCATGTCTGGCTCCCCTCTGTCAGCGAGTGGTGACTGCAGGGGAAAGGAGAGGGCATCGGCAATGACTGGGACTTGGGTGTCTATGGGTGACGTTACCACTCCAGGGTTTACCAGCCATTGTCGAGTGCTGTCTACACTCCCCTGCTGCCGCCTCTGGCTGACACAGGATCACATGATGGTACCTGAGTGGGCTGCAAACAGGTAAGTATATACATCTTTCTTACACAGCTTAGTCAGCATGGGTGTTAGGAGGGGACATTTTTTAAGGCTACTGTGATTTAAGCTGGAATTATACTTTAATGACACCCAGCACACCCTACCAATGCACATTTATGGTGAATCTTGGATTGTTTAACATGATTCACTTTATGGCACAACTATAACAGCTGAACAAAATACCACAACTGTGTGAATCCAGCCTTAAAGTGAGTTATCATTTCTCCCTTCTATACAGCATCCCTATCTGTTTTATGGATATGAATCTGTAAATCTGATTACTCACCTTCCCAAGTGCTCCCTCTCCAAGAAGTTTATGATACCTGAAGCTTTCTGTAGTCAGAGGAGCAGGAACATCGGACTGGACTTCTAAAGAGAAAAGAAAATGAATTGGTTAACCTCCACCTACTTTTCTTTAAATTATTGAGTTTTTCCAAGTGTAAAGTTGACTGAACAAGAGTATGTTGCAAAGTGACAACATTCTACCCAAAAATTCCTATGGCTGAGCCATATTCTGCAGGACGGTGTTCAATATGGGAGCTACACTGGGGTGATTTATTACCGGACAAGTTCTTTAAAAGTTAACTTATCCTTAAGGGATAATTTTTCTGGTACCAAAGAAACTTTTTTGCAAAAAAATTTTGCATACATTATAAATACAAAGATTAATTGAGCATTTACAAAAGAGCAAAATTAACAAGCCCATGCATGTATTAGGTTATGTATCAAGATATAGCAAAACGCATACGTGCTGAAAATGAATACTTCATGGAACGGATCCAGTATAGCATACAAGGGCTTTTATATTTCACTAACTGCCCACGCAATAGGAAATTTGGGAATTTTTCACTAAGGACCAATGCAAAGAATCGTTTAAATTATGCACTTTTTAAAACCAGTTAGAAGGGACTCCTATTAGGGGACACCAAAACACCCACCAGCAATTTAGGGTTATAGTAGATACTTGAGGGTGACCATTGAGACAGGTGGTATGGTATGGTATACTATATGTCACCACTGGCAATAAAGGCTATAATTAGGGGTGTTCCCGTCAATATGAAACATCTACAAATAATGGATCTTGTTCAGCCAACTTACATGTCATATTGTTCACAATTCTTACCTTCTGAAGAAGTATCTTCTTTTTCTCCTTCTCTCTCTTCTTTCTCTCCTTTCTCTTTATTCTTAGAGGAAAAATACCAGATCCTGCTAAAGAATGACTGACCTGAGCCCACAGGAGTGGAAGTCTGCTGGGCAGGTTGGTCAGATTCTCCGCTGGTGGTAGAGTTGGTGACCTCTTCAGAGGTTGAAGAAGAAGTATCTTCTTTCTCTCCTTTCTCTTCTCTTTCTCCTTCACTCCCTTCCTTATCTCCTTCTTTCTCTTCTTTTACTCCTTCTCTCTCTTCGTTTTCCTCTTCTCTCTCTTTATTCTTAGAGAAATAAGCCCAGATCTTGCTAACGAATGACTGACCTCTTGAGCTGCTTGTGGTCTCAGTCTCAGGTGCTGTATTTATTTTCCAATTAAATTGTAGCTGCCCTCCTACAGACACAGTCTCTGTACAGATGGAGATGTTCATCCCATCTATTAGCTTAACCACATATGTCAAAATTATGGTTTCAATCTCATCTGTCGAGGTGGACTCTAAGGAGTCAGTTATTGAGTGAGTGCTTGAAGAAGGAGGGATCTCATTCACAGGCTCTGGGGTAAACATAGTCCCTGTAGGGGTGCTGATCTCTATCCAGTCTATTAGCTCAGCCACAGTCTCTACAGCTGTGAAAAACTCGAGTTCACCTGTTGAAACATAGGTAGTGTCTGAGCTGGGATCCCTCTCTGTTGTGGTTGTGCACTCAGTCCCATGTGTGGGGGTGGGCAGAGTCTCCACAATGTCTGGCCAGTCGGTGGATTGTGGTGTATCTTCTACAAGCAAGTCTGACTCAGAAGAAGGGATCTCAATCACATAATCTGCGATAGGCACAATCTCTGTAGGAATGTTGATCTCTATCCAGTCCTCTGGCTTAGCCACAGTCTCTACAGACCTTGTGAACTCCAGTTCCCCTGCTGAAACAACGGCACTGTCTGAGCTGGGATCCCTTTCTGTTGTGGTTTTGGGTTTAGTCCCATCTGCTGGGCTGGGCACTGTCTCCACAATGGCTTTGGCATTGGTGGATTGGATCTGATTTTTTTGGTCCATCTCATTGTCTGTAGTATAAGTGATGTCAGTCCCACTTTCTATGATAGTCACAGTCTTTGTAGGGATGCTGAGTTGTGGCTCATCTATGGGTTCAACCGCAACCTCTGAAAATCGAGCAAACTCCAGTTCCTCTGTTGTCTGTTGGAGGGCACTGTCTGTGCCACAGATAGCCTCCGTCTTCTTTGCTTCGGTGATAGCAGAAGGGATCACATTTATTTCTGTAGATAAAAAAAATGTAATTAATTTCCTTTCATACATTTGTTTTTCTAGACCAGCCTTTCTCAATGAGGATTCCGTGGCACCCTCGGGTGCCACCTGAGGTCCTCATGGGTGCCACAGCAATCTGGATGAGAAACACTGTCTGATTCGATCGAGGTCCCACTTGGCCGAATATACATCAGCGTAACAAGACCTCGTTAGGGACAGTGCAGTGAAGAGCATTGGAAAGGGGAGGCAGCTTTCTGCCACTCATTACAGGGCAGTGCCGGGGATGAGTGTGGGAAGGAGGAGCAGAAGGGTTACATGTTGTATCCTACTAAGTGCCCTGGGTTCCAACTCTACAAGTGGCCACTGATGCAGGGCTACACCCTGCAGACAGCTGTATGTCACTTGTCATTATCCTGTCCAAACTCACTGCACTTGGCCAGCACCACCCACAGCCTTGTAGACTGTAAGGGAAGAACAGTCATGCCTTAGGGCTTTGGTGAGAGAAAATCAGGGCACAGAGAGGATCAGAAGGAAGGGTGGGGGTTGGCTTTAGCAAAGAGAGTGGGGTGCGATGGTGTAGAAGTGAGCAGAGAAGGGGGTTTGGGGCACAGAGGTGAGTAAAAAGGGAGGTTTGGGGCACAGAGGTGAGCAGGGAGGGGGGTTTGGGGAACAGAGGTGAGCAGAGAGGGGGATTTGGGGCACAGAGGTGAGTAAAAAAGGGAGGTTTGGGGCACAGAGGTGAGCAGGGAGGGGGGTTTGGGGAACAGAGGTGAGCAGAGAGGGGGATTTGGGGCACAGAGGTGAGTAAAAAGGGAGGTTTGGGGCACAGAGGTGAGCAGGGAGGGGGGTTTGGGGAACAGAGGTGAGCAGAGAGGGGGGTTTGGGGCACAGAGGTGAGCAGAGAGGGGGATTTGGGGTACAGAGGTGAGTAAAAAAGGGAGGTTTGGGGCACAGATGTGAGCAGAGAGGGGGGTTTGGGGCACAGAGGTGAGCAGAGAGGGGGTTCAGTGAATGTAGGTGAGCAGAGAGGAGGGTGTGGAGGTGAGCAGAGAAGGGATTCAGGGTATGGAGGCGAGCAGAGAGGGATTTTGGGGTATGGATGTGAGCAGAGAGAGGGTTCGGGGTATGGAGGGGAGCAGTAAGGACGGTGTGGGGGTGAGCAGAGAGGGGAGGTTTGGGGTATGGAGGTGAGTAAAAAGGGAGGGTTGGGGCACAGAGGTGAGCAGAGAGGGGGGCTTAGGGCACAGAGGTGGGCAGAGAGGGGGGTTTGGGGCACAGAGGTGAGCAGAGAGGGGGATTTGGGGCACAGGGGTGAGCAGATAGGAGGGTGTGGAGGTGAGCAGAGAAGGGATTCAGGCTATGGAGACGGGCAGGGAGGGGTTTTGGGGTATGGATGTGAGCAGAGGGTTCAGGGTACAGAGGTGAGCAGAGAGCAGCGTGCAGAGGTGAGCAGAGAGGGGATTCAGGGTATTGAGGTGAGCAGAGGTGGGGGTTTGGGGTGCACAGGTGAGCATACCAAAGTGGAGGTTCACATCTGTGCTGTTGCATGCTCATTTCAATGGGCCCCCCTACCCGCAGAAAAACAGAGGAAGACGTCCACAACCCAATGCACTGTGTTTGACAATGCATGCGGTACCATTAAGAATTATTGACACCCCTGTGATTCTGCTAAAGAGTAGTGCATTTACCTGCATGTTGGGAATGCGTGCGATTTTGCATGTGTTCCCCAGCACGCAGTAATGTGAACCAAGCCCTAAACTGGGGTGTCTCAAGACTTAAATATAATTTTTAAGGTTGCCCTGACTGGAAAGAGGTTGAGAAACACTGGTCTAGACTATCAACTACACAGAACATACCAAATAAATCACAAGACTGGCTGAACAGAATTAAATCCCAAATGTATGGTTGCCGTATTAAAAATAATTTTCTGTTTTTGTTTTTCTTTTAGAAAAGTGTATGTATAGCCTAAAAGTACAGTAGGAAAGGGTTAAAACCCTTATCAGGTTATCTTTTGCCATCTGTGTCCCAATGAGGAAATGTCACTTCTCTGTGAGAGGAAAGTGAGAGGAAATCCCAACAAAGTGAAGAGAAATTCCCCTCTTGTGCAATTGTTATAGAAAGGGGCATTTCCACTGGAGGACCTACCCTGATCCCTTGTTCAGGTGACATTTTCAAAATTTCAGATCCCACATGACCTCCTGTTTCCATGAAAGCGGTCATCAGGACAAATATACAGGTGAAATCGCCAGCAATAATATTTTGACAGCCCTTCAATATGCTTCCAACTGTAATTTCTCCTTCTAAATGTATAGGAGGGCTGTGATTGGCTGGTGCTGGAATGCACAGCTCAGCTCTGGCACCTGCAGACTGCAGAGCTATTTTTATATTTCTCCTACTTTGAATTACAACTGACTTTCTGTTTCTGGGATAATGGGTGTGAATTATAGGGGTGACCCCCCCCCCCCCCCATTGGGGACAGAGCTGACCGTAAAGATTTGACAGTTTATAACTCCTCGTCACTATTTCTTTACCAAAAAAAAAATACATGCTGTCTATAGATACACTTATAGGGGGCTAAAATTAGTGACGGGGTATATAATCTTCTCTTCACCAATAACAAGATATAATGGAACGCCTCTAAATAAAATGGATTTTGTTCAGCCAGTTTGTACAGTATATTGTATGATTTATAAACCTTACCTTCTTGATCGTTAACTTCATTATTCTTCTTTTTTACACGGCGGAACAGACGCCGGAAAACCCCCCCAACCCGGCCAAAGAATGGCAGACGCTTGTCCTTAGGGGCGGGATTCTGATGGGCAGGCTGGGAAAAATCTCTGCTGGGTTTGGGATTAATTTCCATGTCCTGTCTTTTCTCTGCAAGTTCCTCTATTTTAGTTAATTGAGGAACAGATTTATTTTTCTTAAAGATTCGTAGCATTTTCCAAATATTTGAACACTCTCTGGGAGCGCAACAAATACACAACCTTCACCTTGTATGCAAACTGAAGATCTAACCTTCAAGGATTTGAAATCCTATTTACTTCAGCCTTACACTATGATGTCATAAGTGATGTCATCTCCTGGCCAGGCATCACTGCCGATTACCTATTTTCCTGTGCAGGATTGCATCATCCAGGAATGCTGTGAATGGATGATCTGTTGCTCTTAATTGATTGCTCAGGTCTGCCTAATACGCTTGCTGGGTTGTTTACAAGAGAAAGCTTTTCCATTTTTGCCATCAGCCTATAGATTTGGTAATCATTTCAGGACTATATAAAAAAACAAAGTGATTTCTTGTGGTGATATTGTCAAATGATTTTTTTTTATACAATCTATAGACAAAAATGAATGATAAAAAATAATAAATAAAGATAAAAATGATATCTTTATTATATAATATATAAAATAACAATGTGATTTCTTGTAGTGACATTGTCAAATGATTTATTTTTAATTTTTATGCACTCTATAGACAAAAATGAATTATACAAAACTATATATAAAGATAAAAATGATATCTTTATTATATAATATATATAAAATAACAATGTGATTTCTTGTGGTGATATTTTCAAATTATGTTTTTTTCCTATGCAATCTATAGACAAAAATGTATTATAAAAAAATAATAAATAAAGATAAAAATGATATCTTCATTATATAATAAATATAATCTAACAATGTGATTGCTTGTGGTGATATTGTCAAATATTTTTAAAATTTTTTATGCAATCTATAGACAAAAATTAATTATAAAAAATAATAATTAATAAACAAAGATAAAAATTATATCTTTATTATATAATATATATATATATAAAATAACATAGTGATTTCTCGTGGTGTTTTGTCAAATTATTTTTTTTTATTGTTATGCAATCTGTAGACGAAAATAAAATAAAAAAAATCTATATTGATTGATAATTTTACATTTATTTTGTATAATAATCATATTCCCCAGAAAGACGTGAATTTAGATGTAAATGTTTATATTTTTGTCTCTGAGGGAGATATGAGCTTTTCTTGCACTAAAGCGTTTTTGCCACGAAAATTTCCATTCGGTGCACCTCTAATTTATTTACTGTGTATATATATATATATATATATATATATATATATATATATATATTACACTGTGGACTGCACCATGTTGCTATAGACAATGAGCTGTTGCTATGGGCTGTCCATGGAAGTGCAAGGGTGGGTTTCTAGTAATGGGTCGGTATCTCTGTAACTTTATATATATTCAGCATGTTAAATATATGATATGTATAACTGAATTGGCACAGTTGCTAAGGACTTTAATTCAATCTAATTTTATTGTAAGTTATTATACAAACATAAACAAGTTCAAACAAACAAATTCATACATATATAGATAACATAGTCATTAGTGTTGCTAAGGACTTTAAATGGTTGCTATGGGGGTACATTTTTATTATGGGTTGTCCATGGATGTCTAGAGGTGGTTTTATAGTAATAGTTTATGTCTAGGTAACTGTTTATATTTTACACTCTGCACTGTTGCTATGCACTTAGCACTGTTACTAAGGACTTGTCTCTCCTGTGGGAAGGAGCAGAGGATGGCTTCTCCTGGAGTGAAGACTCAGCTGTGTCATCCCTCCAGCCTGTAGGGGGAGATAAAGAACATGTGCTGAGAACTCCATAGACCCCCAGTAGCCTCCTCTGTCTTACCCTAGCTTGATATTTGTGCACATCAACATGGGGACAAGGTGCTTTGTGGGGGGCAGAGTCTTTCACTACCCTAAAGCACCCACCTATGTTGAGGGCATGTGGTTTGGTTTGGGGGGGCTCTTGCTCGTCCCCCCTTGTCCTAACATGCTGGGCTGCATGCTCCAATAGGGGTCTGGCAGGGGCGGACTGACCATTCGGCCACTCAGGCACTTCCCGAGGGCCCCGGGCCACTAGGGGGCCCCATCAGGGTTGCCAGCCTCAGTAAAACCAGGGACAGTATGTAAAAATCTGTGTTTTTTTTACATCTGTTTCTGAAATGTCCCTTACCGACATCCTTTTGGTCTAAAAATCCAGAGATTATAGCTGCAACAACTCTCCAGTACCTTCTCAGCCAATAGAAACATGTCTGTGTATACTGTGTGTACATGTATGTGTATACTGTGTGATTGTATACTGTGTGTGTGTGTGTATACTGTGTGGCCCCATAATCTCTGATTGTCTGGGGGCCCCATAATCTCCTATTGCCCGGGGGCCCCATGAGTTGTCAGTCCGCCCCTGGGGTCTGGTATAGATTTTTGGGGGGGTCCTTTTTGGGATCAGCAGGAGGGACTGTGCTACTGTGGGCTCTACTGGGCTGCAGGAAAGTGAGGGACTACATCTCCCAGGGGTGTTGTACTGTTGATAAGAATATATGAAATACAGTAATGAAGGGTGGTTGCTGGGAAAGGAAAGGATGAAGTGACAGTGTAGATCAGAGTGCCACAGAAGGATTGAACCCGGCATGTGAAAAACAAACAATAAGAATGCGCCATGGAGAGGAGGGGGAGAGGAGCGAGGCTTCGTGCGCCCGCATCACTGGACCCTGGGACAGGTGAGTGTATGATTATTAAAAGTCAGCGGCTACACTTTTTGGAGCTGCTGACTTTTAATCATTTTTTTTTCGGTGGAACTCTGCTTTAAAAGTGGAACGTCACCCTCTTAATCAGCATTGACTTTTTTTAATCCTTATGCTGCTAGCATTAGGAAAAAGAAAGGAAAGTATATCATATTTACACTTTTTAAACTTTTTTTTTTACATGTGTTCAGTTGCTTCCTGCTTTTCAGGCCTAAGCAAATGGCGTTATACAGCCCAGGAGTCTTCAGGAGGGGAAGAGAGGTATTCTCAGCTAAGCACATCCTCCTGCCTGCACGCCTGAGCTAAGGGCAGATGGGTTCTAGTAAGTAAATGCTACATGAATCATCTGCCCTTACGGTCAGAGGCAGAAATGCTAGAAGGACGTTTTTAAAAGTGGTTTCTCAGCACACAAAAAACATGGATGGATGGGAGAGTGTGCTTTGAATATTAAAGTGGTTGTAAAGGCAGAAGGTTTTTTTATCCTAATGCATTCTATGCATTAACATTAAAAACAACTTCTGGGTGCAGCAGCCCCCCTAATACCTAATCCTTAACTCGATCCAGCAATTTTGCATGAGAGCCTCGGCTGTCTGTGACTCTTCCTCCTCATTGGCTCAGACATCAGCGGGCGCCATTGGCTCCCACTGCTGTCAATCAAAGTCAGTGGCCCAATGAGCAGATTTGGAATCTAGAGGATTTGCAATTGTACCTTATTGTATTTTAAATTTATTTTTGTATTTTATTTTTCAAGTGCTGCACTTTTTGTTATTAGACCATTTTACTATTGTCCACATGTGGACTATTGTTGGTGTTCAGCAGCTGGGCTTGTAATTAGACACACTTTCTTATCCATGAGCACATAGAACCTGATGACAGAAGAGAATGACACAAATAATCATTTTCACAAAGTCTGCTGCTTCAGTGTTTTTAGATCTTTTTGTCAGATGTTACTATGGTATACTGAAGTATAATTACAAGCATTTCATTAGTGGCAAAGGCTTTTATTGACAATCACATTAAGTTTATGCAAAGATTCAACATTTGATGGCAGCCCATTCTTGAATAATCAATGTCAATGTTTTTTTTTTTTTTTTTGTTCACCCGCCTCTTGAGGATTGACCACAAGTTCTCAACGGGATTAAAGTCTGGGGACTTTCCTGGCCATGGGCCAAAAATGTTGATGTTTTGTTTCCCAAGCTACTTAGTTATCATGTTTGCCTTATGGCAAGGTGCTCCATCATGCTGGAAAAGGCATTATTCATCAATGAACTGTTCTTGGATGGTTGGGAGAAGTTTCTCTCAGAGGATGTATTTGTACCATTCTTTATTCATGACTTTGTTCTTAGGCAAAATTGTGAGTGAGCCCACTCCCTTGGCTGAGAAGCAACCTCACACATGGGGTGATGCTTTGCTGTTGGCATGACACAGGACTAATGGTAGTGCTCACCTTTTCTTCTTCGGATGCCCCAAACAAATGGAAAGGGCATGCATCAGAGAAAATCACTTTACCCCAGTCCTCAGCAGTCCAATCCCTGCACCTTTTGCAGACTATCAGTCTGTCCCTGATGGTTTTTCCTGGAGAGAAGTGGCTTCTTTGCCGCCCTTCTTGACACCAGGCCATCCTCCAAAAGTCTTTGTAACACTGTGCATGCAGATGTACTTACACCTGCCTGTTGCCATTCCTGAGCAAGCTCTGCACTGGTGGTGCCCCGATCCCGCAGCTGAATCAACTGTAGGAGACGGTCCTGGTGCTGGACTTTCTTGGGCACCCTGAAGCCTTCTTAACAAATGCGGTGGAAATGTTTTTTTTATGGGATTAAGTTAATTTTCATGGCAAGAGAGGGACTTTGCAATTAATTGCAATTCATCTGATCACTTTTCATTACATTCTGGAGTATATGCAAATTGCCATCATAAAAAATGAAGCGGCTGACTTTGTGAAAATTAATATTTGTGTCATTCTCAAAACTTTTGGTCACGGTTGTATATAGAAGGCCTTCTTGGCATAGGCCCAGAGAGAGACCCCATGTGAGGACCCACTGAAGGGGGGAGAATATGGGAAGATGCCTGGATTTTTAGAGTTGGAGTTGGTGGCACAGATGTGTTCTACACTACTAATCAGGAAATGTGAAGCTGAGAAGCTCTTGTGCCAAGTTGTTGACCATGTTGTTAAAGCGGAGTTCCACCCAAAAATGGAACTTCCGCTTTAAGTACTCCTCACCCCCTTACATGCCACATTTGGCATGTAATTTTTTTGGGGGGGGAGTGGGGGCTTCATTAGGAGGGGGACTTCCTGTCCCACTTCCTCCTTCCGCCCAGGAACCGCCTAGGCGACTCCTCCCTCTAGGCGATCTCCTGGGACACGTGACAGGTCCCAGGAGATCGCCTATCCACTCCGGGAGCGCCCGTGAAGACGAAAGCTGTCACGGCCGGGTGCCCTGAGTGGCAATGGAGGCGCCGGCGAAGAGGAGGGGGAGAGGAGCGACACCCCGTTCGGCCGCATCGCTCGACCGTGGAACAGGAAAGTGTCTGTTTATTAAAAGTCAGCAACTACACTTTTTGTAGCTGCTGACTTTTAAAATGCCTGGAACTCGCCTTTAACCAGTAAACTGTTGAAAAGCAACCTATGTTGACATTCCTGTTTTTTTTTGCGTAGGTGGGCCTTGGGATAGGAAAATGTGAAGATGGGCTTCAGGCCTGGAGGATGGAATCCCAATATGGTGGAGATTCTCTTGTTACAGGTGAGTGCGTGTTATATCCCAGGAAGAGGAGGGGAGGAGCTCTTGGCCAGCTTGGCAGGAGCTGGTGTCAAATTGGGGCTGCCAACAAGCCCCCCAAAAAACTACCCTGACACCATACTGTACATTATATACAGACCGGTCTTGTACCCTGACACCATACTGTACATTATATACAGACCGGTCTTGTATCCTGACACCATACTGTACATTATATGCAGACTGGTCTTGTACCCTAACACCATACTGTACATCATATACAGACCAGTCTGTACCCTGACACCATACTGTACATTATATGCAGACTCGTCTTATGCCCTGACATCATACTGTACAATATATACAGACTGATCTTATCCCCTGACATCATACTGTACAATATATACACTATGCTTCACTGGGGGGGGGGGTGTTTAAAGGATAAAACAATGGGGGGGGGTGTTTAAAGTTCACCTTTCAGAACACGTTACATGTTCCAGCTGCTGCCATCTCTTCCCTCGACCCCCCCCCCCCTTATTGTAAAAGCAGGCCAGACATCTTCACCCTGCAGTTACATGACTTTACTACATGACTAACTACAAGTACTGTCTGCTTTGCGGCTGACGGCTGGTAGTTCTGAATGAACTGCAGTGGCGCTGGTGAGCAATCTCCTAGTTCATTCATATCCTTCTGCACGAGCCTGACAGTGTACCCCCGATCTATTGATCACCAGTGCAATGCTTTCCAGGCTCCTGCAAGAAAAAATTATAAATGCACATTTTTTTTCTGCAAAAATGTGTGCATTTCTTATTGATTCCCAAAAAGTGAACTTGCCCTTTAACCACTTCAATTCCGGAAACTTTTACCCCCTTCCTGCTCAGGCCAGTTTTCAGTGCTCTCACACTTTGAATGACAATTGCGCGGTCATGCAACACTGTAAAACTAAAATTTTATCATTTTGTTCACACAAATAAAGCTTTTTTTTGGTATTTGGTGGTATTTAATCACCACTGCGTTGGGGGGGCACCAAAATGCATTTTCTTTTTTTTTTTTTTTGTTTCACAAGTTTTATTGGGTGAATAATAAAGCTTATTACAACAATTGCATTTTCACCAGTAGACAAAAATCCTTGCACCAACCATGACTACACTGGTGACAGTATGTAAAAAAAAAAAAAAGAATTTATTTCATTTGTGGACTCTATAACTTCCCTACAGATTAAATAATATACACTGAGATTTTTTTTTACCAAAGACATGTAGCAGAATACATGTTGGCCTAAAATTTATGAAGAAAATTTATTTCATTGGATATGTTTTATAAGTACGAAATACTGGTCAGTGCCTGAATCCAGGCACTGTAACGAGACGCTTACCCGGCTAGTATCCATTTTTTTATTGTGGTGATGGCAGGTGGCAAACATGTTAATTTGTGTAATGCCCTGGTCATCAACTAAAGTAAGGGGGTTGTGTTTTACCAGCTGGTATGAAAATTATTGAAGTGCCAAGCTAGCATAAGTGCAGGGGTCTAGGGACATTTGTTTCTCCCGCTCCAGCAAAAACCTGGCATGGGAAGGTTGTTACTGGAGACTGTAGGGTGGGTGTTGGCAAACACTGTTTTTAGCATAATCAAAATAAATCTGGGAATTCACTGCAACACTTCACCTTTATTGATCCTTCATGCAAAAGATATCACAGACAGTGTGGGGTACAGTAAAAGTTAACTTTTACTGTATTGGGTATACACAGCTCAAAGGCAGCCTGCGAGATCCCGAGCTGTCAAGGCAAACCTGGGTGCTTGCTTGGTCCGCAGTCAACTGAATACATTGAAGGAAGGAGAGTATGTGGCACATGCAAGGATAAAAGCAATTTCTTTATTAGATATCCATTAAAAGTTACATGATGACATGCACATCACCGATCAGTAGATGCGTTTCACACTCATGTGCTTACTCATTACTGATTACCCCAAGTGCAAATACCCTCTTATGACCACAAATTGACAGGGAAATCAATCAATGAGGTATTGCAACACCTCTACAAGTGATCCCAGCCCATTCAGCTGAAGTGAGACCATTAATCCTGACAATAAAATCCCCCTAAATGTAAATGGAGAATATATAAATGCTGATGTGTATATATATATATATATATATATATATATATATATATATATATATATATAAAGACAGGACACGTACTTCGATGCAAATTCCTCTTTTACTTCGTTGTAGAATAATCACATGTTATAAATAGCAACAGCCACTGTACAGTTGCGAGCAATATCGCTCTTCATCAGGCTAACGCTGGCTTGTGTCTGGCTTGTGGCACACAAGCCAAAGATAGCCTGATGAAGAGCGATATTGCTCGCAACTGTACAGTGGCTGTTGCTATTTATAACATGTGATTATTCTACAACGAAGTAAAAGAGGAATTTGCATTGAAGTACGTCTCGTCTTTATTTCTATACAATTTTTGGTGGAGTATTGGAAGTACCACTTTGACGCTGCTTTGACATCTAATAATTTAGGGGAAGAGTAACCTGCCCGAATTTTGATATATATATATATACAGTATATATATTATTGCAAGACAAAAAACCCTTTCTCCGCAGTTTTTTTTTTTTCTTTTTTACATCATGTTTTATTATTGTTGTCACAATCGTTGAGATGTATGGGGATAACATTGGTTTTTGCCCTGCAATTATATTTCTATAGATACATTTTCATTTATATGTGTGGGTAAACTCAGCTCCAATGGGAACAGGAATGCTGTTTGAGCCTGCATCGATATCCGTGCTCATTTGGCTGCCCGCCTACCCACTCACATGCTTGCTATCACCACTGTCGCCACCTTTAAGATCATACATTAGGTATTCTGCTGATTATAAAAAGGGGGGGCAGGGCACACTGATCACCTGTAATGGGCACACAGATCACCACTGTAATGGGCACACAGATCACTACTGTAATTGGCAAACTGATCACCTCTGATGTCCACTGTAATGTGTACCACATTAGCTCCTCCACTTGTACTCCTTGCACCAACACAGCACCCCCCAAAAAAAAATTGCCTGGAGCCGCCCCCTGCTCTACTATTTTGTGCGAGAAAAAAATAGCCTTGTCTCTTTAAATTTGCTATCCATTCAAGTGCATATATACTGTCCTGATGCAAGCCAATTTCTTCTAAACACCTACCTGAAGTCAAAATTTTGAATATTTTAGGCATATTTTATTGTAATACTGTAAAGAAGAATCTCAAAAACTATATTATTAAAGTGTTGTGTCATTGGCCAATTTATACAAAGTTATGAGCTTTTGTTTTATTTATTTATTTATTATTTTTAAGAGTAAACTTTCCTTTAACTGTTAGAAATATCGTGGCTGATACTTCCACAACATTTTTTATTTTCAATCATTTTTATTACAATTTTAAGCACAATACAAAAAACTTATACTTGAAGATTATCAGGTAATTATCAGGTAATCATCAAAAAAGGATGCAATAGCCAAATTCCACGCCATTTTTTGACAATTGCTTGTCTATTAGCATTGAAAATGTCCAGAATTTTGTATCAGGAGTTACTCATTCCTACACGTTAGGAATATCCATCAATGTTACAATAAAATTTTACAATGACAGTTGTATAAATGCCATACAGGATGCCCATGAATGTCACAGAGAAAATGCCACACAGAATGCTCAATAATCTGTAAACAATGCCCTTCTCCTATTGCACCTGCAGCAAAACCACTGTCAGGTGCAGACAGCTGGTGTCCAAAACACTGAAATACATCAAAGCATACCATTTAAATTATTTTCTTTTATATTGTCAAAGGCATATATAATTTTCACTTAGAGTAAATTGTAATGCTTCTAAACATGTTAATGAAATTATGTATGCTAGGAGAAATATGAGCAAGACTGGAGTACATTTAAAAAAAAAATCATACATTTTGGATATAGTGCTATAAATTAAATACAGATTTCCTCAGTGGAAAACCACAGGTGCCAAGTGCCAAGGTTCTCATACCTATACCGACATACTTGTTTGAATAAATATGCTTTAGTAACTCAGAAAACCAGGTAATCCATATTTCAAGTTCATGCAGAGAATGGTGCAGTCATGCTAATAGATGGAGATATAGATAGATAGATAGATAGATAGATAGATAGCTAGATAGATAGCTAGATAGATAGATAGACATACAAACATCTTTTTATTTTCACAAAGGTACTCACTGAAATTAATTATCTCTGCAAGCTACCAATATAGCATATATCTGAAATGCCCCATGTACTCTTGCAATAGGAAGGATCTTAGCCATTCACAACATGGAGAAATCAGCTTATTCCCACCAACTGGGAATCATTTAATAAGACAGCAGGTGCACCACAGATGTTGAGATCACTCATTTACAATGTGTGACTGTTTAAACCATTCTAAAAGAAAGTATTTCAGCTAGTCATATCCTAAAGTCACAATTAAATATACAATTTGGATGCATCTATTTTTTTGTTTTTCTTCTTTGGGTTGAAAGTTTTATTTTCAGTTTTCAGCATTTATGCAATCTTTCACGATAGTGTTGATAAACTGTGCAAAAGGAATAAAAGCATCCACAGATTAGAGATATATTTGAAAATTGGATGAAAACATGTAATACACACAAAGCTTTATTAACTATTTAGGTAAACATATCCAGTTAAAAAAAGGTTCAAATTAACAAAACTTCTTAACTACCTTTATTTTGTGTCTGATCATTTTCTGAGCTGCCTCCCTTTCAACCCTTATACTCCCTATCAGTGCTTGGACAAGGTCAATGTGATTTAGACCAATTTTAAGGTACAAGTTGTGGTGATCCAGTCTTGGGCTGTATACAGTAGCATAGCACCCTTCTAGCGCAGGATGCAAAGTAAATCTCTTTTTTTTTTTGGGCTTCTCCTGTAATCAAGGGAGCAGTCACTTTTTTGTTTCTGGCCTGTTCAGGGTTGCTCAGACTGGAAGTCTAAATGCTCCCCCCTGCCCCTGGTAGAAGCTTCCAGAGCTTAAAGCGTAAGTTCACCTTTACAGAAAAATCTGTAAGGTGAACTTACACCCCTCCCCCATCAAGAAGGGGGTTGGAAAGGTGACAAAAAATCGGATGCACTGAAGAGCTGTGGTTCTCTCTCCACAGGAGGGATCCAGAGCCTAAGGGGCAATTGCCTTCAGGCAGCCCATGGACTATGCAGTTGTTTAGAGATCTCAGCAGTGTCAGGGTGAGTAAATACGCTAAATTGACCCCTGTGACTATGTAGTTTTCTGGATATTGCACTAGGTACCAGCAGTTGTGCATTGGCTTAATTTGACCAAATGCCAAAGAGACTTGCCTCATGATCTTCAACTGTGAGGCCTTAGAGTGCTCAGAAATCTGCCTCATGGTCCCCAGCTGTGAGGCATTAGACTGTCCGATGTCCACAAATACTTAAGGAGAAGACTGTCCTCTAATTGCTAAGTAGTAACCATTTTTGAGTATTCCATACCCTAACCCCTCTCCTATTAAAGTTTCTTCAAGCAATAAATCCAAAAAATACATCTTCTGGACAAGAGGTAATTGTGGCCCTCCAACTATTGTGGAACTACATGTTCCATGAGGCCTTATAAGAAAGACAGTTTCAAGCATGGCTTGCAGAGGCAGAGGCATGATGGGACATGTAGTTCCACAACAGCTGGAGGGCCACAGTTGCCCACCCTTTCCCTAAACTGTGTTATTGGAGTCGGTGTGAATGTACTGATGCTTGCGGGGGCGTGCAGCCTCTGTACATGTTGGTACCTTTTTACCTGTTGTGGAAGTACCATTTAATGGCATGTTAGTGCCTTGCAACAGAACAGGATAGTGAGGTCCCTGGTTTCCTTATTCAGAAAAACCTGGTGATATGCACTCTGAAGATCCAGGTTAAAAAGCATTTAGCTCCTTTCGGTTCTAAAAATATTTTCTCAATACATGGCAAGGGCAGATCATCAATAACAGCAACCTTAACAATATATTACCTCCTGTATTCTTAATTGTTATCGCAATAGGAAATACCCATTTAGATGCATCATTTTTTTTTTCAATCACATATTTGTAAAACCTGCAAAACTTCAGAAAATGCTATGAAAAAAAAAATTTCACTCAAATTTTTTTTTTGGAACAGCACAATAGAAGAAAAATAGATCAATTGAATATGTCAATCCTGCACATATGCAGAAAACACTGCAAAATTTAATTTTTTTTCAATGTTTTTGCAATAGCAGAATACACGCACAGTATGTACAGGGTGTATCTCACAGTAACATATGCAGTGCTGATCCACTGAGCTTGCAGATAAAAGTTATATTTTGTCTGTCACTGGGCTCATAGCAGTGTAAAAAGACTGTGCACTGCAACCCAACCAGGTAAATCTATGTAGATCGCTGACTTTTTAGAATTGATTTCTGAATCTGGACTCCTATATAATTCTCTCTCCCTCAAAGCAGACACAGGAACCTTGCCCTACACTCTCTATCTATGTAGATCGCTGACTGATTTGAAGATATTTCATGAATCTGGACTGACTCCTAGCATGTAATTCTCTCCCTCACAGCAGCCAGGTACCTTTCCTTACACTGTGTAAAGCAGAGTGACGTGCTGTGCTGTGTGCCTCTAGCTTATATAGAGGCTGGGTCACATGCTGCACTGGCCAATCACAGCCATGCCATTAGTAGGCATGGCTGTAATGGCTTCTAAGGGCACACCAGTGAAACTAATGTTGATTGGCTGCCCTGCAGCTTTTAAAAATGCGCCATTACATCGCCAAACACCAGACCCAAACCCGAACATACAGTCAATTGTTCGGGTTCGGGTCCGGGACCCGGACACCCAAAAGTCTGGTATGGACCCGAACTTTACAGTTTGGGTTCGCTCAACCCTAGTAAGCATTACATTTCTGACACTCTGGGGGTTATTTACTAAAGGCAAATCCACGTTGCACTGCAAGTGCACTTGACTGCAAGTCACTGTAGATCCGAGGGGAACATAAAAGGAAAATAAAAAACAGCATTTTAGCTTGCACATGATTGGATGATAAAATCAGCAGAGCTTCCACTAATTTCAGATCTACCCCTTAGATTTAGAGCGACTGCACTTCCAAGTGCACTTGCAGTGCAAAGTGGATTTGCCTTTCGTAAATAACCCCCTCTGTTTTTACATTTGATTGCATTTTTATTTTGCATAAAAAGTTATTTGTATGGTCCAGTGAGGTGCCAGTGAGACTTTGTACCTGTTATGATAATACCAACCACTAACTATAAATTTAAGGTGGAAAAAAGATCCCCGCCCATCAAAGTGGTCAATTTAGTTTCTCAATAAAAGCTGACCCTTTAAATTTATTAGCAAGGCCCAGGGCCGGATCTAGCCTGTCTAATGTGGGGGTGCAGTAAAAAATGGCAGTGGGGCAGAGGGTGGGAGGTCAGCAGAGCAGTGTACAGGGGGTAAGCAGGGCAGAGGATAGGGTCTGCAGTTTGTATGGAAGTGTACAGAGGCCATTACTTTGTAGGGCAGTGTACAGGGGTCAGCGGGGCAGAGGAAAGGGGTCAGAAGGGCAGAGGATAGGGGTCAGCAGTAAGTGAGGCAAAGTTCAGAGATCAGTAGTAGGTGAGGCAGAGTTCAGGGGTCAGTATTACATGAAGCAGAGTTCAGAGGTAAGTAGTAAGTAACGGCAAAGTTCAGAGGTCAGTAGTAAGTGTGTGAGAGTGGGTGGGATACTACTGAGTGGGGGATAATATACCACTGAGCAGGGGGCACTATTTAGCTGGAAAAACGCTGAGCAGGGAGCCTGCTGAGCCAAAAGACTGCAGAGTGGGAGATCTGCTAAACAGGGGGGTGCTACTGAGCTAGGAAACTGTTGAGCAAAAGATCTAATGGGCTAAGAAACTGATGGGCTGGAGATCTGCTGGGGGAGGGGGGTACTAATAAGCCAGGAAACTGATGAGCAAGGATACTACTGAACACACAAAGAAACCCATAATAAAAATAATTTTCGAAAAACACCAGATACCACACCAACACTTAACCACGCCTCAAATCTGGGAACTTCCTCATCACCACTTCCCATTTGACATCACTTACTCTTTAAAACAAATAGAAAACCAACACATACATGGCATGCCATGCTTTATTAAAGCATCAAAAACATAAAACATGCATGTTAAATTGGTAGGTGCTTTAATGTGTGTTACTAATCAACACAAATGTAAACAAGCCCCGACTGTGTGCACCAAGGTTCCAGTTTATTAAAAGCTCTGTTCAAAAGCTTCAAAAATATTCTACAACCAGAATACGGTATTTTGTAACATAAAAAAGCTAAAAGATATAATGCAACCTTTTTTCCATAGCCAATGAGAATAATTAATGTGGCTTGGTTTAGAAGTATAATGCTGTGTATATCAGTGGACAATTAAAGTAAAGGCTAAACCTTTTTTAATTAAAGTAAAAAAGAGGTTTATACCTACCGACTCTGTGCACAGAGCAGCCACTTCCCTCCTCATCTGGAGTTCCCCACAAACACTGTCCGCTCCCCTTCTGCTGCATGTGCTTGCTATGGGGACACGCGTGCAGGCGAACTCAAAAGCCAGATTGTGTGTGCCCATAGACACACACAGCATAGCTTGGCCCTGTCGCCCGCTCCCTCCTCAAAGGGTTTAATTGACAGGAGCAGGAACATGCAGAGAATCCATTAAGGTGAACAACCTTTAGTGTTTATGACCACTTTAAGCATCATTTTCTCAATTTTATAATTCCTTCTTGGCTGATCCAAATATATTGTGGGCTCAGTTTTTTACACATTTTGGCAACTTCCATTGGGCATTGGCATATTTATTCCATTCTTATAGATTTGGAAAAAGCAAATCAATCGTTCCCTTCAAATCAAAAATAACAAAACCACAAGAGTTTCAAAATTCTGCCACAGTTGAAGGACATGAATGCTTTTCCTTTGGCCAACCATTTAGCCTGACATTTTTTATAGGGGTATCAGAATTTGAAAAGTTAAGATTTCTGTGCTTTAGGAAAAATCAAAAAATGCTAATCGTGCCTAAGACATACCCTGTAAAACATACCCTTTTTTTTAATTCCTCCTGAAAAATAGCAGTTCCTGTCTCTTGCCACTGCACTGCTGTGCCTATAGTCTTCTAG
This sequence comes from Lithobates sylvaticus, assembly GCA_028564925.1. Taxonomy (NCBI): domain Eukaryota; kingdom Metazoa; phylum Chordata; class Amphibia; order Anura; family Ranidae; genus Lithobates; species Lithobates sylvaticus. Next base: position 494,070,470 of record CM053027.1, on the reverse strand, counting down.
CTGTATATCTGCAGTGTGAAATCCTAAAGCACTCTGCCTGTGACTACTTGTATCACAAGCAGTAAAAACATAGTTCATGCTCAACTCAGAGAACATGGTACCACATCCCTTGCTTGTGTCACAAATTTTGGAGTAAAATTTGGTGTTGTTTACTGTTTTACTTACTAGAGAGTAGAGCTGCACGATTAATCGTTGAAGCATTGAGATTGTGATTCAACTCACTATCCCAAAATTGCTTTTTCCTGATTCTATGTAACAAGTGCAGAGAGTTATCTGCTCACTGACAGCTGACAAAAAAAAAAAAAAACAACAGGCAGCCTGACAAGTTTTATCACATCGCTTAGGCGGAGATAAAGAGAAACATTGTAACATATACCGTAGTTCTTTTAGATCATCGGAATGAACTTCGGTCTGTAAATTAGGTCAGTTTAACCACTTAATAAAATAAAAGATTTGCCCTGGGACTTTAAATGAAGTGGGCACCATTTCCACCAGTAAGCATAACAGTAGTAAATACAGTATAACATTTATTCAAGTAAAATTGTTACATGCATAGATATCACCAACAATTGGCAATTTAAAAGGGATACATAAACATGGAGTATTGGTACATAAATGTAATAACAGTCATAGTACACTGGCATCTTTAGTATCCGACGCGTTTCGCGAGTCCCAGCTTGCTCTTTAATACTGGTGATATTAGCCCTTTGCCCAGCAGCATCACTAGGGTTGGTGTCACCTGGTGCAGTAAAACAGGGTGTCACCCCCCAATAATTTTTTTTCCATATAACACTCCATAGAAAGCTAGCCTGCCACAGTGCTCTGTCCTGCCGCCACAGAGTGACAGCAAGAACAGGACAGAGCAGTAGACACTGGGCAGGCTAACGCATTAGGATCTCTCGTATCTAGCCTGCCACAGTGTCCTGCAGGGCGCTGGGCAGGCTAGTTTTAGGCCAGCAGCGCACGGTCAGGGTGCGCACCCCAAGCCGCCCCCTGTAAATTATGCAGTTTTTCAATGCACCCCTCACGTTGTGCAGTTTCCCAACCCTCCCCCTCTTCAGAGTGCACACCCTGATACCCCTAAACTTGTCCTGCTCCCCCTCACCTTGTGCAGCTTCCCCACGCTTCCCCTCTTCTGGTGCACCCCGATAACCCCCATCTTGTCCTCCTTCCCCCCTTCACCTTGTGCACCTTCTTCTCACCCCTCCTCCCCACCTTGTGCAGCTTCCACATGCCCCCACCCCTTATGCACCCCCACCTTGTCCTCCTCTACCCCCTCCCCCACGTTTTGCAATATCCTCATGCCCCCTCTTGTGCCCCCCCACCCCTACCTTGTCCTGCTCTACCCCTCTCACCTTGTGCAGCTCCCCCCCACCACTCACCTTTTGCAGCTTCCCCATCCTCCCCCTGAAAAACCGTCACCTTGTCCTTCTCTCCCCCTTGTGCAGCTTCCCTTCCCCCCATATCTTGTGCGCCCCTCTTTCCCCCTCACCTTGTGCACCCCCACCACCATGTGCAGCTTCTCCATCGCCCGTGCTCTACCTCACCTTGTCCTCCTTTTCCCCCTGGACACTGGTAGCACAGGGGTCCTGCACTGCACACAGTACATGCTGTGGTTCTCCAGCTTGAGGTAAATACAGTTGGAGATCAGTCACCTGGCTGTGGGCTGGTGGTATCAGACAGTGTTTGGCCAGCGGTCCCCAGGCAGATGACAGCAGAGGCAGCAGGCTTCACAGTAGAAGATGTGCACTCCTCGTACATGAAGGTGGCCTGCTGTGGCCACTTTGCTCTGTTGGTAGAGGGTGTCATCCATCTGGTGGGTGTCATCCGGGTTTGACTCACACTCCCATAGCAATGCCACTGCCTTTGCCACATGCTTGCTAATTCTGGGCACAATTTCTACAGTTTAGGTCCTCTTTAAGTATATAAAGTTGAGCCTTATTAACTATGTTACTTTGTCTAATTTTCCTTTCAAAAATGTCAAGGCATTACATACATTCTTGCACTAGCATCTCTTGATTGGTAGTTCATTGGGGTATTGAGAACTGGCATGTCCCCAGGTTTTTAAGTCACTACAGTTACAATTTTTTATAGGCATAGCCTCAAACTTTGTTGTTAGCTGGGACAGTGAATCAGTCAGCAGTAAATTAATTTAAGCATGCTTGGGGCAAATGGTAGATCTAGACTAAAAGGTAAGAAAAAAAAAACAAGGGTAGACTTCATGGACCACTTGGTCTTCTTCACACATCTCATCTCTATGTTTCTGCTTTTTCTGTGTTTCTAAGATTTCTTTTGTGACTATTTTTAAGCGCTTGCGAGCTGATTCTACAATTACTCTTTTCCAATATTTGCCAATGTATTAATAGAAATGTTCACATTTAAATACAGTTATATTCTTTTCTTTTTGGGCATAATTGATCTCTGTCTCTGTCAGTGCCTTTGAGGCTTAAATTACTGCTTTCCATTTCTAGCAGTAACATACCACCAAGTTCTTGTTTGAAGACATCAACCTGAACTGTCTTTTATTTTGACATGTCATAGTATGCTAATATTCAAGCATTGGCAATGAGTTGCTTCATTTGGAGAAAAGTTTTATTTTGTCAAGATTCTCATTCAGCTTTCTTTAAAAGTTCTCTTGGGCAATAAAACATCAGCAAGATGTTTTTTTAATTATTCCATCTGTATTAATGTTTTACAAAATATTTACAAAGAAAATCAAATACATCAAATACAAAATATGTTACAAAAAAAAAGAAAGAAAAAAAGGCAATTACACTTCTAGTTAGGCTTTCCAATTAGACAGAATATCAATGTGTGTGGTCCTAGGGGTAAGGGTAGAATTACAAAGGTGTATGAGCGTATGTGGAGAACGTATTCAATTAGCTGCACAAGACCATGTCCAACATAGACTCCACTGTAATGGGAATTGACCTATGTCAGAGTCCCCAGAGCTTAAGTAATGCTTGAGGGCCTACATTTAGAAGAATCAGCAAGATGTTAAGTGAATTTTGCCAGGTATTGGAACTTGGCTTACTAGAAGTACTTCCAGCTCTGTCTAGTTTTCAGATTTTCTTTTGTGACAGCTGCAATTTTAACTTGACCTGGTTTTAGGTGGGATGAACACACAATGTGGGCAATATCTTTGACCTTTGATTGCTAATAGTGTTCATTTATGTCCCTTTTTGGATATTTCAAATAGAATCATGTTCTTTAACGGTGATGGCAAAAATTAAGAAAACACTGCAGTCTATCCTTTTGAGTTTATAGATACGTTCTATCTACTTTGATTTGGAACATTTCTGGTTCAGACTAAATATAAAAATAAAATATACAAAAGTGTTGTGTTAAATGTTAATATAATGTAGAAAAAAATACTGCACTACCAAAGCAACAAAGAAACAGCTGCTAACACAACAATGTGGCCAATTGTGTAAAAGTATATAGAAAAAAGTGCAGTGCTGAGTGTGCATGTGCATATGACTGAACACATGTATAGTAAATTAATAAGTGAACATTGAATACACACATATACAAATAAAAACAGTGATGCTAGACAAACAAAATAAAAAAGACTCAATAAGGTGCAAGTGCTATAAACTGACTGGTCCTCCCATCAGGGAGCCCCACATGAACACAATGCAACAAAGCAGCAAAGTTCATCAGCATCAGTGTAAAAACTGTACTTACAGCAACGCTTGATAAGTGTAACGAATACAGAACAAAGTCTTGTGTGAATAATCAAAAGTTCTGTGAAGTAAAACACCCGGGACTGTGCTTCCACCACCTAAGGGAGGAGTCGGTACTCTTACCGGATGGTGTGGACACACATGCCAGCCGCGGTGGGTCAAATGCGTGTGGATGGATAATGGAATCTCGGGCCACAATCTCCAAAGGTTGTAAGATGGGGACACATACGTCAATCGATATCGGTGAGGAAAACAGACCCTGGTTGGATACAGGAACCCAAGCCTCAATCTTCCAAACCCTGATGTCCACAGTTCTCTCATCCACCAAACGATGTAAAATGGGATTCATAAAAAAGAAGAGAGCATCCACATGGCATAGATCAAAAATGTATACATTTATTTAAAAAAAATTCTGAGCATCTTAATGAGACACAATGTACAGTACAGGGATAGGAGCAATTGTAGACACTAACTCAGGTTGAACTGGATGGACTGGTGTCTTTATTCAACCTTACTAACTATGCAACACTTATTTAGTGCTAGCAGGCTGTTTATGTTTATGACATAGACATATTATTTTCATTCACAGGTGTCTACAGTTGCACACACAGTTTTTAAAAGTTTTTTGCACATCCTTGCATTCATCAAGGATATTTTAGCTACCAACTTCACATCATTCTCTACAGACAATTCTCTATAAGCAGCCAAGCTCCGAGCCCCGACAACAGGTTAGCCATGGTATTTACTGTACACTATACCATTTACTGTGAGGTATTACAGTATGAAATGTCAGCCTATGTTTTGTTCTTTGTAGGTACAGGTGAAAATCTGCACGTCTTTTGCATCCAAGTGCTCACAGCCATATTCATAAAGCTTGTCATTGATATGACTGGCTCTAAAAGCTTTGCCTATTGAAATCCATATCACGTTCATGTGTGTCCCTTTTGCAAATGACTACCTTTGCTTTTTTCCCTATTTAAGTTTTTACATGAAAGCTTGATCAGGTTGACTTTCTTATCGAATTTACAAAGGCAGATTATCTACTAGCATTGATAAAAGTCAATTATCAACTAAAATGGTTATCAGTATTAGATGCAGAATCAATATCCAGCACATTTTTAAACCATTATATCTTTCTTGTATTTGTGACACGTGTGACCTATTACAACACACTTTTGTCGTTTACAAAAATTTTCTACATAGAATCACATATTATTTTATTCCGCTGTGCTTGTCTGGGGGAAGTAGTGGGTGCCTCTCTTATCTCATGCCCTTTGTCTGATTCAGCCATGAGTTTTAAATGTGCCTGAACAAGCTCTTGAAATTTTTCATTATTAGTGACTTTGATTATGGCAAGTCTAACTTCCATATTGGGGAGTTTGATCCACATAAATTTCGGGCATAAATTACTTTAGTAGTCTTAGTGAAATTTTAATTTGTTAGAATCTCAGATCCATCACAAAGGTCTCAGAAAGTTTACTGATACTTTGCACTCTTTTCTAGAATTGTAGTCTAAGCTTTTATTGTCATAAACTGATTAACATGTAAGGTCTAAACTGAGCACTTTTATGATGTATCTAAATATATATTTTTTCACCTGAAGTTTCTAAAGGGGCTTCCAAATTCCAAAAATGCCCCCAGCAAATCCCCTTTTGAACACGGGGGTGCTTAGATGTCTATCCCCTCCCCCCTACATGAGTACACGGGACATAGTATCTCTAGTTAGTCATTTACTAAAAAAAAAAAAGGAAAGGAAATAAATAAAAACACCCACACACCCAAAAAGTCTCTAATGTAAATGATGATGAGTAACCTCCAATGATGTTTACTCACCGACAAAATGACTCATTGTGACCGATGATCTTCACCCACAGTTACTCTCTTCACAAATAACAGGCCCCCAGTGCTGCTAGAATGTAAATACTGTGGTGGGGATTCAGGGTGATTTAATTGACTAAATTTACCCTATTTGGTCAATTACATCACCCAAGATCCTTTGCTTACCAACAAAAGCTGGTGGGGGATATACTGTATCATTTGGATGCAGTTGTGATTCCACTGCTAAATGACAAACTCCCTGTTAGTTGACAGATGCTGGCATCATACTGTACATCATACTGCATCCGCAACTTCACGTGCAATTTTAGTGCATCCCCCAAGCATTTTTACATTGGTACATGCCCCCCATGGCAGTGCTGAACTATCTATTCCTTTTTTCCAACAAAAGCTTTTAAATTGGCCTGGAAAAAATTACAGAAAAAAACAAGATTCAGCCCCCATAGACTTCAGTGGGGTTTAATGCTATATTCAAGTTTAGCTGATTTTTTCCTAGGTTTGCCAAACCTACTGAGGACAAAACTTTGGTTCCCTCATCCCTAGTTAAATTTGACATTTCAAGCATTATGTGATGATAATGCTTGCTTTATCAAGAAATAGAAAATATTTAAGCGTTTTTAATGCCCAATCCACACACCGTTTTATAAGGAGAAAAAGTTTAGGTGTTGAGATAAGTTAAGCTTTCGCCTGGAAAAAGCAAGGGAAGATCCAGCTATTACATAGCCACTCTGCAGAAACACTGTTACACTTTTTATTTAGTTATTTCACCCTAGTGGAGCTTTTGGTCCTTAAATGGGAATAGACACAGTACTTTTTGCTCTTCAAATTTTCACTGCTTGCTACCTAATAAAAATATATTTTTATCATTTATAGTTAATATTTATTCTTTTTTCAGATTTCTAAACCTCAGTACAAAGCATTTTCCTCAATAAGCTCCTAAAATATATTAAACTTTTGCATTATCCTTTTCAATTCATTTTATCCCTGGCAAATTTCCAATCCCTAACTAGGCTGAAAGATATTCACATGCGACCGATGGATCTGATGGAAATTGTGAAATGATCCCTTGTCATTGTATTGCTGCTTGGAGCTGCTTCATTTTGCAAGATTTCATGCTTCAGAGCCAGAGAAAAAGAACGTGGCATACTGAATGGAATTATGCTTTCAAGGAATAGGTTATATAAAATAGACAAAAGTCTGGCTAACTCTCAGGAATAGCCCATCATGGAATTTTTAACATGTTCATGTTGTTCAAGGAGTCCACCCTGTTGGTAAGGTCCACCATTATAATAGCACAGGTGTACGTCTGATGCACATGGGAAGAAACACAGTAATTCAAGCTGTGCATAGTTGCACTCTCTTTACATCTATGAGAAATATTAGTTTCAGATGGGATGGTCTTTAACCATCTAAAGCCCCATACACACGGTCGGATTTTTGCATGGATTCTGTCCGATCGGACAATGTTGTTGAAAAATCCGACCGTGTGTATGCACCATCGGACAGTGTACGTCGTATTGTCCGACGGACAAAGTCCTATCTCCTGCTGGATAGATTTTCCGACAACGCGGTCCGATCACACCAAATCACACCAAATCCGATCGTGTGTATGGTAGTCCGACCGGACAAAGTGCTACGCATGCTCAGATCACATTACAAGACCAAAGCTATTGGCTACTAGCCTCTACGTAGTCCCGTCGTAGGCAACAAACGTCACCACGTTCAGAATGATCAGATTTTCCGACAACTTTGTCCGACCGTGTGTACGCAAAACCAACATCGGACAAAGTACGACGGACATGATCCGACGGACCTGGTCCTCGGATAATCCGCGCGTGTGTATGGGGCTTTAGTGTGTATCCAGATTTTCTACAACATAGGTGTACCAACAGTCTTGCTAAATATTTTGTTTTGCTCCCCTATCTGGGTCTTTGCTTGCTCGTTTTTACAACCGGTGCTAACTCTTCCTTTACATTTTGTGAAAATATGTTGTAATGTCTTTTCTGGCTTTGGAACTGACCTCTCCCTGTGGTGCACTTTGTTGTAGTTAGGTAAGCCAGAAGAGTAATTGTACTAAAAGGAATTGTTAAAAACATTAAGTATTGATAAAGTGACCTATGACGTGTAAAAATTATGTCCCCAACTGAATGTTGAGAAAATGTTGAGGAAATTTATGAGAGGTGAATTTATCATAGTAGTTTATTGGACACAACTGAGCTATAGGCTGTGAATGCCTCCAACAGACTGAAAAGGAGTAGGACAACAATATATTCATAGATTGCATGCTGTCTCTGATGTAATGGGACAGGAATTAGTAATAGATTTAATCATTTTATTCTTTGTACTTAAGCAAACTATATATTGACGAGGCCCTAAATTATGGGTATCACATCAATAGTTAGTTTGTGGTATAGACAAAAACAAGGATGTTTGGACTTTTGAGGTACCAAAGTATTACAACTATAGATTTATATAAAAATATACAAATTTGTTTTAATAACATATAAAAAGACACATCTCCACTAAAACTGGAGAGTGCAAAATAGAATGCAACTGTGCATGGTAGCCAATCAGCTTCTAACTTCGCTTGTTCACTTAAGCTTTGACAAAAAAACGTGGAAGCTAATTGGTTTCTATGCTGCACTAGAATTTGCACTCTCAAGTTTCAGTAAATCAACCCCATTGTTAAATGTTACATATATTGAATGACTCCATCCCTTGGCATCCCTGTACCATGTAGATAGTACTTAATATATCAGTTACAACTGAATAAAGCATAACACCAAAACGTAATGCCTATACATAGTTTGAAATAAATGATGCTAAAATGGACATTGGGATCCTGATTCTTTAATGCGTTTCTCAGGCGTAATCCACTTACTCAGGAGGATAAGGGAGATCACTTTTGTGTAAGTATATATATAAAATAATAAAAAATATAATCATATACATACAGTATAAAAAGACACAGTATAGTACAGTATAATTCATAAACACTTTACAGCAAAAGTTAATGATTTCAAACGTTAGTGTTTGCTACATACTGTACTTAAAAATAGGTTCCAGGATATGTGGACTGAAAGTGATACTAAACAGAGAAGTGTTCATTGCCATAATTAAATGACATTAATCATATATATCATGCCACTGGACTTGTTTAAAAAAAAAAATCCTGTAAGTACCTTATTCTTGCAGCACTGTTGTGTGGTCATGTGACCTTTCCCTGTTCTTTAGCATCTGAAGGGAAAGATCTTTGGGAGGGGCTTCTATTACTTTGCTGATGTATGCTCTCTATAGTATGAGTCTTTGTCTGGCCAGACCTGATTGGTGCTGTGCCAGTCGCATGACTAAAAAAACTGTTTTAGAAGAGCAAATTTAAATTTAATTATACATTTCAAAAACTGTTTTACAGCTCCCAGTAAATCTTTATTGAACATCAACTGTGTGGAGACGTGGCCGAGCCAGGATGTAGAAGGACGTATCTGAGCGAGCTCCGCTGATCATTCTGCAGTATCCTGCCGATATCTCCGCCATCCTGCTCTGCATTGTTTCAGGAACATTAGCCATCTCTCCTCCCTCTCTGCTACAGCCTGCTACCTACATTGTTACTATCCGCCATGGCTAAGCGGACACAGGGCATGCACTTCCAGTGGGACACCCCGAGACAAGATGCTGACTCCCGCCCCGCTCGGCCAAAGAGGCTGCACAAAGGCTATTCTCTAAGGGATCAGGAATCCTCCGATACCCCCGCTGATGGATCTGGGGGAACCCGAACCACCAAAGGATTGGGGAGACTTGGATGGCACTCCACGTGTGTTTTCAGCATCTGAAGCCTCTACACATGTGAGTACCCTTAACACACAATCCCAGGCCTCTAATGTAGGGGCTGCTGGACATCAGGCCGGTACAGATCTTGAGCCTACACTCAGAGACATATTTGCAGCATTCACTACATGTAATACCTCTATAGCTGATTTTACAGGGGAAGTAAAGGGCATGAAAATGGAAATAGCTCTGGTGAGACAGGACATGCAGAAGCTGCGGGAGCACATGGCTGCAGTTGAGGGTAGAGAAAGCACATTGGAAGATGAATGGCAGCCCCTGCAAATACATTCACTCCATGGCATCTGAATCCACTGCACGATTGGAAGATATGGAGAGCCGTCTCCACCACAATAATGTGCAGTAGGCATCCTAGAAAAAGCTGAAGGAAAGAACCCGGTTGCTTTCATTGAGTTATGGCTGACTGACAAATTTGTTTGCAGTGGAAAGAGCACATAGGGTGCCTACGTGAACGCCACCGCAGGGAGCCCCACCTAGGCCCTTTCTATTTTGTCTCCTTAACTACAGAGACAGGGATGCTATTTTATCGCAAGCCAGAAGAGCTGAGTCTCTTAAAGTGGATAATGCCAAAATCTCGCTGTTCCACGATTTCTCAACTGAGATTCAGAGACAGAGGGGAAAATACCTTGACATTAAAAAAAGGCTACATGCACTTGATGTGAAATATTTCATGCTGTACCCCTTTTGTTTGTCTTGAGCAGCAGGTGGACAGGGAGGGACTCTTTATTTTCCTATTTTGTAAGCTGAAAGGGGTTACATGTATTGTGGCAGCTATGTCTGTCCCACCGCCCTTTTCATCAGACTCGCTCAAGAAACGCAATTTATGGCATTACATCCCAGGATCCCTGTACTGGCACTAGGAGATTTTAATAACGTCCTAAACCCACAGTTAGACAGACTGGCTGCTCATCCTGGTAATACTCCCCATGCAACTAGCAGAACACCATTTGCTACTCTGGTCAGTGAGTTGGGGCTGAAAGATGTATGGCGTGCACGAAATGCTATTGTAAAGTGCTACACTGCCATTCAGCCACACATGGAGGTCTATCTAGGATAGATATGGGATTTGGGAACCGGGTCCTGCTCCCCTATTTAACAGACTCAGCCTATGAGCCTAGATTGATTTCGGATCACTCGCACTTCTGGGTATGCTTAGATATAGCAGATAGGCCCTCCCGCCCACTGTGGCGAGTAAACCCATTTCGGTTGACGTTGTTTTCCAGATCAAGATACTAAAGCAATGGCTCTAACTGACTTTCTGCAGTTTAACCAACATTCCTCTAGCAAGGCTATAATATGGGATTCCCTGAAGGTATACCTTAGGGGGTTCCTAATAAGGGAAATTATAGGCATAAAGCGCAGATCACAAGAGTGGGAAGATACAGTCCGCTCCAAGTTGCAGCATAGAGAAGCAGCATATGTAACCGACCCCTCTCCAGTCACTCATGCTAGTTGGGTGGAGGCTCATTCTCTGTAATATACTATGGTAATGTCAGCAGCTGAAAAAATAAGATAGTTCCTCCAACAGAACTACTTTGAAGAAGGGGAGAATACAGGGCAGCTACTAGCTATGGTTGCAAAAAAAAAAACAGAAAATCAAAGGCAATAGTTGCTGTAAACGGCCGTTGTCGGTGGTGGGTCGCGTAAACTTAATAAAGATGGTGTGGGCTTCACAGCTCCTATATATCTTTCACAATTTGCCCATGTGGATCTCAAACAAGTAGTTTAAGTGTATTGACACCCAATTTCGAGATCTGATATAGAGACGAGGACAGGCCCGGATAAGTCTGATTACTTTCCAGTATGGCAGGGATCGGGGGGCCTGGCGGTCCCTCATTCAAAAATGTATTTTCTGGCTTCCCAGCTGCAACAGCTTGCGCGCTGGGGGACAGAGGAAAACATGTACCCAGCTGCTCGGCTGGTATCACAAACTAGTCCTGAGTTCATGGCTATATCACATTTGGAATTGGACCTCCCAGGCATCCCCCACTCTTCGCCTACAGCGGATATGCTTAGGAAAGTGTGGAAAACAACTAAAAAAGCACTATCCCTGTCGGGCCCGATGGAGTTTACTCCATTGTGGCATAACCCTAACTTTGTGGAATTAAATAAACTAGAGGGGTTCTCCCTATGGAAAAGGCAAGGGATACGGTTCCTCCACCAACTGTATTTTGCTGGTACCTTGAAAGCTTTCGAGCAATTACACAATTCATTTATGCTCTCCCACGGTCAGTTCTATCATCTCCAGCTTCGGCATGCCCTACAGGCCCAGGAACAAGTGACACCTCTGTCCCTATCTTCTTCCCCAATGATACAAGATCTCGTCCAGGCCATTTCCTGCAGGGGATTAATCTCTAACATATATTCTGTACTAATGTCAACCATCCAGATTGCCTATTTACTTAAAAGTAGGTTCTCATGGGTTGCGGCTATAGGGGAGATAGATGATGACCACTGGGATATGGCATTGGAATCCCTCCCAGTGATCTCGGTTTCTGCCTCTCAGAAACTGTCACAGCTTTTTATTCTCCATAGGTACCCCAGCCAAATTGTTTGCATGGGGCAGACGAGACTCCCCTCTGTGTCCAAAGTGTGCAGTCCATACAGGTGACTTCATTCATATGGCCTGGAGATGCCCTAAGCTAGCGAGATACTGGACTTGAGGTTGTCCCAACCATTTCCGAGGTAGTCCAGCTCCCTATCCCATTGGTATGCCTGTTGGGGGCAATAGATGAAGAGATGTACATTAGGGGTATTTATCCTATGGTTTCAAGATTGTTGTATTTAGCCAGGAAGATGGTTGCAAGATTATGGATGTCTCATGCAGCACCTACCAAAGCCCAATGGATACAGAATGTCAACACCACCCTCCTCAGAGAGCAACTAACCTATTGTCACTGCAATGCGGCTAGGAAGTTTGATCTTATTTGGCATAACTGGTTGAATAATACTTCTGTGGCTTCAGCGCAGCTGGTTAGAGATAGACTGCTGCTATTATAAGCCTTATGGGAAATACCGTAGATGGCTACCTGAGTTTAGGGCATCAACCATTTGATAATATGTGCGTTGAGGAAAGAGTTAACCTAACAAGCCCACTTTTAAACTTAGGTGGACTTTCTGGTTCACCCACCTTATAACCTCTTCGTAGATGGCCCTGGGGCGGTGGGAAGAATAAAGTAAAATGCTTGTATTTGTTGTTATGTTTTTTTTTCATATTTATATTTTTATTTATTTTCTTTTCAAACAAAACAGGGAAAGTACAGATAGGCAGGGTACGATCAATACGGTACAGCCCTAAAAACAAATAATCCGTGACTTTCATAACTTAATATAACCTTTCACAGTTACAATCTGCTCTCTAGTCTGAGAAATCCCGATGATTCCCTTATCCTTTAACTTCTGTACCTTTTCTTATTGTTAGGGGTTCCTCGGGTAGTTTCCTTTTGGTCCCCCCTTTCCCCCTTGTAAGAATACCTCCCTCCCTTTTACCTCTCTATTTGCCCTGTTGTTATCTTTTATTTCTCTTGTTTTATATGCCGCTATCCTCCACATGTATCTCATTGATTGTATTTATACAATGCGTGCCAACCTGTATTACTGGAAATTTGACTTTGAAATGTTGTATACAGTGATATGACTAATGCACGTATTGTATTCTTGTCTGTTGGCAATAAAAATAGTTTTGATTAAAAAAAAAAAAAAATAAGAACATCAAATGTGTATCTTTTGTGCATTAATATGTAGTAGGCAGAGTCAGAGATGAATGACACCAGCTTTCATTTTGTTCAGACGGCATCTGCATTCAAGGCTCTTTTTTACTTTACTGGTATTAGCAATTACATTTGCTATATTTAATACAGATTGTGGCAGTGGGGCCCTGTGCTACCTATAAGAATGTTGGTTTACACCAGATTTTGGAGAGGCATGCACTCTGATTGCACAGCTGTGTGCTGGGCTATTTAGTTGTTACCTGACTATGGCTCAGGGCTCCACCCAACAGACAGAAAGTCTGTGCATGGTGTCAGGTGGACTCCCATTCCTCTGAGATGAGTCAGAGGCTACATAGGGCAGCCATAGCATGCATGTCTGCAGGCAGGGGAGGGCTGGCGGCCTTAGGCCTGGGGGGCAAGTCCAGTCAAGTGGCACATAGAACCGGTGGTGGCAAAGTGATGGATCAGGAAAACAATCTCTAAGGTTTTTCATGATCACAAAGGTGGGGGGGGGGCAGGGAGGACAATGTGGCCCTCTAGGGCCTGTGGGGGACTTGTACTACCATTGCCTCCAGGAACTAAACCGCAAGAAAGTCCCTGTATGAATCCCTCAGAGCTGAGGACCTGACCCCCCCCCTCTGCAACTAGTGACGAACTACAAGTCCCAGCATTAACCCCTGAGATCTAAGGACGTGTCCCCCTAGATCCCATGGGTTCATGCTGTGCCCTGTAGTCCTTCACTAGTGGGGGGGGACAGGGGTGTGTGATACATCCTGAGCTCTGAGGGGTTTAGGCTGGGACCTTTAGTCCCTTCACTTTTGGGGTGTTACATCCCAAAAAGTAAAGGACTACAAGTCCCAGCATGAACCCCGGCTGAGATTTAAGGATGTGATCTCCTCCTCTGCTGCCGGCTCATGCTCCTATGACACACATATGTTCTAATTCATTCACTGCTCCCAACCTCACCTCAGGTTGACCATAGGCTCTAATAGGCTTCAAAATAGGGTGGACTCGAAGCGCAGAGCATTGTGCTCAGAGCCCACCCAGGTGTGTTAGAAAAGCAAATGAATATTTGCTTTTCTAACACTGAACCGCCTCTCTGCCAATCAGGAAGAGCGGGTCTGATATCCGTCACCTGATTGGCTGAAAGGACAGGCGCTCCTATTGGATGTCTAGCAGGAGGAAAAGCATGGAGTAAGCATAGAGAACACAGGAGCCGCTGCCTGTCCCACAGCTCCCCACCGTCACTCGCTGCCTGACCTGCCACCAAGATGGGGTAAGTGCCTGTCACAGCGGGCGAGGTGGGGTGCTGGTTAAATGCCGACGGGGGGTGGTGGGTTAACATTGGCTGCATTTGATGGGGCACAGTGAGGCTGCATTTGATGGGGCACAGTGAGGCTGCATTTGATGGGGCACAGTGAGGCTGCATTTGAAGGGGCACAGTGAGGCTGCATTTGATGGGGCACAGTGAGGCTGCATTTGATGGGGCACAGTGAGGCTGCATTTGATGGGGCACAGTGAGGCTGCATTTGATGGGGCACAGTGAGGCTGCATTTGATGGGGCACAGTGAGGCTGCATTTGATGGGGCACAGTGAGGCTGCATTTGATGGGAACAGTGGCTGCATTTGATGGGGCACACTGAGGCTGCATTTGATGGGGCACAGTGAGGCTGCATTTGATGGGCACAGTGAGGCTGCATTTGATGGGGCACAGTGAGGCTGCATTTGATGGGGCACAGTGAGGCTGCATTTGATGGGGCACAGTGAGGCTGCATTTGATGGGGCACAGTGGCTGCATTTGATGGGGCACAGTGGCTGCATTTGATGGGGCACAGTGGCTGCATTTGATGGGGCACAGTGGCTGCATTTGATGGGGCACAGTGGCTGCATTTGATGGGGCACAGTGGCTGCATTTGATGGGCACAGAGGCTGCATTTGATGGGGAACAGTGGCTGCATTTGATGGGGCACAGTCAGGCTGCAATTGATGGGGCACAGTCAGGCTGCAATTGATAGGGTTTTTTTTCCAGTATTTTCTAGTTTGCCCCCCCCCAAAAAAAAAAAAAAAAAACATTTTGAGCACCAGCCACCACTGAGAGAGAGACAACGCTCCAAATTGTCCGCACAGAGAGACCACTCTTCAAGAAAATTGCTTGATTCCTTTATCAACACAGTAAAGCCTTGTACACACCACTAGTATTTTTTGCTCAATCCAGTAGTTGAACAAAAAAAAAAAAAAACTGACAGCTCTGGTTGGAGCTGCTGAGCATGAGCAAAAGTGACCTGAGCATTGATCACTTTTCAGTGGAGTGGCAGTGCCTGCTGCAAGTGTGTACAAGCCTTTGGGCGCACACCGGTGTGCTGCGGTGTACAGTTTTCCTTAGCCGAAGTCCCATGGGCTTCTTTTAGGTGCTGCGTTTTTGCTGCAGTTTTTTTTATAGCGCACCAAAGATGCAGCATGCAGCTGTTTTTGTGCACTTTCAGAAAATGCAGCAAAAATGTGCAAAGTAATAGAAGTCTATGGGACTGGGGGAGTAACATGCAGGAAGACAGTGAGATCACCAACACTGCAGCAGACCAGTGTGAGCCCACTACATAGTACATATGACCAGGTACTGCACAGGCTGATGAAAGAAGCCTCCTTATCTGCAGAGAGAGGGGGGGAGAGGAATTTGAGAGAGAGAGAAGGGGGAGAGGCCGGTCACAGCTCACTCACTTGGAAGGAAGGAGGCAGCCGGCAGAAGGTTTAGGCTCGGTTATCAGCTTCCAGAGCGTCCCATACAGATCACAGACGGATCTCAGTTTGAATGTTCCCGCCCACACGTGCTATTCACAGACGCAGCACACAGGCTGCCCAGAGTGTGGGCGGGAACAGTGAGAGAGGGGGCTGGAGGAGGCAGAGCAGATCCACCCTCTTCCATTCGGCTGTGCTCACTCAGTCTGAATGGACACAGACTGTCAGCTCAGAAGCAGGGAACAGCACTGTGACAGGACAGATGTCCGCTCACAGGACTAACGTTCCTGCATGTTTCTGGGCTGTTATCCAGCCCTGCCAGCCTCCCTCCGGAGTCACCTGGGCAGTAACGCTCGGCCAACTGCGCATGCTCAGTTCTCAGCTGGCAGCCCAATCGGCCTTTTTATGGGGAATCAGAGAGCGGCCTGGGGGGAAATTGCATCCCTGCCCCCCGGCCCAGCCCGCCCCTGTCTGCAGGAGGCAGATGTAGTTTGTGACAGAGCAGCAAGGAGCTGATCGGGGGTAAGCTAGGAGAGACCTCGACTCTAAGAAACTCTTTTGGTCTGAGGAGCAGACCTGAGGCCTGAAGCAGCTGTGTGGCAAGAGTAAGCCAGGAGGCTGAAGGATTTTGATTGTGCAAGATACAGTAATGGTGGAACCCCCTGTGTGGGCTACTGATGTCTTGTGTGCACTTTTCTGATCTTTTAAATAAAAGTGGGCTACCAAGCCCTTAAAAATACAGTTTTGGACTGGCACACTCATTGAAAACGCACCTACCGCTTAAGTCTGATCACCCCAATCTTACAAGATTTATATTAAAACTAAGTGTTGTGAGTTTCTTAGTTGATGTAATAAATCAGCATACTATTTCCCGCCCCAAAATGTTTAGCAATAGGAGGATTTGGAGAAGGAGGAGAAGGAGGGAGGGATGGGACTGTCATTTACCACTGTGTATACACCCACATGTGTGACTCTATACTCATGTGGGCTGCACACATAAGAAAAAGGGGGAAATAAAGGGTTTAGAAGGGAACTGAAATATAAGCATGCTCTGTAAAGGACACCAACTGATCTACACAATCTCAGCCTGCAGAGAAGATAGGAGGGACAGCTGAAGGCAGGATCAACCAGGTATATTTCACTCTACACAAAACAAATGCTTTAGTGGCTTTATGAGTACGCATACTCTGTTATATAATGTAATGTAATTATGTAATGAGAGTTTTTCTTAATCTGGGTTTAATGACACTGTAAAAACACTTTGTCTGGGCCTACCTTAAAGTAGAACTTCTCACAAAAGGAGCATGAATACAAGCATTGTATTAGTAATCCTGCAGGATCCTGGTGTGGTTTTCTCCTGATTGGCCTAAGGAAGGAGCACACATGCTCAGAACGCAAAGCCACCTCCTCTTACCCTGCACCCGGAAGTGACGTCATCTCCGATCTCCCCTGTGTTCCCCGCTGTTCCCAGAGGCTGCGAATGCTGGATTCCACCTGCAGAAGCTGTCAGCTGCACTCCAGAGACACAGACTTTTAGGAGAAAACCACACCCGGATCCTGCTGCAGGATTACTACTACAATGCTTGTATTCATACTCCTTTTGTGAGTAGTTTTACAGTTAAGTGCAGTATGGGTAAACCATTTAATGATAAGTCAAAAGTAAAAGTACTCACAAAAGGAGTATGAATACACAGAGATGCTGTGTTTCTTTTCCTTTGTTGCATCGCAGAGACTGCTTCTAGCTCTTTACACTGGCTGCCCTTAGTGTTGGACCATGGATTTCTCTCACCTCTTTCATCTTAAAGATTTTTGCCATGGACTTTGTCCCTCTTATTGAGAGATGTTTTTAATCAAACTCTTTTGATATGTGTACATCTCCAGGGTTTTTCCTCATACGAGCGCTGAGTTCATTTTTTGTCCTTAAGTAGAACTAACATGGCAATGATCAACTGGTCAGTACTACACAATAAAGTGTATAGCGTGGGTCAGTGACGTGGGTCAGGTCTGCGATGTACCACATAGCATATAGAGTACAGCTGTCAGGAGTATGTATCATAGGGTCCCTTACATTACTGGTCAGTGGGAGGGAAAAATGCATCATGTCACTGTGTGTGTGTGGCAGGGGAGAGCATACTGTCAGTAGTCAGTGGGGGAAGAAAATGCCCTTGAATTAGTGGTCCCTGGGTAGAAAAAATACCCAGCATCAGTAGCTAGCATGAGGGGAAAATGTCTTGTGCTTATGGTCAGTGTGAGGAAAGAAATTCCTGGTGTAAAGGTCTATGGAGAGAAGAATGCCTTAATGTTAGTAGTAAGAGGGGTCCATTGAAGAAAAAAACAAAAAACAATGGTGGCCAGGGATGGGGGGATAACTTGGCATCAATGGTGGCTGGAAGGGTGCATTGGAGGGCCAGGGATACCATGATAGAAAGTGGGGGCTGGAGGGGCACACCGAGGGTTAGTGGAGGGGTGAATAAGTACCATGGTGGTCAGTGGGGGCTGTAGGTGTACAGTGTAGGTCAGTGCGGACCAGAGGAGTACAGTGTTGGTCAGTGTTGGCTGAAGTAGTACATTGGTGGTCATTGGGGGCTGGAGGTCTACTGTGGTAGCCAGTAGGGCCTCAAAGAGTACATTGGTGATCAGTAGTTGCTGAAGTAGTACATTGTTGGTCAGTGAGGGGCCAGATGGATACCTTGACAGTTAATGTAGGCTGAAGGGGTATATTGGTGCTCAGTAGGCTGCTCTCTCTCTAAGCAGGAAATCACACTGCCCACAGTTTCTGCACAGAGTAAGAGCTAAGTGCTTGAACAAGTGTTTCTATGCTTCACTCTGGGACACAACCTAGATACATGGGATGCCTGGGCTGTGTTTTAATTCCAGGACAGTCTCACAGAATCCCGGACAGTTGGCGGGATATGCACTTAAGGTGGATTCAAGGCAGAGGATTGTTCCTCTAAAAGGCTGATTGAGGGACCCCTTTAGAAATGTACTTCTTTCAACCAGGACACTCTGCCCTGTGAAGCTGAGTATCCTCCTGACGAGGAGTCACTTATCACTAGAACTTAAAATATAATGACCCTAAACACAATTATAGAGAAATGTTATATACCAGGCTTTGTGAGAAATGCTATTTACCAAATGTTTTGAGAAATGCTATGTACCAGGCTTTGTGAGAAATGCTATGTACCAGGCTTTGTGAGAAATGCTATATATGTACCAGGATTTGTGAGACATGCTATATACCAGGCTTTGTGAGAAATGCTATATACCAGGATTTGTGAGAAATGCTGTATACCAGGATTTGTGAGAAATGCTATACTCTGTGATTCTGGGCTGTATACTCTGCTGTGATTCTGGGCTGTATACTCTGCTACGATTCTGGGCTGTATACTCTGCTACGATTCTGGGCTGTATACTCTGCTACGATTCTGGGCTGTATACTCTGCTACGATTCTGGGCTGTATACTCTGCTACGATTCTGGGCTGTATACTCTGCTACGATTCTGGGCTGTATACTCTGCTACGATTCTGGGCTGTATACTCTTCTGCGATTCTGAGCTATATTCTCTGCTGTGAGTCTGGGCTGTAGAGTGGGTGGATGCTATAAGGGGTGGGGCTTCTAAGTGGGAGTGGTCAAAAAGGAGGGGCGGGTCTGGTGCCCCTCCATCCTAAAACTTCACCAGCCGCCACTGATTAGTACATTGTAGATTTTATTTGTAAAACACCCCTTATAAAAGAAATGATAAAGTTATGCTTCTGACCCATTCTACTGTACTCAGAATACAATAAACCCATACTCTACTGTGTTTCTGAGAAAGTTGTTAGTTTATTTACTTCTAAATACTGTTTGCAGGTCTTAAATTATTATGACAGTTATTATTGATGGCATGCTTTGAATGTATAGGTTATAGGAACCAATTAAATGGATGGGGTTAGCTCCACTTTAAGCAGTTACGGCAACAATGTGTTTTTTTTTTTTTTCACTTTTGGGATAAAGGTTTTACATAATTGAATTAAAACTGATCATTGTAAGCACCCCTGTCAGCAGTAAATGATTTGTCTCAACCATCTATCTACTAATTTTGCTGGACAGCTTGGTCTTTGTGACAGCTTAATCTTACTGACTGGCACCAGTGAACATAAAGCTAAAATCTCAGAGAACCGGTAAGCTGCAACATATAAAATTTTTGTCTTTAGGTTTAACCACCTGATTACTTTGCACTTAAACCCCCCTCGTGACCAGACCAATTTTCAGCTTTTGGCGCTGACGCACTTGGAATGACAATTGCGCGGTCATACGACACTGTACCCAAATGAAATTGTTATAATTTTTTCCCCACAAATAGAGCTTTCTTTTGGTGGTATTTGATCACCTCTGCGTTTTTTAATTTTTTGCGCAATAAACAAAAGAAGAGCGACAAATTAAAAAAAAAAAAAACAATATTTTTTACTTTTTGCTATAATAAATATCCCCAAAAAATATATAAAAAAACTTTTTTTCCTCAGTTTAGGCCGAAACGTATTCTACATATTTTTGGTAAAAAAAAAAATCGCAATTAGCGATTATTGATTAGTTTGCGCAAAAGTTATAGCATTTACAAAATAGGGGATAGTTTTATAGCATTTTTATTAATATTTTTTTTTTTACTAGTAATGGCGGCGATCAGCGATTTTTTATTGTGACTGCGACATTATGGCGGACACATCGGACATTTTTGACACATTTTTGGCACCATTGTCATTTATACAGCAATCAATGCTATTTAAATGCATTGATTGCTGTATAAATGACACTGGCAGTGAAGGGGTTAACCACTAGAGGGCGGGGAGGGGTTAATTATGTTCCCTGTTAGTGATTCTTACTGTGGGGGGAGGGGACTCACAAGGGGAGGAGACCGATCGGTGTGTCTCTGTACAGAGAACACACCATCGGCTCCTCTCCTCTGACAGGACCGTTGATCTGTGTGTTTACACACACAGATCCACGGTCCCGCTGTGTTACCGAGCAATCGCGGGTGCCCAGCGGACATCGCGGCCGCTGGGCACGCGCATCGGGTGCCCAGTGACACGGCGAGAGCGCGCGCGTGCCCCCGGCGGCGTGCGCGCGCTCCCTGGAGTGCACAGAAGGGGAGGACGTCATATGACGTGCTCCCGGCACAACAGATCCGCGCTGTAGCCGTCATTTGGCTATAGCGCAGATCTCAGCTAGTTAATACAGTTTTAGGGTCTGTTATTCTATTACAATTTCTCACATGTCAGTAATGAAACAGCATGATCCAAATGTTTTCTATCAGTTTATCTACTCTAAAGTTGGTGGCATAATTGCTACTTCTTTCATTCAATTACTAATATACAGTATGTAAACTGTAGAAATTCTATAGTTAATGTGGAACTTCAGCCAAATGTTTTTTCCTTGCTGCCTGTGTCCTCATTGGGGACATTGACCCTCACTTTCTGTCTTGGTGACATACAATTACTTATTCAAGAATAATTCCTAAGTGTAGTAGCCCAATCAGAATTGTGCATTCTATTCAGATCTTTCTCACTAATCAGCGCTTAAGAATTAGGATGTCTTTTTTGAATCGCACTGAAAGAGAAGACAAATCCCCAAACAGATGGGATTACTTGAAAAGTTTGCAGACAATTGTCATAATCACAATCGCTTATATAGAAAATAAGACCCCCAAATTAAGTACCCACATCCGACCTTGTCATTTCAGATTGACAGTTTGGGCCGCGTGCTTCTGTGCCTCTTTCCACACATTAAGTTGTGAGGTAATGATGCGGCTGACGTGACGGGCGGCCAGACACTCAGAGCAAGGCTTGGTCCGCACACAGCCGTGCCATCTTGCCAACCAGGAAGTGACTGTCTGATTGTCTCCAGGATCTGGAAGTCCTGTCATAGCTTGGTACCTCATTTGGGGGTCTTATTTTCTAGAGTATAAGCCGAGATTTCAGCCCTTTTTTTAGGGCTGAAAGTCCCCCCCTCGGCTTATACTCGAGTCAGCGCCGTCTGCCTACATGAACAGCGTGTCATGCAGACAGACGAGTTCAAAAGCCGCACCTCCTCCTCGTCCGTGATAAGCGGACACTAATTTTCCCAGCAGTAAGTCAGTGTGCAGTGTTCCGCCTATCACGGACGTCCTGTCATTCTCATCTTATGGACGAGGATGAGAGGATGTCCGTGATAGGCGGAACACTGCACACTGACTGCTTGGAAAACAGAGTGTTCCTCCTATCACGGACGAGGAGGAGGAGGAGGTGCGGCTTTTGAATGTGTAATGGAGCCTTACACGCTGATCGCCAGGATCTGCAATGGGGGACACAGGACATACAGCGATCGGCACAGGAGGAACAAGGAACAAGGAGGCAAGACTGCAATGGTGGACACAGGTGGCAGATCGGAGGAAGGCAGATCGGCACAGGTAGGCTGCAATGGGGACACAGGGGGGGTTTGTACAGGACACAGGGGACATGCAGCTGCAGATGGGCATTTGCTGACCCTCTTTTCCACTTACAGTAGCTGCTGCATTTTTCACCCTCGGCTTATACTCGGGTCAATAAGTTTTCCCAGTTTTTTTGTGGTAATTTAGGGGCCTCGGCTTATATTCGGGTCGGCCTATACTCGAGTATATACGGTAAGCGCAATGACCATAGCAGGCTCATACCCTAGATGATTTCTATTTAGATGAAACGTGTCAGAACAACACCTGTTGCTCCAGCCTGCAGTACTTACCTACTGTATCCAGCCTGCTGCACTTACTGCTGAAACATGCGTCCTGCTGTGTGTAGTCTGCACCCCCATCAGCTCTCCAGGGTCCTACTGCTCACTGCAACTGGTATCTACCTGCAGAAAGATCTCCGGACCTACATCTCTCATCTGTGGCACAGCAGGAAATCCCTGCTTTTTTTGGGCTCCATGTTTCCTGTTAACACCTTCAGGGACACCGAGCACTCAGCCGCAAGGAGAGCCCTCTCAGCATTTCAGCTTCAGGACCAGGTACAGGACAGGTACCACCATCCTAAGACCTTTGTCAACCTCAGAAACAAATGGGTTTTTTAACCGACCCGTGTCCACCAAGCCCTGAAACGCTTTGAGTGTAAATAGCCCTTAAAGACTGATTGAGCTATAAATAAAGCTTCCAGGCTACGACCAGCATTTCCACTGAAACAGATCATGCCTACTCTAAGAAAATTGGTTTGCCACATAACAGAAAACATCAGACAGGTACTTTTTTTAATTTCACGTCTTATTTTCATCACAATGCCTATCTGAAAATCTGATAGAGAATTAAAACATCGTCTCCCTAAGTGAATAGATTCTTTTTTTCTTTCTTTGATGTTATAATTATGTGCTGAAGAGATTTTGTTACTGTCCCAGACTGCACACGACTATTTTATCTACTCCAGGGAAGAGAAAGGAGGCTGGGACCTACAGCAATTATCCAGTTAGGCGTCAATTTTTTTTAGAATAATTTTTTGACAAGCATGGCATGAAGTCGAAGAACAACTGTTTACTGTTCTGCTCAGCTGTAGACAGCATTAGCCATCTACCTCCCAAACATCACAATGTGATTTATTTCTTTTTTTGTTTCTCCAAAAGAGTCTGATTTGAAGGCTCTCTTCAATTATATGTAGTCAGCCAACATGCCATTTTTATCCCACTGAAAGACAGGCAGAAGCTTTGATCTGCTGAGCGCTTCAGCCAGCATTTACAGTATGTCCTTGTTTAATATGATTCCAGCCTCTTCTTTGCCTCACTGAATCTTCCGCATTTTATTTAAGGCTTCTCTACCAACCTAACAGTATATAAAAGAGGTTTGTGTCTTAAATGACACCATTAGAGACAATAATTACTCAGAGCAAGATATTCTATTTTTAAAGATGTACTTTTTTTGCTTAGACTGCATTATTCCAGAAGGGAATTATTTATCTAATCCAGTGTCTAATATATTGGCTGTTCTTATTTTTTTCATCTTTAATAGTGTCATAGTTGTCAGTGTCCTGAGTGCCTTTACAGTTATAATAATATATATTAAAGCATATCTAAACTCAAAAACAAAAATGTAGCATATTGAAACTTATGCTGCATACACACGAGCGGACTTTTCGACGGACTAGGTCCGACGGTCTTCCCAACTGAATTTTGGCGGAGTTCTGACGGACTTCACGAACGAACGGACTTGGCCACACACAAGCACACCAAAGGTCTGATGAGGTACGACCGGACTAGAATAATGAAGTTCATAGCCAGTAGCCAATAGCTGCCCTAGCTTCGGTTTTCGTCAGTCGGACTAGCATACAGACGACCGGGTTTTTCGACCAGGCTCAAGTCCATCGGAAAGATTTGAAACATGTTTTAAATCTAAAGTCTGTCTGATTTTTAGACAGCAAAGGTCCGCTGAAGCCCACACATGATTGAATTGTCCGGCAGATTCGTTCCATCGGACCTAATCCATCGAAAAGTCTGCTCGTGTGTACGCGGCATTAGCAGTCCTTATGTGGTGGCTGAATTTGTTTTAGTTTTTTAAGCTATTTCCTGCTGCTAATACTGCAAATAGTACAATACCCCACTGTATCTATAGATCTGTGGGATCTGCTATATTAGGCAAAGCATTGTGATTGTCTTCAGACACCATGACTGTCACCCTTTTTCCATACTACATAGCCATACTATTTCATGGTTCAGTTATAGTTTTCTATGTCACCTGCAGTGTGCTGATTACTGTCTATTGAGTAGGTTGGATGCAGCAGAGAGGCATTGGATGCTACAAAACTTATTCAGGAAAAAAAAAATTCCAGTCCTACACAAACTGCCCACTCTCATAATCGTTACACTTCTCTCCTGTACATACCACCTTCTCTCCCATACATACATACATATACTGCTCACTGTCATGTCCTCCTCACTTCTGTCCTGCATATGCTGCCCACTTTCGTATCCTCTTCATTCCTTTCCTGCATATACTGCTCACTTTCATATCCTCCTCACTTATCTCCTGCATATACTGTCCACTTTTGTATCCTTCTCACTCCTCTCCTACATAAACTGCCCACTGTCATACCCTCCTCATGTCTCTCCTGCATATACTGTGCACTGTCATATCCTCCGCACTCCTCTCCTGCATTTACTGCCCACTATCATATCCTCCTCACTCCTCTCCTGCATATACTGCCCACTGTGGTACCCTCCTCACTCCTCTCTTGCATATACTGCCCACTGTCGTATCCTCCTCACTCCTCTTCTGCATGTACTGCCCACTGTCATATTCTCCCCACTCCTCTCCTGCATATACTGCCCACTGTTGTATCCTCCTCACTCCTCTCCTGCATATACTGTCCACTGTCATATCCTGATCACTGTCCTATCCTCCTCACTCCTCTCCTGCATATACTGTCAACTGTCATTTCCTCTTCACCCCTCTCCTGCATATACTGCCAAATGTAATATCCTCTTCACTCCTCTCCTGCATATACTGCCCACTGTCATATCCTCCCTAATAATCTCCTGCATATACTGCCCACTGTCATATCCTCTTTACCCCTCTCCTGCATATACTGCCCAATGTCATATCCTCTTAACTCCTCTCCTGCATATACTGCCCACTGTCATATCCTCCTCATCTGTATATACTGTCAACTGTCCTATCCTCCTCACTCCTCTCCTGCATATACTGTCTACTGTCATATGTTCCTCACTCCTATCCTGCATATACTGTCCACTGTCATATTCTTTCCACTCCTCTCCTGCATATACCGCCCACCGTCATGCCCTCCTCACTCCTCTCCTGCATATACTGTCCACTGTCATATCCTGACCACTGTCCGATCCTCCTCACCCCTCTCCTGCATATACTGCCCAATGTAATATCCTCTTCACTCATATCCTCTTCACCAGCAGCCGGTGGGGTGCTCAGTAAAGTCTCTGCCACAGACTTGTAAGTTACACTTGAGTGCCACTGAGGGATTTGGATGAATTTTAAAGAACTGACATACGGTACCAGTTTCTCTCAGCCGACCCGGCGATACCGTATGAATGTTGATCCAGGTTGCGTCCTTCAACTAAGTCTCCAGGCTCTTTCAGAGAAGCCAGCCTTGCGCACGGCCTTCTCCTGAATGAGCCCTTACCTGGGGTTCTTCAGTTGCTGGGCCTCTCCCTTCAGATGAGACGGCACGGACCTTCCTTGGATCAGTAGGCTCCGAAAGTTACTCGGGCCTTCCCTTCAGTTGCGTTGCCTCGGGCCAGCCAGCTCCGAGACACAGGATGCACGGTTCCGCACCCCAGGCCAGGAGGGCCATAGGGCTGGGTCAGGAGGACCACCAGAACCAAAGAGACAGAAAATACTCCCCTGCCAATATGGCGTCGGTACCTTAAATACCACCCCCCAGAATGCACAGCAGGAGAACTCTCCCACTGGGCTGGTTCCGAGAGATAAGTGGCATTCAATGCATCCAGCTAGACTGCGTCTCTACTCTTGCCAGCGGTGACAGCGACACCTACGGTCAAGGAGAACCCAGTGCAACCCAGCTGGACTGGTACTGAAACCAGAAATTTAGAGAAATTACCCTGAAGCCCAACTGTGGCTTCAGGCAACTTAATTTTCAAAAACAATAGCGCCTGCTCGTCAGGAGCCAGAGCTACATATACTTATCTCCTGCACATGCTGCCTGCTAAAAAAAAAAAAAGTTGTTTGAAATATCTTCAATGCAGCCTGTCATGGAGCATGCACACTTTTACAAACAAAAATATATAATAAAGAGAATGAAGCTCCCCAACAAGAACAATAAAAACCTGACAGAGGTCCCTAGCCTTTCAACCACTGTTAAAAAAAAAAAATAACTTTTGGCTAGAGGTACACATTTAGTCATAATTCATTAAACAGGGGTGAGTAAGATATCAGATGGTACAGAACCCATGTCCCTAGACAGACCCAACTCCATCTCTTCTTGAGGAATAGGTGCCTTTTTTTACCTATTACACTAATTGGACCATCGCTGTGCTATGCTCAACCTGAGCATGCAGTTGAAGAGCATGCATTTTAGGGACTGAACACTATGGTATAGTTGTAAACCCTCACACTAAGCCATTGTATTCCCCCCGCTGGCGGGGGAGAGCACAGTGATTATTGCAAGCAATAACCACATGTAAAATCTGACAGGCTGGTTGTTGTACCCAAGCTGATTGATTGATCAACTTGGGTACAATCAGCCTGCCCATACATGGTTCAAATCTTGGGTGTTTCCTGCTAAACCAGCCGAGGTTCGAACCGCCTATGGCCAGCTTAAAGCTCTTAACTCATAAGCAATTTTTATAATCATTAAAGTGGAGTTCCGCCAATTTTTTTTTGTTAAGTCAGCAGCTACAAATACTGCAGCTGCTGACTTTTAAAATATGGACCTGTCCAGGGCGCCCGTGAGGTCGGCACCCGAAGCCGATCTCTCCTTCGGGTCTCTCGGGTGCTGCTGCCGCCATCTTCGGTAAGGGAATCTGAAAGTGAAGCCTTGCGGCTTCACTTCTGGTTCCCTACTGCACATGCGCGACTCGCGCTGCGCTATCCCACTGGTCCCTGCTGTGCTCTGGGACCCCTGTGTATCCCAGAAGACAGCAGGGGGCAGGAAGCTCGGGTATCTATGCCCGGAAGTGGGAGCAAAATCCCTGTATTAGACAGGTATCTGCTCCCCCCTCCCCCCTGAAAGGTGCCAAATGTGACACCGGAGGTGGGGAGGAAGTTCCATTTTTGTGTGGAATTCCGCTTTAAGTTTCACTTGACTTGTGATGTGTGTGTGTGCATGTAATCCCTTTGCCACAGGACATGCTCATTTCTATGATTAAGGCCAATGTGGGTGAAACATGTCAGAGGGGCATGACATATGGGCAGGGATCTGAGCTGCAGCCTGCCTTTCATATACCTTAAATTGGAGTTGAATACAGTGAGTGGCGGTACCTGCATTTCACAAATTGGTAGACAGACACTTAGAACCATAACATGATTTTTTTCTTTTTCTTTTGTAACACTATGTATAGGAGGGCCTTTTCATTTTAAAGATGTCACAGGCCCTGGGTAATGTTGTGCCCTGGATCCAGTGGAATACATCATATCTGTATAGTTTTAGTAAACCAGCAATAATATGGTGAATTATTACCACAGCATGAATATTGTGCACTATTTTAATTTATGCAGCGTAATACAATTATTAAAGAAGGTAAATGGAGATTTTTAGGGGTTCCCACCAGCACTTTTGCTAAATACCACATATTATATTCTTTGCTGCCTGAATGCAAGAGTGTTCCAGTCATAAAAGTTTATTGCATGAACAGCATCTCATAAATATCTGTATAGCCTTAGGTTAACACTACGTGAATAAAACATAGAAGGTATTGGCAATAATCTCATTTCATCAAACACCTGGCTGTCACTTTGTCTGCTTGCGTTTCCCTGTATTATTATGAAATCCTATTTCCAGATAATTACGATTGTGCGTGAATGTAATGATAGGTCTTATAATTTATTTACAGGTATTATTACTCTATCATGTGCCCTTTAACACATTTCCTTACTATAAATGTTTGCGGATATTAAATAATCAGCCCGTATAAGATATCAGCAGACTGTAACTGGTGCTTTAAGAGCACACACAGCAAAATGCCAAGGCTTCCATCATGTGAAAGGAGGCCGATACAAATCAAGATGTACATATTGTATATTTTCGTAAGTTAAGGGATTCTGCCTCATTTCATTGTTTAGCTACACAATTAAAATAATCCTACCATGTATTTCAGCAGATACAAATTTGTCTCTCGTAACTACTTGTGGTGTGTAATTTGTAGAACAAATCATCTGTAAGGAGAGATAAGATGAATGACAAACAAATGACCTGTTTATTGCCTACAGATCTGAGACCAACAAGATGTTCCAACGTTCTAAGATGTACTTATAATCAATATTCTGATATTTTGTTTGTGAAGGGGAGAAGATTTGTTTTGCCTTCTTCTGGATCACCTATGAGTATAGGCTTCTGTATATGGAGGCTTTTTTCTGTTGCTTGAACAGGCTTTTTTTCAGCCTGACCAACTATGTAACATACTGTATAATTTAATGATCAATAAGAGGGAATACAAAAGCAGTCTTCTGTTTGAGCTGCTTGCCTACCAACATGCAGGAACACAAAAACACTACTGGAGTAGGGGCTCTGTTCAAGTGAGCAATGGAATGAAAACTCAAAGCCCTTATCATGAGATTCAAAAGAAATGGGATAAATCCACAGATAATTCAAATGAAGGCTTTAAAGCCCAACTCTATGATCTTTCCATTTCTAATTTAACTGCCATTAAATGACTGACAGGATTTACTTACTTCCATACTTGTCTAGAAGCCCAATTGAACATCTGCTGGAATATACAGCAAAAGTTGTAATTCCATCTCCCAGTCGTATCAGAATGGTGTCAATTACAGTCACCAGTTCTCCTGTCATGACTCCCCCTGCTTTGCCATTCACAAAGCAAATCCACAGAATCAGATCTTTTTGCATGGGTTTTTATTAGGAATGAGCCGAACACCCACCAGTGTCATGCCAAAAAGTTTGTTTGAATATGCGAAGACCGTTAAAGCCTATTGCCGCGTACACACGATCGTAATTCTGGCCAGAAAAAGACTGATGAGAGCTTTTCATCGTAAAATGTGACCGTGTGTAGGCTCTATCGGAATTTTGCTGGCAGAATTTCCGACAGCAAAAAATTGAGAGAATGTTCTCAATTTTTCCGATGGAAAAGGTTTCTATTGGAAATTTCGATCGTCTGTAGCAATTCTGATGCGCAAAATTCCTACGCATGCTCGGAAACAATTTGACACATTCTCGGAAGCATTGAACTCGGCTCGTTGTAGTGTTGTACGTCACCGCGTTCTTGACGGTCGGAATTTGGTGTGACCGTGTGCAGGCAAGACAGTTTGAGCGGAATTACGACGGGAAAACCATCAGAGCTTTTTCCGACAAAAATTACGATCGCGTGTACGCGGCATCAGGGACACGAACGTGAAAAATCAAAAGTGCTAATTTTAAAGGCTTATATGCAAGTTTTTGCCCTAAAAAGTGTTTGGGGACCCGGGTCCTGTCCCAGGGGACATGTATCAATGCAAAAAAAAAGTTTTAAAAACATCTGTTTTTTCGGGAGCAGTGATTTTAAGAATGCTTAAAGTGAAACAATAAAAATGTAATATTCCTTTAAATATCGTGCCTGGGGGTGTCTATAGTATGCCTGTAAAGTGGCACAGTTTTCCCATGTTTAGAACAATACCACAGCAAATTTACATTTCTAAAGGAAAAAAATAATTTAAAACTTCTTGTGGCTCTAATGTATTGTCAGATCCCAGCAATACAGCAATATACATGAAAATCATTGAGAAAAATGGCATGGGTCCCCCCAGCCCATTACAAGATTCTTTGGGTCTGGTATGGATATTAAGAGGAACCCCGCACCCAAATAAAAAAAAATGGTGTGGGGGGCCCCCAGGCACTATATACTCTGAACAGAAGTATATATACTATACGGCCTGCCCTAAATACTTAGGTGTTGGTGGTGCCAGAACACTGTAACCCCTCACAGTTATGCTTGTTGGGCGCAGGAACGGGCCCTGCTAAGAAATATTATATCAAAAATTGGGCCTTAGCCAGTGGTGGTGGTGGTGGTGGTGCCACAACACTGTAACCCCTCTGAGTTACGCTTGTTGGGTGCAGGAATGGGCCCTGCTGTGAAATATTTGATCAATAATTGTAATTACATGAACATGTTAAACAGGGGCAGAAAAATTGGGCCTTAGGCTGTGTGCCTAAACCAAAAATATTGTTGGTCAGCTAGCATCATCAAGATTCAGGAGGAATAGGATAGTCACTCAGCATAGGCAGTCTTTAAGGGATCCCACATCCATAGAAAAATCAATCAGTTACATCAGCATCAGGTGCTTGATAGCTGCTGCTGATCCAAAACATGAATGTGAGCCTATCAACGGAGTCTGTGGACAGGTGCACTCTATGATCCGTTACCAACCCTCCAGCAGCACTGAATGTGCATTCAGAAAAAAACGCTGGATGCAGGACAGGCCAGTAACTCAGTTGCATATTGAGCAAGTTCTGGCCAGTGGTCCATCCTCAAGACCCAGTAACCCAGTGGATGGTCTGTTGGAAAGGTCTCCAAGTCTGCTCTTAGAGATAGATATTTCTGCACCATGTAATGCAGACGTTGGCGATGGTTGCTTGAACCTATAAGACCTTGGGGCTGAGGACTAAAAAATTGACTAAAGGCATCGGTCAGCCGGCCACCTTCTCCACCGCGCTTCTTCTGACTAACCGAAGCCTCAGCAACGCGTCCAGCACCAGGAAATTGTAACCTCCCAGGGTCTGGAAACGCATTGCACAAACCTTTCTTCATGGCCTTGTCACGTACCTTACAGCGGAGTATGAAATGATGAGGGCGGCCTCTTGCACTGTCCCGGTCCTAGCACCCCTGGAGGTGGAGACAGGAACTGCTAGGGCAATGGAAGGGTGCAGGTGCCTGTAGGCAGGTAGATAGCAGGTCAGGAATAAGCAGGAGTTGGCAACAGGCTGGCAGAGAAGTACACAGATGACAGGCAGGCTCGTGGTTGGGGGCAGGCAGAGGTCGGCAACAAGTCAGGCAGCGAGGTACAGAATCAGGAGACAAAGCCAAAGTCAGAGGTTCAAGCCAGGGTCGGTGCAGGTAAACAAGGCAGACAAGGTTGTAGGGGTGATCCAAGAGAGTAGTCAGGAAAAGCCGGGTGTTCAAGATCAGGTGAAATCAGACAAGGCAACAGCAAGGTATCCAGAAACAAGCTGAGACAATCCAGCACTGATGCTAAGTGGCTGCTCGTTTAAATAGGGTGCCGTGTGCCGTGATTCGCAGACGTGCGCGCATGCGCACAAAAATGTGCACAGTGCGCATGTCCATTCCACAAAAATGTACCGATGCGCACATATGTGCGCTAATGCGCACATATGTGTGCCAATGCACACATCTATGCGCCAATGCGCACATCTATACATATGAGCCGATGCGCACATATGTTAGCAAAAAGGTGCGCAAATGCGCATATTGGATTCACCTGCTTGGTGCGGTGGTTCCCTGACAGGCCTCCTGAAGATGTTTCATCCTCTGCTCCCTCTGCGAAGGCAGGGTGAATTCTGCAACCTTACCCTTGTAACGTGGATCAAAAAGGGTTGCCAGCCAGTAATGATCCCTCTCCTTAATACCACGAATCCTAGGGTCCTTTCGCAGGCTTTGCAGAATCAGGGAGGCCATGCAGTGTAAGTTTGCAGACGCATTCGATTGTGAGTCCTCTGGGTCACTGATGACATTGTCAGAAACTGCCTCCTCCCAACCACGTACAACTCTTTGGGTTTCTGGGGATTGAAAACTATCCCTTGAAGACTGCTGAAGTTATCCTGTACATCCATGCTGACACAATACTCCTCCTCCTCCTCTTCTCCCTGTGTGTTTGGCGGGCCCACAGGAATGCTATCTGGATAAAGGGGGCCTTGAGAGGTAATGAAGTCCTCCTCTTCCTCCCGCTGTTCTGCCTCAAGTGCCCTGTCCATTATTCCATGAAGCGTGTGCTCCAACAGGAAGACAAGAGGGACAGTATCACTGATGCATTCATTGTCGCTGCACACCATCCTCGTGGCCTCCTCAAATGGTGACAGGACAGTGCATGCATCCTCGATCAGTAGCCACTGGCGTGGTGAAAAAACGCCAAGCTCCCCTGACCCTGTCCTGGTGCCATACTCACACAGGTACTCATTAATCTGCTGCGAGTGCAGCGGCTGCAGCATTGCCAACATTGAGTTCCACCTGGTGGGCATGTCACAAAAGAGGCGGTTGGTGGGCAGGTTGCATTCCCTTTGAATGTCAGCCAGCCGAGCATTGGCATTGTATGACCAGCGAAAATGACCACAGACTTTTTTGGCCTGCCTCAGGAGATGCTGTAAGCCTGGTTATCTGCTCAAGAACCGCTGCACCACCAAATTCAGGACGTGTGCCAAACATGGGACAAATGTCCCTGTCAGAGGGCGGAGAGAAGGTTGGTGCCATTGTCGCATACAACCATTCCTGGCTGAAGCTGGTGTGGCATCAACCACCTCTGAGCCTGCCCCTGCAGAGCTGCCAGAATCACCAGTGTGGATCCTGTCCGCTAAGCAGACCAACTCAAGCACCGCATGGCATCTTTTTGCCTGAGTGGAGGGAGTGGGAGTGGAGGAGAGAGCTGTGGCAGAATGACCACTAGCATTTTGGAGGCATATATGAGGTATCTAGGCACCCCTGCACCTTTTGTCTCATAGCTGTATACTGTATCTGCATTGAGATTAAGGCACTGCTGCCTCTGTTGGCTAATAATGTAATAATGTAACTATTGTGCTGCTCATGGTTGTTCTTGCTTAAATCTCTGACATGAGGAAGCAAGAGTCCTTTTTTTACCAGGATGGCCCCATTCACACAGAAACACAGTTATGGGGAAAGATTAGCTGCAAGGAGACCATAACCAATACTGGCTACTAGTCTTTTGCCCTCCACCTGGCTTCTTTTTTTTTTTTTGGTTAGTCTCCAGAGTTCAGTTCCTCTTATCGTATATAAGTAAATATGTGCTGCCCACAGCAACTCTCTTCAGAATTTCAGTGTCTAACATTTCCTGTACAAGTTTGAGTAATGCTGATTGTTGTGAGGCATTAAAACAGAGATAGTTTGAGAAGTGCCACATTTTTCATAAACGTTCAGTATCATGAGGTTCTTTGCCACGATAATTGCTATTCCCTTTTTTTTTTTTTAATGAGATGGTCATGTAACCACACCAAATATACAGCACCCCTATACAGCAGTGGTGGTCAACTTCATAAATACAGATGACTTCAAGTGCATCCTCCAACATGTTCAAAGGACAGCATCTATACCTGAAGATAGATGGCACATCAAAGCATGATACAAATGGGCTTGCACCATTTTTTCAAGGCAGCACACTACAACCCTCGTTGTGAACACAGGAGGGGACTCACTTGGCACAGGAGCCATTCAGGGAAGTCGATGCATTTTCTCAATGAATGAAAACTATTCTCTGATTAAATGAGGTGGGCAGAAATGTCACAATCTCAACCTTGTCCAATCAGAGAAGACTGCAAAGTGTTCTCTAAATGGTTCCTGTGCTGAGCGAGAAACATCTTGTGTTCAGTAAGAAGCAGGGCAGTCATTAAACATGGGACCCAGAAGCCAGTAGTGATCACTGTACTGGCAGTTCTACTACAGTGATTCCCAACTTCCAAAGAGATCCTACAAGTAGGGATGGGCCCGGTGCTCGATGCGAACCCATGTTCGCATCGAGCACCGGGTGTTCGCTCGCTCGGCGAGCCCAGAACTATTTTGGCCGCTCGCATCACGTTCGTGTGATGCGAGCGGCCCCGCAATGCATTGCGGCCGGCGCGGCCGGCGCAGTGCATTGCTGGCTGATGATTGGCCAAGCATGCACTGTGACCCCGCATGCTTGGCCAATCACAGCGCCGGAAACTCGAAGAGCCATAATTGGCTACAGGCAGGACGCCTGTAGCCAATTACAGCTCAGGGGCTTTAGTACACGCCCCCCCCCCTATAAAAGGCCGCCACGCCGTCTGCGCCGGTCACATGCTGTTCCGGCGTAGATAGAGCAGGATAGTTCTGTGTCACTCTGCTGGATTTAGTTAGTTAGAGAGATTTACTTAGAGAGATTGAGTTAGATAGATTCATTTAGAAAGATTGATTTAGAAAGAGGGGCTTGTAGTGTGTTCGTGGCAGGCAGGCAGAGCTCCTATATTTTGTTCCCAGAAGCACCTATAGGACTTGTAGTGTGTTCGTGGCAGGCAGGCAGAGCTCCTATATTTTGTTCCCAGAAGCACCTATAGGACTTGTAGTGTGTTCGTGGCAGGCAGGCAGAGCTCCTATATTTTGTTCCCAGAAGCACCTATAGGACTTGTAGTGTGTTCGTGGCAGGCAGGCAGAGCTCCTATATTTTGTTCCCAGAAGCACCTATAGGACTTGTAGTGTGTTCGTGGCAGGCAGGCAGAGCTCCTATATTTTGTTCCCAGAAGCACCTATAGGACTTGAAGTGTGTTAGTCCCATCACACAGAGCTATATTTTCTTCCCAGAAGCACCTATAGGACTTGAAGTGTGTTAGTCCCATCACACAGAGATCATATATTTTGTTCCCAGAGGCACCTATAGGACTTGAAGTGTGTTAGTCCCATCACACAGAGATCATATATTTTGTTCCCAGAAGCACCTATAGGACTTGAAGTGTGTTAGTCCCATCACACAGACCTATATTTTCTTCCCAGAAGCACCTATAGGACTTGAAGTGTGTTAGTCCCATCACACAGAGATCACATATTTTGTTCCCAGAAGCACCTATAGGACTTGAAGTGTGTTAGTCCCATCACACAGACCTATATTTTCTTCCCAGAAGCACCTATAGGACTTGAAGTGTGTTAGTCCCATCACACAGAGATCATATATTTTGTTCCCAGAAGCACCTATAGGACTTGAAGTGTGTTAGTCCCATCACACAGACCTATATTTTCTTCCCAGAAGCACATATAGGACTTGAAGTGTGTTAGTCCCATCACACAGAGATCATATATTTTGTTCCCAGAAGCACCTATAGGACTTGAAGTGTGTTAGTCCCATCACACAGAGATCATATATTTTGTTCCCAGAAGCACCTATAGGACTTGAAGTGTGTTAGTCCCATCACACAGACCTATATTTTCTTCCCAGAAGCACCCATAGGACTTGAAGTGTGTTAGTCCCATCACACAGAGATCATATATTTTGTTCCCAGAAGCACCTAAAGGACTTGAAGTGTGTTAGTCCCATCACACAGACCTATATTTTCTTCCCAGAAGCACCTATAGGACTTGAAGTGTGTTAGTCCCATCACACAGAGATCATATATTTTGTTCCCAGAGGCACCTATAGGACTTGAAGTGTGTTAGTCCCATCACACAGACCTACATTTTCTTCCCAGAAGCACCTATGGGACTTGAAGTGTGTTAGTCCCATCACACAGACCTACATTTTCTTCCCAGAAGCACCCATAGGACTTGAAGTGTGTTAGTCCCATCACACAGAGATCATATATTTTGTTCCCAGAAGCACCTATAGGACTTGAAGTGTGTTAGTCCCATCACACAGACCTATATTTTCTTCCCAGAAGCACCTATAGGACTTGAAGTGTGTTAGTCCCATCACACAGAGATCATATATTTTGTTCCCAGAAGCACCTATAGGACTTGAAGTGTGTTAGTCCCATCACACATAGATCATATATTTTGTTCCCAGAAGCACCTATAGGACTTGAAGTGTGTTAGTCCCATCACACAGACCTATATTTTCTTCCCAGAAGCACCTATAGGACTTGAAGTGTGTTAGTCCCATCACACAGAGATCATATATTTTGTTCCCAGAAGCACCTATAGGACTTGAAGTGTGTTAGTCCCATCACACAGACCTATATTTTCTTCCCAGAAGCACATATAGGACTTGAAGTGTGTTAGTCCCATCACACAGAGATCATATATTTTGTTCCCAGAAGCACCTATAGGACTTGAAGTGTGTTAGTCCCATCACACAGAGATCATATATTTTGTTCCCAGAAGCACCTATAGGACTTGAAGTGTGTTAGTCCCATCACACAGACCTATATTTTCTTCCCAGAAGCACCCATAGGACTTGAAGTGTGTTAGTCCCATCACACAGAGATCATATATTTTGTTCCCAGAAGCACCTAAAGGACTTGAAGTGTGTTAGTCCCATCACACAGACCTATATTTTCTTCCCAGAAGCACCTATAGGACTTGAAGTGTGTTAGTCCCATCACACAGAGATCATATATTTTGTTCCCAGAGGCACCTATAGGACTTGAAGTGTGTTAGTCCCATCACACAGACCTACATTTTCTTCCCAGAAGCACCCATAGGACTTGAAGTGTGTTAGTCCCATCACACAGACCTACATTTTCTTCCCAGAAGCACCCATAGGACTTGAAGTGTGTTAGTCCCATCACACAGAGATCATATATTTTGTTCCCAGAAGCACCTATAGGACTTGAAGTGTGTTAGTCCCATCACACAGACCTATATTTTCTTCCCAGAAGCACCTATAGGACTTGAAGTGTGTTAGTCCCATCACACAGAGATCATATATTTTGTTCCCAGAAGCACCTATAGGACTTGAAGTGTGTTAGTCCCATCACACAGAGATCATATATTTTGTTCCCAGAAGCACCTATAGGACTTGAAGTGTGTTAGTCCCATCACACAGACCTATATTTTCTTCCAGAAGCACCCATAGGACTTGAAGTGTGTTAGTCCCATCACACAGAGATCATATATTTTGTTCCCAGAAGCACCTAAAGGACTTGAAGTGTGTTAGTCCCATCACACAGACCTATATTTTCTTCCCAGAAGCACCTATAGGACTTGAAGTGTGTTAGTCCCATCACACAGAGATCATATATTTTGTTCCCAGAGGCACCTATAGGACTTGAAGTGTGTTAGTCCCATCACACAGACCTACATTTTCTTCCCAGAAGCACCTATAGGACTTGAAGTGTGTTAGTCCCATCACACAGACCTACATTTTCTTCCCAGAAGCACCCATAGGACTTGAAGTGTGTTAGTCCCATCACACAGAGATCATATATTTTGTTCCCAGAGGCACCTATAGGACTTGAAGTGTGTTAGTCCCATCACACAGACCTACATTTTCTTCCCAGAAGCACCCATAGGACTTGAAGTGTGTTAGTCCCATCACACAGAGATCATATATTTTGTTCCCAGAAGCACCTATAGGACTTGAAGTGTGTTAGTCCCATCACACAGACCTATATTTTCTTCCCAGAAGCACCTATAGGACTTCTAGTGTGTTAGTGGCATCACACAGAGCTCCTCTATTTTCTTTGCAGAAGCACCCACAGGACTTCTAGTGTGTTAGTGGCATCACACAGAGCTCCTATATTTTCTTCTCAGCAGCACCCACAGGACTTCTAGTGTGTTAGTGGCATCACACAGAGCTCCTCTATTTTCTTTGCAGAAGCACCCATAGGACTTCTAGTGTGTTAGTGGCATCACACAGAGCTCCTATATTTTCTTCATAGCAGCACCCACAGGACTTCTAGTGTGTTAGTGGCATCACACAGAGCTCCTCTATTTTCTTTGCAGAAGCACCCATAGGACTTCTAGTGTGTTAGTGGCATCACACAGAGCTCCTATATTTTCTTCTCAGCAGCACCCACAGGACTTCTAGTGTGTTAGTGGCATCACACAGAGCTCCTCTATTTTCTTTGCAGAAGCACCCATAGGACTTCTAGTGTGTTAGTGGCATCACACAGAGCTCCTATATTTTCTTCTCAGCAGCACCCACAGGACTTCGAGTGTGTTAGTGGCATCACACAGAGCTCCTCTATTTTCTTTGCAGAAGCACCCACAGGACTTCTAGTGTGTTAGTGGCATCACACAGAGCTCCTCTATTTTCTTTGCAGAAGCACCCATAGGACTTCTAGTGTGTTAGTGGCATCACACAGAGCTCCTATATTTTCTTCTCAGCAGCACCCACAGGACTTCGAGTGTGTTAGTGGCATCACACAGAGCTCCTCTATTTTCTTTGCAGAAGCACCCACAGGACTTCTAGTGTGTTAGTGGCATCACACAGAGCTCCTCTATTTTCTTTGCAGAAGCACCCATAGGACTTCTAGTGTGTTAGTGGCATCACACAGAGCTCCTATATTTTCTTCTCAGCAGCACCCACAGGACTTCTAGTGTGTTAGTGGCATCACACAGAGCTCCTCTATTTTCTTTGCAGAAGCACCCATAGGACTTCTAGTGTGTTAGTGGCATCACACAGAGCTCCTATATTTTCTTCTCAGCAGCACCCACAGGACTTCTAGTGTGTTAGTGGCATCACACAGAGCTCCTCTATTTTCTTTGCAGAAGCACCCATAGGACTTCTAGTGTGTTAGTGGCATCACACAGAGCTCCTATATTTTCTTCTCAGCAGCACCCACAGGACTTCTAGTGTGTTAGTGGCATCACACAGAGCTCCTCTATTTTCTTTGCAGAAGCACCCATAGGACTTCTAGTGTGTTAGTGGCATCACACAGAGCTCCTATATTTTCTTCTCAGCAGCACCCACAGGACTACCGACTACAATGGCTGGAAGACCGCCAAGGGGAGGCAGAGCGTGCAGAGCCAAGAACACAGGGCAGGCAGGCTCTGTTTCTAGTGGACGTGGCCGTGGCCGTGGCCGTGGACGTGGTCGTGCATCGTCATCAGCACGTGGCCATGGGACACGCGCGTCTTTGTTTTCGGCAGCTGGACATGTGGAGCCGCATCATGCTGAAGGCTTGGTAGAATGGATGACCAAGCCCTCCTCATCCTCCTCATCCTCTCTCACCCAGGCTCAGGGTACTGGCAGAGCATCATCAGCCACCCCTTCCCTAGACCCACCATGTCCTCCTGAGGAGTCCCCCGAACTCTTTGAGCACAGTGTTGGGTACATGCTCCAGGAGGATGCCCAACGATTCGAAGGCTCGGATGATGATACCCAGCTTGAGAAATCTGGCAGTACTGTTCCACCAGCTGCAGCTTACTGCCAGGTTTGCTCTAGTGGTGAAGAGGGAGGGGATGATGAGGTCACTGACTCCACGTGGGTGCCTGAAGGGAGAGAGGATGAGGAGGAGGACGAGGAGGAGGAGGATGCGGCGTCACATGTCCAACGAGGCAGGATGCCCCCTGGAGGCCAGGTAGAGGCCAGCACAGCAACTGTACAACACCGCAGAGCTCCGCCTGTGCAGGGCGCTGCCTCTGCACGTTATCAGAAAAGTTCTTTGGTGTGGGCCTTTTTTGAGACGAGTGCATCAGATCGCACCACTGCTATTTGCAATATTTGTCTCAAGCGTATCTCGCGTGGCCAAAACATCAGCCGCTTGGGCACCACAAGCATGACCAGACATATGTCGACCTGCCATGCAGCTCGTTGGCAGGCACACATAAAAGACCCACACCAAAGAACTAAGCGGACCTCTCCTTGCTCCTCATCAGCTGGGATCTCCATCCCCACTACACCTTCAGTCCTCTCTGAAAGCTGCTCTGAGAGGACTGAAGGTGTAGAATTAGGTGTGTCACAACCAAGTACTTGCAGTACACCGACGTCCGATTGCAGCAGGCAAATTTCCCTGCCCCAGCTGCTGGACCGTAGAAAGAAGTACACTCCCAGCCATCCACATGCCCAGCGGTTGAATGCTAGCTTGGCTAAATTGCTAGCACTTCAACTGCTGCCTTTTCAGTTGGTAGACTCGGCCCCCTTCCGTGAGTTTGTTCAATGTGCGGTTCCTCAGTGGCAGGTTCCCAAACGCCACTTTTTCTCACGGAAGGCGATTCCGTCTCTCTACCGGCATGTGGAGGGCAATGTCCATGCCTCGCTGGACAGGGCGGTCAGCGGTAAGGTGCATATTACCGCTGACTCATGGTCCAGCAGGCATGGACAGGGACGGTACCTTTCTTTCACGGCCCATTGGGTCACTCTATTGGCAGCTGGGAGGGATGCAGGACAAGGTGCAGTAGTGTTGGAGGTTGTTCCGCCACCACGCCTCCAAAACGCTACTACTGCTACTGGTTGTGACACACCTCTCTCCTCCACCCCCCTCTCTTCTTCTTCCTCCAGTGCTCTGTCCTTGGAACCAGCGGTGCTCCGTAGGCGTACAAGGGGCTACGCAAGTACGCAGGCAAAAAGATGCCATGCCGTGCTTGCGCTGGTGTGTTTGGGGGACAGGAGCCACACTGGGCCAGAGGTTCTGGCAGCTCTGCAGGGGCAGGCCGAGAGGTGGTTGACGCCACGTCAGCTTAAGCCAGGAATGGTCGTTTCTGACAATGGCACCAACCTCCTCTCCGCCCTGCGACAGGGGCAGCTCACCCATGTGCCCTGCATGGCTCACGTCCTCAACCTGGTGGTGCAGCGGTTCTTGGGCAGGTTCCCAGGCTTACAGGATGTCCTGAGGCAGGCCAGGAAAGTCTGTGTGCATTTCCGCCGATCTTATAATGCCAGTGCTCGGCTGACTGAGCTGCAAAAGGAGCTGAACCTGCCCAAGAACCGCCTAATATGTGACATGCCCACCAGGTGGAACTCAACGTTGGCCATGCTGCAGCGACTGCACACGCAGCAGAGGGCCATCAATGAGTACCTTTGCGACTATGGCACCAGGACAGGGTCAGGGGAGCTTGGTTTTTTTTCCCCACGTCAGTGGAGCATGATCAGGGATGCATGCACTGTCCTCTCACCATTTGAGGAGGCCACAAGGATGGTGAGCAGTGACAGTGCATGCATCAGTGACACTGTCCCTCTTGTCCACCTGTTGGAGCATACGCTGCGTGGGATAATGGACAGGGCACTTGAGGCAGAACAGAGGCAGGAAGAGGAGGACTTCCTTGCCTCTCAAGGCCCCCTTTATCCGGACAGTGTTCCTTCTGTCCCACCCATCACACAGGAAGAGGATGAGGAGGAGGAGGAGGAGGAGGAGGATTGTGTGAGCATGGAGGTGGAGCCTGGCACTCAGCATCAGCAGCAGCAGTCTTTTAGGGATGATGTACAGTCCCAACAAACCAGTGGACTTGTACGTGGCTGGGAGGAGGTGGCTGGCGATCATGTCATCCTCAGTGACCCAGAAGACTCCGGACCGAATGCCTCAGCTAACCTACGCTGCATGGCCTCCCTGATCCTGCAAAGCCTGCGGAAGGATCCTCGTGTTCTTCGGATCAAGGAGAGGGACCATTACTGGCTGGCCACTCTCCTTGATCCGCGGTACAAGGGTAAGGTACCAGTGCCTAAGGCACAATTTTTCAGCCCCTGTTTAACAGGGGCGGGTAATTACAATTTTATTAAAAAAATGCTTCGCAACACGTGTGACTGCTGTGCTCCAAGTACAGTATCTGTGAGGGGTTGCAGTGTTGTGGCACCAGCACCAGTGCCTAAGGCACAATTTTTCAGCCCCTGTTTAACAGGGGCGGGTAATTACAATTTTTTAAAAAAAATGCTTCGCAACACGTGTGACTGCTGTGCTCCAAGTACAGTATCTGTGAGGGGTTGCAGTGTTGTGGCACCAGCACCAGTGCCTAAGGCACAATTTTTCAGCCCCTGTTTAACAGGGGCGGGTAATTACAATTTTTTAAAAATATGCTTCGCAACACGTGTGACTGCTGTGCTCCAAGTACAGTATCTGTGAGGGGTTGCAGTGTTGTGGCACCAGCACCAGTGCCTAAGGCACAATTTTTCAGCCCCTGTTTAACAGGGGCGGGTAATTACAATTTTTAAAAAAATGCTTTGCAACACGTGTGACTGCTGTGCTCCAAGTACAGTATCTGTGAGGGGTTGCAGTGTTGTGGCACCAGCACCAGTGCCTAAGGCACAATTTTTCAGCCCCTGTTTAACAGGGGCGGGTAATTACAAATCTTGATCTAATAGTTCACAGCAGGGCCCATTCCTGCGCCCACCAAGAGTAACTATGAGGGCCTACAGTCTTGTGGCAACACCGTCCACCACCACCGCCAAAGGCCCAATTTTTCTGCCCTGTTCATCAGGTGCTTGCAATTACAAATCTTGATCTAATAACACACAGCAGGGCCCATTCCTGCGCCCACCAAGAGTAACTGTGAGAGCTTACAGTCTTGTGGCAACACCGTCCACCACCACCGCCAAAGGCCCAATTTTTCTGCCCTGTTCATCAGGTGCTTGCAATTACAAATCTTGATCTAATAACTCACAGCAGGGCCCATTCCTGCGCCCACCAAGAGTAACTGTGAGAGCTTACAGTCTTGTGGCAACACCGTCCACCACCACCACCACCCCCAATTTTTCTGCCCTGTTCAACAGGTGCATGCAATTACAAATCTTGATCTAATAACTCACAGCAGGGCCCATTCTTGCGCCCACCAAGAGTAACTGTGAGAGCTTACAGTCTTGTGGCAACACCGTCCACCACCACCGCCAAAGGCCCAATTTTTCTGCCCTGTTCATCAGGTGCTTGCAATTACAAATCCTGATCTAATAACTCACAGCAGGGCCCATTCCTGCGCCCACCAAGAGTAACTATGAGGGCCTACAGTCTTGTGGCAACACCGTCCACCACCACCGCCAAAGGCCCAATTTTTCTGCCCTGTTCATCAGGTGCTTGCAATTACAAATCTTGATCTAATAACTCACAGCAGGGCCCATTCCTGCGCCCACCAAGAGTAACTGTGAGAGCTTACAGTCTTGTGGCAACACCGTCCACCACCACCACCACCCCCAATTTTTCTGCCCTGTTCAACAGGTGCATGCAATTACAAATCTTGATCTATTAACTCACAGCAGGGCCCATTCCTGTGCCCACCAGTCTTGTGGCTACACCAACATCTAATAGGGCAAATTTCTGCAGAGTATATACGCCAGGCCCCTACTTTCAAACATCCAACTTACAAACGACTCCTACTTGCAAATGGAAAGAGAAAACAGGAAGTGAGAGGAAATCTACCCCTAGGAAGGGAAATTCTATCCTGTTAGATTTAATTTGGGAAAAAGGTATCTCCTCTCTACTGATACTTTATCACCAATCCTTGTTTCAATTAAAACCCCACTTTTTCCAAAAACATTTGTCATTGGGACGGAAAGTTAGGTGACATGTTCTGAACAGATGTGCAAAGACAGCAAATGTTACAGGGGTGATAACCCCTCCCTATGTTCTCCAAAAAGCTTAAAAATAGATTTTTTTGGGATGGAGCTACACTTCATAATGTACCTGTTCAGATTCTACTTAAGAACAAACCTAAAGCCGCAAGTGGTTTTAAATGGCTTCTTTTTTTCCTTTACAAATGTCATTTTGTGCAAGGACAGTTCTAAACACGGGAAACACATGCCACTTCACAGGCATACTTTAGACACCCCCCAGGTACCATATTTAAAGGAAAATTTCACTTTTTTTTTTTCACTTTATGCATCATTAAAATCACTGCTCCCGAAAAAACGTTAGTTTTTAAAAGTTCTTTTTGCATTGATATATGTCCCCTGGGGCAGGACCCGGGTCCCCAAACCTGTTTTATGACATTAACATGCATATTGGCCGTTGTAATTAGCACTTTTGATTTCGAACGTTCGCGTCCATTATAACGTATAGGGTTCGAAAATTCGCGCGAACTTTCGGTCGGTTCGAAGGTTCTGGTGCGAACCGAACCCAGGGGTGTTCGGCTCATCCCTACCTACAAGTATGACATATACAAACCTACATTGGTCCAAGCTGGAAGAGATGCACTCACAGAGGGTTCTGACACCCTGGCTAGTCAACCAGCATAGTTTATAGGGGCAGACACTGAGGGTACTAATAAGGAGGAGATAGCAGGGCAGCAGAAGAAGAATCATTCAATCTCCTGAAAGGGAAAGCACACCACATCCATTGTTTTTATTTCTTTCCTGGTGCCCAGCTCAGGCAATGCCAGTGCTTCAGGTGG
Organism: Lithobates sylvaticus; assembly: GCA_028564925.1. Classification (NCBI taxonomy): domain Eukaryota; kingdom Metazoa; phylum Chordata; class Amphibia; order Anura; family Ranidae; genus Lithobates; species Lithobates sylvaticus. Next base: position 494,026,107 of record CM053027.1, on the reverse strand, counting down.
CTAGCAAAGCCAAAGACGCCATGGGCCACACACAGAGTGCTAGCAAGCCACGCGTTGGACACCAGAGCTATACAGGTTTCTATAGACACAATACCTTAGGCACAAAGGGATTCTCCTGTTTTGATGGTCCTTTCTCAAATCAGATAGCTTAAAAAAATTAAGTAAGCCTTCAAATTTAATTTGTAACAGCTGTTCAAATAAAAGCAGTTAAAAGTTGCAAAATAATTAAAATATATAGGAATAGCACCTCATAAGGCAGATGCTTATAGTACCTTAAAGTGAATACAGTTTATAATTATAAGACAAGTATGGATGAAAAAAGCTGCCGTAGTACCATGTAAAAGGATTAAGAGACTTTACAGCATGGATTTCGAAATAACAGATTCCTGGAACACACAAAGAATTAGATGACTATGGGTGCAGGTATGTCACAGACCAGTTAAAACTCCATAAAATCTCAGTAAACAGAAGGATTGCTGTGTTCAGTAGCTGTACCTCAATGACACCCAGCTTTGGAAATAAACCCTCTTCTACTTTCCTTTCTGTGCCATTTTGTAATGTATCAAATATCGAGATGTATAAGGATGTGTTAAAAGTTCTGCCAGGTTTTATTGCTAATATGGAGCAATACCATACCAATTAATAAAAAAAGTACATCTTTATTATTATGAATAAGTATTCAAGAATAGTCCCGAATGGCCCACCATAAAAAATAATAAAAGTCACATGGTCAAACCTGCACATACAGGATTATCCTATTAGGCCCCTTGCACACGGACATCATAATTTACTGATGTTTACTCAGGAACTTGTGACGCCTGTGTGCAGGGGGCCAAAAACTGTGTGTAAAGATCTGAATAATACTGAGTATAGGTGAGTAAAGGTGCATAAGCGTATAGACGAGTGAAATTCTTCTTCATTGCCAGTATTTTAACATACAAATTTATACTCGCATAAGCACGCTTCTAGACGAGTAAACACGTGTATGCGTGTAAATTACTGCACTCAAATGAAACATTTTCTGTTTTTGTTTCACTCCTCTTTACTGAACGCTGTATTTCTGATCTTTACTCAGCTGTGTATAATGTCACATAGACAACAATGCATCTCATTTCAGTTTAGTAAAAAACTTAGCATTTTTTACTCCCCTATGTAAGAGACTTTGGAGTATACATATATGTGCAAAGCATGAAATGCCAGTTGTCATCCTCAAAGGGAATTATATTGCATAGATGTCAAGAGATAAACATCACAGAGTATACTGGTAACCTCTTGTTGGAATAATAATATAATTTGTGTATTATTTTGTGCTAAAATAAATTGGAACATTGCCCCAACAAGTAATAATGTTGACTGTTCACAGCACCATAGTGCATTCCTTAATATTCATTAACAACTAATAAAGAAGTACATGTATCCCAGTAAAGCAATCAAGAATATAAAGCAATATCCAGTAATGTGAATGGTTAATTTATATTTTGTTTCCAATAGTAGAACAACAAAGCAGGCACATATATGTCCCAATGCAGAAATTAGATGTTGTCTTCATCTAAGTAGGTAGTCATGATGACAACAGAATGATATATAGCAACAAATGACAATCACAATGTGAGTCAGCCATAGTCAACTGTAGAATATTAGCATGAAAACTTGTATCCACAAAAGTGCTCAATATAATCAACTGCAGAAAAGAAAATTCACAAAAATTACACTGGGCCTGTTCAATGCTGCTGAAAACATACAAATACTTATTATGAAAGTCTGTTCCTCCAAAGACTTACACATAAAGGAAAAGTCTATATTGAATGCAAGCATGGCCAGATCTAGGGGGCTGCTTTGGTGGGCTGCGCCCCCAGATTTAGTTTGTGCCCCCCCAGGCCAGCCCTCCGATGGACATTGTGCCTAGCCGCTGAGCTCCTTCCCGTCATCCCCGTACTCTAGGCCAGGATAAGGGGAGGGCAGACTGGAGCAGTGAAGTCTAGAAAGAAGTAAGAGAAAGAAGAGAGCTGGGAGGAGGTGCGGGCTGTGCTCTGCTCCCTCCTGTTTAGAACAGTGCTCTCTATACAGCAGATAACACAGGATCGCTAGATTGGACTATGCATGGTTTAATTACCTGCTCCCTACCCACATTTCCCGCTGTCGGGAGATGAGCAGTCCTTGGAGAAGATAGGGGGCAGGTAATCAACTCGAGGAGCAATGTTCTGACAGGAGGGGGAGAGCACAGCCCATACCTACTCTTGACTCTGTATTGGTTTCCCAACTGTAAGTTGGGGGGTTGGATTTGGAGGGGAGATTTTTGGGGGAAAGGATTTGTGCTGAGATGGGAAATTTGAGTTGGAAGAGGATGTGTGCTAGGTTGGGTGATTTTTTTTTTTTTTTTTTAGTAGGGGTGATTTGTGCTAGAAGGGTTGAATTGGGGGGGGTTTGAGTTTGGAGTGGGATTTGGGTGCAAAGATTGGTGCTAGAAGGGGGATTTGAACTGGAAGGAGGAAGAATTTTTGCATTTTCATTTGGAGAGAATTTAGACTTGCAGACAGAATTTATGCTTAGGTGATTAGTATGCTGGGCTTTTTCTTTTTCTTTTTAATTTTTTTGAGGGGGGAGGTATTTATGCTGAGACAGGATGCTCACATATAGGCATATAGGGGGGGTGTGGTTTTATATATTTTCCATGGGCACTAGATGACCACATTGTCTCAGTACTGACGGCACTACAGACAGGGCACTCAACAAATCTCCTCCTCCCAACACAGCATATAGCTGAGATCAGATGCCCTTACAGGCATAGTGTTTAGCTGGCTGCTATGTTGCAATTCTGACCTGCTAAATTTTCAGATTGAAATGGCAGTGCAGCTGCAGTAGCCAACTACACACTGTGCAGATCAAGGCTGTATCTGTGTCTGTAAGGGAATACAATCTCAGCTATGTGCTGTGTGGGGAAATAGAGATCAGCTGAGTGCTCAGGCTGTGTGCAGTGTGGGAATGGGATAAGGAGCTCTACTGAGGGGCTCTGCCAGCAGTGACCCCATCCTCTTTCCTGCTGACCACTGTCTTCTGCCCTGCTGATCCCTGTACACTGCCCTATTGACCCCTGTCCTTACCTGAATCATTACAAAGTTTAAAGTGCATCTACGTACAGATTTCAACTTCTTCCTTACATTTGCTTATATGCACTGCCCCCTCCCTCCCAATAATGTCTGGGAGGACAACAAGGAGCGGCAGACATTCCCTTGGCACTGTAAGGGGGCCAGCAACAAATGTGTCCACAGGCAAAGGTGGATGTGGTGGTCAGTCCTCAGGCAGGGCAACATTTCCTCTATTTAGTGAGTCTGCCCATGCTATCCAGCATGCAGAGGAGGTGGTGGACTGGCTTACTAAACCTTCCTAATCTTCCTCATCCTCTGTCACGCAAGCAGAGACAAGTGTGCAGTCCCCTGCAGTTGCCAGAGTGAAAAACCTGCCTCCTTGTCCACATCTATTCCTGTCATAGCCCCAACATCAGCCATTGAGGAGTCAGCTGAGTTTTTTTACCACAGCGTCAGCCACTTGCACCATGATGATGCCATTACTGGATTCAGATGTTGGTTCTGAGGTTAAGGATGACAAGAACATGAGCCTAGAGAGAGGGAGGAACACTGGTAGACAAATTGGCATTCATGATCCCCAAGCCACAGCGTATTGCCAAATTGTCTCCAGTGATAATGATGAAGATGGAGGATATGGAGATGAAGATGATGATGAGGTCACTGATGAGACTTGGGTGCCAGATAGAGCAGAGGAGAAAACTGAAGGGGAGGCGGCACAACCCCAAGGAAGCCGACATCAAGAAAGAGTAGAGAGCAGCCACCCTATTCCATCACATCTACAGCTGTTATCTTCCGGCCCACTCCCCAAAACTCAGCTGTCTGGGCCTTTTTTTTAGCACATCTGCAGCAGATGGCACTGTTGCTATCTGCAAACTGTGTCTCAGGCACATCAAACGTTGCAAAAACACCAACCATTTGGATACCACATGCTTAACAAGGCATTTAACGTCCAACCACTCAGCCTTTTGGCAAGAACACCTAAAAGCCACACAAAAGGAGCACAAATCTGTCCCTCCTCCTCCTTACCCACTTCAGTCTGCCCCTGCTATACTGAGTCATTACCTCTCAGTAGCCTCCATTGACAGGTATGATGGTATAGCACAGGGTGTCCCAGGTCCTCACAGCACATCTGCCAACAGCACACCACCAGCTGTAGACTGTAGCCGGCAAATTTCTCTGCCCCATCAGCTGCAACAGAAAAAAATGCAGTCCCTGCCACACACACACGCCCAGCGTCTAAATGCAAGCCTGTCAAAACTGTTGGCTCTCCAACTTCTGCCTTTCAGCCTGGTGGATTCTGCCTCCTTCCATGAATTTGCACAATGTGCTGTACCACAATGGCAGTTTCCCAGTTGCTACTACTTTTCACTTAAGGCCGTTCCATCTCTTTAACGTCATGTGGAAGGGAATGTTTTGGCATCGTTGGGCAAGGCAGTCAGCCGCAAAATCCACCTTACTGCTGACACGTGGTCCAGCAAGCATGGGCAGGGATGATATATTTCATTCACAGCACACTGGATAACGCTGTTGCAACTCAAAAGGATGCAGGACATGGCTCAGTGCTGCAGGTTGTTGTGCCTCCACGCAGCTGGTGGTGATGATGCCAGACCTGTGAGCTATACCCCTTCTCCTCCTCCACCAACTCCATGCCCTCCTCTGCAGAATTGTCCTATGAACATCAGGTACCCCCTATACGTTCAAAGGGCTAGTCCCAGAGTCAGGCTAAAAGGTGCCATGCAGTGCTTCAGCTGGTGTGTTTAGGGGACAGAAACCACACCGGAGCAGAGATTCTTGAAGCTCTGCAAGGACAGGCCCAGAGGTGGTTCACACCACACCAGCTGGAGCCAGGAATGGTGGTGTACGATAATAGCTCAAACCTCCTGTCTGCCCTTAGACAGGGAAAGTTGACACATGTCCTCAATTTGGTGGTGCAGCATTTCCTAAATACGTACACAGGGTTGCAAGATGTGCTAAAGCTGGCCAGAAGAGTCTGCAGCCATTTAAGGCGGTCATACACAGCCAGTGCTCGGTTGGCTGAAATTCAGTGGGAAATCCACCTGCCCGTAAACCACCTAATTTGCGACATGCCCACCAGGTGGAACTCGACTTTGTCAATGCTGCAGTGGCTATACATGCAGCAGAGGGCCATCAACAAGTACCTGTGCGAATACGGCACAAAGACAGGCTCAGGCCGCCTCAGCTTTTTTTCCCTATGCCAATGGCTGATCATTAAGGATGCATGCACTGTATTGTCACCATTTGAGGAGGCCACAAGGATGGTAAGCTATGACAGTGCATGCATTAGTGACACATTCCCAGTTGTCTTCCTGCTGGAGCAGACTCTGCATGGCATTATGAACAGGGCACTGGAGGCAGAGCAGCAGGAGGAAGAGGAGGACTTCCTTTCCTCTCAAGGCCCACTTTATCCAGACACCATCATTCCTATGTCACAGAACACACAGGAGGAGAGAGGGGAGGAGGATGAGGAGGAGGATTCTTGCACTTTCATAGACTTCGAAGAAGAGGAAGACATGCGTCAATCTGTAAGCAATGGCTTTCCAACCCCAGGACACTTGGGAGTAGTACGTGGCTGGGAGCAAGAAGTTCCAGATGCTGTCATCCTGAGTGACCCAGAGGAGTCTGCTTCTCAAGCCTCTGCAAATTTGAGGCGCATGGGCAACCTCATGCTTCAAAGCCTGCGGAAGGACCCAAGAATACATGGCATACGTTTTGAGTCTTCTGTCAAGAGAGGAGCGTTGGAGAATGCGTCTGCCTAAGTGAGGCATTTCGGATTTTTTTTTGTCCTCGCCGCCCAGGGCTGTCAGCTACCACATCCCATCTGCAGTATCTGCATCACATGGTGGACGATTACCTCAGGGCCAAAACAGAGATGGAGAGCTTTCCAGCTGACAATCCACTGACTTACTGGGTCATGAGAATAGACCACTGGCCAGAACTTGCCCAGTATGCTATTAAGTTGTTGGGCTGCCCTGCATCCAGCATGCTTTCAGAACGAGCATTCAGTGCTGCAGGAGATTTCGTTACTGATCATATATTTAACCATTGGTGGGACCAGGCAGTAGTGTGTAACTCATCCTCTTCTGGACACTTGTTTTTGACACCTACCAGCTACTTGGGAATCTACTGGATTATAGGCCTGTCTCTGGCTTTTCCTGGATATAATCAGTTTATAGGGGCTGCACCATGAAGTGTCTTGCATAATAAGCTGGACTTTTTCTATTACTACACACAGGATCTGTCTGAGTTTTAGTTTAAGGTCCATTATTCGGTACATTTGAATGAAATATTCATATACAAGTTTGATATACTACTTATACAGAAACCAGAGTTCATTTGGGTGGGTAATTGTTATATATGCGTTAAATTGTTTGTGTATTGTTTTTATTAAAGCATAGTACGGTATAGATTACACAAGTAATTTAATACCAGTGACTCCTCCTTTATACAAGTATAGAATTATAATTATTTTGAAAGGTTAGGACTTCTAGGGTTCTTTAGTAATCCACCGCCACTTAGGCAGTAGCACATTGTCACCGCTTCAACAGCTTACCAGTGTCAGGCACATAAAACTCCTAAGAAGCAGAGTGCAATACCTCACTCCTATTGTCTTAAACCCCTCCCTGTTAAAGTTCTGCCTACCCACTTCATCCCCCTAGTCAAGTTACCTGACACCGACTTCACCCCCCTCCCCCCCCATCCCACAGTGCCTTTCATCAGCCTTCCATCCACCTTCCATCCACCTTTCCTCCCTGCCCTGCCAAGAAAGCTGGCTTAAGCCCATTTAATAGCTTTTTTTTTTTTTAATATCTGGAATAATGTGCTAAGACTTTGTAGGAATTAACTTTGGCATTTGTATTATTATGCTAATTTCCCCTCACCGTCTTTCAGGACAGTCACAATGAGACCTTGGCTCCTCCCCTTCCTGGTAAACACTGCGCCAGCCCATAAAATTCCACTTGTCCCTGCCGGACTTCAGTTGTTTGTGTTTCCTCCGGTGGGGAGACACGCTTAAGAACCCGTCCAGACAGTCAGGGAGACTGTGGCTTTGAAGACCTGTAGGGGAGGCTGGGGCACTCCTGGGGACGCGGTGAGGTACATACAAGACCTCACAGTTTGCCACCACATCTTCACCAAAAGCGGGCGGAAGATTCGGGGGCCGACCATCGCATTCACAGGGATGCACTAGGGAGGCAGCTCCGCTCTCCCTGTACACAGGTGCAGGCCGCATTCGAACCAGGCAGGCCGAGTGACGGATGTTTCCCTTTGACCTGCAACTTCCGGTTCCGGATCGCGGTGCTGATAGTGGGCCAGGCGTTGTCTGGAGAGGAGTCCAGAACGCAGCACAGGCAGCATGAGACTCCATGTCTGAAGCGGATGCCTAGACAGTGCACATCGATGCTAGCTTCAGCCATTCAAAGGTAAGGGTACCCTGGGGAGGGGTCCTCTTTATCTAGGATTTCCCCACTCCACAGATGGTTTCTTGTAGGGGGGTCCCTCTGGGTGGTAAGAGGGGGGGAGGCTCGGGTCCTTACCTTTTTAAAAGGGCTGCAGTACTTCCCAGGGTTGTAACCTGTATGACTAGGGGTGAAAGGCGATGTTATTTATTTGTTCTGCATGTATTTCAGAAAGCTGAGCAATCAAGATCATCACATAGCTCTAAAAGAAAGTGCGCCTCTTGTAGGGGTACCCTAGGGGAATCTTGAACAAAAGTATTATGCAAAGACTGTATTGATGCATTAGTCAGAGAAAGGGCATCAGAGCAGGAATCGGGATTAGCGGCTTCAGTGAAGGAACGTCCCTCCACCTTGGTGACCACAGATGCAAGCGGCAAAGGCTGGGGCGCACACTTAGGAACCCTACTGGCACAGGGCATCTAGAGGGACGAGGAGCTCAAAAGGTCATCCAGCTGGAAGGAACTGAAAGTTGTCGGGTTGGCACTCAGGTTCTTCAAGAGGGAACTACAAGGCCACCACATTCAAGTGCGCTCAGACAACTCCTCGGTGGTTGCATACGTAAACAAGCAAGGTGGCACGAGGAGCGGAATCCTGTTGACCCTGGCAACAGAAGTTCTAAGCTGGGCTGAAACCAACGCACTCTCCCTTTCGGTGGTTTATCTAAAAGGGGAAAGGAATGTGGTGGCGGACTTTCTCACCAGAAAGCAGCTAAGAGAGGGCGATTGGATCCTCTACCAAGAGGTCTTCAATCTTATATCCAAAAGATGGGGACCCCGGAGGTGGACCTCTTTGCATCAAGGGAAAACGCAAAAAAAAACTGTTTCTTCTCCTTAAACAGGTGGGAAGACGCACTAGGGGTGGATGCGCTAACACAGAGCTGGCATTTCACAAAATGCTATACCTTCCACCGGTTTTGCTACCGGCAGTGCTGAGAAAATTTCAAACGGAGAACACCTCTCTGATCTTGGTAGCACCACATTGGCCCAAAAGGTCCTGTAGAACCCCCGTGGTTGCTACCATTCCGGGAGGATCTCCTTTCACAGGGCCTGTGTCATGAAGATCCTGCCAGAAATCTAAACCCGGGCCGTCCTGGCCCTCAGATTCCATTGCGCATGCGCATGCGCGCCCGGGCGCGGGCACGTGCACAACCGCGCACAGGGAGACGGGCGCGCGCCCTAGTTAGCACCAGCCGGCCTATTTAAGCCTGACTTGAGCAGACGGTCTTTGCTGTCTGCTCTACAGCGTTGTGGTGTAGTAAAAGAAACCTGATCCTGTTATACCTGTTCCTTTGACCCGGCTTGCCATAAAGACTATCCTGCTTTCTGCCTGTACCCGACCCCGGTTTCCAGTGACCATCCTCCTGCCTGATCCATTGTACCTTGCTCTAGTTCAGATTCATTACCTGACTTCTTGATGAACTTTGGTTCTTGGTTTAGCCTTTGTCCAGTCTGCAGTCTGACCCTCTGTAACGAGCCTGTTCACCTGCTGGTTCCAGTCCAGTCTGTGGTTCCGTTTCCTGTGTTCAGTTCCTGTCAGCTCTGCTATCCCAGCTTACCTGTGAACCTGCTTGCCAAGCCGTTGTCCAGTTCCTGTCAGCTCTGCTATCCAAGTGTACCTGTGAACTTACTTGCCAAGCCGTTGTTCAGTTCCTGTCAGCTCTGCTATCCAAGTGTACCTGTGAACTTACTTGCCAAGCCGTTGTTCAGTTTCTGTCAGCTCTGCTATCCAAGTGTACCTGTGAACTTACTTGCCAAGCCGTTGTTCAGTTCCTGTCAGCTCTGCTATCCAAGTGTACCTGTGAACTTACTTGCCAAGCCGTTGTTCAGTTCCTGTCAGCTCTGCTATCCCAGCTTACCTGTGAACCTGCTTGCCAAGCCGTTGTCCAGTTCCTGTCAGCTCTGCTATCCAGTTTACCTGTGAGCCTGATTCCTGTGATCCTGCCAGCTCTGCTATCCGGTTTACCTGTGAGCCTGCTTCCTGTGATCCTGCCAGCTCTGCTATCCAGTTTACCTGTGAGCCTGATTCCTGTGATCCTGCCAGCTCTGCTATCCGGTTTACCTGTGAGCCCGATTCCTGTGATCCTGCCAGCTCTGCTATCCGGTTTACCTGTGAGCCTGCTTCCTGTGATCCTGCCAGCTCTGCTATCCGGTTTACCTGTGAGCCTGCTTCCTGTGATCCTGCCAGCTCTGCTATCCAGTTTACCTGTGAGCCTGATTCCTGTGATCCTGCCAGCTCTGCTATCCGGTTTACCTGTGAGCCTGCTACCTGTGATCCTGCCAGCTCTGCTATCCAGTTTACCTGTGAGCCTGCTTCCTGCGATCCTGCCAGCTCTGCTATCCGGTTTCCCTGTGAGCCTGCTTCCCAGAGATCCTGCCTGCTCAGCTAACCAGTTTCCTTCCCACCGGTCTGTTGATCCTGCCAGGCACCCGTGCTCCTCCTCACTCCTGGCTCTCCTGTTCCCACACCAGGGGACCAGGAGTGGGAGACGCAAGGGAGGCCTCTCCCTGCAATCTCGGGCTCGCACCACCAGGTACGTGACAGTAGCAGACAGCCATGTCTGAGCCCGAGCAGGGAGCCCCCGCCATGGAGGGGTTATGCCAACACCTGGCAGGTCTGACCGAAGCGGTGAAGAACCTCCAGCAGGGTTATACCCGGCTGGAGGAACGGGTACTGGCCCTGTCTGGTCCATCCAGTACCCAAGGAACTCCTCACCCAGCAATACCCCCAACGGGGCCTGCACCTACCCAGACTATAGTGATGCTACCACCTGAGCCCAAGGTACCTACTCCAGAGAAATTTACGGGTGCCCGTGGTAGCTTCAGAACTTTCCGTAACTCCTGTGAACTCCATTTTGCCCTGCAACCTAGGACCTTCTCTTTAGAGACCACCAAGGTGGGTTTTGTGGTAGCCCTACTGACTGGAGATCCCCAAATCTGGGCCCACCGTCTCGTGGAACAAAAGGATGCAGCATTGACCAGTCTCTCCACCTTTTTTGATGCCATGGCGCAGCTTTATGAGGACCCCCAACTCTCAACCACTGCGGAGGCCGCCTTACGTTCTCTCCAACAGGGTCGAAGACCAGCAGAGGACTATGTGGCTGAGTTCAGGCGTTGGGGTGCCGACACCGACTGGAACGATGCTGCCCTCCGTCATCAATTCCGCATGGGCCTCTCAGACGCACTCAAGGACGAGCTCGCCAGAGTGGGGGTACCCCAGACCCTGAATTCCCTCATAGACCTAAGCATCCAAATTGACCGGCGCCTACGGGAGCGTAGGGCCGAACGAACCTTGGGGTCCCCAAGACCTACCTGGATGCTCCCCAGGGGTCCTAGTCACTTCCGCACTGCTCCCCCCGTTAAACCTACTCATGCCTCTTCAGCATCCGAACCCATGCAACTTGGACTCCTGCGGCCTTCTCTCACCCCAGCAGAACGTCAGAGACGCCGCAGCAACAATCTGTGCCTGTATTGTGGAGAGCCTGGTCATTATGTTCGGAATTGCCCAGCTAAACTCCGTAAGTTCCCCACTATTCTCTCCAGTTATGTGGATCCTGTGACCGGGATTTCATCTCATCTTGCCCTTTCTGTTTCCTTCCAGTTCTCAGGAAGGACCCTACAAACCACAGCTATCATTGACTCTGGTGCCTGCAGTTGCTTTATGGACTCTGCTTTTGCTGCCCGGCATCGAATTCCTCTCCGTCTGAGAAAACAAGGCCTGTCTGTCCACCTGGCGGATGGGTCCACCATCAAATCTGGCCCAGTGACTCAGGAGACTTCCCCATTGCACACAGTGATCTCAGAGTCACATCAAGAACTGTTATGTTTGGACATAATTTCTTCTCCCTTGTTTCCAGTCATTCTAGGGATCCCCTGGCTGCAAGCACACAACCCGGTCATCAACTGGTCCACAGGAGAGGTGGCCTTTTCTTCTCCCTACTGCCAAAGGTCCTGCGGCTCCTTGGCCCCCGCAGGACCCTCTGCTCTGCTCTGCCTCGAAAACGAGGCAGGTCTACGTCAGTCCATCCCTGAAGTCTACCATGCATACCTGGATGTGTTTAGTAAACAAAGGGCAGATGTGCTGCCACCACATAGGCCCTATGACTGTCCCATTGAGCTCCTTCCCGGGGCCAAGATTCCCTTCGGTAGGGTTTTCCCATTAACAGAGGTGGAACAGGGAAAATTAAAGGACTATATTGATGATAACCTGAAAAAAGGGTTTATCCGCCCATCTACGTCTCCTGCAGGTGCTGGAATATTTTTTGTAGAAAAGAAGGACCATTCTCTCAGACCCTGTGTGGACTACCGTGCCCTAAACGAGGTCACAGTCAAGAATCGCTACCCGCTTCCCCTGATACCTGAACTATTTCAGAGGCTTGGCACGGCCTCCATCTTTTCTTTTTTTTTTTTTTTTTTTTTAATTCTTTATTTATTTCAAAGTTTACAATACAAACACAGTACATTTCCCTTTTGCCGCCTCACACCCCATACTCCCCCCCCCGTCCCCCCCCCACCCCCCCCCGCCTGACAGAATCTTTCAGGTGTCCTCTATGCTACGCTCTAAATATCGTTCAGCTTATTTTGTCGTATAAATCTTCCTGCTTATCTGGTTATCTCTTCGTAGTATTTCCATGAGCTTCTAAAATCGATCCAAGGGGACCATCTACCTTCCCCCTGGTTCGATTCCCTCTCGCCTTCTTGCCCCCATTCTACTTTCTCAAGCTTTCGCTGTCTATTTACCCCTCTAAACCATTCTCCGATTTGCGGGCTCCCAGTTTCCATCCACTTTTTGGGGATCAGATTTTTCGCCTCATTTAAGAGGATGGGGATTATTGAGTTTCTGTAGTGCTTAATTGTGCTGTCTGTCCCATGGAACAGGACCGTCCACGGATCCTCGGGAATATCTTTTTTTGTGATGCTTTTAATTAATGCTAATATCTGTCTCCAGTATGTTTTAATGGTGGGACAATCCCACCAGATGTGAGCCATTGTCCCTATACCCCCACATCCTCTCCAGCATGTGGGTGGTCTATCTCTTTGTATTTTACTCATTTTTACAGGAGTTATGTACCACCCCATGAGACACTTATAGTTGACTTCTATAGTCCGGCTGTCAACTTTCGGTCCATGTATTAATTTTAAGATCTTTTCGCATCTGTTCTCAGTACAGGGGATCCCTAATTCTTCTTCCCATCTTTTGACCCCCGGAGGGATACCAAGCCGATTGTCCTGAATTAGTACACTATATAAACGTGAGATAGTGTTTCTAACCGGGAGGCTTGTGCATATTTGCTCTATTGTGGAGAGGTTATCTAGGTCCCGGATGGGTTGCGGTAGACCCTCAACAAAATTTTTCAGCTGGGTATACCTCCAGACGTCAATCGACATCAGCTCTACCTCTTTATTTAATTCGTGAAAGGTGATTAATTTACCCCTTTTAATAATATCCCCTAAGCGTGCTCCCCCCTTTTTAATCCAATTTCCCCATAATTTGCTCCTACCAGGTTCAAAAAAAACATTATTTTTTAACTTTATCATAGGGGAATTAAATTCCCATTTGTTTTCCCTGTGTACTCTATCCCATATTTTTAAAGTGACCCGTGTGATTTCGTGTGTATCCTCTTCTATTGACCTGAATTTTGGTGGATTCCATATTATGTGTCCCCAATCTCTATTTCCTAAAACATTTTCTATATTCACCCATCTTTTTTTTTTTTTTCTCCCTCTTTTACCCATTCCGTGATTCTTGATAGTGAAATTGCTTTAAAATATACTTCAAAATCTGGCAAGGCAAGGCCCCCCTGTTTTTTCGTTTTGGACAAAATTCCTGCTGAGATTCGTGCTTTTTTATTGGCCCAAATAAATCTCGAAATAATCTTCCTTAGAATCCCAAAGAAGGCTTTGGGGACAGCTATTGGAAGCATTTGAAATTTATAGTTTATTTTTGGAGCTATTATCATTTTAAGAGCATTTATCTTACCCATCCATGACAACGGACTATAACTCATATTTTTTATTTCCTTTTTAATCTCCTCAAGTAATGGTAAATAGTTTATCTGGTAAATCTTTTTTAGTGACCCTGCAAGTTTTATTCCTAAATATTTTATATTTTCTTTCCAAGGGAACTGGAACTCTTTAGCTAGTTGAACTACTTCTGTTTGGTCCAAATTTATATTAAGGATTTCAGATTTAGTTGGGTTAACTTTAAAATTAGACACCAAGCCATATATTCTTAATACCTTCAGCAGATTAGGTAGAGTTATCCGGGGATTGGATAGGAAAAACAAAACATCGTCCGCGAAAGCCGCGTACTTATATGTCTCATCTCCTACCACAATCCCCTTTATGTCTGATGAGTTGCGTATGGTTGATAGCAATGGCTCCAGCGCTACCACAAACAATAGAGGGGACAGGGGGCAGCCCTGACGTGTTCCGTTTTTCATGGAGAACGGATGGGAGAGAAGCCCATTGACCCTCACCCTCGCCCGTGGTTGATCATATAATATTCTAATCCAGCTTAGCATTCTCGGGCCTATGCCCATTGCTTCCAATGTTGCGAACATATGTCCCCAGTCTATCCTGTCAAATGCCTTCTCGGCATCTATTGACAGGAATAGACTGGGGACATTCCCCCTCTTACACGCCCGCATCAAGAGCAGCGCTTTGATCCCATTGTCCCTCCCCTCCCGCCCCGGGACGAATCCCACCTGATCTGGGAATATCAACTCGGGCAGTTTATTTTTTAACCTGTTCGCCAATACCTTCGCAAACAGCTTCGTGTCTGTATTCAGAAGGGCTATTGGGCGGTAACTCGAACAGAGCGTCTTGTCCTTTCCTTCCTTCAAAATCAACGTTATTGATGCCATTAAGGCTTCTCTGTCCATACCTCTCTCTCTGCCCAGGGAGTTCCAATACCGGCACAGCCTGGGCACCAAGATATCTCGGTACCTTTTAAAATAGGTAACCGAGAATCCATCGGGGCCCGGGCTCTTGCCAGCAGAGGAACTCCTCAGGGCCTCGTAAATTTCTGACTCCGTGATAGGTTCTTCCATCATAATACTATCTTCTATAGATAGTGAGGGGATCTTGCTGTTCCTCAAAAAATTCCTACACTCTTCATCTTCCGTTTGTGATATCGAATCCTTAGTTTTAATGTTATAGAGTATTTCATAATAAGCTCTAAATTCTTTGGCTATATCTTTAGTTGAATTTAACATTGAGCCACTTTTATTTTGAATTTTATCGATATAGTTAACTTCTCTCTTTTTTTTTGAGTATTCTAGCTAGGTGTTTGCTGCTTTTATTTCCCCACGTGTGTCTTTCTCTATCCAGTTTATGGAACCACTTCCTCGCCTCCTGTTCCATCTCTATTTTTAATTCGTCTCTTTTATTTAGTAATCTATGGTAGGTATCCCCCTTTCTTGTGGTTTCGTCCATATGTTCCTGTTCCAGTTCCCATATCTCTCTCGCCAGACGTGCCCGTCGCTCCCTTTTTTCTCGTTTTTTACCTGCCCCAATAGAAATCAAAATACCCCTAATATACGCTTTATGCGCCTCCCAAAGTGCGGTCTGTGATGTTTCCCCTGTGTCGTTAATCTCGAAAAAGGATAGAATTTCCTTGCGTATGCTCTCTTCCGTACCGGGGTCGGTCAATAAGCTATCATTTAAGCGCCAAGCGCTTGGGCTCCTCTGCGTTCCTGGCAGTCTAACTGTCATTGTGATGGGCGCGTGGTCCGATAAAGTCGTGATTTCAATCCCAGATTCAGTCACATAATCTAGCAGTCTGTGTTCTACTAAAAAATAGTCTAGGCGGGAATGGGTTCCATGAACTGGAGAGAAAAAAGTGAAATCTTTCACGCCTGGATGTTGCACTCTCCACACATCGACGAGTTGACTCTGCCTGAGCTTTATCTTGATATTCTTTAATTGTCGTGAACTCTGGCTTCCTGTTCTTGAAGTGGTGTCTATACTAGGATCCCACCCAAAATTCAGGTCACCCGCTATAATAACCTCCCCCGTGTTAAAAGCTGACAGGCGTCCCAGAGCCTGAGCTAGGAATCGAGTTGGATTTTTATTTGGGCAGTATATATTTACTAATGTTAACATATTTTCACCCATTTTGCCTTTTATAGCTAGGTACCTTCCCTCGGGATCCAGGAGCCTGTCACTAATAACAAATTTTACATTTTTGGCGAACCCTATGGCCACCCCCTTAGCACCTCTTGTTGGGGAATCCCCCTGAAACCAAAGTGGGTAATCTTGTGAGGCTAGTCTTATCCCGCTATCTAATGTCAAATGTGTCTCTTGTAGGAAAATAACCTCCCCCTGATAGGTTTGTATCTCCTTAAATATCTTGTATCGCTTCGTCTGTGAGTTTAAGCCTCTAACATTATACGACAAAAATTTTAGATTAACCTCCTCCATTTTTCAGGGGGGGTTTTCTGCGCATTTCGGACCTTCTTGATTCATACTTTGCTTTTTGTATCTGTGAGGCGGGTGTCCTCCCCCCCCCTTCCCCATCCCTCCCCTCCTCCCCACCCCGTTCCCTCCCCCCCTCCCCCCTCCCCCCTCCTGCTCCCCTGGTCGGATTCCGGCCATATGTGAACAACGAGGTGTCCCTTAAAGAAACCTCCTGTCCACTGCGCCTCTAAGGGTGAAGCGCCATACCTGGCTGTCTGACACGGGTTCTCCCTCCCCCCCAAATCCCCTCCTTAGAAGGGAGGGGCCCGTTAGCTGCACTAGGACCCCAAATTCCCCCGTCTTATCTGCTCACCCCTCCCCCCCCCTTTATACCCTCTCTCCTCCCCACTAAAATAGGGGGAGGAGGGGAGAGAGAGGGGAGGAAAAAAAAAAAAAAAAAAAAAAAAAAAAGAAGGGGGGGGGGCCACCCCCCGCTCTCCCCGCTCTCCTCTCAAGCCTCCTTCATTCTATTTCCCCACCGGGGTTTATTATTTTAGTTCCGGTTTTGAGGAATTTTGGGGACAGGTATCCCCAATTCCTCACAAAAGTTTTGCAGTTCTTCCATATATTTCATGCGTAATGTCTTCCCGTCTTTGATAACAATCAGAGCCGCCGGGTATCCCCAGCTATACTTTATGTTCAGGGCTCGTAAATTTTCTAACAACGGCTTCATTTCTCTTCTCCGTGCAAGTGTCCCAGCTGACAGATCCGCAAAGACCTGAATTTCGGTCGTTTCATACATCAATGGAGTTTTCCCTCTAAGGTTCTTGTAGATTTGGAATTTTTCCTGGTACGAGTGAAATCTTACGAGCACATCTCTAGGGGCCTCTTCTCTTACTCCAGGGGGTTTTCTGATGCGATGGGCTCGTTCTATTTTCAAGTCCATTTCCTCTGCCATACCTAAGATCGGTTTAAAGAAATTTTTCATTTTTAATATCAGATCTTCTCCCCTCTGTTCAGGTAATGCTCTTATCCTCAGATTTTGTCTTCTATTTTGGTCTTCCATGCTTTCTATTTTGTACCTCATGTCTCTCTCCATTGCTTGTATTTTTTCCATCTGTTTACTGACCGCCTTGTTTTCTTTCACCTGTTCGGTTACGAATTCTTCAATTTTTTCCACTCTTTTTACCAGAAAGCCAATGTCGATTCTAATGTTCAAGATCTCAGTTTTAATGGCACTTTCCAAATTGGAGAACATTTCCATCATCTCTGTTTTGGTGGGAATTTGCGATATGTCACTTAGTTGTAAAATTGCACTTGTGTCACCCTCCCTCTCCGGCTCAGCCTCTGCCCTGAGTGTCTCTGCCTGTTCAGCCCTCTGCCTTTCCATCTCTCTCTTCTTTTCCTTCGTCCCCTGTTGTTGTTTTTTTCCCAACTCAGGGCTTTTCAGACTAGTATCCTTTAAGTATTTTTGTATGGAACTGGTATTTAAATTGTCCTTAGGTGTTTTGGGCTCAGCACCTCTTTGTGTCCTCCCCTTCATCATTACTTAACACCCGGTTTCACTTTTAGTCATTTTATCCCCTGGGCTGAGGTAATGAAAGGGATTTTAGCCTTGAAAGCGTCTCAACAATTAGCAAGGAAAACTCGCATAAGTTACAATTGTAATCGCACCTGAGCTGGGGGGGGTGGCAGCCCCTCCTTACTCACCCCCTTTACCTCAATGGCTCTTCTATGCCGGTGAAGCCGCCTTCTTTAATTACTTTCTGCCCTGATCACCTCCAGACCAGCTCTAGCGTGTTGTGCAAAGATAGACGGGCTAAGGAGGGAATAAAGGAGGAGAGGCAATAAAAAGGAAAACAAGGCACAAACATATAGAGAATCAGGCAGCGCCTTCAAGTGTTGTTTCACCAGTGGGAATTGATATGGGAATTTGGAAACACTTTTCTCTCAGCCGTCCTTTTCCCTTTCTGGGACTCTTAGTTTTGTTTCAGCCACTATTACATGGTATCGGATACTCGCGTGGTGTCCATATTGCTTTTTACCCCTTTTTTATGAACGCCTTTCAAGGCCCTTGGTACATTTCACACGGTCCGCACAGACCCTCCAGAACCCACTCTAATTAGACTGAGATTGAGCTGAGGTCCACATCTGCTAGGGAGAAAAAAGCGTCCGTCTAAGCACCTCAATCAAAGTCAGACAATTCCTAAGTATTCACCAGTTCAGTAAATTGCTTGGATCATTACACCCAGAAAATACAACAGAACTTTTCTTGCCAGTGTTATAATGTTTAAAGACTCCAACAGCACCAGAGGTATTTCTCCCCTTTTCTAGTGAAGCATATCTACTATAAAAGGTTTTGATCCTATAACATTCCTTTGCGTTTCTCTCAATGGTCATTTGCATTTAACTTTCAAACAAAGTTCAGGTTTCATATACTTTGAGCAATAGCTGGGTTAGCAGCGTCTTACCTGAGAGAGGGGAATCCCTCCTGGGATCCTCTCTCAGTCCATGGAGATTCCGCTGGGCGGGTGGGTGATCTTTATTCCCCTGTATGGGCTCTTCTGTGGACGCAGACCCCGCCAAGAGAGAGCGTACCTCCTTCCTGCGGTCCGTGTTACTTTCCCATGCTGGGGTCCTTGGCGTGGGTCCGGGTCGTACCGGTTCTATGTGAGCGCTGATCCGGCTAAGGGGATGGCTGATGCTCAGGTGCGGTGTTCAGCGTTCCCTCCTCCCTACCTTTCCTTGTCGCTCCCGCCGACCACAGAGCAGGGCTGAAGCGGGACTAGGCTGGAGCGGGGCTGGGTTTGGCGGCGGGTAGGCAGGCAGGCAGACGGGCGGGGGCAGAGGGGGTCCTCCAGGTCTCGCTGTACTCTGCCGGGTCAGGGGTACATCCCGCGGGCTCTCACCACCGCGCTGTTTCCCCCGGCTCGCGTCCTCCGGCAGAGCTCCATGCAGCTACAGTCAGCCTTCGATGGACTCCTCCCCCAACGCTAACGTCTCACGTCAGCATGGCGCGATAGTGCAGTTGCACACCTTCCAGCACGAACAGAGGCCTCCATCTTTTCTAAACTGGACCTCAGAGGGGCATACAATTTGATACGTATAAAGGATGGGGACGAATGGAAGACGGCATTTCGGTCTCGATTTGGGCACTTCGAGTACCTGGTGATGCCGTTTGGACTCTGTAACGCCCCCGCTACCTTCCAGGCCTTTATAAATGATGTACTTCGGGACTTCCTTGATGTTTTTGCTGTTGTTTATCTTGATGACATACTAATTTTCTCTTCCTCCCTAGAGCTGCATCGTGGACATGTTAAAAGTGTGTTGGGTCGTCTCCGGCAACATGGCCTCTATGCCAAGGCAGAAAAATGTCTCTTTGAGGTAGAAAGCATACCCTTCCTAGGTTTGATCATCTCCAGTAGAGGCATCCGGATGGACCCCCAGAAAATCTCAGCCATCCTGGACTGGCCAGTTCCCGCAGATAAAAAGGGGATCCAGCGATTCATTGGCTTTGCCAATTTTTATCGCAAATTCATCAAGGGATTCTCGGCCATAGTGGCACCCATTACTCAACTCACCAAACAAGGTACCCGTTTTCATTGGTCCCCTGAGGCCCAAGGGGCCTTCGAGGCCCTCAAGGGGCTCTTTACCTCAGCTCCTATCCTGAAGCATCCAGATCCTTCTCTGCCCTTTGTCCTCGAAGTGGATGCCTCAGAGATAGCTGTAGGGGCCATCCTGTCCCAGAGACAGGGCATCAAAGCCCTGCTACACCCCGTGGCATTCTTCTCACGGAAACTGTCCTCAGCCGAGAAGAACTACGATGTGGGGGATCGGGAATTACTGGCCATAAAGACCGCCCTCGAGGAATGGCGTTACCTGCTAGAAGGGGCTACTCACCCAATCCTGATCTTCACAGATCACAAGAATCTAGAGTACCTGAAGACTGCCAAGAGGTTAAAACCTAGACAGGCCCGTTGGGCCTTATTTTTCTCTCGTTTTACTTTTCACGTGACATATCGTCCGGGTTCCAAAAACGCGAAGCCAGACGCTCTGTCTCGTATGTATCACAAATCCCAGGATGGTTCCCCTCCAGACACTATCCTTGCCCCTGGAAACTTTCTCCTGTTACAGGAAGACCTACTGTCCCAGCTCAGGCGGGCCTCCAGTGGCCTCATACCCACTCCCGGTCCTGGGTTGCAGGCCAAGGATGGGCTATTGTGGCATGGGGATAAGATTTTCATTCCCGAGGGTCTGCGGGTAACCGTCCTGGAATTGTGCCATGATCACAAGCTTGCCGGACACTTTGGTGTCACCAAAACCACTGAATTGGTACAACGTACCTTCTGGTGGCCTCAGCTAAAGGAAGACTGCAGGAAATTTGTGGAAACATGCACTGTGTGTATTCGGAGCAAGAGTCACAGAACCAAAGCCTGGGGCTTACTCAAGCCATTACCAGTCCCAGATCGCCCCTGGAAAATGCTGTCCATAGATTTCATTGTGGAACTGCCCCCAGCAGAGGACCACACTACGATCTTCGTGATAGTTGATCGTCTGTCAAAGATGGCACACTTTGTTCCCATGAAGGGTACCCCTTCTGCCTCAGAAACCGCACAAGTGTTCATCCGAGAAGTCATCAGACTCCATGGGGTACCAGCCAACATAGTGTCCGACCGAGGGGTACAATTCACCTCTCGGTTTTGGAAATCACTTTGCAAGGCCCTCAATATTGAGCTATCGTTTTCTTCCGCTTATCACCCTCAAACCAATGGACAGACCGAAATAACCAATCAGACCCTGGAACAATATCTTCGATGCTTTTCTTCCTTCTCCCAAGACGATTGGATCTCCCTGTTACCAGTTGCCGAGTTTGCATATAACAATGCTATCCACTCGGCCACCCAACAGACACCCTTTTTCGCCAACTATGGCTTTCATCCTTCATTCCTGCCCAATTCTCTTCCTGAATGTACTGTGCCCGCAGTCCAGGAGAAGATTGACTTCTTTGCTTCCAATAACCAACTCCTGCAGGACACCATGGCCCGGACCCAGGAACATAACAAAACAGTCTTTGACCGAAAGAGGCGTGGAGAATTGGTACTGGCACCGGGTGACACTGTGTGGCTCTCCACCTTGAATCTGAAATTGGCTTGTCCCTCAAAGAAACTGGGCCCTAAGTTCCTAGGTCCCTTTCCAGTCAAACGAAAGATTAATGAAGTAGCCTATGAGTTGGAACTTCCTGATTCCCTCAAGGTCCATCCAGTCTTTCATGTTTCCCTGTTAAAGCCCTCCACTTCCAACCCCTTTTCCAACAGAAGGACGGTACCCCCGGACCCAGTCTTGGTAGATGGCGAGGAAGAATATGAGGTAGAGGCCATACTAAATGTTAGAAAAAGGAGAAATCAGAACCAGTTTTTGATCAAATGGAAGGGATATGGTCCTGAAGAAAATTCCTGGGAGCCCGAGTGTAATATCCATGCTAAGAGTCTAGTTCAAGCCTTCAAAAGAGCTCACCCTGAGAGATTTGCCCAGAGGGGCACCCGGAGGTTGCCCCTAGGAGGGGGGCAATGTCATGAAGATCCTGCCAGAAATCTAAACCCGGGCCGTCCTGGCCCTCAGATTCCATTGCGCATGCGCATGCGCGCCCGGGCGCGGGCACGTGCACAACCGCGCACAGGGAGACGGGCGCGCACCCTAGTTAGCACCAGCCGGCCTATTTAAGCCTGACTTGAGCAGACGGTCTTTGCTGTCTGCTCTACAGCGTTGTGGTGTAGTAAAAGAAACCTGATCCTGTTATACCTGTTCCTTTGACCCGGCTTGCCATAAAGACTATCCTGCTTTCTGCCTGTACCCAACCCCGGTTTCCAGTGACCATCCTCCTGCCTGATCCATTGTACCTTGCTCTAGTTCAGATTCATTACCTGACTTCTTGATGAACTTTGGTTCTTGGTTTAGCCTTTGTCCAGTCTGCAGTCTGACCCTCTGTAACGAGCCTGTTCACCTGCTGGTTCCAGTCCAGTCTGTGGTTCCGTTTCCTGTGTTCAGTTCCTGTCAGCTCTGCTATCCCAGCTTACCTGTGAACCTGCTTGCCAAGCCGTTGTCCAGTTCCTGTCAGCTCTGCTATCCAAGTGTACCTGTGAACTTACTTGCCAAGCCGTTGTTCAGTTCCTGTCAGCTCTGCTATCCAAGTGTACCTGTGAACTTACTTGCCAAGCCGTTGTTCAGTTCCTGTCAGCTCTGCTATCCAAGTTTACCTGTGAACTTACTTGCCAAGCCGTTGTTCAGTTCCTGTCAGCTCTGCTATCCAAGTGTACCTGTGAACTTACTTGCCAAGCCGTTGTTCAGTTCCTGTCAGCTCTGCTATCCCAGCTTACCTGTGAACCTGCTTGCCAAGCCGTTGTCCAGTTCCTGTCAGCTCTGCTATCCAGTTTACCTGTGAGCCTGATTCCTGTGATCCTGCCAGCTCTGCTATCCGGTTTACCTGTGAGCCTGCTTCCTGTGATCCTGCCAGCTCTGCTATCCGGTTTACCTGTGAGCCTGCTTCCTGTGATCCTGCCAGCTCAGCTATCCAGTTTACCTGTGAGCCCGATTCCTGTGATCCTGCCAGCTCTGCTATCCGGTTTACCTGTGAGCCTGCTTCCTGTGATCCTGCCAGCTCTGCTATCCGGTTTACCTGTGAGCCTGCTTCCTGTGATCCTGCCAGCTCTGCTATCCAGTTTACCTGTGAGCCCGATTCCTGTGATCCTGCCAGCTCTGCTATCCGGTTTACCCGTGAGCCTGCTTCCTGTGATCCTGCCAGCTCTGCTATCCAGTTTACCTGTGAGCCTGCTTCCTGTGATCCTGCCAGCTCTGCTATCCAGTTTACCTGTGAGCCTGATTCCTGTGATCCTGCCAGCTCTGCTATCCGGTTTACCTGTGAGCCTGCTACCTGTGATCCTGCCAGCTCTGCTATCCAGTTTACCTGTGAGCCTGCTTCCTGCGATCCTGCCAGCTCTGCTATCCGGTTTCCCTGTGAGCCTGCTTCCCAGAGATCCTGCCTGCTCAGCTAACCAGTTTCCTTCCCACCGGTCTGTTGATCCTGCCAGGCACCCGTGCTCCTCCTCACTCCTGGCTCTCCTGTTCCCACACCAGGGGACCAGGAGTGGGAGACGCAAGGGAGGCCTCTCCCTGCAATCTCGGGCTCGCACCACCAGGTACGTGACAGCCTGGTCCTTTGTCCCCAGGTACATCGATGGAACCTGGCGGCCTGGCTACTGAGGAAGGGTTAATAAAATCCAACGTTAGCAGGAAAAGAAGTTCCTGTTGTTATAAAAGCACACTAGGGCTATGGCGGAAAGGGCTGGAGCGACACCAGTGCAAATTTGCAAACAGCAATGTGGTCCAGTTTTGCCAAATTTGTAAAACATTACAGGGTGGACCTGGTGTCAGGAAATGAGCAAGCCTTTGGGCAAAAGGTTTTGGAAGCCGTAGTCCCACCATAAGTGGTAATTGCTTATCTATTCTCTTATTGTGGCTGTCCTTAAAGACAGTGAGGGAAAATTAGTTACGCTTACCGGTAACGTCTTTTCCAGTAGTCTTTCAGGACAGCACTAGTTACCCACCCAAATTTATGGGGAGTCTTGAGGAAGACCTCAACACAGGCACGGTAGTAATATGTAATGTTATGTTATTAATGTTTTATTAATGTTTTTTGTGTCTCCTCAGCTGGCCGGAGGTGCTCTTAGAAAAAAAAAACTGAAGTCCGGCAGGGGGAAGTGGAATTTTATGGGCTGGCACAGTGTTTCCTAGGAAGGGGAGGAGCCAAGGTCTCTCTCATTGTGGCTGTCCTGAAAGACTACTGGAAAAGACATAACCGGTAAGCGTAACTAATTTTTTTTATGTTCCCCGTCATAAACTGAATATGAATTTTAACAAAAGCTGAATGCTCAAGTCCCCAATATGCGTAAGCCTCCTCTATGACTGTTTTGAATTCCTAAGCATTATTGGCTCCAGGGTATACAGAACATGATTGAAGCAAATAAATGTTTGTGATCACATGGCACATGGAGAGGTATATGAATATATGGAGTATCAGGCAGTAGTACATTATTCTAGCAAGGCTAATTTGTGCTATTTGATAGAATATAATAAAGGTGATCCAGCAATCTCTGTAGGAGTGCTGAGAAGACAAAGGTCTTTGTGTAACAAAGGGTGAGCATAGCACGGCAGCTGAGATTCCCAGATACTGAAATGTTTAAATCTTGAAACTGCTGGGATGTAAAATAAGCCTATGCAACACAGAACATTTGTCACAGCTGGTGGGCAGAATGTGATGTTGTCTAATGCTAATAAGTGCTATTATCATTACATCTTATGTTCAAACTCACCATATCTCTCTCTCCCTCTTCTCTTTCTTCTGAACATAAAAAATGGAACTACTCCATTTAGTGCACAAAACACAAGTGTAATCTTTACAACAATAAGGCATAAAGAGCTTTGCCTGTCACTTGAACGTTGTCTACTTCCTGCAATCAAAGAGAATTGTACAAATTGTAATTTGCTCTTCAAGTAATGGACAGACATTTATTTTCCCATTAATGCAATTTCTTCAAGCGCAGCCATAAAAAAATAATTTAACTTTTTCAATTTCTTTTCAGTTATGGAATTTAGGGCACATTATTTATACTTTTGTATGTCCTTTTTTTGCTTTAGTGAAAGATGAGCACATTTTAAAGCTTCTATTTACAGATCTGAATGATCTGGACAGAACGAAGAAGCCCTGGAGCCATTCTAAAAAGAAATTTATGAAACAAAATTCTTACTTTAAAAGTCTGAATGCTGATATTTGTCAGAATTTTGAATGTAAAGTCAGAATGCTGTGATTAAAAGATAAAACTCTTTGAAAGTTCAAATTTTGAGATTAAAAATCGGAAGTCGGACTTTATTTTATCACAACAAATTCTGGCTTAATGAAAACTCAGAATTCTGTGATTAAAATCAGAATTCTGAGATTAAATGTCGGAATTTTGAGATTAAAAATTGGAATTCTAAGTGTCAAAGTCCGAATTCTGAGTTTAAACGTTTTTTCTGAGTTTGGAAGATATAAAGTTAATGTCATAATTTTGTTTATTTTTTTCTTTAGGGTGGCCCCAGGGCTCTCTCATACCCTTATAAAGTACAGATAGTGCAGCGCTTAAAAATTAAAATTTCATTAAAGTGGTGTTTCCCCCTAAAAAAAAATAAAAAAATAAATAAGTGGAAAAATGTTTTTTTACTCTAAATGCCTGTTGCTAGTAGTCTGCCTACTTCAGTGCCTGGGCTGGTGACATCACTTCCCCTTGGCGCAGGAAGGGCTCCCTCCCTCCTGTCAGTCATCTGGGACACGTGACAGGTCCCAGATGACTGTGCGGTCAATCACGGCGCGCGGCGCCGCTCGCGCATGCGCAGTGGGTGCCCATAGTTGCAATACCGGCACCGCCGAGCGGAGCTTCGACCCCCCGCATCGCTGGACCCTGGAACAGGTAAGTGTCCGATTATTAAAAGTCAGCAGCTGCAGTATTTGTAGCTGCTGACTTTAAATTTTTTTTTTTTAGGACAACACCTCTTTAAGGATGAGCACACAAGATTCCAAATAAAGTTAAGAAGTGCCTTTAAGAGAATGGACTCCGTGAAAGAGTGTGTAACCTCCACCATAGATACACTTAGCCGCTCAACTCAACAGCAGGACCCCTGAATTAACAAAGGGTCACATAAGCTTAACCATAACGGGTATGTATCTGCAAACACAGTCACAGAGATCCTCCTCGTGTTGATCATCCAATACAGCAGAACACGTCCACATAAGGATATCTCATCAGGAAAGCTTGCTTTAAGGCTTGCATACAGATGACCACCAATATCCCAGGGTTATAAAATAAACAAAGGGCATATAGTGGATATAAACCTACCTGTTAAAATGTCAGGTTTCTTTGATGTAAAAAAATGAGACAAAGATAAATAATTTCAGAACATTTTCCACCTTTAATCTGACCTATAAACTCAGTTGAACAACAAACTGAAATATTTTAGGTGGAGGGAAGTAAAAATAAAAAAATAAAATAATATCGTTGCATAAGTGTGCACACCCTTAACCGCTTCCCAATCGCCTCAAGCAGATATACTGCGGAAGAAGGGCACGTACAGGCAGAATTACGTACCTGTACGTTGCCCTTTAAGAGGCGGCCATTGGGCGCGCGCACCCGCGGGAAGCTCCGTGAGTTGGGTCGAGGGTTCCGCGGACTCGATCGCCACGGGGATACCCGCGATCGCCTCACGGAGAGGTAGAACGGGGAGATGATAATGTAAACACACATCTCCCCATTCTGCCTAGTGACAGTGTCACTGATCTCTGCTCCGTGTGATCGGAGCAGAGATCAGTGATGTGTCATACACAACCACGCCCCCCACAGTTAGGGGCGTGTTTCTAGGACACACTTAACCCCTACACTGCCACCTATTGGTTAACCCCTTTACTGCCAGTGTCATTTACACAGGAATCAGTGCATTTGTATAGCTCTATAAATGACAATGGTCCCAAATATGTGTCAAAAATGTCCGATGTGTCCCCCATAATGTCGCAGTCATGATAAAAATCACTGATCGCCACCATTTAAAAAAAAAAAATTAAGTTATTATTAAAAACGCCATAAAACTATCCCCTATTTTGTAAATGCTATAACTTTTGCGCAAACTAATCATTAATCGATTATTTTGATTTTTTTTACCAAAAATATGTGGAAGAATACGTATTGGCCTAAACTGAGGGGAAAAAAAGTTTTTTTATATATTTTTGGGGGAAATTATAGCAAAAAGTAAAAAATAATGCGTTCTTTTTTCAAAATTGTCGCTCTTTTTTTGTTTATAGCGCGAAAAATAAAAACCGCAGGGTGATCAAATACCACCAAAAGAAAGCTCCATTTGTGGGAAAAAAAGGTCGTCAATTTTGTTTGGGAGCCATGTCGCACGACCACGCATTTATCAGTTAAAACGACGCAGTGCCAAATCCCAAAAAGTGCTCTGGTCAGGAAGGGGGTAAATTCTTCCGGGGCTGAAGTGGTTAAACTAATACTTTGTTGAAGCGCCATTTGATTTTATTACAGCACTCAGTCTTTTTGGGTATGAGTCTATCAGCATGGCCCATCTTGACTCACTCTTCTTTGCAAAAACCCTCCAAATCTGTCAGATTGCGAGGACATCTCATGTGCACCGCCCTCTTCAGATCACCCCACAGATTTTCAATCGGATTCAGGTCTGGGCTCTGGCTGGGCTGTTCCAAAACTTTAATCTTCTTCTGGTGAAGCCATTCCTTTGTTGATTTGGATGTATGCTTTGGGCTGTTGTCATGCTGAAAGATGAAGTTCTTCATCTTCAGCTTTCTAGTAGAAGCCTGAAGGTATTGTTGACTGGTATTTGGAACTGTTCATAATTCCCTCTACCTTGACTAAGGCCCCTGTTCCAACTGAAGAAAAATAGCTCCAAAGCATCATCCTGCCACCACCAGGCTTTACGGTGGGTATGGTGTTCTTTTGGTGAAGTGCAGTGTTGTTTTTGCGCAAACATATCTTTTGGAATTATGGCCAAAAAGTTCAACCTTGGTTTCATCAGACCATAACACATTTTCCCACATGCTTTTAGGAGACATCAGATGCATTTTTGCAAAATTTAGCCGGACTTGGATGTTTTTCTTCATAAGAAAAGGCTTCCGTCTTGCCACATACCCCATATCCAAGACATATGAAGAATACAGGAGATTGTTGTCACATGTACCACACAAAAAGAGGAAAGGAGGGAGGTGTACCTAAGTGTAGTATTAGAATAGCATGTTTAATGCACAAAGTAATGCACTTACATAAAAGCAGAAATCAAGGGCATATCTGTATAAAATACATCCTCCTTGAGGGGTGCCAGCAATCCAGTTTCCCAGGCGTTTAATTAATGCCCAAATGCTTAATGCCTGTAAATGCGCCTAAATGCTTAGACACTTTTACAAGCGTCAGGCATTTTTTCTGCACAAACGTGCTGGCTTCTAGGACAGTTAAAAAAAAAACTCCAATATGCATGAGGCCTAAAAGTCCAACTGCAATTTCAGGGAAATAATAATTTGAGGGTAAATACTTACTGCTTCCCTCATGGCTCTAACAGCCCCACAGATGCAGAAAAGTAAAAAAAAAAAAAAAGTATGTTTGTGTGGCATGTCCTCTCCTGCCTGTAAGACCTACTAAAGCACATGAAACCTGAAATCCCTTGTTTCTCTACTTTTTTTCCACTAGATAGTGGACATTTAACAAATGATTTGATCTGTAAAGCCTCGTTCACACAGGTGGTGAAAACAGGTGGTTCAGCCATATTTGTACCGCCCACCTTCAAAGTAACATAGTGCCAGCTCAGGTGCTTTACATCACAGTGAGGGAATTTTAAGTTGGAACACAGCGTTGGGCAAGTGCTGAAGCTTGCCAAACCCATCTAATAACATAAAGGGACCGCACCCACTGAGGAAATTCACCCTCTCCATTAGTCCAAGTGACCACTCTCTCTGGGACAGAAAGAGAAGGGAAATCTAAAAAATTTAAGTTGTCTCTGGAATGGGAATGGACATCCTTCAATGGCGATTATTGTTCTGATGGCAACTCTAAGAGGGGATTTCCCTCACTTTGGGACAAACCACGTAACAATGCCTGGGGTGTTTACAACATTTAGCTTTTGTTCATATTCATTTAATAATTTGAAATAAATACATAAAAACTGCTGCTGTAGCTGCTGTACTTTGTGTGGTTGTTGCCTACTGAAAGTTCATCTAAAACTCTGTCTGTCCACAGGGTGACAACAATGACAACCAATCATATTTTTTAATTTTGGAAGCTAGATCAGTAAAAGAATCATAGTGTCAGACTGCAGCTTCCAAGGCTACGAGTTTGCTTTCCTCATTGCACTCTTATCAACAGACTTACTGTTAAAAGTCTATTTGTTTATCAGTTACATTTAACCGCTAATAAATCATATAAAGTCATAATAAACTTATATATAAATCAAAATTAATTAGTTTCACATTTGAATTGTATCCAAAAGTTGCTAAATATATAAAAAATGTGTACACACTGCTCTAAAAACACTATTATCACTAATACTGTTCCTTGGAAGTAACATATAGGAATAGGGTCAGTTCACAAACATGCATTGCATGAGGACGCCAAGGGGCAGACATGAGGATGCAAGGGGCAGTCCACTGCCAAATCGTGGGGGAGCGGCACCCACTGGGAGAGTGGGGGATCAGGCAATTAAAGATATTTATTTTCTCTCCTAGACAAAATGAGTAATTAACCCTAATGCCCGTACACACGGTCAGAAAATCCGACCACAAAATCCATCTGATTTTTTCCGACGGATTTTGTCCGACACTGGTGTTGCATACACACGGTCGGACAAAGTTGTCAGAAAATCCGATCATTCTGAACGTGGTGACGTTTGTTGCCTATGACGGGACTACATAGAGGCTAGTAGCCAATAGCTTTGGTCTTGTAATGTGATCTGAGCATGCGTGGCACTTTGTCCATCGGAAATTGGCTACACACGACTTTGTTGTCGGAAAATTTGAGAGCAGGAGATAAAACTTTGTCCGTCGGAAAATCCGACGGAAAAAGTCCGATGGAGCCTACACACGGTCGGAATTTCCGACAACATTGTCCGATAGGACATTTTCCATCGGAAAATCCGACCGTGTGTACGGGGCATTACACTGCAGGCACAGCTCCACAGCAAGGGAACATTTTTTATCTGCCTGGAGTTGGGTTTTAAAGATCAATATTAATCAAAAACAAATATTTTGGTATTGTATGATTGCATTTGATTGAACTAGCCAGCAACGGCAGAAATCTAAACTATCAACTTTGGGTACAGTTGGCAAAAAGTTGAGAACTATGCTATAGCATGTTAACTATGGGACGCTACTGTTTAGTTGCTTTGGTAAATGAAGTTTACTACCCCTCAGAGATGAGAGTGAATTTTACATTACTTTTGAATGCACTTTATAGATTGCTGTTCAGATGACCCAAATACCATCCTATCTCCTCTCCTCTGGACATCTCAGAAATGCACAGCAAAAGGCTGTAATAAGAAAACAGCTTGTACTCTTCTCTCCCGCAGTAGTGTGGTTAATCCACCCTTACTGTTCTCCCCGAAATATAGCCATATGGAAATTGAGCATATTGCTCACCCTTGAAGCTCTGCAGGGGTTAAGGCAGATATTTAGGTCATTTCATGCAGATTAGAATACCATACAGAGCGCAGTGATGCCTCATCTATCAGATTTTACTTAGGAACACAGGATAATTCGAGGTTTGTTTGTATGTGTTTTTTTCTTCCGTAAACCAATTTCCCTTCGAGATGTTTAGATGTAATTTGATTTGAGTTTTATTGTCAAGAGTTAAGTGGTTTATTCTCAGTGCGACTGTCAGGAAAGGAAGGTTCCCTTCACACTTAGTTTTTATTTCTTGCGGTTTGTTATCATATTGCTAGTCAACTCCACCAGTGGATGAGATGGAGTTCGACAATCATTTGAAGCACTGTACTCTTTCAAGTGCATGCTTAATGGAACAAACCATAAAAATTCAAAAATCACTCAGCATTGAAAATAAGTCATCATAGCAGCAGGTGTATGGGAAGCTTAGTGGTTAACAGTATACCCTATGACCCTTGACTAGAGAAGAGGCAGACATCCTGGGGTTTTTCGGTTGTATAACTTATAGTTTTTCCAGCAGCTGGAGATATCTAGTGAAGCAAAGATTCACATATTTTCTATTATACGTGTGGCAACACCTAACATTAGAAAGAACTCCAAATGATTGTGGGAAGGAGCGCATACAGTGCAAAACATGATTTTGCGTAATATTAATAGTATCAGCCTCCCCATACTGTCTTGGTATTACTCCAGTAGCTATATTCCAGTCTATAACCACCACATTTCCCCAAAGACTTTAATGGACATAATTTAACATATGGATGACAAAACAGGACAAAGTCGTTAGATAGGACTGGGGTTTAAAGATTTAGACTTGATGATTGAGGTAACACACTGCCTGTTAAGTCACATATGGGGCCAGATTGGGACCCTTGTTCAACTGTTGATTATCTAAGCTTGACTGTAGAGGGGTAAGGGGTCTATATGTGCCTATGGTATCAGTCATCTCTCCCGGCCTGCCCCGCCCCACCACACTGAGGTGCGGCGGACGAGAGATGAAATCTCTCACTGCTCGACCCGCATCTCTGCATGTTCCACCCTCACTTGGCAAGTGACAGTCCCCATCTGGCAAGTAACAATCCACATTTGGCAAGTGACAGTCCCCACCTGGCAAGTGACAGTCCACATCTGGAAAGTGACAATCCCCATCTGGCAAGTGACAGTCCCCATCTGGCAAGTGACAGTCCCCACCTGGCAAGTGACAGTCCCCACCTGGCAAGTGACAGTCCCCACCTGGCAAGTGACAGTCCCCACCTGGCAAGTGACAGTCCACATCTGGCACGTGACAATCCCCATCTGGAAAGTGACAGTCCCCACCTGGCAAGTGACAGTCCCCACCTGGCAAGTGACAATCCCCACCTGGCAAGTAACAAGCTGCATCTGGTGGTAGGCGATCGTGGCAAGTGACACACTCAGGGTTCCCACTGATTCTGCATTATTTATATCTGCATTTTTTATTACAATGTAATAAAGGAAATTATGCGCTTCAAACTTCAAGACATCATATCAACCATGGTGTTGTGATTATTGAAGCGTCAACACCAGCCATTTACCCAACAAATCGCCTGATCCCCCCCCCAGTGCCTTAGCATAATTTTCTTCCACACAGCTGGTCCCCGGTGTCAAAAAGGTTGGGGACCGCTGTTCTACAGGATTCTAGAAGAGAGGAGGGGAAGAGAGGTGGAGCTGTCTGAGGTGTCTCAGGGAGCCCTGACCATCCCCAACTAGGATTGGAAGGGGGCAGGCCTCCTTGATATAGCCAGGGTCAGCCCAGCTGGGGAGGAGTTGTCAGGTGGAAGAACTGAGGATGGAGTACTAGGCTGTCGGGGCCTTTGAGGGCGCTCCCCATTCTGGCGGGGGGGGGGGGGCCTTGGGCCTGGGACTCGGTGCAGGATGGATCCCTTCAAGAATGCATAGAGGATCTGAACAGGAGGCACAGAGAGGAGTCAGAGAGGACAGCAGGAGCTAGTACTGCCGGGCAAGTCTTCAGGAGGGAACCACCAGTGTGTGTGCAGCCAGGAGGGCTGGTGAGTGACATGGGCTAGGACTGCAGAGACATGCCAGAGAGGACTGAGAGGAAACAGTCAGCAAGCAAGTGTTGTGCTGGAGGAGACTGGAGCTGTAAAGTGTATACAGTGTCTCAACTGACTGAAGATTCAATCAACCAATTGTTCGTTCTACTGGGCATCCCATATACTCCTATCCCTATCCAAGTTCAAATCCCCAAAATAACAAAACAAACATCTTGACTGTTCATTGTCTCAAAAGTGACTGGAAGTGAATGCCGGGCTGGGCAGGGTGACAGGTGGGCCACAACTTCAGCAGCCCCTACAGGGATAACGCTACAATTATATAAAACAGGGCTTCTTCTGAAAGTCAGAAACAGTTTCTACCCCATGGAACCATATGTAAGTCTATGGCCACAGAAGGTTTACTGTATGCATACATTTGCAAACGCATGTGAAACCTGCAAGGCCTCGTCACGGCACCCCGTGTTGCTTGCAGTCCTAACACTACAAATTTATAAGTGTCTCCACAGTGGAAGCACATGCATGGAATGGATAGATGTGGGACAGGTGAGCCTGGAGGCTGCTCAAGCCCCCTTAAAGGAACAGGAGCACACTGGACACCCAGCAAGAGCACAATGGCAGCGAAGGTGCCCAGTGTGTCCCCGGACCATATATACAAACTAACAAAAAACTGGCCGCTGTCCACACCTATAACTGGCCTTCACAGTGAGGAGCACATGGAGGGCATATACATATAAGACAAAAACAATTCCATAGCTCAACTCACCAACCAGTCTGCTGACCAACCAAATTTACCTGTCTAATCGTCTGTTAAAAGCAGGGGTTTAGTTAGCACACATTTGAAAACACATGTGAAAGCTGCAAGGCCTCGTCACGGTACCTTGTGTTGCTTTCAGTCCTAACACTACAAATTTATAAGTGTCTCCACAGTGGAAGCACATGCATGGAATGGATAGATGTGGGACAGGGGACACACTGGGAACCTTCGCTGCCATTGTGCTCTTGCTGGGTGTCCAGTGTGCTCCTGTTCCTTTAAGGGGGCAGCCTCCAGGCTCACCTGTCCCACATCTATCCATTCCATGCATGTGCTTCCACTGTGGAGACACTTATAAATTTGTAGTGTTAGGACTGCAAGCAACACAGGGTGACATAAACCCCTGCTTTTAACAGACAGTTAGACAGGTAAATTTGGTTGGTCAGCAGACTGGTTGGTGAGTTGAGCTATGGAATTGTTTTTGTCTTATATGTATATGCCCTCCATGTGCTCCTAACTGTGAAGGCCAGTTATAGGTGTGGGCAGTGGCCAGTTTTTTGTTCTTTCACACAGGTCATGAACAGTGTAGATGACCTCTTGCATTCATATTCCCATACCTCACAACTTTCTGAGATGGGAATGAAGGACACCTATTAGCAAAAGTATGTAGGCATAGGACCACTACTATTATTATTTTGGCGTATGGGATTTACAAATGCAGCAATTTACAAATTGGATGAAAAGTTTAGCACCGGGACACACTTTTTGATAGATAGGTAGTGCATTTTATATACAACTATATAGATCAGACCAAAATGAATTACAAGTCAGGCAGAAAGAGAGACAGAGGGACTTTTGTCTGAAATCAGGGACAGTCTCTTGAAATCAGGGACAGTTGGGAGCTATGTATTCCATGGTTAGCAGTGAATAGGCTTTGCATGAGGGACTTTTCATTTTAGTGTGAGTGTGCAATTTTTAGCAATCAAGATGTTTTTTGCATGAATCTAGCCCCTCAAAAAGATATGGGTATGTACTGTACTATGACTCTTTTAGCATCTAACATGTAGGTTTTAGAAATAAGAGTAGTCAGCGAAAGTTATGGTCAGGCTGTAAAACAATCCCCTGTCAAATAAGTCAACAGCCTCACAAATATCAGTGCGAAAATTGGGCTGATCAATGATTTGCCCCTTGTACTCACTGGGATATGACTGCATTCATTTCTTAGTACAGCATGCTGTACTTCAATACAGTAGGTACCGATAAGATGAAGTTTGCTAAATAGAACAGCTGTAATGTCCACTTTAGTAGCCCCATTCTCAGCAGCAAAGCCACTTTCATTTCGGAAAGGTTCATGTGGCACTTACATAGGTGTGATCTACTTAACTCTAATTTCAGCTCACATTCCACCCTTTGGCACTCTACTGGCTCTTTTACACTGGGGGCGGTCTCTATGGTACCTCTTCTCAGTGGGCAGTGGAGCAGCACCTGCCAGGCATCCAGAAGGTAATACAGCCACCTTCTAAATGCCTTTTCTTTTTCCTTTTTTTATTACAGCCAAGCTGGAGTTTTCTATGTAAGTACCATGCTACAACAATTGGCCAAGCATTTGGTTCATGGTTGCAGTGTAGCCCTATCCACTTGAATGGGCCGCATTTGGCTGCTTTTTGCCTGCCGAATGTGGCATGGGTATCATTTTTACTCTAGCATCCAAGACACCGAGCAGCTGCATGTTATCTTTTAGGTAAGTGGTTGGGGCAATAAAACCACAGCTCAACCACCTGTTTTTACTGCCCCTGTGAGAATGAAGCCCATCATACCCATATAGGTGTAAGAGCTACTGTTGCAGATTGAAATGTTTGTCAGGTGTTTAGAAGGAAAAAATGAGGAAGCACTATGTGCATTACACTTTGAGGAAGCTAGTCTGTTCCCTCCCCCCCTTTCTAGAGGTAAGTGCCTTCTCTTCCTACCCATCGGTCCAGACTTTTTTACCAAAGCTTCTCAAAAGGTCTGTTTACATCCAAAACTCTAATGTTGAGCATGTCTACACTGTGTTCAGGTTTTAATTTCCCTAACTGAAGCATAATTTTATTTGTTTTTTGAAAGTTTATAGCCTCTGTTAGATTTATACTGCTTTTGTGCCATCTGTTAGGGGGATTTACTTGCTATCCTGGTAACCAAAAATGAGTCGATCTTCCCAGGTTGGATACAGAGAGTTATGAAGATATATTGTTTTCTTTTTGCCTTGAGGATCACACAGGATGTGAGCAAAAATATCCCCAGTGGCTACAGAAACAGCAGTAAAAGCCTTAAAGAGGTTCTACCCCTAAATATATCAAAAACAACAACAAAAAGCCTTAGGTTAAGCTTTAATATCTTCACAAAGTGTCTATTCTGACTCAAATTTTATAGAACCTTGTTTGTGTTTAACTTAAAGCAGACATTACACTAAATATATGTTAAAAATATACCTATAAAGAAAAAGTTAGATTATATACATACCTAACCCTTGTCTTTCACGTTGTAGGACGTGATGTTGCTGTCTTTCCAGCAACATTACTGGGGAGAGAGGAGTACCCCAAATCTCGTAAAAAAAAAAAAAAATTGGGTTGCTCTGAATTTACTAGACACCACAGGCAACATCACAGGAAGTTATCAGCTGACAAGATTTCCTGCAAGGTCAGCGGGCATTATTTGCACATTTAACCAGATATAACAAATTACTTTCAAAGATATATTTAACAGACCAAATGAGAACAAATAAGACAGGGCTCAACAAATCCCAGGCGCCAGGTCGCCATTGCGACTAGAAATTGGGTTTTTGTTAGTGACAGGTGCCTCTGCTACAGGGCGGGCTGTGGGGTCTTGGCTGGGAAAGTGGAGGCGCACTATCTGGTAGTGGGGATGGAGCAAGAAGAGAGCGGCGCAGCAGCTGCTGCTGATATCCTCCTCCCTTCTCCACACTCACATGTGAAACTGTATTGAGAGGGAGAGAGAGCTGTCAACATTGAGGTTGGATGTCGGGGTGGGCGGTATCCGGGGTGGACGGGACCCAGCTATCCATCACCAGCCAATGGGGTGGGATCTGGGCAGGCCGCTACGTTTATGTGGCCCGCCCCTTTCTTAAACAGCCCAATCATTGGCTGGATAGCTGCTGGATCCCGCCCACCCCGGGTCCCGCCCACCTCCAACATCGTGCTGAAACACTGCAGTTCCTCATTATAGCAGGACGAGCCTGTTGTATCCAAGGCATTTTAGAAGTCAGTCACTGACTCTGCCTATCATTCTCCCCCTATAACTAAAATATCAATTTTGGGAGGACTAGCCTTTTAATAAGTTTTTTTTACATTTTTGTCTTAATCAGATAAGCTTTAAAAAGAGTTTTTCCATACACATTTTTTTTTGTTAATGAAATGTGTTTAGACCTAATATAAGTTGAAAGTGTAAACACAGTTACTAAAAATCGCATAACTCACCTAACTCCCCCATCATACACAGATCTCCCTCTGATGCTGATCACCCTGTCTGTGCTGCTGTTGGAGGGCCCCAGGCGATCATGGATGAGCACCTTGCTGCTTGACAATGGTGAGTGAGACAACCCCATATCTCCCATACACCATCCCATATCCCACTCTATCTTCCCTGGGGAATTTGTCAGCTCCTCTCTCTCTCCATACACACCGCAGCGCTGCAGAGAGCATTCAGTTTCAGTTACACTATCAGCTGTGAAACCTGCCAGGGTCATCTGCCAATGCCAACCCAGTGTCACCTGCCAATGCCAGTTAGTACCTCCTGCCAGTGCCACCTGCCAATGCCAGTTAGTGCCACCTGCCAGTGCCAACTATTGCCACCTGCCAATTAGTGCCATCCAGTGCCAACCATTGCCATCTGCCAGTGCCAATTAGTGCCATCCAGTGCCACCTGCCATTGCCACCTGCCAATGCCAGCCAGTGCCAACCATTGCCACCTGCCAGTGCCACCTGCCAATGCCAGTTAGTGCCACCTGCACCATCTGCCAGTGCCAACCAGTGCCACCTGCCAATTAGTGCCAGCCATTGCCAATTAGTGCCATCCAGTGCCATCCAGTGCCACCTGCCAATGCCAGCCAGTGCCAACCATTGCCCCCTGCCAGTGCCACCTGCAAATGCCAGTAAGTGCCACCTGCCAGTGCCATCTGCCAGTGCCAACCAGTGCCACCTGCCAATTAGTGCCATCCAGTGCAAGTCATTGCCACCTGCCATTGCCAGTTAGTGCCATCTGCCAGTGCAATCCAGTGCTACCTGCCAGTGTCACCTCAGTGCCACATGTTAGTGCTGCCTATCAGTGCCACATATCAGTGCCCATCAGTGCCACCTCCGTGTTGCCTATCAGTGCCACCTCAGTGCTGCCTATCAGTACCACCTGTCAGTTCCCATCAGTGGCACCTCAGTGCTGCCTGTAGGTGTCCATCAGTGCCACCTGTCAGTGCCCTTCAGTTCCAACCGCAATGCCGCCTCATCAGTGTCCATTAGTGCAGCCTATCAGAGCACATCAGTGAAGGAGAAAAAAAACTTATTTGCAAAATCTTATAACAAACAAAACAAAAGATGATTTTTTTTTTTTTTTTAATATTGTTCTTTTATCGCTTGGCATCAGGCGTGACCGATTCTTATTGCCTGATGCCACAGACATGCAGTTCTGGGCATTGGGCAGAGGATTTAAAAAACTGGCTCCTAACTTTTTCAGCTGGCTCCTAGATTCTAAGGAAATTTGTCCCTGAAAAAAAGAGATGCTCAATGTTAGGCTTTACATACCATTTAGAACAATATTTCACATATTCTTTTTGTCCTCTGCCCCCAAACTAACCTAGATCCACAGATGCATAATTACCTCTTTTGATGGTCGTGGATTCCCTGTTTGCCCATGCCTGTGAAAAGACAGCCCCCTAGACTTCTACGGGGCTGTGTCCCAAGGCCAGAGTTGCTTGAAGATGGTCCCATAGAAGTCTATGGGGCTGTAATGGACAGGTGCAGGCAGCACAGTAAACACTGTGCTGGATATAAACAAACAATGGAACAATGGCCATTGGATCAAGGTGAATATGCATCTGTAGGGAGGGGGGGGTTAGGTTGGGTCATGGGAAGGGGACATAACATTTAAAAAGTGCAATTATCTTTTAAATTTATGTTTTTGTAAACCATACATTTTTCATCTATTTTTGTACTATTTAGACAAAATCTTTGCTTTAGTAATCATTTAACCAAAAATGTGGGCGGCCTGGACGCAGGAAAGACAGATTGAGCTCCCATAACATCTAGTCTGACATAATGCATGTGCTAAAAAACGATGTGGGGATATACACTGGGATTTGATAGGTCCTCCCCCCCTGGGATGGACATTACGTTTCCCATGAGTACTAGGTCATAGGTATATGGAGCGTTAATTTCTCTCAGCCCTTGGGACGGGGGAGCCGTGGAATTACTGTGACTTCCCTGACTCCTCCTACGACATTTTAATACTCTGCTAATGATCCCTCTATTGCCAGTATATATTGTTGAAGCAATATCACCTGT
Source organism: Lithobates sylvaticus (assembly GCA_028564925.1). NCBI lineage: Eukaryota > Metazoa > Chordata > Amphibia > Anura > Ranidae > Lithobates > Lithobates sylvaticus. The sequence goes on along the minus strand of CM053027.1, from coordinate 493,987,566 downwards.
TAACATCTATTATGAATGCTTGCTTGCTGTTCGATGGATAATTGATTTCTTTGCTCTTCATTTTTTCCTGTTTTGATACCTTTACACACAGCTGAAATCGTACCACTGTTCTAACATGTCATGTACAATATAAATAAAGTTTTCTGTTAAAAAAAAAAAAAAACAGTTGTCTTTAACCAAGCCAAATAAATGATGAGCAGCCCAGATCTCCACCTGCTGGCCAAAAGTTATAAAATATCTAATATTCCCCCTTATAGTTCATCGGTTAGCAACCTTGGAGAGGTAGATACAGTGTGGAAAATAATTATTTGATCCCCTGTGGATTTTGTAAGTTTGCCCACTTACTAAGAAATAAAGGGTCTATATTTTTTATCATAGGTGTATTTTAAATGATAGAGACAGAATATCAACCAAAAATCCAGAAAAAAAAAATATGATACAAATGTTATAAATTGAGTTGCAGTTCAGTGGGTAAAATAAGTATATGATCCCCAAGCAAAACATGACTTAGGCTGGCCATACACTATAAGAAAAATTGGCCAAAATGTGGTCATTTAGACAGTTCGTTAGTTTTTCGGACAGTTAATGGGCACAAAATCGATAATCGTTGGGACGTTTTTGAGCCGAAAAAACGAACGACAAGTTTGAAATTTTCTGCCGAACGAACGATAAATTGAAAGGTTAATGTGTTTACCATCTGAACTGTCTGCACTAGGTACAGTGGTGTGAAAAAGTGTTTGCCCCCTTCCTCATTTCCTGTTCCTTTGCATGTTTGTCACACTTAAGTGTTTCGGAACATCAAACCAATTTAAACAATAGTCAAGGACAACACAAGTAAACACAAAATGCAATTTGTAAATGAAGGTGTTTATTATTAAAGGTGAAAAAAAATCCAAACCATCATGGCCCTGTGTGAAAAAGTGATTGCCCCCTAAACCTAATAACTGGTTGGGCCACCCTTAGCAGCAACAACTGCAACCAAGCGTTTGCGATAACGTGCAATGAGGCTTTTACAGCGTCCTGGAGGAATTTTGGCCCACTCATCTTTGCAGAATTGTCCTAATTCAGTTACATTAGAGGGTTTTCGAGCATGAACGGCCTTTTTAAGGTCATACCACAACATCTCAATAGGATTCAGGTCAGGACTTTGGCTAGGCCACTCCAAAGTCTTCATTTTGTTTTTCTTCAGCCATTCGGTGGTGGACTTGCTGGTGTGTTTAGGATCATTGTCCTGCTGCAGAACCCAAGTTCGTTTCAGCTTGAGTACACGAACAGATGGTCGGACATTCTCCTTCAGGATCTCTTGGTAGACAGCAGAATTCATAGTTCCTTTTATCACGGCAAGTCTTCCAGGTCCTGAAGCAGCAAAACAGCCCCAGACCATCACACTACCACCACCATATTTTACTGTTGGTATAATGTTCTTTTTCTGAAATGCAGTGTTCCTTCTACGCCAGATATACTTGGACACACACCTTCCAAAGAGTTCCACTTTTGTCTCATCGGTCCACAGAATGTTGTCCCAAAAGTCTTGGGATCATCAAGATGTGTTGTGGAGAAATTGAGACGAGCTTTGATGTTCTTTTTGCTCAGCAGTGGTTTTCTCCTTGGAACTCTGCCATGCAGGCCATTTTTGCCCAGTCTTTTCCTGATGGTGGAGGCATGAACGCTGACCTTAACTGAGGCAAGTGAGGCCTGCAGTTCCTTGGACGTTGTTGTGGGGTCTTTTGTGACCTCTTGGATGAGTCGTCGCTGCGCTCTTGGGGTAATTTTGGGCGGCCGGCCACTCCTGGGAAGGTTCACCACTGTTCCATGTCTTCGCCATTTGTGGATAATGGCTCTCACTGTGGTTCGCTGGATTCCCAAAGCTTTGGAAATGGCTTTATAACCCTTTCCAGACTGATAGATCTCAATTACTTTCTTTCTCAATTGTTCCTGAATTTCTTTGGGTCTCGGCATGATGTGTAGCTTTTAAGGATCTTCTGGTGGACCTTACTGTGTCAAGCAGCTCCTATTTAAGTGATGCCTTGATTGTGAACAGGTGTGGCAATAATCAGGCCTGGGTGTGGCTAGAGAAATTGAACTCAGGTGTGGACAACCACAGTTATTGTATGTTTTAACAAGGGGGGCAATCACTTTTTCACACAGGGCCATGATGGTTTGGATTTTTTTTCACCTTTAATAATACACACCTTCATTTACAAATTGCATTTTGTGTTTACTTGTGTTGTCCTTGACTATTGTTTAAATTGGTTTGATGTTCCGAAACACTTAAGTGTGACAAACATGCAAAGGAACAGGAAATGAGGAAGGGGGCAAACACTTTTTCACACCACTGTATATGTAAAAAAAAAATGAACAAAAAATGCATTAATTTATGTACACTGAATGATTTTTCTGTCATTACATGATGGCACTATTGTTTGCACTTACGGCCAAATGTTCCTTTTTTCGAAAATGGGTTTGGCCGATTTTTCGTATAGTGTATGGCCAGCATTAGTACTTGGTGGAGAAACCCTTGTTGGCAAGCACAGAGGTAAGTCATTACTTATAGTTAGTTACCAGGTTTGCACACATCTCAGGAGGGACCACTCTTTTTTTTAAATCTTCTCTACATCCTTAAGGTTTCTTGGCTGTTGCTTGGCAACTCAAAGTTTAGCTCTTCTTGAGCCACGCCTTTGTTGCCTTGGTGGTATGATTTGGGTCATTGTCATGCTGAAAGACCCATCTATGACCCATCTCCAGTGTCCTGGCTGAGGGAAGAAGGTTCTCATCCAAGATTTTACAATATATGGCCCCATCTATTGGCCCTTCAATGCGGCAATGTTGGCCTGTACCTTTGGCAGAGAAACAACTCCAAAGCATAATGTTTCCACCTCCATGCTTGACTGAACAGATGGTGTTCTTAGGGTCATAGTCAACATTTTTCTTTCTCCAAACATGGCAAGTCCCCCTCCTCAAGAAGGCACATGTACAGTCATGCAATGAACACCTAAATCAGTGTTCCTCAACTCTTTTACTGTCGAGGAACCCCTGGCAAACAGTCTGAAATCTCCAGGAACCCCTGAAATAATTTTTTATGAATACTACTAGATTTTCTACACTCATTTCCAACTTCAATTTGACTGACACATGGCGACATAAGTAACCATCCGCACGAGCCTACTCCTTCTCAGCCTCCTACAACACTATGTCCTGCATAGATTTCATCCTAATATATCAAACGCTTACCCCACGGTTAAAAGACGCCGCTTTCTCCCCCAGACTTCTCTCCGACCACAGCCCTTATTGGATTAATCTGAGTATCCCAAATGACAAACCGCCCCGCACTTGGCCACTGAACCCGTTCTGGCCGTCACTGCTGCCAGAGGATGAAGAGCTCATGAATAAGTGGAGACTATATTTTATGGAGAATGATAGATCTGCCTCCCCAACCACAGTCTAGGAATCCTTCAAACTGTATGTTCGTTTGACTCTGACCTCGCACATAAACAGACTGAAGGCTGATTCGGCCACTGCATTTGATAAGGCAGTAAAGGAACTATCCTCTTCTGAACAACTCTATGCATCTGATCCTTCTCCTGCTTGAGCTGACTTACTCAAACTACAGACCAGAGTGGTAAATCAATTGCAGTACGAGACAGCCAGGTGAAAGCTTTTTTTTCTCTAGGCAAATGATGCTTGAGCATGGAGAAAGAGCAGGTAAACTGCTTGCATACTTGGCCCATAGAGAGGATAGGCCCCCGTTCGTTATCTCATTACATGGCCTTAACGGGGAGCAGATTACAGAACCCTCTGCTGTCACTGCCAGATTTAGGGATTTTTTTTGAGAAGTTATTTACACCTCAGGTCTCTACCAATGAAGAACCAATGAATCATTGGTTGGAGGGAATCACTTTCCCACAACTTAAAGACGACCAAATTTAAATGCTAGAGTCACCCCTCACGACTGACGAAATAATGACGGCAATTGCTAGCTTCACCAGATCCAAGTCTCCCGGTTCAGATGGGTTACCTGTGGAATTTTACTCACAATTTAGTGAGGTACTCACCCCTAAATTGTTAGCCCTATATAACCACCTTTTTTAGACCTTTACATTGCCTCCTTCCATGAGTGAGGCCTCATCATAGTCCTCATACCTAAGCCAGGAAAAGACCCAGGGTACCCTGAATCATACCGCCCTATTTCACTATTACAAGTTGATATTAAAATATTAGCCAAAGTCCTTGCCCTTCGCCTCAATCAGGATATACTAAACCTAATACACGCTGACTAAGCAGGTTTCATACCAGGTCGTAACACCTCCTTTAATCTCAGAAAGTTATACATTAACTTGCAAGCTATACACGAAAATGTTAGTTCACAAGTTATCATGGCTTTAGACACGGCCAAAGCATTTGATTCGGTGGAGTGGAGGTATCTTTGGAAATGTCTGACAAGGTCTGGATTTGCACCTAACTTTATTAAATGGATACAGTTGTTGTATCTGGCCCCGACGGCTAAAGTGGTGGCTAACGGCTGGCCTTCTCAGACATTTGGTCTAACCAGAGGCACGAAACAGGGCTGCCCATTATCCCCACTACTTTATGCTCTAGCAGCTGCACCGCTCTCCATATCTATCAGGGAAAATACAGAGATTCATGGTCTTTGCCTAGGATCTTTAACAGAAAAAGTCAGTATGTATGCAGACGATACGTTGTTGTATTTGGCTGATTCTGACTCCTCTCTTCAGGCTGCACTGCAAACGATAGAACGCTTCGGTTCTTTCTCTGGACTTAAAATTAATTGGGCAAAATCCCAAATCCTACCCATTGATGGCTTCCCCCATCCCAAAGTACGGGAACAACTACCGCTACAGCGAGTAAACACTATTAAATATTTGTATATATCTGCGTCTCCAGCCCTGACTGATTATATACCCCTTAACATAGAACCTCCATTTACCCTAATCAAAGCCAAAATCCAAATATGGGCCCGTCTTCCACTAGGCGTATGAAGAAGCATTAATCTAATAAAAATGGTATTGCTGCCCAAAATGCTATATATACTATGGCATTCGCCAGTATACCTGGCCCTGAAATATTTTAAGTCCATGCAAGCTGTGCTCAAACCATTTGTCTGGTGGACCAACAGACATAAACTCGCCTGGAGGATTCTCAAGAATCCCACCGATCTAGGTGGAACAGCCATTCCCGATTTTAATCTATACTATCTTGCCTCTCAACTATCTCAATTATATCACATAGACAAAATGGGTAGAGTGAGATTTAGTACACTTCTGTGCTCAAAGTGGGTGCAACAGACCTCAGACCCACTTATCGCGGTCGGCTCTGGGGGAGATGGCTCTGAAAGAGACTGCAGGTCTCTCTTATATCAGTATAGGCGAATATGGGATATTGCATTAGATAAATTAGGGATTCTCAAACACAACGACTTCACTCCCCTTTGGCACAATAATTCACTTTTGGAAATTCAGCAGATCTCTAATACAGAGACCTGGAGCAAAAGAAGCATGTACTATTTATGCCACATATTTTCCAATGGTGAACTTAAAACCTTTGATGACCTCCAAAATACATTCATGCTTCAAATTAGCTTGGTGCGCTTGCAGGACAGTAAAAAAAAAAGTCATATAAGGTGCATATTTGCAGCGCTATAGGAGCGGTGTATACACCGCTCCTAAAGCGCCCCTTCCATTGAATACAATGGGACAGCCCCGCCAAAATGCCAGCATAGCGCCACTGCAGCGGGCTTTCACACTGGAGAGACAGGAGAGGCTCTTTACAGGTGCTATTTTTAGTGCTGTAGCACCTGTAAAGCATCTCAGTGTGAAAGTAGCTTAAAGAATTGCTAGATTTCGACAGGGACACCCCACCACATGCTTGGTATGTAACCGAGAGGTGGACACATTCTTTCACTTAATATGGGCATGCCCCCTTCTCCAGGGTTACTGGAAACAGATAGTGGATTTCCTACATGACACTATGGGCTCCCCCCTGACTCTAGATCCCAAACAATGCTTGTTGGGGCTATTCCCTGACTCTGATATGGATAAATTCACAAAGATATTCTTGCAGGAAACGCTATTCTCGGGCCAGGAAAATTATTGCCAGACAATGGATGAGACCATTACCCCCTAGCTTCAATGACTGGAAGACTTTTGAAAGATCAGATCTTGTTTCCTACCTAATAGGAACACACGATCTGTTATTCCTCTCAGAACAAATCACGGATTTGTGTGTTTACACACACACTTCCGTGTTCTGTCCCTCGTGCTCGCGATCGCTCATGGCCAACGGCCATCGCGACCATTGGCCATGAGCATCGGCACCCTCGCTGTGAAGCGAGCGCGTGCCTGCTATCTCAATCCCGCGAGCCAGGATTACATGGGAGCAGGGCACAGGATTACATAGGAGTAGGGCACATGGGATCAGGGCACATGGGATTAGGACACAGGATTACATGAGAGCAGGGCACAGGTTTACATGGGATCAGGGCACAGGATTACATGGGATTAGGGCACATGGGATCAGGGCACAGGATTACATGGGAGCAGGGCACATGGGATCAGGGCACAGGATTACATGGGAGCAGGGCACATGGAGCAGGGCACATGGACAGGGCAAATGGACAGCGCACATGGGGACAGGGCACATGGACAGGGCACATGGGAGCAGGACAAAAAGATTGGGTAGTGGCACAGCTAGATAAGGGTGCAGATATATACAAAAGTCCATCAAGGTAGTCTTTTGAGCAAGCAACTCAATATAATTGGAGAACAGTCCACTGTTTCAGGCCAGCCTTGTTGGGGAAGTGGAAGCAAACTCCAAACATGCAGAAAAAGAGAGAAAAAATAGGTGCCTCTGAGTGAAGACTAACATTTAATGGTACATAAGTGTAATATAAACTCACATTGAGATATGGGTAAACAGGCACATGTTAGTCCAGTGAGAAGCTGGCATCTGTCCCGGCTGTTTCACGTTCCTGCAGCTCACACAACCTGTCGTGGTGGATGTCCTTACCCACAGGATGAGAAAAACATGGGCTAAGACTGAGCTAGAGCCAGGCTGGGACTTTATATGAGGCAATAATAAATTATATACCTCCATCCCCGATAATTTGAACAAAAGAGAACAGTTTGTGGGACTTTGTGTTACCCACAGGATGCTTTACGATCGGGTAGGATCAAGAACAAGGCTTGGAGAGCAGCTAGAGCTCAATGGATAGGGAACACAACGTTGGGCGCGAGCACGCCAGTGATGCCATTGCGACAGGTTGTGTGAGCCGTGGGAACGTGAAACAGCCGGGACAAATGCCAGCGTCTCACTGGACTAACATGTGCCTGTCTCCCCATACCTCAATGTGAGTTTATATTATACTTATATACCAATAAATGTTAGCCTTCACTCAGAGGCGCCTGTTTTTTTCTCTCTTTTTCCACATGGGATCAGGGCACAGGATTACAAGTGAACAGAGCACACAATTCCTTGGAGGCATGGCACATTTATACATGAACAGGGCAGATTCTTACATTTGGGCAGGGCAGCCGCAGTTTACTTTTCACTGCAGAGATACACAGGGAAGTGGCTGGCTGTGGTGGATGTCCTGACTCTCGTGCGCTGTTCCCGGACAGCCCCTCCTCTCTTGTCCATCCTATCACGTACATGCACCTGGGATGGATGAGAAGGGGGGGGGGGCTGGCCAGGAAGAGCAGACACACTATTTGTTTACCTGTTTACGCTCTGCATGCAAAGATGAGTGGGGATGCAATCTACCTGGCAGCAGCTTGCGATTGACAGGTAGATCGCCGCGGAACCCCAGTTGAGCAACACTGATCTAGATTGATTCAGAGAAGGATTGGGAGAAATGCAGAGGCGTAACTAGAACCTTCCGGGCCCCGGTGCAAGAAACCATGAAGGGCCCCCCTGACCCCCGGGGCGACCCAGCCCCATATTTCAAGGGGCCCATGTGTCACCCCTGTACACCTGGATAGGAAGAGCGGCGGTGACGGCATATAGAGGACCCGATCCCCTCCATTTTCTTCCTGCAGCCATGACTTCAGGAGGAAAATGGAGGGTATTGGTTCCTCTATATGCCGCCCGCTACCCCTCCTATCCAGGTGTACAGGGGTGACACATGGGCCCCCTGAAGCATGGGGCTGGGATGAGTGGCAGTGAGTGGTGGTGGCAGTGACGGGAGAATGGGATGGCATAAGTGGTGGCAGTGGTGGGGGGTTGGATGGGATGAGTAGCAGCAGTGGTGGGGGGATGGGATCAGTTTTGGCTGTGAGGGGGGCTAGATCACTGGCAGTGGTGAGGGTGAAGGGGGTGGGGGTGGGATCAGTGGTGGTGTGGGGGATGGGATCAGTGGCGGTGGTGGTGGCAGTGGTGGTGAGGGGGGTGGGATCAGTGATGGGATCAGTGGTGGGGGTTGGTGGGATTAGTGGCGGCGGCGGTGATGGGATCAGTGGTGGGGGTTGGTGGGATTCGTGGCGGCGGCGGTGATGGGATCAGTGGTGGGGGTTGGTGGGAATAGTGGCGGCGGCGGTGATGTGATCAGTGGTGGGGGTTGGTGGGATTAGTGGTGGCGGCGGTGATGGGATCAGTGGTGGGGGTTGGTGGGAATAGTGGCGGCGGCGGTGATGTGATCAGTGGTGGGGGTTGGTGGGAATAGTGGCGGCGGCGGTGATGTGATCAGTGGTGGGGGTTGGTGGGAATAGTGGCGGTGATGGGATCAGTGGTGGCAGTGATGGTGGTGGGATCAGTGGCGGTGATGGTGGTGAGGGGGGGGTGGGAGCAGTGGCAGTGGTGGTGCTATCCTCCCCCACCACCACCTCTGCCTCATACTGATCCCATCCCCCCACCACCACAGATCTTATCCCTATCCCATGGGGGGATAGGGATAAGATCTGTGGTAGTGACGGGGTCAGTAAGAGGCAGAGGTTGGGATCAATCAGTTGCACTGACTATTTAGTCACTTACTTTGTCAGTCGCTCCATACCTCCAGGGATGCTCCTGTGTTATGGGATCTCCTGCAGAGGGGAGAGCTGCATTGGTGTCAGTCGGTCAGCTGACTTTCCCTTCCAGCGTCTCTTCCAGAGGACTTGAGGACGGGCCCCTGGCGGGGGAGAACATGCGGGCGGGCCCCTGGACACCGGAGGATGTGAGGGCGGGCCCCTGGCGGGGGAGAACGTGAAGGCGGGCCCCTGGACAGCGGAGGACGTGCGGCGGGCCCCCGGCGGGGGAGGACGTGCGGGCGAGCCCCCGGCGGGGGAGGACGTGCGGGCGAGCCCCCGGCGGGGGAGGACGTGCGGGCGAGCCCCCGGCGGGGGAGGACGTGCGGCGGGTCCCCGGCGGGGGAGAACGTGCGGGCGAGCCCCCGGCGGGGGAGGACGTGCGGGCGAGCCCCCGGCGGGGGAGGACGTGCGGCGGGTCCCCGGCGGGGGAGAACGTGCGGGCGAGCCCCCGGCGGGGGAGGACGTGAGGGCGGGCCCCTGGACAGCGGAGGACGTGCGGCGGGTCCCCTGGCGGGGGAGAACGTGCGTGTGGTCCCCGGCGGGGAGAACGTGCCGGCGGGCCCCCCCACAGTGACGGAACTTCAGGGCCCAGTCGCAAGTGCGACTGGTGCGACCCTGGTTGTTCCGCCACTGGAGAAATGGCTCAGCTGTGGTCAACTGAGACCAAAATTTAGCTCTTTGGCATTAACTTGACCTGCCATTTTTGGAGGAAGAAAAATTCTGACTATGACCCTAAGAAAACCATCCCTACAGTCAAGCACAGAGGTGGAAACATGATGATTTCTCTGCTAAAGGTACAGGCCAACTTTGCCGCATTGAGGGGATAATGGACAGGGCCACGTATTGTAAAATATTGGATTAGAGCAGTCTTCAGAACACTGAAGATGGGTCATAAATGGGACTTCCAGCATGACAATGACCCAAAACATACCACCAAGGCAACAAAGGAGTGGCTCAAGAAGAAGCACATTAAGGTTGTTGAGTGGCCTAGTCAGTCTCCTAATCCTATAGAAAATGTATGGAGAGAGCCGAAACTTCAAGTGGCCAAGAGACAGCCTAGAAACCTTAAAGTGTTACTAAACCCAGTAATATAAAAAATAGTTCATCTGATACCCACCCCCCCCCCCCCCCCCCCCCCACAGTGCCCAAAGCCTATAAAACATTAAAATACTGCCACTATATACCTTTTTGGATGATCTGCATACTATGGTTACATGATAAACTGCACAGTTTTTTCCAGTGCTGAGAGTTCAGGAAGAAGGAGATTTTCACTGCAGCCTGTATACACGCCCACATGTGTGATGTCAATATCATGTGACCTGGCTAGATCTGAGAAGAAGAAACAGTTCTCTCCAGCATAAAAGACACAACTGAGTATGTGCAGGTCGGCTACCCTGCCTGTGTTAGCTGGCCTTCCCCAGATAGACAGGAGGGGGAGAATATGTGCATACATAATAAAACAGCCATTTTACACAATGCAGAGGATTAACCCCTTAAGTTCCACAGTGAGAATAACAAGCATGCTATGCTGCATATACAGACTGATTTTACTGTTGTGGGTTAAGTAACACTTTAAGATTTAGAGAAGATCTGTAAAGAGGAGTGGATCAAAATCCCTCCTGAGATGTGTGCAAACCTGGTAACCAACTACGAGAGACATCTTACCTCTGTGCTTACCAACAAGGGTTTCTCCACAAATACTAAGTCATGCTTTGCTTGATGATCAAATATTTTCTTTACTCACTGAACTGCAACTTAATTCTTAGCATTTGTTTTATGTGTTTCTTTTATGTGTTCTTGGTTAATATTCTGTCTCTATCATTTAAAATACACCTTTGATAAAAATTATAAACCCTTCATTTCTTAGTAAGTGGGCAAACTTGCAAAATCTTTTCCCCACTGTATATATCTGGACAACATGGACGAGATTAAAGATAACCAGGGTTCAGTGTTTTTTTTTTTTTTTTTTTTTCGTAAGAGATAACCTAGCAAGGCCTCATTAAAAAGTAAGGGCAATTTGAATAAAACTTAAAGACGTATAATACAAATGTCATTGTAAAATATACAGTGTCTTGAAAAAGTATTCATACTCCTTGAAATTTTCCACATTTTGTCATAATACAACCAAAAACATAAATGTATTTTATTGGGATTTCATAGTTGTGAAGTGGAAGGAAAACAATAAATGGTTTTCAATTTTTTTTTACAATTAAATATGTGAAGAGTGTGGCGTGCATTTGTATTCAGCCCCCTGAATCCATACTTTGTAGAACCACCTTTCACTGCAATTACAGCTGCAAATCTTTTTGGGGATGTCTCTACCAGCTTTGCACATCTAGAGTGACATTTTTGCCCATTCTTCTTTGCAAAATAGCTCAAGCTCTGTCAGATTGGATGGAGAGCGTCGGTGAACAGCAATTTTCAAGTCTTGCCACAGATTCTCAATTGTATTTAGGTCTGGACTTTGACTGGGCCATTCTAACACATGAATATGCTTTCATTGATCTAAACCATTCCATTGTAGCTCTGGCTGTATGTTTACGGTAATTGTCCTGCTTGAAGGTGAACCTTTGCCCCAGTCTCAAGTCTTTTGCAGACTGTAACAGGTTTTCTTCTAAGATTGCCCTGTATTTGGCTCCATCCATCTTCCCATCAACCCTGACCAGCTTCCCTTTCCCTGCTGCAGAAAAGCATCCCCACAACATGATGCTGCCACAATGCCACCACCATGTTTCAGTGTTAGTTTTGTGCCACACATCATGTTTTGCATTTAGGCCAAAAAGTTCAGTTTCGATCTCATCTGACCTGAGCACCTTCTACCACATGTTTGCTATGCCCCCCACATGGCTTCTCACAAACTACAAACAGGACTTCTTATGGCTTTCTTCTTGCCAATCTTCCATAAAGGCCAGATTTGTGGAGTGTACGACTAATAGTTGTCCTGTGGACAGATTCTCCCACCTGAGCTGTGGATCTCTGCATCTCCTCCAGAGTTACCATGGGCCACTTGGCTGCTTCTCTGATTAATGCTCTGCTTGCCTGGCGTGTCAGTATAGGTGGACCGCCATGTTTTGGTAGGTTTGCAGTTGTGCCATACTCTTTCCATTTTTTTTATAACCTAACCCTGCTTTAAACTTCTCCACAACTTTATTCATGACCTGTCTGGTGTGTTCCTTGGCCTTCATGATGCTGTTTGTTCACTAAGGTTCTCTAACAAACCTCTGAGGGCTTCACTGAACAGCTGTATTTATACTGAGATTAAATTACACACAGGTGGACTCTTTTTACTACAAATGCACACCACACTTTTCAGATATTTCTTTGTAAAAAAATTTGAAAACCATTTATAATTTTCCTTCGACTTCACAATTATGTGCCACTTTGTGTTGGTGGTCTATCACATAAAATCCCAATAAAATAATGTGGAAAATGTCAAGGGGTATGAATACCTTTTCAAGGAACTGTATCTTACTTTTTTAGCTTCAGTGAGAAACTTGGCATTCACTTTCATTAACAATTTTGCAGGCTGGTTGCACTGGACTGGCTGGCTGGTTGTGTTGAGTTAGCTGGCATAGGTTCTGCTATCGGTAATCCATCAGTAACCTACGTAGTTCATATTTACCTTACTAAAAAAGAGAAAATACAATTTTAAACATGTTTAAAAATGTTCAATTTTATTGGACCTGAATACAATTAATACACAAAAAAGGTAAAACCAAATATTCAAAACTGCTATACATTACCTTTAAATCAACTTAACCTCAGTGTTACCACAACTAAGCATATCCGCACACTAAAAAACAAATCACACCAACTTAATTTTCATAGATTAGATGAAATAAATGACCATTTTGGCCCTACCACCCAATTCTCATTTGGCGCACATAATTATTTGCATAGTTCTACACTTTCTATTACACCTTCCAGAAGTGTGGATGTTTTGACCTATCACAAACAAAAAATATAACTCTTCATTTGTAGATGTAACACACAGGCTTCTAACTAACCGTGAGCTTGATCATATTTTTCCTAATCTGTAACAATGCAACGTTATATTTTGTTCATTTGTTTGCAAACTGTACTCATTACTTGTGTTACTAAACCCAGGACCCTTCCTTCACTATATCTGGTCTCTCACAGTAAACAGGACATGGAAATGCAATTATTTTAGTACCGTATTTATCGGCGTATAACACGCACCGGCGTATAACACGCACCCCAAGTTTAGGAGGGTATTTTAAGGAAAAAAAGTTTTAGGAGGGAAGTTTAGGAAAAAAAAACACTTACATTTAAGCGTCATTTGCAGCTTGCCCAGCATCATTTGCAGCTTTGCCCAGTGTGATTTGCAGCTTGCCCAGTGTGATTTGCAACTTGCCCAGTGTGATTTGCAGCTTGTCAGCGTCATTTGCAGCTTGCCCAGCGTCATTTGCAGCTTTGCCCAGCGTCATTTGCAGCTTTGCCCAGTGTGTTTTGCAGCTTGCCCAGTGTGTTTTGCAGCTTGTCCAGTGTGTTTTGCAGCTTGTCAGTGTCATTTGCAGGTTACCCACATTTAAATTTGCCGCCTAGAAAGACCGCGGCGTGGGAAAAGACCGAGCGGCGCCTGAAAAACCCGAGCCGACTCGCAGTCCCGCCTCCCTGCTGTTTCGGAAGCGAGAGCAGGGAGGCGGGACTGCGAGCGGCGCTGGAAAAACCAGAGCCGTCTGTTCGGCTCGGCTCGCAGTCCCGCCTCCCTGCTGTTTCGGAAGCGAGCGCAGGGAGGCAGGACTGCGAGCGGCACCGGAAAAACCCGAGCCGTCTGTTCGGCTCGGCTCGCAGTCCCGCCTCCCTGCTGTTTCGGAAGCAAGCGCAGGGAGGCGGGACTGCGAGCGGAGCCGAACAGACAGATCGGTCTTTTTCGGCGGCGCTCGTTCTTTATTGACGACGGTCGCTGTTTTTCGGTGCCGTTTGATTTTTTTTTTGCACTTTTTTTGGGGGGAACACGCACCCACGACTTCCCCCCGATTTTAAGGGGGAAAAAGTGCGTGTTATACGCCGATAAATACGGTAAATATAAACTGCTAAATATCTTTTCTCATCAGCAGTTAGAGCAGTCTTGTGACTTCTGCATGACCGCCCCTAGGGACTGCTTGGAATTACCTGCTCATCTGCACTGCGATGACCTGAACATTCCAACCCACCTGGCAATCTGGGTTCAGACATTGACACAACTTGGTACTGCTGCAGAGTAATGAATCAGACAACTCAGTGTATTTAGATTGTGATAGTTTTTACTTGAATAAACTGGAAAGAGTGGTACACAACAAGGAGGGAATAAATCTGCTGCGCTTTAGGCTGGCAGCGCCAGCTCAGCAAAAGTATTCCTCCGAAAGTCAAAACAAGGCAATAACAAATATACAGCACGTTATAAAAACGTCCTTAAAGATGTAATACTTTTCCCCTATAGATGGCTAACTAACTAACTAAAGGCACAAATACCATGTAAGGCCAATGTATGTGTATGTATGTGGGCTCTTTTCTTTCTTTTTTTGGTTGTCTTGTCCTTGGTTTGTATGCTTATTATTTCTGTAATTGTAAAAATGTCTGTTTTGGGGGTTTTTTTGTCTGTGGTTTTTGGAAAATCAATAAAAACGTATATTTAAAAAAAATTGATGGCTAACTAAAACGGAGTAGACTGACTCACTAAAGGAGGTAACCTGGCGGAGCTACAACGGCTCTAGTAATGAGAGTTCAGGCCTAGAGATGATGGTACAAGGGCCCTTGTGTAACTAACATTAATGTCCTCATTTCAGATCTGATGTTCTTCACCGGTACGTCAGAGCTCATTATTTGTAATCCGATTGGGTGTAGTGAGAGTTCCTTGTAGAGAGTAAAGTAAAAGTGTTTAAGCACAGTGTTCAGCTAAATTCAGGAAAGTGTTCATAAGGTAGATGGATGTGTCTAATGCAAAATGTCCCAGTGATACAGAGACAAGGGTGCAGATAAAAGATGGGCGATCGGCCCTCTCACCAACAACCAGGTAGATGTGATGTCTTCCGAACAGCTTCCAGTGTACCGATGCTTCCACAGCGAATCGTCGATTTGATCTTCTCTTTTGCAGCTTCACACACCGACTAGCTGGTCACTGTATTGGTGCAGTAAGGATGTCCAATGGTAACCCACGGAGCTAGGCCCTTCTGGCGTGGGTGGGCAGATGTTTGACTGCGTGGTAGGCCCCGACCTCTCTCTCCCTGCACGGAGAGGTCTGTCTCGTATCAGGCCCAGGAGGAAGAGAGCAACGGGTGGGTTTCTGGCTTCTTTTACAGCTCCTCCCAGCAGTCCCTCTGATGGTAGCAAAAATCTCTGGGATATGTGGTCCAGATGCATGAACAGGCAGAACAGTTATTAGTCTGATGAACTACCCATCTCATAGTTCCCTTGACTGGACTCACAAATATGATGTAATTTAATAGTACTGGACACTGAAGGACATACAATGCATAAAGACACCAGAGAATTGCCGTTAGGGATGGGCGAATGGTTCGGCCCGGGCATAAGTTCAAGCCAAACTTTGGTTGTTCAGACGTTCGGCAAACAACGAACATTATGCAGTGTTCGCGGCAAATTCGAAAGCCGCGGAATCCCGTTAAAGTCTATGGGATACTAACATGAGAAAACAAAAGTGTTAATTTTAAAGGCTTATATGAAAGTTATTGTTATAAAAAGTGTTTGGGGGACCCGGGTCCTGCCCCAGCCATTTTTTCAGTATCAGTGATTTTAATAATGCTTAAAGTGAAACAATAAAAATTAAATATTCCTTTAAATATCGTACCTGGGGGGTGTCTATAGTATGCCTGTGAAGTGGCACAGTTTTCCCATGTTTAGAACAGTACCACAGCAAAATGACATTTCTAATAGAAAAAAATTTGCCGCCTAGAAAGACCGCGGCGTGGGAAAAGACCGAGCGGCGCCTGAAAAACCCGAGCCGACTCGCAGTCCCGCCTCCCTGCTGTTTCGGAAGCGAGAGCAGGGAGGCGGGACTGCGAGCGGCGCTGGAAAAACCAGAGCCGTCTGTTCGGCTCGGCTCGCAGTCCCGCCTCCCTGCTGTTTCGGAAGCGAGCGCAGGGAGGCAGGACTGCGAGCGGCACCGGAAAAACCCGAGCCGTCTGTTCGGCTCGGCTCGCAGTCCCGCCTCCCTGCTGTTTCGGAAGCAAGCGCAGGGAGGCGGGACTGCGAGCGGAGCCGAACAGACAGATCGGTCTTTTTCGGCGGCGCTCGTTCTTTATTGACGACGGTCGCTGTTTTTCGGTGCCGTTTGATTTTTTTTTTGCACTTTTTTTGGGGGGAACACGCACCCACGACTTCCCCCCGATTTTTAAGGGGGAAAAAGTGCGTGTTATACGCCGATAAATACGGTAAATATAAACTGCTAAATATCTTTTCTCATCAGCAGTTAGAGCAGTCTTGTGACTTCTGCATGACCGCCCCTAGGGACTGCTTGGAATTACCTGCTCATCTGCACTGCGATGACCTGAACATTCCAACCCACCTGGCAATCTGGGTTCAGACATTGACACAACTTGGTACTGCTGCAGAGTAATGAATCAGACAACTCAGTGTATTTAGATTGTGATAGTTTTTACTTGAATAAACTGGAAAGAGTGGTACACAACAAGGAGGGAATAAATCTGCTGCGCTTTAGGCTGGCAGCGCCAGCTCAGCAAAAGTATTCCTCCGAAAGTCAAAACAAGGCAATAACAAATATACAGCACGTTATAAAAACGTCCTTAAAGATGTAATACTTTTCCCCTATAGATGGCTAACTAACTAACTAAAGGCACAAATACCATGTAAGGCCAATGTATGTGTATGTATGTGGGCTCTTTTCTTTCTTTTTTTTGGTTGTCTTGTCCTTGGTTTGTATGCTTATTATTTCTGTAATTGTAAAAATGTCTGTTTTTGGGTTTTTTTTGTCTGTGGTTTTTGGAAAATCAATAAAAACGTATATTTAAAAAAAATTGATGGCTAACTAAAACGGAGTAGACTGACTCACTAAAGGAGGTAACCTGGCGGAGCTACAACGGCTCTAGTAATGAGAGTTCAGGCCTAGAGATGATGGTACAAGGGCCCTTGTGTAACTAACATTAATGTCCTCATTTCAGATCTGATGTTCTTCACCGGTACGTCAGAGCTCATTATTTGTAATCCGATTGGGTGTAGTGAGAGTTCCTTGTAGAGAGTAAAGTAAAAGTGTTTAAGCACAGTGTTCAGCTAAATTCAGGAAAGTGTTCATAAGGTAGATGGATGTGTCTAATGCAAAATGTCCCAGTGATACAGAGACAAGGGTGCAGATAAAAGATGGGCGATCGGCCCTCTCACCAACAACCAGGTAGATGTGATGTCTTCCGAACAGCTTCCAGTGTACCGATGCTTCCACAGCGAATCGTCGATTTGATCTTCTCTTTTGCAGCTTCACACACCGACTAGCTGGTCACTGTATTGGTGCAGTAAGGATGTCCAATGGTAACCCACGGAGCTAGGCCCTTCTGGCGTGGGTGGGCAGATGTTTGACTGCGTGGTAGGCCCCGACCTCTCTCTCCCTGCACGGAGAGGTCTGTCTCGTATCAGGCCCAGGAGGAAGAGAGCAACGGGTGGGTTTCTGGCTTCTTTTACAGCTCCTCCCAGCAGTCCCTCTGATGGTAGCAAAAATCTCTGGGATATGTGGTCCAGATGCATGAACAGGCAGAACAGTTATTAGTCTGATGAACTACCCATCTCATAGTTCCCTTGACTGGACTCACAAATATGATGTAATTTAATAGTACTGGACACTGAAGGACATACAATGCATAAAGACACCAGAGAATTGCCGTTAGGGATGGGCGAATGGTTCGGCCCGGGCATAAGTTCAAGCCAAACTTTGGTTGTTCAGACGTTCGGCAAACAACGAACATTATGCAGTGTTCGCGGCAAATTCGAAAGCCGCGGAATCCCGTTAAAGTCTATGGGATACTAACATGAGAAAACAAAAGTGTTAATTTTAAAGGCTTATATGAAAGTTATTGTTATAAAAAGTGTTTGGGGACCCGGGTCCTGCCCCAGCCATTTTTTCAGTATCAGTGATTTTAATAATGCTTAAAGTGAAACAATAAAAATTAAATATTCCTTTAAATATCGTACCTGGGGGGTGTCTATAGTATGCCTGTGAAGTGGCACAGTTTTCCCATGTTTAGAACAGTACCACAGCAAAATGACATTTCTAATAGAAAAAAACTAACTTAGGCCCCTTTCACACGGACAGACTGTCTATCCGTTTTTCTTCTATCCGTCAACGCACTACAATGCATTCCTATGGGCAAACGGATGACCATCCATTAACCCCCGCTTCAGTTTTTATCCGTTTTTTTTAACGTACAAGGCTACGTCCAGATCCGTCAAAACGGATATTAACTGACAATGTCCGTCAACGTCCGATCAGTTAAGATCCGTTTTGAAGAAATAATTCAAAGTTCATACTTTGACAAATAAAAAAACAAAGTGAAAAAAACTTTATTTTAAAAGGGTTATGCAGAATAATAAAACTAAAATAGTTTTGAACATATCATGTGCTTTTGTGTCTTTTTATGCTATCAAAACACAATGAAATAACCAAATTAATTAATACATTTAAATTTGCACTGCATTATTTATATATATATTGGTACTGCCATGGAACTTCTGATGGAGATAGAAAGTAGTCGGCAAATTGTTCATGCATGGCAATGTAGGATGGGAGGAGCAATGCTTTCTGGGTAATTTCCTTAAAGGCACAGAAACTGCTGTAAACGGATGAAAACGGATACAAAAACGGATGTAAACGTGTACATTAACAGATGAAAACGGATATTAACGGAACGGAAGACGGATGAAAACAGAGATTAACAGGTCAGAAGACGGATGAAGCAACGGATAAGAACTGATATGTTTTTAACATGGTTAAACTGATGGTGCCCATGTGAAAGGGGCCAAACTGATCGCAGCTGTAATGAATTGTCGGGTCTCGGCAATATAGATAAAACTCATTGAAAAAAATGACATGCCCCCCCCCCCCAGTCCATTACCAGGCCCTTTGGGTCTGGTATGAATATTAACTTTTGAGACCCAAGTAATCATCCCTCTGGTTTACCTTTCTCCGGTTCTCAGTAATGTCAGCCTTCAGACCATGTTAAGAAACACACTTTTGGGTCCAAACCTAGTGTGCAGAGGGTCCTGCCGAAACACCCAAGCCAAGGCCAATGAGACATGGGACCTCAGGGTTTTCCTGTCTAAATGTGTCTAAATACAGTACAAACATAATTGTAAAGTGGGATAGAAGGTGTACCCTTTACAGAGGACACACAGCAGTACCTGGTCCTCTTACTAGATGTAAATGGTTTAGGGTCCCCAAATCCAATAATGATTAACAGGTGGTGTTACTCATTGGGGAACAGTGAAGGCATTACACTTTCTAAAACCAAATCTAATTTCACCCAATTATCATTCCACTGAACAACAAGGCCAAGTTTAGTTCTAAACATAATATGGTAATTTCAACAGTAAACCTCTGTTTAAGTCCCCTCTCTTCACAAATTTTATTGGCTGAGTACCAACATGGCATCAGTATAGCTAGGGTCAACTCTAAAATTAGTAATTTTCCATTAATTTCTGTCCTGGTGGTCAAAAGAATAAATAAAAGGGCTAAAACTCCCTACTGGGAATAAAAACGTAGACAAGAGTCTACCCCTTCCGTGCTTTACCCAACCCTACAAAAAAAAAAAAAAAAAGCCTTTACATACAGTACAGTACAGTACATCGCCAAACGACATCATTCCTACAAAGCTCTTGAAAGAATGTTCCGACATGCTGGCCCCCGCTATCACACACCTAGTAAATCAGTCATTCAAAGAAGGGTTTGATTCCTACTTCCCTCAAGCAAGGCATCATCAAACCACTGCTAAAGAAACCCAACCTCGACCCCAAAGATCCAAACAATCGCAGACCGGTAACAAGCCTGAACACCATCTCCAAGATTATGGAGAAAGCAGTAGTAAAACAGCTTCAACTTCATCTGGACACACACAAGCTCTTGGACCCACTACAATCAGGCTTCCGCCCAGGCCATGGCACAGAAACGGCACTTCTGAAAATATGGGATGACGCCCTAGAAGCCGCGGATGATGGAGAATCGTGTCTTCTGGTACTGCTGGATCTTAGCGCGGCGTTCGACACAGTGGACCACAACATTCTTCTAAGCCGCCTCAAGGAAGTGGCAGGAGTCACAGATGGAGATCTGCCATGGTTCGCTTCCTTCTTAGGAAACCGGTCGCAGACAGTGAAACTAGGAGCTTTCACTTCAGAAACCCGGGCAATTTCTTATGGAGTCCCTCAAGGATCACCCTTGTCACCGGTACTCTTCAACATCTACATCCGCCCACTCTTCAAAATTATCAGCAAATCAGATCTATGTTTCCACTCATACGCGGACGACACTCAACTGTACTTCCGTATCACCGGACAAAAAGACCAATACCAGGAACTAGGAAAATGTCTCACAATGATAGATGACTGGATGACCACTAGCTCCCTCAAACTTAATGGGTCGAAAACAGAACTACTGCTCCTCAACGCTAACCGAAGTAAAAAAAACGAAGACCTCATGGATCCCACCAACCATCCTGGGACAGACCATCCTCCCAAGCACCAAAGCCAAAAGCTTCGGAGTCATCTTTGATTCAGAGATGACCATGGATGCACAAATAGGATCAGTAGTCAGCGGATCCCATCATCTCCTCTGCATGCTTCGCAGATTCATCCCCTTCATCCCAGAAAAGGAGAAAGCAGTCTCGACTACGCAAACTCCCTCTACATAGGATTACCGGATTACCAGATTGCACGCCTACAAGTCGTCCAAAACGCAGCAGCAAGATTAGTCACCGGAAAGAAACCATTGGAATCCATCTCCCCATCCCTAAGGTCCCTTCATTGGCTCACGGTAAAAGATAGGATCACATTCAAGACCCTCTGCCTCACCCACAAATGTACACAAGGAAATGCTCCACAATACCTTTGTGAGAAAATAGGAAAATACATACCGAATCGCAGACTTCGATCGACAGACCAAAATCTCCTTCTCATCCCCAAAGCCCTCTACAAATCGAAGGGAGAACGAAGATTCGCAGTACAGGGACCTCGGCTATGGAATGCTCTACCAAACGACATCCGCTTGGAAGAAAACCATCAGGCCTTCAGGAAAAAACTCAAGACCCACCTCTTCTAATATCGCAGGACAACAAGGGCAGACAAGCGCCTTGAGGCGATTCAGTTCGCATTTGCAGCGCTATACAAATCATTCATTCATACACATAGTGTATCAGTAGAACAGCAAGACAACTATTGTTTGCAGAATGAAGCAATGCCTACCTCAACATTTCTCTAATGACAGGTTTACTTTAAACAAATGTAAAACCTATCAAGATTTGTTTTTTGCATTCTGCATTTGGGACGCTTTAGATGTGTAGACATCATGGAGCCTCCATGAAAATACTCAGAATATATATTTTCTTTCATGCCATCTTGTTCTTGCTACCAACACATAAGTATGTGTGCTCTAATTTCCTGTAAACAAGAATCTGCACTGACTCTCTTGATAGAAAATGGCATCCTCATGACATATCACCTGCGCTGAATCAGTCTCAACCGTTCTACTTACATTCGACCAATAAATCTTTCCCCTGAGATAGAAAGCATTTGTCATTGGACATTAGCTTTGTACATTTACCAGCGCTTACTTCTGATATTCACTGGCTTTGCTGAGATAAAATCCCAAGCCCTGTCTATCAGAGCTTACCTGTAACCAGGCCGAGGAAGCAATGTATTGATTAAAAACTGATCTTTCTGACTTTACAGCAAGAGAGGCAATTTACACTTGCCAGGGCAGAAAATATA
The DNA here is from genome assembly GCA_028564925.1 of Lithobates sylvaticus. Lineage (NCBI taxonomy): Eukaryota > Metazoa > Chordata > Amphibia > Anura > Ranidae > Lithobates > Lithobates sylvaticus. The sequence goes on along the minus strand of CM053027.1, from coordinate 493,965,610 downwards.
TAGGTTTTATGCAAAGGGTAAATCTACGGATCAGACACCTGCGGACTCAGTCCTCTTCAAACCTCCAGACTCATTTTCCAGGAGCTTTGGTAGCAGTCACTAAATTACAGTTCAGCACTCCAGCTTAATCCTCTCACTTTACACTGCTGGTCTACAGCTCAGCCTGTACCTGCAGCCCGCTAACTCCATCGCTGCTGGGAAACCATCAGACAGCAGGACTTCTAAGCTGCTTTTGTGTTTCCCATTGATGAAAGCTTTAAACTTGATTCCACTAATGCAAAAACACGTACGACTAATAAGAATATAACAATAAAGCAAGGCACTTATGTCGTGTTATCATAAGACTTAGAGTAGAACTTCTTCCCCGTCTTCCTCGTGCTGAATGGGAATGAGTTGAAGAGCGCCTTCGCAGTCCTTGAATTCTTGGTTGCAGAATTTGCATCAATGATATACAGCAGAATGATGGGGGCACACGCAATGTATCTGATATGTGTACCCTTCTTAGACATAGTTCACATGTTTGCCCACTGCTCAATCAAACGGATGGCGTAGAGAAGTTCAGGCGTGTTTGCTGTCCCCACTAAGCCTGCCATAAATAGACATCAGAGAAACATGAGGGAAAAGCACAGCTTGATGTCTGTTTATGGCGGGCTCAGAGGGAACAGATAATACGTTACTGCATAGAGAACAACATTTCGTTATGCTGTTCTGTGCTGCCCTTTGTCTCTCTTCCATTCTTCCTGCATTAAAAAAAAAAAATGGCAAAGAGAGATATTATTGTACATGGCCGTAGGATCACGCTGTAACACCACAATTTTTTATTTTGTACAGACATATGATTTTTTAAGCACAGATGCAGGCAGCTTAAGTGCTCCAACATTTCACATTTCTGACATAGACACGTCTGTTGTACCGTGTATGCGTGTTAACGCGTATCCTGTTCTCTTTATACCGTATATCTTCTTTCGTGTGAAATACCTGGTGATCTTACAGGTCTCTTGCTTTTCTATTTCAAACTGACCATGCTAGACATAAAAGCACATCCTTCCCATCCTCTTCAGTTTTCTGGCTGTGCTGTAAGCACAATCATTTTAAATATATAGAGAGGGCTATAGGCTAAGGCAGGAGTGCCCAACCTTTTGAAGAGAAAGAGCCACTTGGTAACTGGTCGCAGGCCACAATGAGCAGAGAGGGCAGATGACAGGTCAGTGTCCATTCTGCATATGCAGAGCAGATACGGACAAAGCCCACTCTACTCTATGGGCCCTCCAATCTGATCAAATCTTCCCTCAGATCCAATCCAATTTTCCCAGATGGAAGGAGATCCCCTTCTGTTTTTTTTTTTTTAGCAAATTGGATTGACGGTAGGCGGGTATAAATGAACACAAGTCTGTTTACATCTGCCGCTCCATAGAGGTGAATGAAGGGTCTGATTGGGTCGGACTGATTGTGTGAAAGGGGCCTAAGGCTGCTTTCATACTGATGCACTGTGGTTTACCCGCACCGTACCCACAAAACTGTTGCTCTTGGATAGCGGGTCGCCAACCTGTGATCTGGGCTTGTCAACCAGCCATCCCAGAGCAAGAAGTCGCAAGCTACATCAGAGGGCTCCGCGGGCCACTGGTTGGGAACCCCTGGGCTCTGTACAATCATTTTAAATTTATAGAGAAAGTAGACCATTTAACAAAAATGCTTTAGCAATAAAGTTGTACAGTGGAACCTTGGATTACAAGCATAATCCGTTCCAGGAGAATGCTTGTAATCCAAAGCACTCGCATTTCAAAGCGAGTTTCCCCATAGAAGTCAATGCAAACAAAGATAATTTGTTCCGCATTGACTTCTATTGCATGCAATACCGCATGTGGCCAGAGGTGGGGAGCACCGGAGAGCCTCGGAAATACGCGGGGACAGCTCGGCTGAACTTGGAAAGCCTCTGAAACACTCGGGAACAAAGCATTTCCGAGTGGCTCCGAACCACTCCGAGTCTCACCGGCGCCCCCGCACCTCATGCCAAATGCGGTACTGCACACCCCATTAGCTTGAATTCTGCTCGTTTTGCAAGACAACACTTGCAAACCGAGTCAGAATTTTAAAAAAAAGTTGCTCGTCTTTCAAATCGCTCATTAACCGCTTTACTCGTAAACCAAGGTTCCACTGTATTAGGTTTTGTATATACATACAATTATGCAATAGGTACAAAAATCCAAGTATGTCATACCACATTAAGCATAATACAGCACAGATATTCACTCCACTGTTGAAAAAATATGTGTATGTATACAGGAACAGTCTATAAAAGTGGTCATCTTTAAAAGTCACTTTAAGTGTATTTTTGTTGGTTGGATTCAAAAGTGGATTGAATATCTGTGCTAATTATCCTTAATAATTCTACCTATTGTCTAATTTTATGTATATGCCTAATACAACTTTATTGCTTAAACATTTTAGTTATATGGTGTGCTTACTCTTTTATTTTATATTATTGTACTAACAGATTGATACACTGTGGAGGTTTTTTTTTCCCTTAGCTCAGTGAATGTGGTGAAAATTCACTTTGCACACAATACCCAACCACGTGCAAGGAAAAAAAAAACAATATTTTTATTTGCACATGATTGGATGATAGCAGTCAGCAGAGCTTCTCCTCAATTATTAAGTTCTGGGGAAAATGGCCTTACAAAGTGAAAATTCTCTTTCAAAGTAAATTTGTCTTTAGTAATTCAACCCCACTTACTAGCACTGCAGCAAGGATATTATTGCAATGGAGTGGATTTACTAAAGGCAAATAGGCTGTTCACATTGCAAAGATGGCAGAGCCACACCTAAGCTCTCGGGATGATTCCCGCTCAAAGTGAACAACCTATTTACCTTTAGTAAATCAGCCCCAATGTTTTTGGGGGTGTACCATTGTGTCCCTTTCACCCTGGGCAGCACAGTGGCTAAGTGGCTAGCACCTCCACCTGACAGCACTAGGGTCATTGGTTTGAATCCCAACCACGGCAGTATCTACCTGGAATTTGTTCCCCCTGTGCCTGCGTGGGTTTCCGCTCACACTTCAAAGCCACGCTGGGAGGTTAATTGGCTCCTGTCTAAATTGGCCCCAGTATATGTATGAATGTGAGTAGGGGCTTTAAATTGTAAGCTCCTTGACCAGTGGTGGCCCGTGAAGAGCATAGTGTGTGCGTGAGGCCCAAAATATAAACCTTCCTTACTCTGATACAAAAGTATGTCAATGAATATAGACCTGTTTAAATGTTGTATAGTTTTAAATGGCATTTCTCTCTAACAAAAAAAATAAAAAAATAAAAATAAATGACCAATGACATGTATTGTCAGTGTACTCATGTAGCATCAAGATATTTTTTTGTGTTGTTTTTTACATTCTGGTATAACTGCCCGTGCTGTTTTGGGTGTAATAGCTTCTAATACTCAATAAAAATATCCGTGGTTGTGATTTGTGTGTACACAGACTTCTCCACATGTATACTGTATCTATGACAACATCAGAAACATAGGAACATGGTACAAGGCTTTGTACATGGTAACATCACATTGCGATAATCATTTTACTTCCTGATAACTCTACATTGTAGCTACTCCTGATCATATTGTGAAAGCTGGAGGGAAGAAAAGTGGTTGCGTTGCACATGATCCCCAAGCTTCAATGCAAAGCATCTGATTGGTTTATGTAGCACGGAAACCTTACTGTTCCTCCACTTTTTATAAAAATCCCATAAGTCTCCGGCCAGATGTCTGCCTTGTCTAATTGGCTCTCTTCCCCTTTTGATTTTACTGCCAAAGTCAATGCAGGTTTACATCAAAATATATCAAAAATGTAAACAGCAAAACTCCCCGTAATGAAAAACCCCGAAGCCGCCGACTTCACAGTACAGTTTAGTCGCTGGTAACTTGGAACAGTAAAATAGATTTGCTTTGTAGTTACAAATATGGACTTGTACATTGCGTATGTCACATATCTGCCTAGCTACTATTCTCTTTCTTAAAGCGTATTTTCACTTTTGCTGTCAAATTTGAGAAAATCCCACTATAGTTTCCATTCATACAGGAAAAAAATTAAAAAAATGTCTTACCTATTATGACTTTTTTGAGAAGGTCTTATGGCAGATTATTGCAAACATTTCTGAACAATCCCAGGGTCTCTTCCCCCATGGAGACTTGGGACAAACTGAGCAATCTCTCATTAACATACAAGGAAGAAGCCCAGCTTCTAATCTTTTACCCAAATCTAGTTTACAACTGATAAGGAGATCTGCCAGCACAGTACAGACAGGATCAGTTATGGTACACATTGGTGGTTGATTTACTAAGGCCCCTTTCACACCTAAGCGTTTTTCAGGTGCTACAGCGCTAAAAATAGCGCCTGTAATGCGCCTGAAAAAAGCGGGTCCTTTAACTCCAGTGTGAAAGCCCTCCGGCTTTCACACTGGAGCGGTGTGCTAGCAAGACGATAAAAAAAGTCCTGCTAGCAGCATCTTTGGAGCGGTGAAGGAGTGGTGTATTCACCGCTCCTATACGGCTCCTACCCATTGAAATCAATGGGATGCCGCGGGGATACCACGGTAATTCCGCCGGCAAAGCAGGTGGGGTTTTTAACCCTTTTTCGGCCGCTAGCGGGGGTTAAAGCCACCACGCTAGCGGCCGCATACCGCGGCTAAAACGACGGTAAAGCAGCGCTTAATATAGCGCTGCTTTACCGCCGCCGCCCCAACCACCCCACTGTGAAACCGGCCTAAAGGCAAATACTTTAGACTGTGCAATTTGCAGATCAGCTGAAGTCCAGAGCTTAGTGAATGCTGGTAGTGAAGCTTCCCTTTGTAAAGAACACCCAATCAGGTGCAAGGAAGATTTTTTTTTTAACCACTAGCCAACCAGTGCTTGACGATTTACGTCGGCACAATGGCACGGCTGGGCAAATGGGCGTACAGGTGTGTCCCCTTTAAGACGCGGCATTGTGGGCACGCGCGCCCACCGCATGCTCCGCGACCGTGCCGGCGGACTTGATGTCCTCCGGGGGCCCGCGATCGTGTCATGGGGCGGAAGAACAGGGAGATGCCTTTGTAAACAAGTCATTTCCCCGTTCTGCCTAGTGACATGACAGAGGTCTACCGCTCCCTGTGATCGGGAGCAGTGATCGCTGTCATGTCAATAGAAGCCCATCCCCCCACAGTTAGAACACCTCCCTAGGACACACTTAACCCCTTGATCGCCCCCCTCGTGTTAACCCCTTCCCTGCCAGTGTAATTTACACAGTAATCAGTGCATTTTTATAGCACTGATCGCTGTATGAATGACAATGGTCCCAAAATGGTGTCAAACGTGTCTGATGTGTCCTCCATAATGTTGCAGTCTCGATAAAAATCGTAGATCGCCGCCATTACTAGTAAAAAAAAAATAATAATAAAAATGCCATAAATCTATCCACTATTTTATAGACGCCATAACTTTTGCGCAAACCAATCATAATACATTTATTGCATTTTTATTTTTTTACCAAAAATATGTAGAAGAATACATATCGGCCTAAACTGAGAAAGAAATTCGTTTTTTTATATATTTTTTAGGGACTATTATAGCAAAAAGTAAAAAAAATATATTTTTTTCAAAATTGCTGCTCTTTTTTTGTTTATAGTGCAAAAAATAAAAACCGCAGAGGTGATCAAATACCACCAAAAGAAAGCTCTATTTGTGGGGGGGCATCAATTTTGTTTGGGTGCAACGTCGCACGGCCACGCAATTGTCAGTTAAAGCGACGCGGTGCCGAATCGCAAAAAGTGCTCTGGTCAGGAAGGGGTTAAATCCTTCCGGGGCTGAAGTGGTTAAAAACCGCATGTTTTCTTGCATATCATTGGATGATGAAAATTAGCAGAGCTCTGGGTAAAATGAGTGCAACTGCACTTGCAAAGTGCACAGTCTATTTGCCTTTAGTAAATCAACACCATTACGTGCCCAACCCCCTTGTATTGCGCAGGAAAATTCTTTTTAAGAGTAACATGAAAGAGCAAGTAAAGAGTAAGCAGCTATTCCAAGTCTTAGATGTCTTTTCAGATATAAACAATCCATATTAAAGATCTATTTGATAACCGGAGAGGAAGATATTTAATTCGAGAAATTGCCAAGAAAGAAACCAAATGGATCTTGGATTGTTTATATCCGAAAGGACTTACCAATTGCCGACCACCTTGCCATCTTCCCTGCGCTGGATCACGCACCTAGAACGGGATCTGCGCACGTGTCTGCTGACAACCCGCTGATCGGCTCAGTGATTCACAGAACGCAGCTCTCCGATTGTAGACAATACAGAGCTCTGTTCACTGACAGGGGATCTTGCTGTTAAGCAGGGAAAAAAACAACAAGATCATTAGTAACAGCAGCGCATATCACACACATTACACATAGATAGGCACACATTTAACCATTTGATCACCCTAGCTGTTAACCCCTTCTTACTCAGTGCCATTAGTACAGTGACAGCGCATAGAATTAGCACTGATCACTGTATTAATGTCACTAAAGATGTCACACTATTCCAGTCCCGTTATAAGTTGCCGATCACCCCCATTAGTAGTATAAAAATAAATAAATACCGTATTTATCGGCGTATAACACGCACTTTTTCCCCCTTAAAGGTGCGTGTTATACGCCGATACCCCCAAAAAAAGTGACAAAAATGGCAAGCGGCGCCGAAAAATAGCGAGCGCTGCCGGAAAAGACGGAATCGCGGCCGAAAAAACCCGAAGCAGCGCCGGAATAGACCGAGTAGACTGTTCGGCTCTGCTCGTAGTCCCGCCTCCCTGCGCTCGCTCCGGAAACAGCAGGGAGGCGGGACCACGAGCGGAGCCGAAACAGTCGGCTCGGCCTTTTCCGGGGGAGCTTCGGTCTTTTTTGGCCGCGCTTCGGTCTTTTTCGGCGGCGCACGCGACAGAGCGTCTCGGCGTCGGGAAATTTAAACCCGGACAAGACTGCAAATGACGCTGGCAAGCTACAATGACACTGGGCAAGCTACAATGACACTGGGCAAGGCTGCAAATGACGCTGAGCAAGGCTGTAATGACGCTGGGCAAGCTACAATGACACTGGGCAAGGCTGCAAATGACGCTGGGCAAGGCTGCAATGACGCTGGGCAAGCTACGACACTGGGCAAGGCTGCAAATGACACTGGGCAAGGCTGCAATGACGCTGGGCAAGCTACAATGACACTGGGCAAGCTGCAAATGACGCTGGGCAAGCTACAATGACACTGGGCAAGCTACAATGACACTGGGCAAGCTACAATGACACTGGGCAAGGCTGCAAATGACGCTGGGCAAGGCTGCAATGACGCTGGGCAAGCTACAATGACACTGGGCAAGCTGCAATGACACTGGGCAAGCTGCAAATGACGCTGGCAAGCTGCAAATGACACTGGGCAAGCTGCAATGACACTGGGCAAGGCTGCAAATGACGCTGGGCAAGCTGCAAATGACACTGGGCAAGCTGCAATGACACTGGGCAAGGCTGCAAATGACGCTGGGCAAGCTGCAAATGACGCTTAAATATAAGTTTTTTTTTTCCCTAAACTTCCCTCCTAAAACTTTTTTTCCTTAAAATGCCCTCCTAAACTTGGGGTGCGTGTTATACACCGATAAATACGGTAAGTACAAATTCCGGTGTATATCCCACAGTTTGTAGACGCTATAACTGTCAGACAAACCAATCAATAATTGGGGTTTTTTTTTAAAAAAAAATGTTTTACCAAAGGCATGTAGCAGAACATATTTTGGCCAAATTTTTGAAATTTTATTTTTATTGGATATGTTTTATAGCAGAAATTTTTTTTTTTTTTTTTCAATTTTTCTTTTTTTTTTCGTGTATATCGCAAAAAATAAATACCCAGTGGTGTTCAAATACCACCAAAAGAAAGCTCTATTTGTGTGAAAAAAAAAAAATGATATCAATTTTGTTTGTGTACAGTGATTCATGACCGCACAATTAGCCAGTTAATGTAGCACAGTGCGAATAGCAAAAAATGGCCTGGTCATTAGAGGGTAAAATCTTCCGGAGGGCAAGTGGTTAACATAGAACTGGATATAAACTGTTTTATTAGTGAAACCTTACTTATTCTGTATTATATTTGATTTATTGTAAGTTATTCAGAATTTTTGGGGGGTTTATGCTAATGTTATAGCTGTCCACAAGGTTTAGGAGTGTGTCTATGGGAATGTTTGACCATTCTTCCAGAAGCACATTTGTGAGGTCCGGCACTGATATTGGACATGAAGGCCTGACTCACAGTCTCCACTCTAATTCATCCCAAAGGTGTTCTATTGGGTTGAGGTCAGGACTCTGTGCAGGCCAGTCATGTTCCTCCCCCCCCCCCCCCCCAAACATCCATGTCTTTATGGACCTTGCTTTGTGCACTGGTGAACAGTCATGTTGGAACAGGAAGGGGCCATCCCCAAACTGTTTCCACAAAGTTGGGAGCATGAAATTGTCCAAAATGTCTTGGTATGCTGACACTTTAAGAGTTCCCTTCACTGGAACTAAGGGGCCAAACCCAACCCCTTAAAAACAACCCCACACCATAATCCCCCCCCCCAAATGGTTTGGACCAGTGCACAAAGCAAGGTCCATAAGACACGGATGAGTGAGTTTGGGGTGGAGGAACTTGACTAGCCTGCACAGAGTCCTGACCTCAACCCGATAGAACACCTTTGGGATGAATTCGAGTGGAGACTGTGAGCCAAGATTACAGATTTTTGTTACAGTTTCTGGGACTGTGATTTACCTTTGACATATTATTATTGTGCTATAGTGCTACACATTTTTGTTACATTTCACTGGAAGATTAGTTAAGCCACCTTCACAGAGGTTGAATAGCTGTGTGCCCTGTGTAGGGCTGTCTTTTATCAGTATGGGGATGCACAGGTGTTGCATTGGGACATACAGGTGCATGCGGGTCCCTGAATTCACTCTATGTGCCTCTGGGCACCCGCATGTTATACTAGGACACATCGGCTGTGATTGTGCAGCTGTGTGCCCCAATAGTCAACAAAAGGAGGTCGGCACGGGAATGCACCCAGTGGATCTCCATGCCAGTAAAAGATGGTCCTGCAGGGGTCAAGCAGCTGATTGCCCCTTGTGAACGGGCCTTAAACTGGTTGAAAACCCTTACATATACCCAGTAAAGTGACTGGCCTCCAGTGATTCACAGAGATTAAACAAATCCTACAATTATTATTTATCTGTAGCCCTCTCCTCTGTACAGCCTCCTAAAGCTGCCCATAGACAGATCAAAATTCAGAGAGTTCAACAGGGACCATCCAAATTTCGGTCCATCTATGGCCATTCTCACTCATGAGAAGTCAATCCAACGATCAACTGCTCAGGAACAAGCTTGAGTGAAAAAAGGCTTAGAATAAAAGACTAAAGCAGAGTCCCAAAATTTTAGTCCATAGATGAAAGTGAAACAAACATCTGTGCTTTGTGTAGATGATAGGCTGTAGGTGAGGAAAAAGTGACAATCCTTCACATTATATGCCTCTAGCTCCCTCCACCCCCAAGTAATGCTGCGTACACACAATCGGAATTCTCGTCGGAAAAAGCTCTAAAGATTTTCCCGTCAGAATTCCGACGGAATTTCGCTCAAACTGTCTTGCCTATACATGGTCACACCAAATTCCAACGGTCAATAACACCACGACATACAACACATTCGACGGCACTATAAAAGGGAAGTTTAATGCTTCCGAGCATGCGTCTAATTGTTTCCGAGCATGCGTCAGAATTTTGCGTGTCGCAAATTGCAAACACACGATTGAAAAATCAGATAGAAAGGTTTTCGGTCGGAAAAATTAAGAACAGGCTCTCAATCCAAAGTCCGTCGGAAATGCCGAAAGAAAAAGATGGATGGGTATACACACGGTCGGAAAATCAGATGAAAAGCTCCCATCGGACTGTTTCCATCGGAAATTCCGACCGTGTGTACGCGGCATAAGAGTAAGTGGCCTGCTCACCAGCTCTCCATGACCACTAGAATAATGATCTCACCAAGAACAGGGAAATAGGTCTCCACAGGAACCTTAATGACTGGAAACAGCACTTTACTGGTAAAACTCAGAAATATAAAAAAGGAAATGCTCTCATAGTGCAGTAGTTTAAAGTATCCAAATTTAAAAAAATAAGTAGATTGCACTTACAAGATAAAAGCAGAATATAGGCATCAAAGGCGGCATGTCATGTAGTAAGAACTGCAACGTCTCCACAAGCTTCGCTTCACTTCCTGGTTTGCTTGTCTGTCAACCTCCTGAGAGGAGAAGCGTGATGACGTCACCGTCGTAGGCTCCACCCTACGTGTTTCGTCACAAAAGACCGTTGTCTGAGGATTGACCAGGTCAATCAGCTGCAGTGCCGATCAGTGTACAGTGTATGGGGGAGTCCCACTGTCAGAATACAATGACACAGCAGAGAGGATTCCTGCATCCACATTAAATGTGTGGAAGGGGCAATCGGTTCAGTTTTTTTTTTGCTCAGCCCATAAATAGCAGAGGAAAGAAAGAAGGGGCAGAAATCACACTCGCTTTGAAATGAGGCTAGTACACACTATAGAGGGATATGATTTGTTCATCTTTTCATTTATTCACATAGAGGTGTATTGTGAGGGTATTATGTGTGCCTAGTTATCTTACCTTGTTATTAGCATGGAATAGGGATTTGTAGATACTTCTACTACTGCTATGTAAAAATGTTTTTAATGAGTGTGTAAGCAAGTAAGCAGAGTACACAGGACCAGGTGTTGAAATGGCTATCTTGGTGGCGGTAAAACCCTGTGGCTGAGCAACGCTTTTACCACCCCCAACCACTACCCCTTTGGTTGCAGAGGCAGCAGTCGGGGTATATATCTGCAATGGCCACAATTCTTTGCCTTACAAGCATGGTAGAAATACTAACCCCTGTTGATTTGCAAGCACCTCACAACTACGGCGATCAAGGAGTTAAAGCAGGTATTAGGGAGGTGATACAATACTGTACATGTTAACAAGCCCTTAAGGTGGCCATAGACCGTTCTTTTTTTTTTTTTTTTTTTTAGTTTAGGCAGTAGGCTGGGCAAAAAAAAAAAAAAAATTAACAGATTCCTCCATCAACAAAGGCAAGAGAGATGGAAGAATCCCCCCACCGGGACATTGCGTGCCGGAAGTAGGACCCATCATAAGAATACGCTGATAAACTCAACAACAGTTTTCCACGAGATTGACTTCCGTCTAGCAGGGATGGCCACAAACTAAAGAATTCTGCCAGTCCCTGCTGGACCAGCCAAGTTTTGATCAGAGTATGGCCAGCTTTAGGCTCATCATACAGGTTAAAAATCTGACCGCATATACCTTAGAGCTACCAAACTTGTGTAATATAAGGACCTACCTAAACTATCCAAGCAATGTACATCAAATCAGGCAGGCCCTTCACATCATCATTTTTGGTAGATCTAAGGGAGATTGTATAGTCAGATTGTAACATTCATGGGGAGCTTTGTATGGCACTCCATCAGGTTAGTTCTGGCCCTGGAGTTTACAGGCGATGTAAAAAGCACATGTTCCTTTTCACTAATATCATTATTTTATGGTTTTTTTTTTCTGACAAACGCTCCTACACGGTCTAGGGAGTTAATAGGATTTTTAGCAAAGAACAGTGCTAATCCTAATGTAGCCAGATCCCTGAAAAAAAATTAAAATCACACCTAATATTTTATCAAGGTTTTGGCCCCACCTACTGGTCAAACTTCTGTAACTCAAAACAAAAGCCACCAATTTAATTATTTAAATAAACACAATACACTGCACAAATTACCTGAAGATACGATCTCTCCTGGATGTAGTTTCATATTTAGATACAGTTGTCCTCATAAGTTTACACACCCTGGCAGAATTTATGATTTCTTGGTTATTTTTCAGAGAATATGAATGATACCACACAAACTTTTCTTTCACTCATGGTTATTGTTTGGCTGAAGCCATTCATTATCAATCACCTGTGTTTACTCTTTTTAAATCATAATGACAACATAAACTACCCAAATGACCCTGATCAAAAGTTTACATACCCTGGTAATTTTGGCCTGATAACATGCACACAAGTTGACACAAATGGGTTTGAATGGCTATTAAAGGTAACCATCCTCACCTGTGATCTGTTTGCTTGTAATTAGTGTGTGTGTTTGTGTTGTGTGTGTGTGTGTGTGTGTATGTGTGTATAAAAAGGTCAATGAGTTTCTGGACTCCCGACAGACCCTTGCATCTTTCATCCAGTTCTGCACTGACGTTTCTGAATTCTGAGTCATGGGGAAAGCAAAAGAATTGTCAAAGGATCTGCGGGAAAAGGTATTTGAACTGTATAAAACAGGAAAGGGATATAAAAAGCTATCTAATTGAAATTGCCAATCAGCAGTGTTCAAACTCTAATCAAGAAGTGGAAAATGAGGGGTTCTGTTGAAACCAAACCACGGTCAGGTAGACCAACTAAAATCTCAGGAACAACTGCCAGGAAAATTGTTCCGGCTGCAAAGAAAAACCCACAAATAACTTCAGGTGAAATACAGGACTCTGAAAACATGTGGTGTGGCTGGTGCAAGATGCACAATAATGAGGCACTTGAAGAAAGATGGGCTGCATGGTCGAGTCACCAGAAGAAAGCCATTACTATGCAAATGCCACAAAGTATCCCGCTTACAATACGCCAAACAGCACAGAGACAAGCCTCAAACCTTCTGGCACAAAGTCATTTGGAGTGATGAGACCAAAATTGAGCTTTTCGGCCACAACCATAAACACTACATTTGGAGAAGAGTCAACAAAGCCTATGATGAAAGGTACACCATCCCTACTGTGAAACACGGAGGTGGATCGCTGAGGTTTTGGGGATGTGTGAGCTACAAAGGCACAGGAAATTTGGTCAAAATTGATGGCAAGGTGAATGCAGTATGTTATCAAAAAATACCGAAGGAACATTTACATTTATCAGACAGGAAGCTGCACATGGGACGTACTTGGACGTTCCAATATGACAATGTACAAAACACAAGGCCAAGTCGACCTGTCATTGGTTACAGCATAATAAAGTGAAGGATCTGGAGTGGCCATCTCAGTCTCCTGACCTCAATATCTTTGAGCCACTCTGGGGAGATCTCAAACGTGGAGTTCATGCAAGACAGCCCAAGAATTTACAGGAACTGGAGGCTTTTTTCCAGGAGGAATGGGCAGCTTTACCATCTGAGAAGATAAAGGGCCTTGTCCACAAATACTACAAAAGGCTTCAAGCTGTCATTGATGTTAAAGGGGTCAATACACGGTATTAAGAACTGGGGTATGTAAACTTTTGATCAGGTCATTTGGGTAGTTTCTGTTTGATTATGATTTAAAAAGAGTAAACACAGTTGATTGATAATAAATGGCTTCAGCCAAATGCTAACCATGAGTGAAAGAAAAGTTTTTGTGTTATCATTCATATTCTCTGAAAAATGGTCAATAAATCATAAATCTCAGCCAGGGTATGTAAACTTATGAGCACAATTGTATCCTCCCCCAGTCAACGCTTGGTTACAAATCTCTACAAAGAGATAGAAATCCTCTTTTAGACAGTTGTCACCAGAACAAATGTCCTCATTGGAAGATTATGCCTCTATTTCTGTTCTGGTGACCACTCCAAAGTTTTTGGATTTTCCTTCACTTCCAGTCCTGATTACAATAGCCACCAGGACAAAAAGAGGAAGTGAATGTACCCAAGGAGAACAGACATCAATAAAAAAAAAACTGCCAGGGGTGTTAACCATCCCCTTCTCTGTCCAAAAGTAAAAAAAAAAAATACTTGAGATACACTTAAGCTGTATTTACATATGTACATTGCAGTAAAGCCCAACACACAGCCCAATGCATGCGCACTACGTACCTATTGAACCACCTGTGTGCAGTGGTTCACTACAGGGAGAAAAATGTCTGCTAAAACCTGCATTGTGATGCGTCAATGAATGGGCTGCCTTACCAAAATGCATATGTAACCATTTGTCTCTTGAAACTGCATGTTAAGTCATAATTGAACCTTCTCCGGCTATATTCTCTGTAGATAGAATGTTATTCATGTAAAAAAACACAGCTTGAATGGGGAAAATACCACATTATGGCCACCACATGGAGTTTGGAAGCCCACCTATTTTCTATATTGCTCAGTGCCATCTAGTGGCCATAATGTGGTATTTTGCCCATTCACACTTTTTTTCCGATCTGCAGAGGATATAAGCTGAGAACATTTGATTTTATCACATTTTTACAGATCAATTCCATAATATGTCTCTACTGCAATAAAAAAAAAAAAGTCATCCTGCTAGTAATAACTTGACAAAGCTAAGCTGCAAAATGTACTGTAAAATGTGAAACACCACCACACCTAGGAGGCTGCAGTAGTGCCCCCTAAATGTCAGTCCCTGCTTTACCACCATACTGCTAATGTGAAAAAAGACAAAAGGTGAGAATTCCCCAGCTACTGTATCCAAGCCCCCCTTTTAACCACAGATTCTCACTCCTCTTGTTATATTTACTGTAATACAAAATATCTAAAAAATCTGTTCGCAGGAAAAACACTTTCATATCAGCCATTGCAGGTGCATGGCCAAGGTAGCTGAAAATGATACTAAAGTCTTGTTGTTTTTTTTTTTTATTGTTAAAAATAACAAACATGTTATACTTACCTGCTCTGTTGCAGTGGTTTTGCACAGAGCAGCCTGAATCCTTCTCTTCTCGGATCCTTCGCTGGAGCTCCTGGCCCCTCCCTCCTGTTGAGTGCGCCCACAGTAAGCAGCTTGCTATGGGGGCACCTGAGCCACAGCTCCGTGTGTCCATTTAGACATGAAGTCATGGCCCAGCGCGGCCCCCTCTCTCTTCTCATTGGCTCACTGACTTTGATTGAGCAGGCGCCAATGGTGCTTTGCTGCCATCTCAGCCAATAAGGAGGGAGAGTCCCGGACAGCCGAGTCTCTTGTGCAACATTGCTGGATCAAAATGGGGCTCAGGTAAGTATTAGGGGGGGCTCGGGGAGCTGCACACAAAAGTTTTTTTTTATATAAATGCATAGAATTCATTAATATAAAAAAAAAACGTCTGCTTTACAACCCCTTTAACCACTTAAGCCCGGACCAATTTGCAGCCAAAGGACCAGGCCCCTTTTTGCGATTCGGCACTGCGTCGCTTTAACTGACAATTGCGCGGTTGTGCAACGTGGCTCCCAAACAAAATTGGCATCCTTTTTTTCCCACAAATAGAGCTTTCTTTTGGGGGTATTTGATCACCTATGCGGTTTTTATTTTTTGCGCTATAAACAAAAATAGAGCGACAATTTTGAAAAAAATTCTATATTTTTTACTTTTTGCTATAATAAATATCCCCAAAAAAATATATAAAAAAAATGTTTTTTTTTCCTCAGTTTAGGTCGATACGTATTCTTCTACATATTTTTGGTAAAAAAAAAAAAAATGCAATTAGCGATTATTGATTGGTTTGCGCAAAAGTTATAGCGTTTACAAAATAGGTGATAGTTTTATAGCATTTTAATTAATATTTTTCTTTTACTAGTAATGGCGGCGATCAGTGATTTTTATTGTGACTGCGACATTATGGCGGACACATTGGACATTTTTGGGACCATTGTCATTTATACAGAAATCAGTGCTATTTAAATTCACTGATTCCAATGTAAATGACAGTGGCAGTGAAGGAGTTAACCACTAGGGGGCGGGGAGGGGATAAGTGTGACGTGTTGTTTTTTTTTTACAGTAGGGGGCGTAGCTTTACGTCTGACGTCACTGATTGGCTTTCCCGATGACAGGGAACAGCCGATTAGTGACAGGCAGTGTAGGAAGCATGGGGAGAGGTTTGTTTACACAGACCTCTCCCCGTTCTTCAGCTGGTCCTGCGGCTGCGGTCACGGAGCTCAGGACCAGGTCGCGAGTGCGCCGCCGGCGCCGTGCGCGACCCACGGCTGGGCAGTTAAAGGGGATGTACCGGTACGTGCTTTTGCCCAGCCGTGCCATTTTGCTGACGTAAATCTACAGGAGGCGGTCCTGAAGTGGTTAAAAGAAACCAGCAGTGAGAGGAATCCGAAGGCTGCCATTGTTGACCTCGTCCTGGAATTGCTACTTGCTTGGTTCTCAAGCTAATCTTTCTCTGATGCAGAATAAAAAAAGTACATAGACCAGGAGTTCTGACCCAGTGACTTGGAAAGTATTAAAGCCAGAGAAAGAGAAGCAGCTAGCATTTTCTGAAGGAGGTTAGCCATAGTAACCTAAAATTTTTGCCTAATACAGGTTCTCTTTAGGAGCAGAGACCTTGTAAAGTATGTACAGTCGTGGCCCCCCTGCATTTCTGTCAGATAATGCACCACTTCGCCCAGAAAAATGTTGCAATAAAAATGTTTAGACATTCTCATGTTTTTTTTTTCATGTTTTTTTCTTTTGTTTGTATTGTTATGACACAAAAAAGTGGATAAACAAAAAGCCAAATCTGACACATTCCACGTAAAACTCCAAAAAAGGACTGGACAAAATTATTGGCACCATCTCAAAATTGTAAGAAATAATTGCTTTCCAAGTTTGTTATGTTCCTGATATTTGTAATTAAAACCTGTATCAATTAACAGGTGCTGACAATATAGAAATCACACCGACAACCAGTTAAAATGGAATACAATTGACTCAACCTTTCTGTTGTGAGTCTCTGTGTGCCACACGGCGCATAGAGAAGAGAAAGAGCAGCAAAGAATTGTATGAGGATTTGAGAACAAAAATTGTAGAAAAGCATGGACAATCTCCAAAGATCTTAATGTTCCTGTGTCCGCTGTGCGCAACATTGTCAAGAAGTTTACAGCCCATGACACTGTAGCTAATCTCCATGGTGGATGAACTTCCAAACAAAATTAAGCTGACCTTCAGGCAAAGGGTACAACTGTGTCAGCTTGCACTATACGTCACCATCTGAATGAAAAGGGACGCTATGGTAAGAGAGCCAGGAGGACCCCCCTGCTGAAAAATAAACATAAAAAAGACAGAATTGAGTTTGCCAAACCTTACCGGAGGAAGCCAAAATCCTTTTGGGAGAATGTTCTGTGGACAGATGAAATTTACAGCTTTTTGGTAAAGCCCATCATTCTACTGTTTTCAGAAAAAGAAATGAGGCCTATAAAAGAATACAGTCAAAAAAGGTGGAGGTTCACTGATGTTTTGGGGTTTCTCTGCTGCTTCAGGCACTGGATGTCTATATATTATAAAATCTGAAGACTACCAAAGAATTCTGGGGATAAATGTAGGGCCCAGTGTCAGAAAGTTGGGTCTCTGCCAGAGGTCATGGGTCTTAGAGCAGGATAATGACCCAAAAGTACACGTCAAAAGGCACCCAGAAATGGTTTAAGATAAAGCGCTGGAGAGTACTGAACCGGCCAGCAGAGTCCAGATCTAAATCCAATAGAGCACCTGTGGAGAGATCTCAAAACAGCAGTTAGGAAAAAGAACCCTTCCAATCTGAGAGACCTGGAGCAGTTGGTGAAAGAAGAGTGGTCCAACATGCCAGTAGAGAGGTACAGGAAACGTATTGATGGTTACAGGAAGCCATTGATTTCAGTTATATTTTTCCAAAGATGTCTCTGCGATGACCTTCTTTCATTCACCATGGAATTATGGGTCTATATTATATAGCTAGTCATTAGATGTTTGGCCTCCCTAGTTGCCTGAGTTTACAAGGGACACCGTAGATGGTTCATCCTATTTGATATGACCCCTTTTATGTTTCACCCCCCTTCTTTTTTTTATTTTTTTTTTTACTTATTATTTTCATGCATTTATGATGTTGAATGTATGGAGCTTGGCAAATAATGTTCCTTCCTTACTCTTCTGAAAATATTTAATAAAAAACTGTTATTTTTTTCCAAGGGGTGTGCCACCAAATATTAAATTGAGGGTGTCAATAATTTTGTCCAGTCCATTTTTGGAGTTTTGCGCGGAATGTGTCAGATTTGGCTTTATGTTTCTCCATTTATTTTTTTGTGTCATACCAATACAAACAAAAGAAGGCCTAAACATTTGTAATTGCAACAATTTTCTGGGCAAAGTGGTGCATAATCTGACAGAAATGTAGGCCATGACTATGTTATAGATCATGCTCAGTAAAATGTATGCAAAACATTTGATGCTAATCCTTGTTTTCTGGCCTATAGATCGTCGTGTTATACATAACTGTTCCAGCACATCAAAAACTTTCAAGCCTCTTCATAAATAAGTCCTAAAGTGTTTCAGCAGTAAGATTGCCCCTTCATTCTGCTGCACTGCCGAGGGAGAATCTGGGTGTTTTCAGTCAATTTAATAACGGGGCCTACGGTATATACGGTATTTTGAATTTAAAATGACTTTCAATTTATACTGAATGACACGTGTACACACGTGCAATATTTTCAATGTGTTGCTGTACACATTTGTTGTTGTATAACATCATGTCAATTGCCTCTCCAAACATGATCTCTAATGAACCAGGCCCCAAGAGTCTCATTTCCATTAAGCCTTAAGTCTCTAATTTCTCTACGATCAATCATGAAAGAGGGAATGATTAAAATCTGAATCAGGTATTGCATAAAGAAGGCCACTAATCAGTAGGGAATATGCCAATTGTATTACAAACTGATAGAAATAAGGATTAAATACACATTACATGCACCTAGTGCAACCCAGAAATTTCAAATATAGCTAAACCCCCCCCCCCCCCCCCCAACAAAAAAAATGGAATATATTGCAGCTTAGTAGTCTTTAGATGTGGTTATTGCATTCGTTTTATTTTTTTTCAAGCTTTTATCCTGCCAGTAACAATATTAACCTTAAAATTAATACTAACTCTGAAAATGAACCCATAAAAGAGAAGTCTAGACTTTAAAGTGAAAGTAAAGCCTACTTTTTACCTTGTACCTACAGGTAAGCCTATATAATAACGCGTACCTGTAGGTACAGTGACTATCTCCTAAACTTGCACTGTTCAGGAGATATTCACATGGGATGCAGTTGGTGAGGTCACCGGTACATGTGCCCTGAAATGACAGCATACCTGTGCCATACCTTTAGAGCTCCGTGTTGGTGCTCCCATGCACATGTGCGAGAGTGACATCATCGCAGCCCCACCTACCATACAGCCGAAGCCCGCAAATCCGGACGGAAGACCGGGTGAAGTTGGAAGCATCAGTTAGCCGTGACAGTGCTACACTGGAGGGCTATGTGTGCAGGTAAGTCTGTCATAGTGTGCTAATATGCAGTGCATAGTAGTACATTATGAGTAGTAATATAATGTAGTAGTACATTATGACTTAAGCCTGCAGGGGGCCTAGATATTTTATTTTTGTGGCAGTTTGCTACCACTTTTAGGCTGGGTTCACACGTGTGGTGCTAATTGAAGCTCTGTTTTTACAGCTAATTGACAAAGTAGTTGTTCAGCGTTACAGATCAGTTTTTGATCAGGTCAGGATTTTATCCTGTTCACAACTGTTCTTTCACATGTCATACAAATTGGATGTGGTTAAAAACGCATACAATTCACATTCGTGTAAACCTAGCCTAAAGAATTTATGTGGGTCAGATAGGGCCATACAAATTATTTGCATGCCAGAACAGTATAGCTGTTGCTAAGGCTGAAATATACGGTACTTTATTAGCTTATGCTATATACAATAAGAGCATGGTGTTCTGCTAGCAGTACAATGGAATTCTCTACTCCTGGATATAGAAAGAGTCAGTTGTATCGCATCTTCACCATAGGAGAAGCCGTGTATTTTTTTATCAATGAATACAAGGCTTCCTCTTTTCCCTGTTACTATACAGGCAAAACCAGGGAAGGCCATCAATGCTGTCAGAGAGAGGTAAGTGGGCACCCAAGGGAGGTTGGTAAGTGGGTACCCAGGGGAGGTGGGGGGTGAATGCTGACTGGGGATTCTTTTTCTAAACTGAACGTTTAGTTGAATGTTCAGGTCAACAATGAACCTCTCTAATTTTCTCCCCTTTGGTCTGTTAAAGGAACATTAAAGGTTCAGATTTTTATTTTTTTTAATTAACATTTCATTCTTACGTGCTCTGTGCAAGGTTTTCGCTTTGTTGTAAATCCCACACAGGTGGACTTTGTTTACTAATTAGGTGATTTCTGAAATCAATTGGTTCCACTAGATTTTAGTTAGGGGTATCAAAGTAAAGGGGGATGAATACAAAATGCACGCCACACTTTTCAAGTATTTATTTGTAAAACATTTTAAAAAACATTTATCATTTTTCTTCCACTTCACAATTATGTGCCACTTTGTGTTGGTCTATCTCATAAAATCCCAATAAAACCCATTTACGTTTTGGTTGTAACATGACAAAATGTGAAAAATTTCAAGGGGTATGAATACTTTTTCAAGGCACTGTAACCAGACATCCTAAGTCTCCCGCATTTGGTAGCAAGCTACCGGGCACCCAAGAGTGCCCTGCAATCTTCCGGCTGCAGGGCTGAGAGTCATCAGTGGTGTCATTCATGTGTGCCCCTCCGTTCTCCTTCGGCCTGCTGTCCTTCTCCAGTCCCCCTCTGTTCTCATCTGCCCCGCTGTCCTCCTTTTCGGGCCCCCCTCCATTCTCCTCTGGCCCGCTGTCCTCCTCCTCCGGCCCCCCCCTTGTCCCCCGCAGCCGGCTCTCTCCTCTCCCGTGGGCTGCAGGGGATGTGTGAGGATGGAGAGTGGAGGAAGGGGCCGGGAAATATGTCATTTACCAGCCCCTTCCTTTTCTGAATTGGAGACAGTGAGCTATCGCTCCTGCGTCCTGTAATAACTGAGCAGAGTAAACTGATTACCTCTGCTTCAGTTTATGAATGGACAGAAGACTGTTTCCTGTCCATTCATCTTCAGTGCTGAGTGTCCTCAGTCTTTTTCTCTGTCTCAAAGGGGAGACGTCAGGGGTCTGTTTAGACCCCTGATATCTCACCAAAGCCCCCCAACAGGGCTGATAAGAGAAAAAAACAATAAGTATTAAAAAATTAAATTGTAAAAAAATATAAATATAATATAATATAAAAAAATGTAATTATAAAAATAAAATAAAAATATTACTGACACCACTCCCCTCTGCCCTACCAACACTGTCTACTGCCCCAACCCTCTCCCCCCAAAAAGCATTATGAAAAAAATAAAAAAAATAATTAGGAGAAGTGTCCTCCACCCCCTTCACATCACCCCCTGCCCCCCATCTTTCACAGCCATGTCCTCTGCCCCCTTCATTCTCCTAACTTACACAGAGTAGTGAGCTGGAGGCAGAGCAATTCTGGACTAAGGGTGGAAGTCACAACCAAACAGCAACCAATCATCTGCTGATTATCTTTAAAATTTAACTTTCACTCCCATCCTAAATCCAGAATTTAGTTATCATCTGGCTGCCCAGGGGAAAAGAGTCAATGTTTTTGCCACCAGGCTCCCTTCCGTGTTCTACAAAAGGGGAGAGGTCCAGATCCTGGGGGGCACAAAGTAAGGGGCTTAAGTAGTATGGGACACATGCAGAGGCTTGTTGGGACCTGTGGTCCACTTTGGAGCACCGATTGGTCAGTACACTCCAAGAACATGGACTTTGCAGTTTAAGTCTTCCCAAGTATGGACTGTGGACCCAAGCTTGAGGGTAGACTAACTCAAGGAGGTAGAAGACACCCCTACAAGGGTAGGCAGGAATGAGGTTTTACTGGAGGGATGAGCAGGAATCCTTTCAGCTGATAACCTGGAAGTGTCTGACAGAGGGACCTTTGCAACCCTGCCTAACCTTGATCTAAAGGAACATGGTTTTAGGAGTCATCTGACTTACCCTGGTCCAGTAAAGTATCCTCAAGCAAAGGGAATGGATTTTAGTCACACTGACAAAACATTCACCTGATTAGAGATAGGAATCTGAAGGCTACAAATCAGTCACAGAAAGATTTCCCATTTCCTGGCTATCAGATCCAGTGAAGGCCTCTGATTGTAATTTATCCCCTACAGGGGTAAGTGCAGCATGATCTCAGTGTGTTCTGCCTGTGGACAATCTAGTGACGTATATTAACTGCCATGCAGCACCTTCACTTTTCAGTGTGAAGACCAACTGAGGATAGACAGTTGGCAATGCCTCGTGTCTCTAAGGGAGACAGCATAGAGGGCAGGCTACAAAACCTGTCACAGGTAAAGCTCCCAAACTTTCCTGGAGGTCTTGCAACAGACATCAGGCCCGAATAACTACTCAGAAGAATCCAGTAACAAGGGGAACTCTGGACAGCCACACACCAGACGAAGATGAAAAATCAAATGGATTTATTGAAAAACAGGAATCACATCAAAGTCCAAAAACACAGCAAAACAGGGAAGGGGGGGCACACAGCTGACGCGTTTCACGCTAAATACAGCGCTTACTCATAGCTTATTCTAGCGTGAAACAGGGAAGGGGGGCACACAGCTGACGCGTTTCACGCTAAATACAGCGCTTACTCATAGCTTATTCTAGCGTGAAACGCGTCAGGTGTGTGCCCCCCCTTCCCTGTTTTGCTGTGTTTTTGGACTTTGATGTGATTCCTGTTTTTAAATAAATCCATTTGATTTTTCATCTTCGTCTGGTGTGCGGCTGTCCAGAGTTCCCCTTGTTACTTTCTAACTGCCTTGTTATTAGCCTGCACCTGGAGCTCCACACTAGGAGTAGAAGCATTCGCCTTGAAGGATCCCTCTGGAGCGGTGGTCATCTCTCTCCCTACTCAGAAGAATCCCCTGGGGGAAGAGGGAACAGTCTGGTCTGAAGAGCTACACTAAGGCCCCAGATAGGGGGAAACACTAAGAAGTAGAGTCATCCCAAGGTGGGGTGATGAGACCACCCCATGCACCACTGGAGACTGATGGGTTGTGCTGGGGACATTTTGGTCCAAAGAGGCCATCTGGATGTCTCGCCTCAAATTCAAGCCCCCAGACAGGAGGGTGGAGGCTGAAAAGGAAAAGAAAAAAAAAGGAAATCATGCTGGGATAGTATTCCCTTGACACCCTACAAGCCCTTGAAGGGGAAGGAAGGGGAATTTTCCTGAGAGATAATAAAAGGATCAATTATGCATAGGGAGTGAACTTTTTTTAGAGAGAACTTGAGCTAAACAGTCTAGCCCATTGGTGGCCCACTGTTACCAACACTAGACACCTCTGAAGCCTAATCCGGTTGAAGCTTTCAGGTGTTTAACACTTCAGACAGGTTCAGTAAGCTGACCCTCTTTAGGGAAAGTCGTCTGAACGTTCTACAATAGGGAGGCCGGGAAAAGGTGTTTTAGTGGTCTAGTGCTTTAGAAAAAAACAGGTGCCTCACAAGCACACTGATAGGCCAGGTCCTTAATATTGAATGGAACAGTAGGAACTGGTCCATGCTGACCTTGTAGGTCATGGGGTGCCTCAGGAGAGGAAGAAGGCCAAAAGGTACCACATTGGATTCAACAGTATCGGAGGATAAAGAACTCTAAAAAGAGGAGTGTAAGTTCTTGTGAGGTATGACTCCCAAAGTAAAGTTTAAACTAGAGTAGGAACAAAGGGTCCCAGTGTGCAGGTAAGTGAGACAGACCTTCAAATAAATACTGCTGTGTAAAGTAACGCCAGAAAAATGGGGAGGAAAATTGACACAAGGGTTTAGCCTGTGAGTTGACCTGGGCACCCAAATGTCAAAAAAGGAAACTACTCATGGACTCATCTGGATGAGTCCAGCCCCCCAGAGGCACTTTTATGCAGACGGGTTAACAGAGGGGGCCAGCTGACATCTGGCTTTGAGCCCTACATGGGAATGGGAGGTGTGCTCTGAATGCCTATGTGCACTTTCAGCTGTAGAAGAGTCAGATTCTTCTGATCCTTACAGACCTCCCGTATTGTGGAAGGAGCACACTCCAGTCAACCATGGCATTGCTCATGAAGGTGTCAAGAGGTCTGAAGAGAAGACGTTCCTTGACGGGTAACAGAATCAGGTGCTCCTTGGACTTCCTTAGTACTATACGTATTTGTTCAGCGATCAGCCCCAAGCAGGACACAAGTTAAGATGCTTGTAATAAGCCATCACAAAAAAGCAGACATTTGTTCTAATGCCTTTTAAAAATACAGAGGTTGGAATCAAGAGCTCAATTTCAGTGTTTGATGATGATAGAAAATTATGCAAGGAAATAATGTCAGCACAGGATACAACATCATTATCCACTTCTAGACCAGGCCTTTTCTGCCACTTTTTGTTTACCTGTAACAATCATTATTTTGTGCTAGAAGATTACTTTGAACCCCCAAACACTTTATATTTTGTTAAAGCAGAGGCTCTAAAGAATAAAATTGTGGCCGTTGAAATTTATTATGTCACACTGTATTTGTGAAGCGTTTCAAAAGCGATTTTTTTCTGGAAAAAATTGCATGCAAAAAAAAAAAAAAAATACATAACCAAATTTTTTTATAAAATGTAAAAGATGATGTTATGCCAAGTAAATAGATTCCAAACACTTTAATAGTGTGCATGCCCGTGCAACAGTGACAAACGTAAATTTTACTATCCATAGGAGGTATAAAAGCCTTTACAGGTTTCCACTTTAAAGTGGTTGCAAACCCTTTACAACCACTTTAACCTACAAGTAAGCCTAGATTAAAGGCTTACCTGTAGGTGCTTGAAATATCTCCCAGACCTGCATGGTCTAAGAGATATTTGCAAATCGCCATAGGGCGATTTCTTCTGCGCATGCCCCGGAGTTAGAAAGGGCACGCTGTGCCGTTTCTAGCTTGGGTCATGCCATTAAAGGCGGCTCCCGCGCGCAGGCCAGTCACAGAGACGGATTTTGTGGCCCCTGAAGGAAGAGGGGTGAAGAATGGACGCTTGCTACTAGCGAGCAAGACGGGGACATCGCGGGCTTCTCCTGCAGGTAAGTGTCACATAATGGGCTACTATGCAATGCATAGTAGCCCATTATGCTTTACCTTTGCAGGGAAACAAAGAACAAAGCGGAAGTAACACCCATCACGGTTTACTTCCTCTTTAAATGTACAGAGGAGGTCTAGTTGTAGAATTACTACCCATGTGCATGGTGATGCCTCGCATGTGTAAGACAATTGTGGTTTGCCTGCGTGCATTTGCTTTTGCATGTGAGCGGGGGGGGGGGGGGACAGAGGCTGTTTACATTTAATTTTTACAATGTTTTTTTATCATTTATAGCTGTCACAAGGAGTGTAAACATCCTTGCCACAGCAATAGGCAGTGACCGGTACTCTTTTTGGAGAGATCTGGGGTCTATACAACCCCAAATCCCTCCACTGCTCTTAAAAGCATGCAAAACACCAAGATCACCGTTTTTAAATGCTTTTGATTTTTTTTTAAAATGGCGAGTGCTAGCAGAGCTGAAGAAAAGGTCTCCAACCTCCTAGGACAACCCTCAAAAATTCCACTCGCCTGCTCGCATTTTGCGATTGGAATTTGAGGGCTGGCAAGAAGGGGCTGCCTGGGAGCGGAGGGAGGGGGAGCACCGCCGGCAGGCGGGGTTGTATAGTGAGCCATTCGCAGAGGGGAAGAGAGAGGAGTGCAGGCGGCCAGATGATCAGAGCCCCGAGGAACATCACAGCTTTCATTTAATTTGCTGTGTGCGCCCCGCACTAGCTGTCACATACAGCCCCTCCATCTTGTCCAGGGACTACGATAGACAGATCACCAGTCCAATCCCAGGACGTGTGATATATATCTAAGTTCCTCGGCCAGAAGGCAGGGCTGTATGTGATGGCGAGCGGCGGGGACATACAACAATTGAAATGAAAGCTATGATGTTCCTTGGCGCTCTGATCATCCAGCCGGCAATTCCCCCCTCTTCCCCTGCACAGGTAGGCTGCATTGTTAGGCACAGGCTGTATTGGTGGACACGGGCAGGCTGCAATGTTGGGCACAGGTGAGGCTGCACAGATGGGCACGGATCAAAGTTGTTGTTAATACTTATTTTTATAACATAATTCTGCATTCTGAAAACATTTTAATGTAATTTCTTGAGATAATTTAATAGAATGGTCAGATGTGAACAGGGACCATTAAAATGAATGGGATAAAGCTCATTGAGCATTTTACAGCTACAAGCGTCAAGCTGAAAATTGCTCAGGTGTGAATGTGGCTTAAATCCTATTTCTATGACCAAATAGGGCTTGGCAGCATGCATTTAACCACTTGACCACTGGGCACTTAAACCCCCTTCCTAACCAGACCAATTTTCAGCTTTCGGTGCTCTCACATTTCAAATGACAATTACTCAGTCATGCAACATTATCCCATATGAAATTTGTGTCCCCTTTTTTTCACACAAACAGAGCTTTCTTTTGGTGGTATTTAATCACTGCTGGGTTTTCCATTTTTTGCGCTATAAAAGAAAAAAGACTGAAAATTCTGTAAAAAAAAAAAAACATTTTTCTTCGTTTCTGTTATAACATTTAGCAAATTAGTAATTTTTCTTCATAAATTTTGGCCAAATTGGTGTATATTATTTGGTCTTTGTGAAAGTTATATAGAGTCCACAAGCTATGGTGCCAATCTCTGAAAATTGATCACAAATGAAGTACTGATGGCCTATCTCATTTCTAGAGACCCTAACATGCCAGAAAAGTATAAATGGCCCCTTTTTTGGAACGTAGACATTCCAATGTATTTAGTAAGAGTCATGGTGAGTTTTTTGAAGTTGTAATTTCTTCCCACAATTCTTTGCAAAATAAAGATTTATTTTTCTTATCTTTTTTTCCACAATATTTTCATATTAGCAGGTTATTTCTCACACACAGCATATGCATACCACAAATTACACCCCAAAATACACTCTGCTACTCCTGAGTATGGGGATACCACATGTGTGGAGACTTTTACACAGCATGGCCACATACAGAGGCCCAACATGCAGGGAGAACCTTCAGGTGTTCTAGGAGCATAAATTACACATCTAATTTCCTGACTTCCTCTTTCTTTTTTGAAGGCCCTGGAGCACCAGAACAATAAAAATGCCCCAAAAATTACCCCAATTTCGAAAGAAAACACCCCAACGTATAATCTAGGAGGCATAATGAGTCTTTTGAACATGTCATTTTTTTTCTACAAATTTTTGGAACATGTGGAAAGAAAATGAAAACGCATATTTTTGTACACAAAGTTGTCCATTTATACAATATTTCTAACACATAGCATGTACATACCAAAAATGACATCCCAAAATAGATTCTCCTACTCCTCCTGAGTATAGTGATACCACGTGTGAGACTTTTCTACAGCCTGGCCACATACAGAGGCCCAACATGCAGGGAGCAGCATCAGGTGTTCTAGGGGCATACATTTAACTGCCAATTACACTTTTGTGAGGCACTATAGTGGCATGGATGAGAACTGATGGCATGGATGAGTATGAATGGAGATGGATGGTGATGGCTGAGCCATAAATGTGGATGGCAGAGTATGGCTGAGTATGGTGGAGTATGGCTGAGTATTATTATACAGTATTTATATAGCGCCAACAGTTTGCGCAGCTCTTTACAACATGAGGGCAGACAGTACACTTACAATACAAATCAATACAGGAGGGATCAGAGGGCCCTGCTCGTTAGAGCTTACAATCTAGAAGGGAGGGTCAAGTTGAAACAAAAAGGTAATAACTGTGGGGAATGAGCTGATGGAGAAAATGAAAATACAGTTGGTAGGGTTTTCAGGGATCGTCTAAAAGCTAATAAAGTAGGAGATAGGCGGACAGATTGGGGTAGGGCATTCCATAGGATTGGAGAGGCTCTGGAAAAGTCCTGGAGGCGAGCATGGGAGGAGGTGACGAGGGAGCTAGAGAGCAGGAGGTCTTGAGAGGAACGAAGAGAACGAGTAGGTTGGTATTTAGAGACTAAGCTAGTGATGTAGCTGGGGGATAAATTGTGGATGGCTTTGTACATAGTTGTTAGTATTTTGAATTTAATTCTTTGGCTGAGCGGAAGCCAGTGGAGGGATTGACAGAGAGGAGTGGCAGACACAGAGCAATTGGTAAGGTAGATGAGTCTGGCAGCCACATTCATGATAGATTGAAGAGGTGATAGACTATGTAGAGGTAAGCCAATGAGAAGGGAGTTGCAGTAGTCGAGGCGCGAGATGACCAGCGAGCGAATTAAGAGCTTTGTTGTGTCATTGGATAGAAAGGGGCGTATTTTGGAGATGTTGCGGAGGTTGAGGCGGCAGGATTTGGACAGCGATTGGATGTGTTGCTTGAAGGAGAGTTCAGAACTACACCTAGAACCTTGGCATGTGGGCATGGGCTTATGGTTGTGCCATTGATTTTGACAGAGAAATCAGGAAAAGGGGAAGGGGCATATGGGAGGAGGAAAAATTATAAGTTCGGTTTTGGATAGATTGAGTTTGAGGAAGTGGGGTGACATCCAGACTGATATATCTGATAGTAAATTAGTGATACGTGAGGAGACAGAGGGAATGAGCTGAGGGGTAGAGAAATAGATTTGGGTGTCGTCAGCGTAGTGGTGGTATTGGAAGCCATGAGAATCTCAGTTGACGCAGGGAGGAGGTGTAGGTTGAAAATAGGAGAGGCCCAAGAACAGAAACTTGGGGGACCCCAACAGAGAAAAGAAGGGGCGAGGAGGAAGTAGAGTTGTAAGAAACGCTAAAGGTGCGGTTAGATAAGTAGGAAGAGAACCAGCGAAGAGTACAGTCACGGAGACCGAAGCTGTGGAGTTTTTTGAGGAGGAGGGGGTGGTCAACCGTATCAAAGGCAGCAGAAAGGTCCAGGAGTAGGAGTACAGAATAATGTTGATTGGTTTTGGCCGTTAGTAGATCGTTTGTTAGTTTTAGGAGAGTAGTTTCTGTGGAGTGTTGAGGACGAAATCAAGACTGAAGGGGATCAAGAAGGCTATTATCAGCGAGGTGGACGCTCAGTCGGTTGTAAACCAGACATTCGAGGAGTTTGGATAAGAAGGGGAGCAAGGAGATGGGGCGTAGGTTGTTAAGATTTGATGGGTCCAGTGAGGGCTTTTTAAGTATGGGTCTGACAAGTGCATGTTTTAGAGGAGTTGGGAAAGATGCCAGAAGAGAGGGAGAGATTGAAGATGTGGGTTAGAGAGTGTAGCATAGAGCCAGAGGGTGAACGTAGCATTTGTCAGGGAACAGGATCCAGAGGGCAGGTGGTAAGGTGGACATTAGCAAGTAGTTTAGCAACTTCGTCTGTAGTGGTGGGGTTGAAAGAGGGAAGTAATGATTGTGCCTGTGGGCATGAAGTGTAGAGCGTGGAGGGTATCAGAACAGTAGAGATCTCTGCGCGAATTGTATCAATCTTCTGTTTGAAGTTATAGGCGATCTTCTGGGCAGTGAGTTGGCGGGTGAAGCAGTGAGTTGGCGGGTGGAGGACGAAGTAGAGAGTTGAGAAGAGTTGATGGGGACGGGATGATAAGTTGCTAATGAGAGCGATAAAATATGTCTGCTTGGCAGAGAGGAGGCTGGAATTGTATTTTTGGAGGGCAGATTTAAATTGGTTGAAATCTCTCTGAGACTTGGTCTTACGCCACAGGCACTCATGAGCACGACTATGTTTTTTCAGACTTCTAGTAACATCTGTTTGCCAAGGTTGAAGGGGTCGGGGCTTTATTCTGTGTGTAGTGAGGGGGGCCAGTGAGTCCAGTGAGGCTAGAAGTGAAGAGTTGTAGACAGAAGTGGCTAGGTTAGTATGGCTGATTATGGCTGAGTATGGCTGGGTATTGCTGATTATGGCTGAGTATGGCTGGGTATTGCAGAGTACGGCTGATTATGGCTGAGTATAGCCAAGTATGGCTGGGGGTGGATGATGTGGCTTGCATGGATGGATGAGTATTGCTGAGTGTGGATGGCTGAGCATGGATGGATGGATGAGTATGACAGAGGGATGGATGAGTATTATTGGATGGATGAGGCTGCAATGGGCACAGAGCAGTGCTGTGGGCACTACCAATCCAGCCCACAGCGCTGCTGCAACCAATCTCTCTCCTCTCCGCTCACACTGTACCGATCGGTACAGAGAGGGGAGAGAGGAACCGGACATGACGCCGGTTGGTTTACAAGTGATCATTCTGTTATTTTGACAGAGCGATCACATGGCAAGCGGCCTGATTCTGGGAGGACATCAATGTACGCCCTTCCCAGAGTTATCGAGCCGCACTGTAGCAGTCATTGGGCTATGGCCAGGTTGTTAAGTGGTTAAAGGAATCAACAGCAAATTATTGATCAAATAAAATGTGTGTTGAAAATGATGAATGGCAGTCAATGCCAGAACCTGGATTTCCCATTGCAGAAGTTGAGTGAATAGCGGTGAATGTTACCTGCACATATGCTTTATAAATGCCCATCATCCTCAGCGTCTGGCAGCAAATACCTGGGTAGCGATTGACCAATCAATTTGTGAGTTTTTATATATATATATATATATATATATATATATATATATAGATATATATATATATATAGATATATAGATATATAGATATATAGATAATAGATATAGATATATATATATATATATAACCCTTTGCTTATGCTTTGTCTTTCAAATGAATTCTAACCCAGAGTCACACAAACTAATGTTATAATAAGAAAGTAAAACAAACTTCAGTATAATTTTCAATTTTATTTATAACAATATTCTGTGTTATTTAAGTTGTAAAGTAATCCAGCAAAAATTATTAAAACTCTTTTTTTTGTAACCCTGCCTCCCTCAAATCAGCCCAATAAAACATTTTGAAATGAGTGCTTTCCAGATTCAACAAATAAAAAAATACTGTATGTGAACATAACAAATCCTTTAGCACATCTGAGAAAATAAAATGAGAAAGAAAATAGATTTCCTGGATGTGACTGGAAAAAAGCAGTTCTTACAAAGGCCATTGGCTGAGTTGGATTTGGAGGGGCGTGCTGGTGTATCACATGGAATGTGTTCCTGTCCTAAAAAAAATATAATTAAAAAAAAAAAAAAGTTTTTGTGCAAGAAATGATCTTGAACATTTCCATTCCATGAAGTATGGTGAGTGACAATGGTGGAAAATTACTTAACATTATAAGGCTTATAGTGCAACATTGTTTTGAACAAAGAGAAACAGGTTCTATGTTGTCCATGATCTAATATGGCTGGGTTATTCATGGTATAGGATTAGATGAAGCTTCACAACCTATATTAACCATATGTTTATTTAATATCAAATTCTGCTGAAGCACTTGATTTAAGGTGTGTGTTTTATGTTTCTTATGTATTAAGAGTAATAGTCTCTCTTTTTAAATGTTACATTCCATGTTTTGTTCAATATTCAATGGCTTATATTAAATTACTGTGTTTTCAGATTAGTGGAAAGCCTCTCGTAATGGATTTTACCCTCAAATACCTGACCCTCCTTCTGTCTGGTTCTAGAATAGGTGGAGAGCAACTACAGCATACTAATATACTAAACAATGGGGTTGAGTTACTAAAGGCAAATAGGATGTGCACTCTACAAGTGCAGTTGCTCCAGAGCTTAGTAAATGAGTAAAAGCTCTGCTGACTTCCATCATCCAAATCATGTGCAAGCAAAAATGCATTTTTTTTTTCTTGCACGTGATTGGGTATTGTTTGCAAAGTGAAGCTTTACCTCATTTAGTAAGCTCTGAAGCAATTGCACTTTACAAAGTGAACAGTCTATTTGCCCTTAGTAAATTAACCCCTATGTATGCCAAAGTGCTTACGTATGAAGGGTTTACACCCTTCATATAGAAAAATATCCATAGCACAATGTCTCCCTGTGATACTGTGCTGCTCTATGTGCAAATGCAAAAACTTATAGTGAAGAATCACTTGATCAAACGGGTCAGTATTAATGTGACTCTGTTCTCAGTGCCACCCAAACCAGACCAGGATTTCTGCCCAATCCCCTATAACTTCCAGCAAGGCCAAGTTTTCAGAAATAATCTTCTGCTCTAGCTACAAAGGACATTTCCTGTGGGGAAAAGATTAAAAAAAAAAAAAAAAAAAAGAGAAAAGAAAAAAAAAAAAAAAAAAAAAGAAAAAAGGAAAGGTGATGTAAACTCATGACACAACAAGGCAGCTGAAGGCAGGTAAACCCCCTACACTGTCAGTACAACTTTGTGCTGCAAGGCCCCAGGCAGGAAAAAAAAAGTGATCACACAAATAACTAATAGACATTTACTTCTATCACACCTGCCATGTACACAGGCAAAGTAGACAT
Source organism: Lithobates sylvaticus (assembly GCA_028564925.1). Taxonomy (NCBI): domain Eukaryota; kingdom Metazoa; phylum Chordata; class Amphibia; order Anura; family Ranidae; genus Lithobates; species Lithobates sylvaticus. The sequence goes on along the minus strand of CM053027.1, from coordinate 493,933,342 downwards.
TTTGTTAGTTGAAGGCAGCTATTTAATGAGGACAACAGTAAGATGAGACGCAACGTACCTCAGTGATAAAAACATATTAAAACTTCACAGTGCTTTAGTTTAAAATACACATGGTGTATTACAATTACAAAGCGCTGTGGTTTTCTGAATAAATGTTTTATTTCCATATTACTGTGCAAATTAGGGAATTTCCGAACTTCCCATTAGCCGTTTTTTTTTTGTACCGTTGTTATGGTTTCCTAATTCAGTGATAAGATGACTCTCCACCCAACCTAATTGACAGACACACTTAAAAGGTTGCAACGTCACAGACACAATCTATTCTTAAAAATAATTTAAGATAAGCTGTTAAGGTGAACCTACTTTGCTCCTGTGAGCTATCCATAACCAAAGTGTCCTATGTGAAGGCTTGTGGGCTTGAAATAAAGTCTCATATCACAATTAAGACATTAATAATTAAAAAATAAAAATAAAAAAGGGGTTTTAGTGAGAAGAGTGTTACAAAATGTGAATTCATCATTGAAGGTTGAAAGACAAAAAAAAGTCAGATTTTTTTTTAAATTTAGGTTTGGGAAACATACATAAATGAGAATAAAAAACACCTGGGCACATTCATTTTTTTGGAGATTACATAGCATTGCTTTTAAAATACACAATCATTTCAATCTCCCCGTCATCCACCCCTCTTTTTTTCTGGATTCTGACAGAAAATAAAACAAATAAACATTTTCTTCTAGACTTGTATAGTACTGAAGATGACTGCAGCAGAACCAAAGTAACAGAATACAAAAGCCCTTAAACGCTATAAACTTGAAGCTATTGGAAGCAAAATGCATTTTTTTTGTTTTTTTTATTATTATTATTAGCTAAAACACATTCATTTGGGTGGGGGGGAGTCCTTCCTCCAGCTAGAAAAGGGATTGTTCATCTGGTTCTCCAGTAAGCAGGCACAGTAAGATTTGTAGAAGAAGCTCCTCAGGTGTTGGGGAAGATGCATGGACCCTGTTGCCCGTGTAGGGAGTTTTTGTGGTTATGACTTCAGACGTGAGGCTTTCCAATATCCTGCATGACACACGTGCAGTCATTTGCTTCTGGTTGACTTGTGGCAGTGAAGGTGTTCAAAGTCACTTTGCACAAAACCAGTAACACCCAGAAATGATACTTTTCTCTCTCTTCAAAAGGCTCAGCCTGAATAATGGCAACATTCTCTCTTCTTCACATCATTAAAAAAAAAAATGTAATTGTAAAATGATTGTTATTTACGGTTTGCTGTAGCTAAAAACATGAAGCAAATAAAGAAAAAAAAAAAAAAGCAACTGAAAGAGCTCGCCTGGCACGTTTTGCTCCATTTACTTTGTACCATTCTGATAATTCTTGAAGTGAATAAAATAACATAACAGTCTTGTTTAAAAGGCCAGCCCTTGAAAATATAAAAGCACACCCTCTTGTTGATGTATAATTTGTCTTCTTTGCTATACAAGCTGCCTTTCCTTTTTATCTTCTGTAGTATCTCTCTCTTCAACTCTCCTGTCTGCAGTGTGCCACTTTATGTTTATTGCAGAGTCCCATTACAGGCAGGTTCCAAGCATGTATGGGCAAGGAGCTGAAGGATTTCAGACAGGTTCCAGAAAATAATGGCAAGGAAAAAAATATATTTATAATACTGAGATCAATATAAAAGTAGTCCTTCATTTATACACTTTATACACCGTTAGGCTGTGTGTGTGTTTTCTCCATAATTTTTAAAAGTTTTTTTTTATCTATTTTTTTTCTCTTTACTAAAATGTCATCCCTATGCCAGTGGGTCTGAGAAATCATCCTCTCCTCCACGAGACAGCAGTTCTCGCTTCTCATCCGTGCTTGCTAGAGAATTTCGGCTGTTGTGTGCTCCCATGTACAATGTGGCGTAGACTGGGTTAGTGAAGTTTGTTGGCTGAAAGGCGAGAAAGGGATTTTCAGAAAACATATTTAAGCAATCATTTATTTCCTGTCTAATCAGTCATTTAATACTTTAATAGTGCTTTTTTGTGGTTTCCTACACTATATTGATTTAAATTAGAACTATGGGTGAAACTTTTGTTTTCATTTTGGATAGAGTAAGGGAGGGTTATAACCCCTGTCAGATTGTTTCTGCCATCTGTGTCCCATTGCAGAGATTTCACTGTCCCATAGCCAAACAGAAAGTGAAAGGAAATCCCTGCAAATTAAGGGAATTCCTTGGGGACCCCCAGGTCACCAAAACAAGTGTCTCCATTGGAATATTTCCTCTAGATTACTTTTCTGGGGACAACCAAAAATTTGGGGATTTTCTTTTACTTCCACTTTCATTGATAATGGTAAACAGGCCAAATAGAGAAGGTGAATGTCCTTGGGGGGGGGGGGGGGGGGGGGGGGCCAAAACAAAAAAAAAATGTTTTGCCTTTAGTTATACTTTAAGGCTGGGTTCACACCGCGGCTCACAGCAGGAGTTTGGTGTGACTGTTCACCGTTTCAAGTCCGATTTTGGTCCGAATTTTTGGCTGAATTCGGACCTGAAACGGACCAGAAGATGCAATTCGCTCCTGAGATGTGTGAGCCGGCTCCATTGAGAACCGGTCACAATATCCTGACATGCGAGTTTGGATGTGGGGAAACCCACATCCAATTCACGATAGTGTGAACCCAGCCTTAAGAGACACTGTCACTTTGCCTATTAAGATTAAATTAACAGTGTTTGCTGATATCCCACCCTACCCAGCAAGTTATACAACCAAATGTGCACTCCTTCTCTGCCTTCTTGGTATAGTGGGGAGATGAGACCTTCCCCATGTGACATGGCTTGAGCCTACGTGGCTAACCACCAGGCCCTAGCACTGTCACATGACCTACTACATCCGCTCAGTTCTGATACCATCTGAGCTTACCTAAGTGGGATAAATATACCTTGCTAGGGAGGGGTATATCAGTGAATATGGTCACTTTGTCCAGGGTAGGCAAAGTGACAATATCGCTTTAATGAGCTCATTTTTTTTATATATATATATATACTTAGCTAACAAAAATTCAATGTTGCCTTATTCAAATTGTAATTTTACCTTATCTGGGTCTAAAGTGAAGTCGGCATCGATCAATTCTCCCACATCATCATCTGGCTCGCCTTCATACATTTTGTAGGTTGGGTTGCCGATCTCTACATTCATTGCTCCATTGGTCATTCGCTGGTGCTGGAAACCTTTGGCCCTGTAAAAACATTTCCTATTACTAATTGAAGGGAAGTCTACAGAAATATTATAGCTAGAATATTATAGCTATTATAGAATAAAGTTCACAACATAGGGGAGTCTCTTCTGCATAGTTGCATCCAAGCAGTATGATCATAGTCGGTAAAAAATGTACTTAGTTTATAGTACAGAGACTATAATAAGTATTACTTTGTGTGTAGTCAATATTGCATTCTTCATAATAATGGGGTACACAAGAATACTACTGTATATAAACATTACATGCAGTGCCTCTTAATACAGGGGATACACAGAAGTAGTATTGCAGCCAAGGTAAATATTGTATACTCCACAACACGGAGGTAGCCAGTAGTGTTATATTATCTGGAGTAAATACTGCATAATAAAGGGAAGACTTCAAATATTATTCTACAATATGAGAAATGTAGCAGGTGTATAAAACACATCCTTTGCAATACAGGTGTATCAAATGCTGATATTGTGACAGCAGGTCTGAATATAGCACGAATCACAATATGATATTTTCCTATAGTATTATTATAGCTTCAATAAATATCTTAAATTTGGTCATACAAGTGGGGTCAAGAAATATTTCCACTAGTGGGATTCATACATATCTTACACCACAAGGAGAATCTCCAGTATTATTAATGTAGCTAATAGTAAAAATAAACAATATGTAGGAAATGTTTATCACATTTATTTTTTAGATGAACAAACATACACAGCCATTTTAGGAGATCACTAATGTCATTTATAAATTAGCTGTTCTTACCCGCTCATCCTGTGTCTGTACCAAGCAAATAGTCCAACTCCAAGAAGGAGAAGTAACAATATTACCACAATTGGAATTACAATGGAGGTGGTCTCTGAAGAAAATACATCAAAAAGGAGAAAGCATTAGTCACTGCATAAATGCTTATATGGTTACAATTCCTGTGTTAAAACGTTTCCATGTTGCTAATCTATCGCAGGTATATGGTACTTCCAGGCCTACTGAATACCTGCTCCTTCGCCTCACACTATGGTTCTTCCCAATGGCTGCTAAGCATAATTCACAAATGCTGAAGTATCAGATATGTCCAGAGGCCAGAGATCAGCAATGCATCTGAATTTTAACTCACAGGCTGCTGGAAATGTAAGTATATGGCATCTCTTACTGGCTAGCTTTATTTTACTTTAGGCTTTAGTGCAGGGATCCTCAAACTATGGCCCTCCAGCTGTTGCAGAACTACACATTTCCATGAGGCATTGTAAAACTCTGACATTCACAGACATGACTAAGCATGATGGGAATTGTAGTTCCTGAACAACTGGAGGGCCATAGTTTGAAGACCCTTGCTTTAGTGACTGGGTCACTTTAAAAGACCACCACCTAAAATGTCGTGACTTTAGAGTATTGATCCCCCTTCAGAATTCGGAGTTATTATTAACATGACACAACAAAACCTGTGTATGGCTAACATGCCTCTCATTTTTCCAGTAATTCCAGGGAGTAAAGCCTGGTACACACCAACAGCTTTTTTTGGTTGAACAAAAAAAAAACCTGACATCGCCGGTCGGAGCCGCTGTACTAACGATTCAACTTTTTTACAGCATGGGAATGCCCCCCCCCCCCCTGCCAGGACACTCCAATCAGCAGTATCAGCCATTGGCTGAGAGCACTGATCAGTAGCTGGTCTTCCAGCATGCTCATCTGACAGAAGCCGGCTTCTGTTGAACTGGCTGACATACATACGGGTCGATTATTTGACGTTTTTTATTGAACCGGCCGAGGTCTCCCGACATTTGGCCCATGTTTACGGGGCTTAAGAAGTGAACTAAAGCGAAGGGCTGTTACAGAAAGAAACATTCATTTGTAACCTAAACAGCGTAGAATCTTCTTTTTTACTTAATTTCACAAACTCTTTAAAATTATTAATTAGGGTTGGTGTTTGCCAAAATATTTTATCTTATTATTATGTAGACATTAGCTCCAAATATACCTTATATGGAACTATAAATATCAACATGCAAGGCATAAAACGCCTATATGGCAATCAGGAAATCTAGATCTGGAAAACTATACGGATATGAGATTTTCACATGTCGCTTCTCCAAGAATTAGACATAAGCCTAGTAAACTTTCCAAGACCTGCAATAAAATATTGCAAATGGGGAACATAAAAAAAAAAAAAAAAAGACTAAAGCTCCGGAGAGGAAAAGGAATCGTGGCTAGCAATGCATGCAAAACGATGCTATCATCCTGAGCTCTGTGCCTGATGGGCTCTAAACCTTCTTGGTAGACATGTGCACTGCTGAAAAATTTGTTCATTTCATTAGTTTTTTTTTGGAAATTCAAAAATGCGTAAATTCGGAAATCCGAAAGGAAAATCTGAAAAGTAGAAAGAACGAAAATCCAAAAATGTTAAATAATAACTAGTTAATAATAACTAACTATTAAATTATAGGTATTGGAATTTCCTTACAAATTTGGCTGTTAGTGAAAATCTGCAGTTACGAATTATCTGAAATAAAGAATGCAGCATCTAAAAAAAATGGAACGAAACGAAATACCAATAAGAAGTTATTATTATTATTGTTATTTATTATAATTTGTTATGATCCATTCGTTTAGATATGGCATTCGTTATTACGGATAATTCGTAACAAAATCTTATTCGTAAATTCACTAACGGCCAAATTTGAAAGGAAAATCCTATACTTTAATAGTAATAGTCAAGTTATTATTAGTTAGGTTATTTCAGATTTTCGAGTTTTTAAATTTTCAGATTTTTGTTCTGATTTTCATTCTTTTGAATTTTCGGATTTTCATTCTTATTTTTGGATTTACGAATCTTCGGAAATTCAGATATTTCATAATTTGTCTAAATTCGTTAAAAAACAAAATTTGTAACTAAATGAATTGCACATGTCTACAGTTTTTCTGAAAAATGCACTTAAAAAGGAGCAAAAGGCCAGGCATCCACAGTACAGCAAGACATACTGGTGCTTTGGTGGTACTTCCTACCGTGGAATTCTAGTTCTGCAACAGCGTAATCTCCCAAGTAGGACCCTCCCTTCATACTAAAACACCAGTGGCAATGCGGGGTCACGTTCATGCAGTCAGAGGCCTCTTTCTCTGCCAGCTCTATACATAATCAATAATAGCCTCATTCTCCCAACTCTCCGATTCACACCCCACTCTAGCGAACCAATTCATCATCTGGATCGAAGAGCCTTCTTTGGGAGGTGATGCCAAGAGAGACCTTCATTTTCAGGCTCTGCTGCAATTCTTACCAACTTGGTCTGCATCTAAAGTAACCTCCTTCGAGAATGTTAACACCTCTATTGAATCTCGTTCATCTTCCCTCAAAACTGCATTAAAACCAAATGCCAAAAACTGACTTCTCTGCACATGCACGCTGAAGATGGGGATACCAAAAGCCAGATCTGGTATAGACAGCTACACAAAATTTTCTGTTGGAAAAGCTACCAACTATTCAATTGACCAAGTCCCTCCATGCAGAGCAAACTTGACAGATGTGTAATGCAGGGTCACCTTATAAATGAAGGTGGATATTTTAGGAAAGGCTTTATAAAAAAAACCTTTGATCACGACAGTGCCCATATCCATATTTTGCCACATATCTATGCTCTATGCAGAATTCTAGAAACCACTGCTTTACCTTATTGGATATACAGGACCAACATAAGTGAGGGCATCCATTCCACATCCCAATGATAAAGATGGCAAGAGCAACTACACCCCAAACTCATTTGCCAGAGCTATTCTAATTCTTAAACACAGAGAAGATTCCAATTTCAACCTGGCTGAATTTCTCACTGAACCAAGACACACCTCTGTCTCTTTCTTAGGCCCCATTCACACCTGGGGGTTTTGTAGCTTCAAAAAATCAGTTATTCTCTATGGAGATGGTTCACATCTCCACTCTAAAACGCCTGAAGCCAGAAGCTCAAAAATGGCTGAAGCTCAAACAAGTTCTGGAACTTTTTTTTTTTAGGCAGATTTGGGCATTTTTCTTCTTTTTACATTGGTGACCTTTTGCCCTGCACAAAACGCGGCAAACCGGCGTAAAAAACGCTGTGAAATTGTGGTAAAAACGCCACAAAAATGGGGTAAATTGCGCAATTTTCTGCCTGAAAACGCTACGCTCAGGTGTGAAAGTGCGCTGTCTCAATATATACAAAGTGTAAAAATTAAATCCAAGTCTTAATACATACAAAATTCTCAAAGTGGCAAGTGCTTAAAAAACACCTCTTATCACCCTAAGGTGATCCCATTGTAACATATATAAAGTGCAAATGCAATTGAATATGAACGTTAACAAAAGTGCAAGGAAATACAATCATAAAAATTGATAGCACAAAAATTGTCATAAAAATCTGCTGTTCATCAGCATAATGAATGTATATGTATACAAGTAAGGTGATGAAAAATTTACCGTATATACTCGAGTATAGGCCGACCCAAATATAAGGCGAGGCACCTAATTTTACCACAAAAAACTGGGAAAAACTTATTGACTCGAGTATAAGCCTAGTGTGAGAAATGCGCAGCTACTGTAAGTGGAAAAGAGGGTCAACAATGCCCATTTGCAGCCTCACTGTGTCAATTTGCATGCCTCACTGTGCCCATTTGCAGCCAAAGGTCTCCTAAACTTCAAACTTGGTAGGTAAGGGTTCCTAGATGCCCACTAGCTGCAGACTCAAAGGGTCCTAAAATGACATTGCTGCAGATGGACACAGTTGACCGAATTTGGAGCCCTGTATCTCAGGGCCACTTGATGCTAGGAACCCCAAATTTGGATATGTTGTAGTGTTGGTTCCACTTGGTTTGCACACAATTTGGGGTTCCAAGCACCAAATGGCCCCAAGATACGGGGCCCCAAAGTCGGGTCGTAAAATGTCATTCTTTGCTGCAGAAAAGTGCTTGACTCGAGTATAAGCCGAGGGGGGCACTCTCAGCACAAAAAAATGTGCTGAAAAACTTGGCTTGTACTCGAGTATATACGGTAAACGAATGTCCCTCATCCGCTATACAAGTGCCATTGAATGAAGTGTAGAGTCTTCAACAATAAGTGCATCACCACTGTGCTCTTATGCCGCGTACACACGATCGGAAATTCGGCCAGCAAAAGACTGAGGAGAGCTTTTGGTTGGAAAATGCGACCATGTATATGCTCCATCGGACTTTTGCTGGCCGAATTCCTGCCAGCAAAAGATTGAGAGCAGGTTCTCAATTTTTCGGTCAGAAAAAGTTCAGATCAGAAATTCCGATCGTCTGCACCAATTCCGACTCGCAAAATTCCTACGCATGCTCGGAAACAATTTGACGCATGCTCAGAAGCATTGAACTTCATTTTCTCAGCTTGTCGTAGTGTTGTACTTCACCGCGTTCTTGATGGTCGAAAGTTCAGCAAACTTTTGTGTGACCGTGTGTATGCAAGCCAAGCTTGAGCGGAAATCCGTCGGAAAAACCATACAAGAATTTTCTGATGGAAAATCTGCTCGTGTGTACGTGGCATTAGGGTAAAAAGGGCCTCTTGCCAGATCCAAAAGGATGGAGTGCACACATTAGAACACCACAGCTAGGATGGACACCACTCCACACAGCCGCCTCTCCGCAGTTCCACGTGGCCAAAGGCTCCTGATTCACAGGGTAATGAAATTAGAAAGAAGGACTCATTCAATGGCACTTGTATAGCGCATGAGGAACATTAGTTTCATTTTTTCACCATCTTACTTGTATACATATACATTCATTATGCTGATAAACAGCAGATTTTAATGACAATAAGGTTTGTGCTATCAATTTTTATGATTGTATTTCCTTGCACTTTGCTAAAGTTCATGTTCAATTGCATTTGCACTTTATACAGTGGTGTGAAAAAGTGTTTACCCCCTTCCTCATTTCCTGTTCATTTGCATGTTTGTCACACTTAAGTGTTTCGGAACATCAAACCAATTTAAACAATAGTCAAGGACAACACAAGTAAACACAAAATGCAATTTGTAAATGAAGGTGTTTATTATTAAAGGTGAAAAAAAATCCAAACCATCATGGCCATGTGTGAAAAAGTGATTGCCCCCTAAACCTAATAACTGGTTGGGCCACCCTTAGCAGCAACAACTGCAACCAAGCGTTTGCGATAACGTGCAATGAGGCTTTTACAGCGTCCTGGAGGAATTTTGGCCCACTCATCTTTGCAGAATTGTCCTAATTCAGTTACATTAGAGGGTTTTCGAGCATGAACGGCCTTTTTAAGGTCATACCACAACATCTCAATGGGATTCAGGTCAGGACTTTGGCTAGGCCACTCCAAAGTCTTCATTTTGTTTTTCTTCAGCCATTCGGTGGTGGACTTGCTGGTGTGTTTAGGATCATTGTCCTGCTGCAGAACCCAAGTTCGTTTCAGCTTGAGTACACGAACAAATGGTCGGACATTCTCCTTCAGGATCTCTTGGTAGACAGCAGAATTCATAGTTCCTTTTATCACGGCAAGTCTTCCAGGTCCTGAAGCAGCAAAACAGCCCCAGACCATCACACTACCACCACCATATTTTACTGTTGGTATAATGTTCTTTTTCTGAAATGCAGTGTTCCTTCTACGCCAGATATACTTGGACACACACCTTCCAAAGAGTTCCACTTTTGTCTCATCGGTCCACAGAATGTTGTCCCAAAAGTCTTGGGGATCATCAAGATGTGTTGTGGAGAAATTGAGACGAGCTTTGATGTTCTTTTTGCTCAGCAGTGGTTTTCTCCTTGGAACTCTGCCATGCAGGCCATTTTTGCCCAGTCTTTTCCTGATGGTGGAGGCATGAACGCTGACCTTAACTGAGGCAAGTGAGGCCTGCAGTTCCTTGGACGTTGTTGTGGGGTCTTTTGTGACCTCTTGGATGAGTCATCGCTGCGCTCTTGGGGTAATTTTGGGCGGCCGGCCACTCCTGGGAAGGTTCACCACTGTTCCATGTCTTCGCCATTTGTGGATAATGGCTCTCACTGTGGTTCGCTGGATTCCCAAAGCTTTGGAAATGGCTTTATAACCCTTTCCAAACTGATAGATCTCAATTACTTTCTTTCTCAATTGTTCCTGAATTTCTTTGGGTCTCTGCATGATGTGTAGCTTTTAAGGATCTTCTGGTGGACCTTACTGTGTCAAGCAGCTCCTATTTAAGTGATGCCTTGATTGTGAACAGGTGTGGCAATAATCAGGCCTGGGTGTGGCTAGAGAAATTGAACTCAGGTGTGGACAACCACAGTTATAGTATGTTTTAACAAGGGGGGCAATCACTTTTTCACACAGGGCCATGATGGTTTGGATTTGTTTTCACCTTTAATAATAAACACCTTCATTTACAAATTGCATTTTGTGTTTACTTGTGTTGTCCTTGACTATTGTTTAAATTGGTTTGATGTTCCGAAACACTTAAGTGTGACAAACATGCAAAGGAACAGGAAATGAGGAAGGGGGCAAACACTTTTTCACACCACTGTATATGTTTCAATGGGATCACCTTAGGGTTATAAGAGGTGTTTTTAAGCACTTGTCACTTTGAGAATTTTGTGTGTATTCATTTTTACACTTGGTATATTGTGAGACAGCACACTTTTATTTTTCATCATTTCCCTAACAGAGCCATGATGCATCTAAAATGTACAAGAACGATAAAGCTAGCTCAAAATTGATACACAAACTTTTTAAATAACATGCTCACTCACTGCTTTGAACACTAGCCAACAAGACCTCTGATCTTTAAAGCCTTTTCATTAGTGGCTTACTACTAATGTTTCTGTGGCCTGTTGAAGTACTCTAGGACAGTGAACTGAGCTACGCACAGATTCCCTGGGAACTAGGAGAACTACTCGATAACCACGATTGATGACCTGAATAGATCAGCCCAACCTATATATATTCCTATGTAAAAATATATACATCTTGTGAGCTACTCTAGTGCAACCTGAGACTGCAATCAGAGTCAGGTATAAAGTAACCCGAGGTTACAACCTAGCGTCAGGTGTGGTATAACAATTCCTGCGAAACAAAGTGCAAATTCACAGCTGCTAAGCATTGATCACAATCCCATAATCTGTGAAAACATATATACAAAAAACAAAAAAATGCAGCGCTGTGTGATCTTGAACCTTACTAATGCATAGATAGTGCCATAAACACAATTCCTACCTCCAAGCTGCCAAACAAGCCTACTTTGTCTTTCTCATTAATACCTTGTCATCCAGTCCCCATCGTCTCTTCTCAAACTTTAACTCTCCGCTTAGTCCCCGACCCCCTCTACCCACTAACTCACTCACTGCCCAAGAGATTGCCAATCACTTCAAAGACAAGATTGATGCAATTCGTGAGGACACCTTCACTGTTCATACATCTTCCCCACCTAACAGCACATTTACCATTCTCCTCTTTTGAATTGGCTACTACTGAAGAGGTTACAAAACTTTTCTCAGATGCCCACCTAACCAATTGTCCCTTGGATCCTACCCTATGCTCCTTCACTCACATCTTCAATCTCTCCCTCTCTAGTGGCACCTTCCCCTCCCCTCTAAAACATGCGCAGATCACTCCCATACTTAAAAAGCCCTCACTGAACAACTTAAGACCCTTCACTCTAAACTTCTAGAACGCTTAGTCTACAACCGTCTGAGCTCCTACCTCAGTGAAAATAACCTTCTTGACCCCTTACAGTCTGGCTTTCGGTGCACTCCACGGAAACTGCCTTACTAAAACTCACTAACGATTTACTAACTGCTAAAACCAACAGCCAGTACTCCATACTCCTACTACTTGACCTCTCTGCGGCCTTTGATACTGTTGACCACCCGTTCCTTCTCAATAAACTACATTCCCTTGGCCTCAGAGATTCTGCTCTATCCTGGTTCTTTGCCTATCTATCACAGCGCTCCTTCAGTGTCAACTACAACTCTGCCTCCTCCTCTCCATTGCCCCTTTCTGTGGGGGTCCCCTAAGGCTCTGTTCTTGGACCCATTCTCTTCTCCATCTACACCTCCTCCCTTGGTCACTTGATAACCACCCACGGCTTCCAATACCACTTATATGCTTCATATTGAATTTGCTCTGGTTCTCAATATTATTTTCTGTTGCACCATGTCTTTTCTGTTTACAACTTTTGTTTGTTCTACTTGCCCCAAGGCACAAGTCACAATTGTTGCTATCAGGCTTATTATGGACGTTAGGGGAGCACTAAGGCTGACCATACATGAGTCAGCAGCAGGATGACTAAAGAAGGTGACTCAATTCCCCCATCCCCCACCCACACACTCAATATGAAAGGGGGAATCTTTTCTGGTGAGCTATTGTATTCTGACAGTGGGTAGACTTTTCCACCATCAGAGATCACCCAGGCACACCCAGCACAACCCGTGCACATACCTAGGCCTTCATGACAATACCACTGTACAATTTTCTATAGTGCACAAAAGAACTCCCTGTGGCCTTACAAAACCACCCTGCTATAGGCACTTCTATCACCATTTTTAACCGCTTCCCGACCGCCTCACGCCGGTGTCCATCGGCAGAATGGCACAGCTAGGCAGAACCACGTACAGGTACGTGGCCCTTTAAGAGCCTAGCTGTGGGTCGTGCACGCGCCGCTGGCGTCGCGCACGCGCCGCTGCGCTCGCGACCCCGTCGGGAGCTCCGCGACCACGGCCGCTGGACTAGCGAACCCGATCACCGCTGGTGTCCCGCGATCGGGTCACAGAGCTGAAGAAGAACGGGGAGAGGTCTGTGTAAACAAACCTCTCCCCGCGCTTCCTACTCTGCCTGTCACTGATCGGCTGTTCCCTGTCATCGGGAAAGCCAATCAATAACGTCAGACGTCAGCCCCGCCCCCTAATGGTAAAAAAAACCACACACGTCACAGCCCATAACCCCTCCCCTCCCCCTAGTGGTTAACTCTTTCACTGCCACTGTCATTTATACAACAATCAATGCTATTTAAATGCATTGATTCCTGTATAAATGACAATGGTCCCAAAAATGTGTCAAAAATGTCCGATGTGTCCGCCATAATGTCGCAGTCACAATAAAAATCGCCGATCGCTGCCATTACTAGTAAAAAAAAAAATATTAATAAAAATGCTATAAAACTATCCCCTATTTTGTAAACGCTATAACTTTTGCGCAAACCAATCAATAAATCGCTAATTGCGATTTTTTTTACCAAAAATATGTAGAAGAATAAGTATCGGCCTAAACTAAACTATTTTTGTTTATAGCGCAAAAAATAAAAACCGCAGGGGCGATCAAATACCACCAAATGAAAGCTCTATTTGTGGGGAAAAAAGGACGCCAATTTTGTTTGGGAGCCACGTCGCTAGACCGCGCAATTGTCAGTTAAAGCGACGCAGTGCCGAATCGCAAAAAGGGGCCTGGTCCTTTGGCTGCCAATTGGTCCGGGGCTGAAGTGGTTAAGAAGTATGCACCTTTACCTAATATTTCTCCACATCCATCCCCACTGACTTCAATTATAGGTAATATGGACTTTCCTTCAGTCTTGATACACTCAAGTTTTCAAGTTAATATGGGAGGAGCACATTGCAATTTTTAATTGCTTGGCCCACATTACAGGAAATGAGGAGATATTTTTGTATAGCCCAGTGGGTTTCTAGACGACCTTATGATTATACATTTTGAGATTGTCTGCACTAAGACAGGGTTTAAAGGGCCTGGATTCTTTCCTAAATGTACATAATATAACTGAATACTAACATTTATAGGTAATGTTGATCCAGGGAATATATAAAATAGGTGCAGCGCTAAGAAATGTCCATAAAACTTTTCTTGATCATAAGTGGAAAATGATAATGGTATAGTCCATAGGGTATAACAGGAAAGCGTATAAGAAAGGATCACCACCCACCGCACCACAGGCACCCAGACAAACTGCCTCTTACCCTCCTCTTTGGACCCTCATGACAGGAGTCAAATAGGCATTACATAGAAGAGGAAAACTTCAATCAGCCATAAACCACCGGACACCAGCAGATATAGCGAACTGGAAGCAGGATGGGTAGCACTCTCCACACTCGATCCACGTTCTCACAACGTTGAATCCCTATACATCGTTTGGCTCATGCAATAAAAGTAAATGCGCCTCATAGTGCAGTAAGTTTTATAAGATTATTTATTTCTTAAAAATGCTATATTGCACTCATTATACATTTGACGTCTTCAGGGGCGTATGATGAAACGCGTAGGGTGGAGCTTGTGACACTACATGACAAGAGTGTATGCCGGGACATGGCAGCCATCTTGCTGGTGGCTTAAGCCATTATTCAGTGCCTGTTATCATCGAGAGCATGCGAGTGTAATAGAGTTTTTTTAGAAATAAATCTTATAAAACTTACTGCATGAGGCGCAATTACTTTTATTGCATGGGCCAAACTATGTATATGAATTCAACGCTGTGAGAACGGGGATCGAGTGTGGAGAGTGCTGTCCATCCTGCTTCCAGTTCGCTATATCTGCTGGTGTCCCGTCGTTTATGGCTGATTGAGGTTTTCCCCTTCTATGTAATATCTATTTGACCCCTGTAATAAGGGTCCAAAGAGGAGGGTAAGAGGCAGTTTGTCTGGGTGCCGGTGGTGGTGAGCCTCTCTTATACGCTTTCCTGTTATACCCTATGGATTATACCATTATCATTTTCAATTGAGGATCAAGAAAAGTTTTATAGACATTTCAGCGTTGCACCAATTTTATACATATTGCATTATTGTTGTTCATCAATATTGTTCTGGCTGCTTGTTCCGTTATTGTTTTTCGGTTTTAGTGTTATTTAGCGCAGCAGAAACCCATTTCTATTTTTGATCCAGGGAATATCCGATTGCCTCTTGGTGGATCAGAATTTTTCTCATTCATGCTTTACTGTTTTTTTGCCTTCCTCTGGGTCAACTGTGGGTGTGGGATTGTGTATATAGGATTGTAAAAAAACGTCCCCCCCCCCCCCTCTTATTGTTTAAACTAGATGGACTTTTGTCTTTTTTCAACCAGGCTAACTATGCAAGACAGGTCCACAAGACATAATTTTTCGAAATGTTATCTTTTACTCCTTTAATAAAGAGATGGAAAATGACTTACAGACCACAATCTCTACAGACCAAAAATTAAGCTAATTCACCTTACTCATAAATCCTCCATAAGTAATGTGTATAAAGAAGAAGGCTATAAGTTAACCTAATGGTATAGGATACTCAGTTTTCTATGTATTTTCCCAAAACATGTTGGTGCTGTGGAGAGGTAGTGGGCTTATTCCTTCACAGACAGATACATTCCAAAGGACTCATCTTTCTTTCTCCTCCATCATATCATCTTTCCCAAGAGTGCTTACTCTACAAACACTCCATCCTCATCTATCTTGTCAACAACCACAAGGCTTGTATAATACACAATAGCACAGTGGTTTGTCAGAATCAAATATATGGAGGAACTAACATCCACTATCCAGGGGACAGAATAAGCCCTTAGTCTTACTGGCTGGAATACATGCAAAAAATAGTATATACTGTATCAATCCCCACCCATCCCCAAAGTTCCCCTCACCTACCCTCTTATCCCCATAGTTCCTCTATCCCCTCTTCTTTTTAATGTATATTATACACCCAGCTCCCCTCTTCTTCTCTCTCATCTTTTGACTAACTTTGCTGAGATTTGTCCTATCATCTTCCTTTCTTTTACTCAATACTTGCTTTTTCCCAACCTTTATATCCTGTTTAAATTTTATTTTCCACATTATATCAACACCATCCCTCATTAACACACCATTTTTTTTCTAAAACGAAAGATCCCTGAGATTTGTTTGCAATAGCTCTTTTTCAGTGGAGGTAGTGCACATGCTAGAGACTCTATATCTAGCTCTTGATATGCTGCATTGAACATCAGTGTACATTGTTTAAAAATTTAGATCTGTTGTCCTTTGCAGTCATCATTGAAATCCTTTTTTCCATGATCTGTACTGCACCTATGCATGGTATGTAATTACTAGTCTTTTCTTAAAATTAAGTATTAACCATAAAAAAAGACCAAAGGCAAGGCCTAAATGTGTATTTGCTACAAAGCTTTGTGCCAAGGCATGAAACTCAGAAGATAAATAAGTACTCGATGTTGGTTGTGACTGTCCTACAAAAAGTACAAATGGTGGACCACGTCTGTCATGAAGGACACCTAGGCGCATTGACATATTTTGAAATTCTTTGCGCTGAGGTTCCATGAGACATACTTTATCCAAGTAATGTGTACCAAAGAGCAGGATAAAAGTTACTAACCCGGTAGTATTTGGTGCAAAGCTTTGTGCCAAGGCATTAAACTGCAAAGATATACACTTACTTGATGTTGGTTGTGACTGTCCTACGAACTCTTCACATGTTGGACCAGTTCTATCAGACGGACACCTAGAAAGATAAAAGTAAAGTTATATGAACAACTGCACATATAGGAAGAAGTATTCTACAGATAGAATTGTACATATCAGCTGTATATCACATAACGAATGATCATTACAGGATATATATCTTCTTACGGTGTCTGCATTATTATCACACAGTACAGACTGATCTTTTCTGGCAATAGTATCTCAGTCCTCAAGGTTTATTTTAACCCATGATCTTTCAAATCATATTTTTTGTAAAAACTGTTTATTTTCTTTAAAGTATATGTCTTGTCAAAAAAAAGAAAAAAGAAAATTGCAGTACATTTCTGAAATACTGTACATACATATTTCCCTCTTCTATCCCTTCAAAATGCCTGCAAGTAAAGAAAAATACCTGTTGATCTGCCAAAAATAGTGAGATGCTAACTTCCTGTTTGAGCTGACAAATATGTATCTGCTGCACTGAAATCCCAAGCAGTGACGTCAGCCTTACCTAGTTCTCCTTAAATGGACTACAGAACATCCTCACCCCCTACATCCCTGTAACATAACGGTTAAGGAACTACTGCTGCTAAAACATATTTATCTGTGTATAACACGCACTTTTCCCCCCTTAAAATCAGGGGAAAATTGTGGGTGCGTGTTATACGCCGATCCCCCGCCGATTGTGAGCCTCACGGCCGTTCTCAGCGGCTTTCGGCCATTCTCGCTGGCTCTCGCAGTCCCGCGTGAGCCGGCGAGATCGGCCGAGTGTGGCCGAAAGTGTCCGAGAACAGCCAAGAGCTGCCGAGAACGGCCGAAAGCCAGCGAGGGCAGCCCAGAGCTGCCGAAAACGTTCGAAAGCCGGCGAGATCGACCGAAAGCTGCCAAGAACGGTCGAGAGCTATTGAGTGCCGCCGAGATACATAGGACATCCAGCTCTGTATCTCGGCGGCGCCATTTTTAGATGTAAATGACACTGGAACAAGGCTGCGCTGACACTGGGACAAGGCTGCGCTGACAAGGCTGCAGATGGGTGCTGACAAGGCTGCAGATGGGCGCTGACAAGGCTGCAGATGGGCGCTGACAAGGCTGCAGATGGGCGCTGACAAGGCTGCAGATGGGCGCTGACAAGGCTGCAGATGGGCGCTGACAAGGCTGCATTGATGGGCATTTAAATGTACCATAAGTTTTTTTTTCCTTAAACTTCCCTCCTAAAAGTTTTTTTTTCTTAAAATTCCCTCCTAATCTTGGGGTGCGTGGTATACGCCGACGCGTGTTATACACCGATAAATACAGTAATTAAAAGTACTTTCTCATAATGTAGGATTTGTTATGTAAGTGTATTACTGAACCTTGTAGTTGAACATCAGTCTGTGAAATCATGAAACTTACATTCCAAGTGCTCTGATGTGGGTGTTGTGAATATAGAAGAGACAGATTTATCACATATGCTTCCAAATAAATGACGCAACAGCCCCCTGCAACTATAACCTACTAAAAATGTTTTTTACAGTGTATGTCTAGGCAAAAAACTAATGTGAAACCCCTCTGCAAAACATAATCATGTCCTCATGGTTTGTCTCAAAGTGGTGCTTCACTCTCTCAATCAACACTGACTATTTGTAATTCTTATGCCAATAGCATTAATAAATAGATAGGAAAATATATCATATTCAATTGTTTTTAACTTTATTTTACATGTCATCAGTTACTTCTTGGTTTCCAAGCCTAGGAAGTACGATACATCACATGAGTCTTCAGGAGGGGAGAAGGGGGTTTCTCAGCTAAGCATACCCTTCCGCCTGCATGCCTGATCTAAGGGCAGCTGGATTCCAGGATGTAAATGCTACATCAGGGGTAGGCAACCTTAGCAAAGTTGAGATCTACTTGAACAACACTGATGAAGTCAAAGATCACCAGGCACAGTGTCCTGTTAGGGCTGGTTCACACCAGAACACAATGCCAGAAATGCACGTTCCGTGCATGTTTCCTGCACCGTGTTCAAAACGCACCGCCTTTGTAATCTACTGCGGGTGATGATGGACTGTTAACCCCAAATTTAGATTGCAAACGCAGTTGGCATGAAAAAAAAAGTATTACAAGAGAGTGCAGGGTTCAGGAGTGCGTTAGCCTCAGAATGCTGCAATCAGGAGTGCGTTACCCTCAGAAGGCAGGGTTCAGGAGTGCGTTACCCTCAGAATGCAGGGTTCAGGAGTGCGTTACCCTCAGAATGCAGGGTTCAGGAGTGCGTTACCCTCAGAATGCAGGGTTCAGGAGTGCGTTACCCTCAGAATGCAGGGATAAGAGTGTGTTGCGCTCAGAATGCTGGGATGGGGGGGGGGGGTGTGATGTGAAGGGTGGTAGAGGACACTGCTATGGGGGTGGCCCTGCCCATAGCAGTGTCCACTGCCCCCTTCACATCACCCCCACACACAGCAGTGTCCCCCCCCTCCTATAGCAGTGTTCCATTGCATCCTACCTGTGCACATGAGACCGAGAAACACCACAGTTCTGGACAGGGGGCAGGAGCTGGCCGAGTGACTTTTCAAATTAACAAGCTGGTGATTGTTTGCTTAGGACCTAGCAACCAATCACCTGCGAGTCAACTAGAAAAGTTAACTTGGCCAGCTCCTCCACCTGCCCTCTGTCCCATGCTGCCTCTCACTCTTCACTGTTCACTGATGACAGTGGTGGAGAAGACAAGAGGGGAGGGAGAGAGGAGGACCGAAGGCTCGGCCGAGGAGGCTGAGGGCAGAGACCGGCAGCTAGCAGTAGAAGGTGGCGCAGACATGTTCCCGGTCTACCTGTCATCTACCCGTGGTCGACAGGTAGCCTGCGATCGATGGGCCGCCGAACCCCATGCTACATAAATCATCTGCCCTTACTCCAGATGGCCACAGCCAGAAATGCTAGGGAGTGTTTTTTTAATGTGATTTCTCAGCATAATAAAGCATGGAGACATGGATGGATAGGTGAGTTTGTGCTGAATATTAAAAATGCATTAAAAAGCGTTTTTGTGGTTTGTGGTGCTCAGATGCAGTGTAGTTCCCCCCTAAAAATTGTAAGCAGTGCTATCAATCCTGCCCAGTTCTCTCCTGCTGGACTACTTAATACCCCCACTTCTCACTCAGTGAGAAACCACATGGGACGGACAATACTGCTTGGGATTTTAGTGCAGCAGAGGCAGCTCACAGCTCATTAAAGGAAATCAATAGGTATATTCTATACTTGCAGTGTTTCTGAAGAGACTATACATGGGGACATGTGTAGAGATGTACTGCATATGATCATTTTAATTTTGCCTTGACGTGCACTTTATGATGTTAGCTTTGAGCCTAATTTCCCAATTCCAGCTTGGTACTTACTGGCAATCTGGCATCTCTGTGTAACGGTTGATACTGCATATTCCTCCATTTAGACAGTAATTGTCACATGTCAAGCAAGACTTGGCGACACGTCCATCAGTACACCTTCAAAATTATGAAATGGAAACAGTCAACCTTACATAAATGAATAACAGGTTTGATTTGATCAAAGACTATAATATGCCAACAGCTGCAACACTACACTTTACTTATTTTTTATATTTCATCTTCCACATGCATACAAAAGAGGTATAACAAATGTTTTTTTAAACTGCATTGAGTTTATATTATGGGGTCAATTTAAATGCAATAGTAGTAATACTTACACTTTGAGTTTTTTTGTAAACAGCGGAGCACACAGCTATCTAAATGCATCTTGGGAGTTACCTTACTATGAAGTAAGTGTAATGCAAAACTGCTTTTTGTTTTGTTTTGGATAGAGTGGTGAGGAATTAGAATACTTGTCGGGATTTTAATGCTGTCTGTGCTTCTATTCAAGAGATTCACTCTCTCCATTTGTCCTGTTTACCATTATCATCGAAAGTGAAAGAAAAGCCCAAATTTTGGGTCACCATAATAGGTACAAAGGGGAAATCATCCAATGGGGACACTAGTTTAGGCAATCCAGGTGACAACCTGAAATTCCCCCACTGTGGAGGGATTTCCTCTCACTAACTGTATTGAATACGAGACAGGAAGCAAAGGGAAATTTAATTTCTTTTAGTGAGTGTGCATTAATGGTATATGGCAGTCATTATTGGAGGGAGAAACCAGTAAAGGCCTCTGATGTGCTTTACTGTAGGCCTAATCGATAGACTGGCAATACATACTCCTCAGTTATGATAAGGGAATAAGATTCCCCATATTCTGCAAGACTTACACACAAAGAACATCTCCACTTTTCAAGCTGCATCTTCCATCCTTGCATCGGTCGCATCTTTTCTTTTCACATCGGCTGCCTTCAAAGAGTGGTGTACAGCGGCACTGCCTGGTCCCGTTAGCACTGAGCTGGCAGACGCCATCATTATAGCAGTAATCGTAACATTTTCCTTTAACACACAAGTCTTTTGTTAGATTTAGAACTCACAAACTTGAACAAACCAAAGTGCTAAATCACAAAGCACTACTATATTTAAAGAAGGAAGTGAAAACCCCTTCTACGTGTTGTGCTCCAATTCAGACATGTAGGTATCTCCCTGCGCAGAACCCTTAACACTTAAAGAGATAAAAAGCACCTGAAGAGTTCCAACTATCAGTTCTGATTTAGCAACAGGTCTGTGAGCTGTAATGGTAGAGACACAAAAATCAGCACCACTGAGTGACTTTTCTAAAAGCAGTTTATTGGTGGAGGTCCTGAGCCAAACACCCAACCTGTATGTATTTTGGAGGTATAAACGAGTTTCTACTTTCCTGTTGAAAGAAGAAAGCCTGTTTAATTGTTCCATTTTAAACCAATATCATACAGTAGCTTCTGTAATTTTATTATTCTATGATATACTGAACAGTAAGCTGCCAAAATCTAGCAACCCCAAAATAAATTGAATTCTTTGGCAGAGGATGGAGAATGAAACCACCTAATGGCTTTAATACATGTCAAAGACTTTAATGATGAGGTCTCCAAGCTTTATTTTACAGGTTTGTTTACCTCCCCTTTCCATCATACTGCCCCAGTTGCAGTTTGAAATGTGTGGAGAAGGTGGGTGTCAACCAGGCAAATATTGGAAAAGAAATCTTAAAATCCTGAGAGATATAAAAAGCCAACAGGTGACTAAACCTACCATGTTGTACCAAAAAAAAAAATATTATTTTAGATGGAAATGAAACAATGAAGAAAAACTTGCAAAACAAAGCTATTGCCAAGACTGCAGGTAAAGAAAAAATATTAGCTAGAAAAAATGTTCATAAAAAAATCAAAAATTTATATTTTTTTTAGTCCTCATATAGACCATTTCCACAGCTGAAGAGAAAGCATCAATTGATGGTTACACAGAATCTGCACCACGCAAGAGGAGAACAGAATGCTTGCACTCACCTTGCCAAGTTTTGAGATTAGACACAACTTTACCCTTGCCTATTGTGAAAGCAAGGGGAAAGTTGTGAAGATTAAGCAATATTGGTCTCTACTTAAGAAGGATCTGATCCTCAGGATATTACCCCCACCTTGAATAATCTGTTACTGAAGAGTTATATTCCTGATAACAAGCCTTCCTTTGAGAACATTTTTGACTAGTGCTGTAGGTGATATGCCTGCAGACACACTAGGGATGAGAGGAAGATCATCAAAACTTTTAGGTCCAATTACAAGGGAAAGGAATGAGAGATAAGAGACTTTCTTACATGAAACAGCACCCAGGTAGTCTATCTGCTTAAGTGTGGTTTTGGTATGCAGTATGTGGGGAGAATTAAAAGATCATTGACGATTCACCAAGTATTTAGACATACAAAGACTGATAACCCGAAATGGAAGGAAGGAGATTTGATCACCGCACTAAAAAGTCCCTCAAAGGGAGGGAGAGTGGCTATACCGCCTCAATATTCTAGCCCCAAGAGGTTTAAATGTAGATTTTTTTTAAATTAAAAATATATTTTACAGACAGGAATGAAGTGGAAGGCATTCATTCCATTCCAGAACATAAAAGTCTGATGTGAGAAACGTGTTTTTAATTTTGTATTTCTTTATTATGTACACACATTTTTTTTTTTATATATATAATTTTTTATGAGAATCTATGCTTTTCAGTCCTACACAAGCAAAAATATGTACCTAGTTTACATCAAACGCATTTTATCATCTAGTTGTTTAGGATTATAGAAGGAGAAAACTAATTTTCAAATGTTTAACGTATTACAAAAAAAAAAACTTTTAATGTTGACTGACCAATGCCTGCACCCTATGTCCAAATTTGAGTCTAAGGGGTTAATTTGCACATAGCAAGTAGGGGGAGGGGCCTATGAAATAGTAATAAGGTATATAATCAGAACTGCTGAGGAATGCTTACATTTGGTAATCTGTCGTTTGGGTGCCGACCTCCAACAGGAGTATATTCTGTATGTGTATCCCTTTAAATGCTTGCAAACCTAGCGGCTTTGCAAGTAGGATTTAATCTTTCTAATAAAAAGGTGTTTTTTTTACTGTACAAGGAAAATGTTCTGTCAACCTTATGTTTTGTAAAGAATGTGTTGACCCTGACCTGAGAGTGGAACAGCAGTGAAGCAGCTTGATACAATCAAGAGCCATACAATCATAATAGATTGTCCACTCTATTTGTTATTGACTGAGTTAGTGGGGAGGTGCCCAGGGGGTGTATCCTTGAAAGGTTTGCCAGAGTCTAGTCACCGGAAGGTACAAACCAGTAACCCAAGGTTTAGGATTATTTTGCCTGTGTACTGTATTGTATGATTAAGAGATGCATTTTCTTCCCCCCTTAAGCATTACCGGAAACATTTCCAAGAGTAGGTGGCAGCGTTTGAACCCATTAATAGACAGCAGAGTAATGTAACAGAGTTGTACAGAATGAAACTGCAGCAGCAGATCTGTGTATCTACATATACTTTCTGATTACCATTGTGGCCACACTCCCACCATTTTTTTTTAACTACATTTATATTTTGACAGTCAAGCTTGCACCACTGGTGCATCTACTATGTCTTTCAGCAAAGACATGCAGGTTTGCCCTGCTATGTGGGGAAAGAATACTAACTAATAATACATCTTTCTAATAGACCAGATATCAAAAGCCAGCAATAGGTATATCTGGTGGGCAATGTACACTTCATCAGCTTCTGCTAGGCTGATAAAATCTCTGGAGTTCTGTACGCAGGAATGAGTAACCCTTACATCTCAACTAGAACATATTATTTGACCTAATTAGCTGAAGTTTTTACAAAAAAACACTAATTTCTGTTTTATAGAAGCTGTAGACATGACCATATAATGTATAAACTTCTTACGGTATTGACATTTGTCCCCAATGTAGTCAGCGAGGCAGCGACAGTTGGGTTGGTTGCCCAGGTTCACAGAACAAGTGGCATTGTTTTGACAATAGTTTGGTGTGCACACTTGCTGCTCACACGTAGGACCAGTAAACCCAGTTGAGCAGCGGCATGTTGGTAAGCCTACAAAAAAAAAAAAAAAAAAAGAGAAGAGAAAAATTGAAATTATTATTATTACAAGATTTATATAGCGCCAACAGTTTACGCAGCTTTTTACAATATAAAAGGGAGACAATACAGTTATAATACAATAGGATTAAGAGAGCTCAAAAAAAGCTCAGAAGAGCTTACAATCTAATAGAAATCTAAATTCTGTTCAAAAACTATTATAAATCCCTATAGTTTGTAATCATATCTGTAAGCATTAGCTACATATGCCGTGCTGACAGTGACTTTTTGGTCCTATCTCTCAAGTTTGCAATGCATGTGGTAGTTTCATCAAGCAACCACATTTTTGATCTTATATCATTGTCAAAGCCATAGAGCAATTGAAGACATAAAATGGTGGCTTTATTGGTCCATGAAAAGATGGAATCAAAATTACCAAACTGCTTTCTTTGAGACAACTGTATTTTTTTTCTGTTTTGATTCCATTTTAAATACATCTAATTGTTTATTCTATATTGAAAATGTCTGGGTAACTAGCAGATTTTTTTTATCACTTCCTTTATAGTAAAACTATTGTCCCAGTTAAATGAGAGAATCTCTCTAATGGAGCCCTATATTGCATGAAAGAGCCAGACATGGTCCTAACCCCTCCCCACTCCATCTAAAACTAAACAAAGTTTTGCCTGGACATACATTTTAAAATTCCTGAATGAAATTTAATATCGAATCCAAATCACCAATGATTGCATTAATATTTCTGTGTGCATTGTTGTTAAAGATTTACCCTCACTTCCTGTCTGAAGAAACCAACATTTTTGCTGAACTTCTCTAGCACTCTTTAACATTGACACTGTAAAATCGACATAAAAACAGAATGCCATGATTTTCAAATCTCATAAACCCTTATTCTATGTACAGTAGAAAAAAGAAAACCTATATGTATAAACTGAAAAAATGTACCATTGTATATGTATATATTATATATATAAAAAAAGGAGGTCATTTTGAAATTGGTGGCAGCAACACATCTCAAAAAAGTTGATACAGGGCCATGTTTACCACGGTGTAGCATCCCCTCTTCTTTTAGCAACACTCTGTAAACATCTGGGAACTGAGGAGACCAGTTGCTGAAGTTCTGGGAGAGGAGTTTTGTCCTACTCTTGCCTGATATAGAATTCTGAATGGTCAATGGTCCTGGGTCTTCTTTGTTGCATTTCTCATTTCAAGATGCGCCAAATATTTTCAATCAGTGAAAGGTCTGGACTGCAGGCAGGCCAGTTTAACACCCAGACTCTTATACTATGGAGCCATGCTGTTGGCATAGATACAATGTGCAATTTAGCATTGTCCTGCTGAAATATGCAAGACCTTCCCTGAAAAGAATGTCATCTGGATGAGAACTTATGCTGCTCTAAAACCCGAATATATCTTTCTGCATTGTTTATTGTCCATTCCATATGCACTAATGCACGCCCATGGAGAAGTTGCTGCTGTTTTTGGATCATGGTCAGATATGGCATCTTCTTTGCATTAAGGGCTTTACATTGCATTTTTTTTTTTGATGGCAAAGTGAACCGTGTTCACAGACAGTGATTTTTAGAAGTAGTCCTGAGCCCAGGCAGTGATTTTTTATCACATGCCTGTTTTTAATGCAGGGCTGTCTAAGGGCATCCAATACTGCGTTACTGCTTTGTCCCTTGCGCACAGAGATTTCTACAGATTCTTAGACTCTAGATATTATGTACTGGAGATGATGATAGATTTAAAGTCTTTGCAATTTTATGTTGAGGAACATTATTCTGAAATTGTTTGACATTTTTTTGATGCAGCTTTTCACAGATTAGTGAACCTCTGCACATCTTTGCTTCTGAGACATTCTGACTCTCATAGACCTAATCAAGTTATTGACCTGTTGCCAATCAGCCTAATTACAGGGGGTCCACGACTTACGAACACCCGACCTACGAACATCTCCTACTTACGAACCAGGCACTGCGGGCACCCTCTGCCATTATGCGCAGACAACGGCAGTTCTGGGGACCCCCTGTAGTTGCAAAATATTCTTCCAGCTCTTCCTTGTTTGTACCACTTACTTTGCCAGCTTTTTGTTGCACTGTCCCAATTTTTTTGAGATGTGTTGCTGCCATCAATTTCAAAATTACCCTATTTTATTAAAATGGTACATGTTCTCAGTTTAAACCTTTTGATGTATTCTATTTTCCATTGTGATTAAAATATGGGTTTATGAGATTTGCAAATCATTGAATTCTGTTTTTGTGTAGATTTTACACAGGGTCACAACTTTTTTAGAATTGGGATTGTATTATCTATTAGTCTTCTCCAAATCCATTACCTGTGCGTGATGGTGCACAGTTTCCTCCGTTTTTACAGTACTCCTTGCACTGATCTTTTTCACATCTTTCTCCACTGTAGCTAGGTGAGCAGCGGCATTTGGCTTGTTTTCTTGCATTAAAGAAACATTGTCCTCCATTAAGACACTCTAAGGGACAAGATTCAGGTATGGGTTCTAAAAAAAAAAAAAAGACATATTTAAAATATTAATTTCAGAAGATATTAATTCATAAAGGAGAAAATAAATAAAAGACTGTGCCTCTTACCATCAGGTGACTGGGTAGGGGATGGGATAAGGATACATGTTCCGTTGTCTAGTCGCCTTCCATTAGGACATGTGCACACTGGTCCACTGGGGCTAAGTAAACACAGCCACTCACACTTCTTGCGGTCACATGGATTGGTCACTAAAGCTACAAAAATATAAATCGATGATTAATGAGACACAGATTCTGTGAGAAAGAACTAATCTTTATGATGATTAGGTTTGAAGTTACTACACAGTGGGCAGAACTGATGCTTGTTTGATGTTTGATTTTCCAGAACAAAAGAAACATAAGAACACAGCTGAGTAAGGTGTAGAGCTGCCCCTTCTCAAATTCCATGAGCTCTATAGGACACAATTATTGGGCTACAAAAGCACAAATGGTTTCAATTCACCATGACAAGGGTAAACGATAAGAAAAGAATTGCTGCATCACAAAGCCTCCGTCTCTGAAAACAGATACAACATGAGTCAGAAGATCTGACTTATGGTGTGAAAATAACCTTGCCTCTAACGTTTACGAAAAACATTATTTATTCAATTGCTAAGCCCTGAAAGGCTTGAATGGGTTGCAGATGAACCTTAGTAGTTACTTGCTTATATCCTGGGACAACCACAGCTGTGAGTGCCATTGATGGGAAACTTGAAAAGTAAAACTCTTTGCAGTGGTACAAGATGCATGCTGCTGGGTCAGAGCTAGAGCTCTGCAATCAGCAGGGAGCATAAATGTTTTGAGTTTTAGAAAATTACAACTGGGCTTTAAGTACCATCAACCACACAATTGGAAGGCTCAGGTCATGCGCGAGTATAGAACAATATTAGCTATCACCAAAGGCAGCCAAATTAATTCCTTATACATTATGTAAGCAGTGTACTATTTCTTACATTTACTTTAAATCCTTAAAGTGTTACTAAACCCAGGACCCTGCATTCACTATATCTGGTCTCCCACAGTACACAGATCATGGAAATGCAATAGTTTTAGTAAATATAAAGTGCTAAATCCCTTTTCTCATTAACAGTTAGAGCAGTCTTGTGGTTTCTATCAGTGTCTGGTTAAAGCTTGCAGGAGGAATTTTCGTTCTGCTCTGACTGTCCTATAAGGCTACAGGACCCCTGACTCTGTCTCGACAGTGCTGATCACATGCACTCTCCCAAGAAAAAAAAGCTTTCTAGTAATTCACACCACACTGAGCATGTGCAGCTTGTCCCCTAACCTTTGTTCTATCAGGAGATGGTTTGGGGACAGTGAAAGAAGGGGAAAATCAGAGAAGACAGGATCAAAAACACAATGCAGAGGATTAACTCCTTAGGTTCCACAGTGAGTATAACAAGCATGCTTTACTGCATATACACACTGATTTTACTGTTGTGAGTTTAGTAACACTTTAAGCCGGCCAAAGATGGATCAAATCTCGGCTGCTTCTGCAGGGACTGGCCAAGATTCGATCCATCTATGGGCAGGCTGGTTGTACACAAGTTGATCTGTTGATCGACTTGGGTACAGCCAGCCTGTCAGATTTTTTTTTTTTTTACATGCAACTACTGCTGGCAGCTATAGCCGGAAAGCTCCCTGCCAGCAGACCACAATAGTGCTGCAGGTAGGGAGTGTGTTGGTGGGAGAATTGAGTGATTTTCTTTCCTTTCATCCGTGGTGGAAGGAAACAAAATCGAATCATCAATGGCTTGCCTTACCTGTCTGTCACATTCTGTGCTCCAGAACTGAGCCAATTTTTCATGCAATACAACAGAGCTATTAAGTCATCTCATTCATGGCTTTACCTTCAGGCTGCTTGTACTGGTGATGAAGAACAATATCAGTTACATGGTTTATTCCCCATGTAAGATTGGTAACAGGGCCATGTCCAAACTTGTGCACTTTAAAGATAAGGTTGTTAACATATGTTACTCCATAGATGTAATCTTCAAAAATATCAATGCTGAACGGATGGGTGAGGCCTGGCAGTGGCAGAAAGAACAAAACAAAAAATAGTCATTATTGATTGGTTTGTAAAATAAAAAACTAGGTGTTTGTAAAAAAAATGCATATTCGACCTAAACAAAAGTGAGACATCAGCTACATCTAACCCCATCAAAAAAGAAAACAAAAACGCTGTGTTGATCATTTATACATCACTATGCTTTCAACCCTTTAACTACCACGCAATATGGAAAAACCCACTCCACAAATAATGCTTAATTTATGGAATCTGCAATGTCCCGCCATGATTACATAAAGCAGCTGATCTCACACTTCGGAGAGGAGAATACGCAAGCACAGCTCAATTTAGATTTGAGTATAGTTCCTGTGTGACAGATGACTAATGTTATTCTACACAAGGCCAATAAAGATAGCCGCAGTCCAGCACCGGAAAGAAGTTGGGTAGAAGATGCTGGCGTAAGGCGGCAAACCACTTTCATTCCATGTCTACTTTTTAACCTCTCTTGAACATCTGTCTGTATATCTATTATACTGTAATAAAAATATTATTTAAAAAATGCAGGTCAGAAGCACCAGTGAAAAAAATTTAAAGAATCTTAAACTGACCTTAAACACAAGCTGAATACACATAACACCACACTGCCCATCCACACAAGCTATCATAGTTCAGACATGCGAGACATATCCTGAGCTAAGGGTGCTGCTCTGGCCTGCTTCTTAATTGGACACATTATCTATACCCACTTTCTTCCAGAACATATATAAGCGGCTGCATAATGGCATGTTGAAATCAGGCAGAAAGACAAGTTTTATTCTTGGAAGGGCTGAGCAGTTGGGTCACTCTGATATATCAATTCTATAGAGCAAACATATAGTTATTACCATTCTTGCTACTGATCACCACAACTGGATCTGTCCCGTTAAGACGAATACTGCTGATGATGGATAACTTGGCATCAGCCCAGTAAAGGCGCTCGTTATAGTAATCCACTGCTAAGCCTGTGAAAGAGCAATCAATATAGGTTAAATCATAAGACTGTCTGCCTCTTATAAAGGGTTCATAACTTACTGACTGTTAACGACAACTCGCCTAATGGTTTGGACAAAAGAAACCAAAAATAAGATAAACACAATGCTGAATATATCCTCAGCTGGATAAAAACACAAATTAGAAAATTGATCATCCTGTGTAAAACTAGCACTGGCTTTAGTGTAAGCTGTTTATTTTGTCATTCGCAAACACAATTAGAATTTATAAGCACAGGCGTTTAAAACTATTAAGTAGTAGATATTTTACAGTATGATGATCAGCATGGCACCCAGGGAATTCAACATGTGGCTTTGCCTCTCCTTTCTTATACTACACCTTTCTTGAAAGTGAAAATTAAACATTCACTTCATGCTATTAATTATTTTTATTGAATTAAACTTCTGGCTTACAGCTGTAAGATTTTATGAGACTTCTGTAGAAATGCTTTGCTTTCTACTAATCATTAGTGATGTCTACTATTCTTATTGTACTGCAGGGAATATTCTTCACCCTGTACTTCACCCACACATTTGATTACTAGTATAGGGTTTCCAGAATACTGCCTGGTATAAGAGTATTTAACAACAGTCAGGTTAGAGAAGAAATTGTGCTTTAGGGTGCAATCCAATGTCAGCTGTCAGTACCCCAACAGATATATATTTGTTACAGAAATCATAAAAGAAGTGCTACGCTTGAAAAAATTATAATGCAAACAATTATATCAAAACTTAATTACACCATGTGCAAAAAATAATAGAGAAGTCCAAATAAACCATATGACAGTCCACCATCCAATGTGAAAAGAATAATTATAAATTTGCGATATATCTTCCAACAGTAGTAATTAAAGTGCAGCTCTTCACATCTATGGACCTCACACCACCATGTTCTTCCACCACATGCTTACTAAAACAAGAGCTATTTTAACCTCCATTCAAGACAAGTCAGCATGCGTTTGTATACAATGGATCCTCTGGAAATGTAGCACTCAATGTTTACAGGTCTCTACTAGCTCCCTCCAAAGCTCTGAAAGATTTATAAAAGAAAGCCATATAAAGTAAAACCACATGAGTATAACATTTTATAAAACAGCCAAAATACTCATAAGTGTATATATGAACAATGCTTGTACAAACATAAGCTGGTCCCAGAAATTGAACGGTCTGCTTGCTTCGAGACTAGGAGATGCGTCATGATGGCATGAACATCGGCTCCACCAACAGCTCATACATTTCCTAGTCCAGAAGTGGCCGTTCGATTCCCGGGACTGGTCTATATTTGTACAAGCATTGTTTATATATACACTTGTGAGTATTTCAGCTGTTTTAATACATTTTCTACTCATATAGTTTTATACTATTTCTTCCTTGGCTTTCTTTTTGTGAATCTTTTGGAGCTCTGTAGTAGAGACCTGTATACCCAGAAAGCTACATTTTTTTCAGAGGATCCCTTATATATAAATGCATGTTGACTTCTCCTAATTTGAGGGTCAAACAGCTCTGGTAAGCATGTCTTAATAAACATGCGGTGGAGAAATGCGGCAAAGTGGTAGCCATAAATGTAAAGAGCTGCACTTGAATTACCATTGTGGGAAGATATTCTGCAAACTTGTAATTATTCTTTTCGCATTGGACGGTGGACTGTCAAATGATTTATTTGAACTTTTCGATAATTTTTTTTGCACATGGTGTAATTACGTTTTGATAAAAATCATTTTCATTTTAGTTTTTTTTAAGTGCAGCACTTATTTTATACTTAACAGTAGCCATTAAAGTATTTTATCTGTGAACAGGTCATTTATTTTTCACATTTTATGATCCAATAAATGTTTTAAATAATTTTTACAATCAGATCACAGATTGCAAATACGTTTTATAATAGTAAGGAATATATCACAGATATTCGTACCAAAACAAGGATAATAAAGTGATAACACTATATCTTGATGCTATTATCAAGCAACACATTGCTCGGGTGGGCAAAAACACGGTATAAGTAAACTACAGATATGAGCTAGGAGAACAGGTCATTTAAACAGGACCTATCAGTTATCTTGGGGTACTACTGAGGAGAACACTAATATATATACCTGTGGGCCACTGGATGTTGTTCTCTACAACAGTCTCTCTCATGGTTCCATCCATGGCTGCCTTTTCAATCTTTGGGTGGTTACCCCAGTCAGACCAATACATAGTCCTATACAGAACAAAAATTAGAAAAACATTGCTTTAATGCAGGTTTGTATTAGACAAATATGTTAGCTGTATGAATACAAAATTCAAAATAGAGAGTCATAAATCAAAGGTCACATTGTAAAACAGAAGACTAAGAAATTTGAAATTTAGTGCAAGTGTGTTTGTGGCCAACGGCACTAGAGG
Source organism: Lithobates sylvaticus (assembly GCA_028564925.1). Lineage (NCBI taxonomy): Eukaryota > Metazoa > Chordata > Amphibia > Anura > Ranidae > Lithobates > Lithobates sylvaticus. The sequence goes on along the minus strand of CM053027.1, from coordinate 493,901,296 downwards.
AATGACTATTAAATGTTAACTATTTCATACCCTCTTAAGGGATCCACAACTATGGCATGTGGTTCGTCAATCATGCCAGAGATCAAAGTCTTTCTATGTTCTCCCTTCATCTGTGCCACTTCAATGACATCGCGGCCAGAATCAGTCCAATAAATATTTCCTGCCACCCAGTCAACAGCTATGCCTCTGGGCATCTTCAAGCCAGGTATCTGTACAAAATGAATAGCAGATATATATATACTTCATTACAATTGACATTGTGCAGAGATGTGTGATGTTCCTGCTACAATATATTTTATGATTGTTGGAAATGACCATTCCAAAAAGAAGCACCAAGAGTGCACCTATTTGGTTGTATGGTTTAGCTACTAGTAGTTAGTCACATTCCACCGAACATGTTCAGTAATGCTGAAGACCTTTCACCATTCATCCAAGCTATACAGATCCAAAGTGTCTTCCGATATATCTAATAAATAGTCATACAAGTCTTCAAAACACAATGTGATTTCCACTTACATTCAGGTCAGTTACTCCCTCATCGATCTGTCTCTTGTTACGGTTAGAAGTAGTGGAGGAGGTGGATGTAGGCAGTACTCTGAAAGAGATCTTCCCAGTATGCCAGTTACTCCAGTAGATTTTGTTCTCCTTCACATAGACATCCATAGCATCAATGCGCACATTCTCATCACCTCTAAATGCTTGCTCATATGCAGAGTTGGGATTGAATGGATAGATGCTTCTGATCTCATTATCATCAGCAATGTACAACACTTGACTAGTCCCTGTGAACAACAAAGGAACAAACATATACCAGCAGTTAATCAAGACAGCAAGAGTGAAAAACCATTACTCTGTGGCACAGACATTAATTAAATGCACACTAGGATGCCATACATAAAAGGTAATATGTAAGCAATGGTCCAGTTTTGAAATTGTGATAATCAGGCCATACAGGGCGTCCCTAAGAGGTGTTTTTGGTGCTTGCTATTACATAGAGATGATTTACAAGTGTTGAAAAATTTGCAAGAGCAGATGTTATCTGTTCCCCATTTGCAGGGAGTGAGCATTTCCCTGGGCATGTGCTACCTTTGTTAGTAAAGTCGGAGTAAAAACCCAGCAAAAGTTATTTGCATCTCTTTCACACTAGTAAGATTTTTGTAGCAGAGTTCCAGGCCTGAGTGTCCGCTGCAGCAATTACAGGGAATTGTGTTTTCTTTCTTGGTTTTTCTTATCATTTAAAATTGCTTTCCAAAAGGTCAACATACGAGATACAAAGAACGAATTGCATAAATCAGGGCCAATTATGAAAAGGTTATACAAATGTGGTACAGACACTGCTGGTAAAAGTGCATTTAAAGAATAATTGTTCAAGGATGCCTGAATGTGAAACATGATAGAGTGAAGGGCATATAGAAGAAATAGATTTTCACAGCACTAGATTTGCGAAGGAGCATGCAGCCTTCTGTGCACCTGGTGAGGGGATGGAGGGTAACCCATTCACCTTTACATCACACAAACCACCCTGGCTATAAGGGGCTTAAAATGTTAACAAGCCCCCCCCCCCCCCCCCCCCAATAAGCTAACACATACATAGGCCCGGTGATCTATATTGTAATGGAGATAGTGTTGAGAGTCTTAAGGGAGCATAAATCCTGTATGTTTTCAAGGATGAGAGTGTACAGTATGCAAAAGAGGAGCATACAAAGTTGAAGTTCAGAAAGAAGTTGAGAGGTTTTGTGTGGGGGGTAGTAAAAAAAAAGTAATCGGCTAGTGGAGTTAAAGTTATGAAAGAAGTTGAATCCCCCATCCCCAGGGGCGGCATAACAAATTGCCTATCTTTATAATTGTATGACTCTGGTACTGGGTTGGGAATAAGCTATCCACAGGGTCCAAATTTTAGGGAAATTCTTATGGATATCGAGTTTAATAGCTTCTCATCACTTGGCCAATGGTCACAAGGATAAATGGAGAGGGCGAAGCTCTCTAGTGGGGACACAGCAATAAAAACCTGAAAAAATGTCTAACCTTTCCTAACCCAAAATTAAACACAAAAAGTTTTGGCTAGACATACACTTCAATAATTAGTACTCAAAATATATAACCCTTTGCGTCACATGTATAAGAGTAGAAGTTTCTCACACTCGTACCATCTGTCTTGCAAGTATGATTATGCTTTATGAAGTTCTTTGCACAGGAGCACATATAGGAGCCTTTGGTGTTGTTGCAGATCTGAGTGCATGTGCCAAATGCCAGGCACTCATTGAGATCTATAAGAAAGAGAAGAACAATGATGGCATGGAGATTGAAGGTGAGCAATTTAAACACTGGTTCCCTGAATGTAACCAAATGTAACCAAATCCTAAAGCTATAAATATTGTCTACATGTGTGTTAACATAATAAAAAGAATACTAAAAATCTACAGATGAGAAGTTTTTCAAAAAGTCAGGAGGAACTTTTTCATGTGGTTCCTGTATCTTGTTAATTTTATTCATATTTGTCTTTTACATCAGCATAATTTAGAACAAATATTGTGGACCTACAAATAAATTTGGCTAGTTGGACAATCCTTGGAATTTTTTCCAGTGCGCTCATGGAATTTGTTTACAAAGTAACTGTAGATCTGTTGGTTTAACATCTATAGTTGGGAAGATACAGGAGAGTTTAATAAAAGACCACATATTATTATTATACAGGATTTATATAGCACCAACAGTTTGTGCAACGCTTTACAATGTTAGGGCAGACAGTAGTTACAATACAATTCAATTCAATACAGGAGGAGTCAGAGGGCCCTGCTCATTAGAGCTTACAAATCACATAGAGGAGTTCTCGATGGGAAAAAAAAAAATTAAGCAACAGAAAGCATGGATTCATGAATGACAGAAGTTGTCAGCAAAATCTGATTTCTTTTTGTGAGGAGGTAAGGCCCCTTTCACACTGGGGCGGTTTTCAGGCGGTACAGCGCTAAAAAATAGCGCCTGTACACCGCCTGAAAAAACCGGCCCCATTCACTCCAGTGTGAAAGCCGGCGGGCTTTCACACTGGAGCGGTGCGCTAGCAGGACGGTAAAAAAAGTCCTGCTAGCTGCATCTTTGGAGCGGTATAGGAGAGGTGTATTTACCGCTCCTATACCGCTCGTTCCCATTGAAATCAAAGGGAAACCGCGGGGATACCGCCCGCAAACCGCCGCTGCAGCGGCGGTTTGCGGAGGTTTTTAACCCTTTTGCGGCCGCTAGCGGGGGTTAAAACCACCCCGCTAGCGGCCGCATACCGCGGGTAAAACGAAGGTAAAGCAGCGCTAAATATAGCGCTGCTTTACCGTCGCCGCCCCGCACCGCCCCAGTGTGAAAGGGGCCTAAGTAAAACCTTAGACAAAAGGAGTGGGTGTTGACATAGTATACTTGGATTTTTCAAAAGTGTTTGACACAGTTCCCCACACAGGGCAAAGTCTACAAGCTTGGAAAATTCAGTTTGAATACGGCAGTTTAGCCAGTTTTCTATCCATTTACAGAGAGTAGTGATTAATGATTCATACTCTGAATGGTCTAAGGTTATCAGTGGTGTACCCCAAGGTTCAGTGTTGGGACCCTTACTTTTTGTTATATTTATAAACAATATTGGGTCTGGGATAAAAAGTACCATTTTAGCCTTTGCAGACACCAAGCTATGCAGTGGAATAACGTCCTTACAGGATGTCTCCAACTTACAAGCCGACTGTTTAATTGGGCAACCATGTGGCAAATGAGGCTTAATGTTGATAAATGTAAAGTTATGCACTTGGGGGCTAAGAATATGCATGCATCATATATACTAGGAGATGTACAACTGGGGGAATCAATAGTGTAGAAGGATCTGGGGGTTCTGGTAGATCATAAGCTTAATAATAGCATAATAATAGCATGTAATGCCAAGCTGTGGTTTCCAAAGCGTGAAAAGGTCCTTTCTTGTATTAAGAGAGGTATGTACCCCTCATCTGGAATACGCAGTTCAGTTTTGGGCACCAGTTCACAAAAAGGATATCGGGGAACTGGAGAAAGTGAAGAGAAGGGCAACTAAACTGATAAGAGGCACGGAGGAGCTCAGCTATGAGGAAAGATTAGAGGAACTGAATTTATTCTCTCTTGAGAAGAGGAGAATAAGGGGGGATATGAGCAACATGTATAAATACATAAGTGGTCTATATAGTAAACTTGATGTAGAGTTATTCACTTTAAGGTCATCGCAGAGGACAAGGGATCACTCTTTACATGTATATGAATAGAGATTTAATCTCCAAATAGGAAAAAGCTCAGTAGATTGCGCCCCCCCCCGCTGGAGCAAATTGGATCATGCTTTGCTGGGGTTTTTTTTGCCTTCCTCTGGACCAACTGTGGGTATAGGATTGTGTATATAGGATTGTATGATATTTTTTTTCCCTTTATTGATTGAACTAGATGGATTTGTTTCTTTATTCAACCAGACTAACTACATAGCAAAGAAATAAGGATACACTTTGCACCACCTTAGGTGTGTCTTTCTAATGGTGCCTTTTCACAAACAATAAGTATATCCACAAGTGTCTGAGCAAGGACCTTCATGGCAGGATTGCCACATATTTTGTTCATGAAAGTTCTAATGTAGTTTTAAAAATAGTAAAAATGGCTTTGAAGTTATGTTACTTGCACAGCTTATATAAGATTTTAGACCCCTTTCACACTGGGGCGTTTTTCAGGTGCTTTTGGTCTAAAAATAGCGACTGTAAAAGTGCCAGAAAAACGCCTCCCCTGCAGCCCCAGTGTGAGAGCCCAAGCTTGCAGGACATTTCAAAAAGTCCTGCAAGCAGCATCTTTCGGGCGCTGGAGTGTATACACCGCTACTCCACTGCCCCCTGCCATTGCTGCCAAAGCGGCTGCAAAGTGTTTCGGCAGCGGCGCTTTTAACCCTTTATTCAGGCCTGTAGCGGGGGTTAAAAGCGCCCTGTTAGCAGCTGAAAAGTGCTGCTATAACAGCGGTAAGGCCCCCCCCCCCCCCCCAGTGTGAAAGTAGCCTATGTTTGGCCTTTTATACAAGTAAAAATAGACCTCCATCGTAGTACAACTGACTAAATATAGGCATTACCTCTGCAGCCATTCTCTCCTGGAATCTTCTGGAAACCTTCATTACATCTGCAGTACACACTGGTTGAGGTCTGGATACAATTCATCTCTTCTCCACAAAGGGTGCTATTGGCATGACAGCCATAATGTTTAGTATCTGCAAGATTAAAGATCATAAATTTGCATGGCAACTGATCAATTTCCTTCTCATAATGTAGAGCTCCAAATATAGTATTATGAGTAAAAGTTATTACATACGCAGCACAATCATTTCTTTATACAACAGGTCTCAGTTTGTCTGGACTCATTATAAAAGTGAACATCAGAGTAAGACAGAAATGTTATAAAAGTGAACATCAGAGTAAGACAGAAATGGCAAACAGGGTAAAGCCATACACTGCTTGAATTTAGGCCGGCTCCTAATAAAGCAGCTGAAATTTGCTTGGTGGGTGGCCCTGTTGCCCCCTCCTACTTGTCCATTGTTTGATGTTTCGCAAAATCAAAAGAGTCGGGTGGGAAGCTGTTGACATTAGCCCATACTCGGGTGGAAAATTGTAGGCTGAACAGTGGCTGCATCCAAACAGATGCAGTTACTGTTTGGGCATTCCCATAGTCTTTGCTGGCGAGTTCTACATGAAACGGCCACAGGGTGAGATTTTGCCATCTGCGTGGTATAGCGTGGGTGGAGGAATCTATAACGGTGTATGGCCAGCCTTATAGTGCAGGAATAAAAATTGTATATACTGTCTGCTATAGTATGCCTCAAGATAAAGTTATATATCCTCCACTGCCTCTAGGCCAACTGAGAACATATGCACTTTGAGTGTGAAGGTGTGCTGCTACAATGTACAAAGTCCAACAACCAAAGGATAAGTTTTAATACCTCAAACATGGTATAAATTAATAAAATTAGGGGTCCTTGAAAAGTTGGTACTGTCGGCAAAAAGTCAGGATTGTTTGTTTGCCATGGTCATTACTCCAGAAGGGAACCTGTCTGATCTTTGTATATTGATATATAATGTGTTTGTTAAATGCTAATTGCCATAGAGGGCTCTAGGTCCACTGCTCACACAGAATTAAGTTTGCCTAGCACTTGCGAATGGAGAAGTGATTTCCAGGATGGACATATGTTGTAGCTGATATGACCCAAAAGCAGATCCTGACAAACTGATTCTATAGACAGCGCAGACAGTTCCCAAACAGATCGTGTTGAAACTGTCAGTATTGCAGTCTTGCAAGACAGTTGTGTGCTTATAGTAAAAAAAAAAAAAAAAAAAAGTGTACAGTTTTAACTAAACACAAGAGAAGTGGTCAGTATTGGTGAACTTGCAACCAAACACATGCCATGTTTGAGGTTAGGAAAATTACGGTACACACTGTAATGCGATGTTTTAAGGTTGTGTGTCTATTATTGTATGTATGTAGATTGCACTGTAAGATCTTTTCAGGAATGTGTACTTTTTAACTATCGGCTGAATACATACAGTACATAACCTACCCACCTACATGACCTACCCACCAATTAAGCTCTCTCCTTCGGCTTAGGACAACATGTGTTCTCTCTCATGATTGCTGTGAAATGACAACCACCTATATGTGGAACTAAAAATGATACAAAGGTTGTCCTGTGTTCTGGAGTCTACATTCCACCAGGGTTTGATGAACTTATCTAACACCAAGGTTAAAATGTTAAGAAATATTCTAAAAACACGTCAGAGGATGGTTGCACATGCAGACACAATTGGACTAAAAAAGATCTTCCTTGCAAAGGTCCCTTCTGTTAATACTAATACATATTAAGACTACCTAGACCTGCATATTTATAGCTATATAGTAGGGATGAGCCGAACACCCCCGGGTTCGGTTCGCACCAGAACCTGCGAACGGACCGAAAGTTTGCACGAACGTTAGAACCCTATTCGTTACAATGGACGTTGACGTTCGAAATCTAAAGTGCTAATTATAACGGCCAATATGCATGTTATTGTTATAAAAAAGGTTTGGGGACCCGGGTCCTGCCCCAGGGGACATGTATCAATGCAAAAAGAAGTTTTAAAAGCGGACGTTTTTTCTGGAGCAGTGATTTTAATGACGCATAAAGTGAAAAAAAAAAAGTGAAATATTCCTTTAAATATGGTACCTGGGGGGTGTCTAAAGTATGTCTGTGAAGTGACATGCGTTTCCCGTGTTTAGAACTGTCCCTGCACAAAATGAAATTTGTAAAGGAAAAAAAGAAGCCATTTAAAACTGCTTGCGGCTTTAATGTCATGTCTTGTCCAGGCAATATGGATGAAAATCTTTGAGCAAAATGGCATGGCTACCCCAGCCTATTACCAGCCCTTTTGGGTCTTGTATGGATATTAAGGGGAACCCTGCACCCAAAATAAAACCCTATACCTAAAACTCTATACTCTGAACCTCAGTATACAGGCTGTGCAAACAAGACAGGGACTGTAGGTATATACTGTATGTATGTACGGACTGTTGATGTATACTGTGCTGTGCTGGAGGCACACAAAACACACTAACTCCTGCAGATGGCTGTCTTAGGTGACAACAGGGCAGATACAGTGTAAGGTGGTTTAGTGTGCTACTGCTGTGCTATACTCACACAGCACACACACACACACACACACACACACTAACTCCTGCAGATGGCTGGATTGGTAGAGAACAGCACTGAGAAGAACACACTATCCCTGCCTATTTTTCCTCTATCTCCACACTTTCCCCACAAGCAAAGGCTGAGAAGAATACACTATCCCTGCCTATTTTTCCTCTTTCCCTACACAGAAATGATTCACATATAGTGTGTACATGTACAGTACACTGTCACTGTTCCTCAAGCCGGAACACACTGCACGAGGCCGCCGGCGCGGCGGCCTTATATAGTGTGGGGCGTGTACTAAACCCCCTGAGCTATAATTGGCCACAGGCATCCTTGCTCTCATCGCCGCTGGCTCTATGATTGGCCAAGCATGCGGGGTCACCGTGCATGCTTGGTCAATCATCAGCCAGCAATGCACTGCGACTGGCGCAGTGGATTGTGGACCGTTCGCATCACATGAATTTGATGCGAACAGCCCTCAGAGATCTGCCCTCGATGAGCGGACGAACGGCCGATGTTCGTTTCGAACATGGGTTCGAATCGCACACCGGGCCCATCCCTACTATATAGGAGGAAGGGGGAAAGCAGGAAAACTTCCCTGGTGTTACCTTAGCATGGGAAAAACAGTGAATGGTTAGGACATACAATTAGTATGTGACCTGAGACTGCTTAAATGGTTAGTTCACCTTTACCAAAAATGCAGATAAGGAGTGTTTGTAGATAAAAACAAACTGTAGAATTGATTAACTTTGGATAATGCCCTTTCTTTAGGTGTAGGCCATTTACATGCCTCATGAAGCTGGACCTAAACACTCCCAGGACATTGCTAGGACGTTGCTAAGGGAGGCCCAGCTGTTACTCTTCATCTCTCACAGCAGTGAGCCCTAAAACTCTGAGCTTGGAGCTATTGCATCAAGGGAGAGATAGCGCATGTGATTGGTGTTGAATCAGAGAAAGAGCTCACTCTTGTGATGGTGAAGATGAACAATAATAATAGCTGGGCCTCGCTTAGCAATGTCCTAGTAATGTGCTAGGAGTTTGCAAGTCAGGTTTCATGAGGTACGTAAAGGACCTTCACCTATTGCCAGGGCATTATTCAATTTTGGTCAAAGTTGCACGGTTTGTTTTTATCTCTAGACATTCCTTACTTGCATAGGCAATTTTTTTGGTAAAACTAATGAACTAATCTTCTAACCCAGCCTTTCTCAACCTTTTCAACACAGAGGAACCCTTGAAATAGTTCTCCGGTCTCAGGGAACTGCTAAAAATTTGAAATCTACAACTCATGATACATTAGTGTGATGGTCAGTGGGAAGAATGGTCCTCACACTTGTGGTCATTGGGAAGAATTACCTCCTTACAGATAGCTAAAAAGATCAATGTGTCAGTGGGAACTTATCTGAGAGGCAGAAATTGCCCAATACTGAAGGAACCCCTAGTAACCTCTGGAGGAACCCTAGGGTTCCACGGAACCCTGGTTGAGAATCACTGCTCTAACCCCATCCCACCATCGCCTCCTGACCCTTTAAGAGGTTTTAAATGCTGGAATTTGGGCATTCCGAACTTGTGACCGTTTTGATTGGCTGTCACATGATCAGGAAGCTGCCGATCGCAAGTAAGCATCTGGAGCTTTCCTGTACCCACCCATAACTGTGCTGGAAGCACTCAAGGCGGGTGCTCTCAGTATAGAAATGTTTACATTTGGGACACATATATGTGGCCTCTCAGGGTTAAATCCCACCCGCCAAGAGGCCACATATACATTATGACTGGTGGGAAGAGGTTAAAAAAGAAATGCCTGTGGTGGCCTACCTGTACCCATACACATAGGGATCATTGCCCAGTTCAGCTAAAATCTGCCAGGCCACACCAAGAACACCTTAACTGGCAATCATCTTAGGTCTATAAAATCTAATAAAATAGCCCCAATTAAGAATTCTCATTTGTAAATTATAATCCCATATTATAGCTATTCTATAAAAATATAATTTATTTCTTTTTCATTTTTATTTTTTTATAAAAGTCTGGTGAAGAGCCATTTTAATAAAATAAAATCCTGACAACAATCACAAAAACACACACAAAAACCAACTGAGGCAGAAAGTATACCCTGAAAGTATTTTTTTAGGAGATGTGGAACAAACTAAATTTAAATAAATTAGAAGACTACACTACAAAACTGCAGTTGTTTCCAGAGAATGTGTAATTCATGGAATCTGCAATTTATAGATTATTACGCCAACTACAATTTAAGGACAGCTGTAAAACAGCAACAATCAGTGAAAACGATCAGCAGAAATGGAAGAATTTGAAATGAATGTTTATTTGCAGATTCACTGCAAATTAAAAAAATTTCCCCAGTCAAGGCAAGTATCGAACACTTACTGTGATGACAGCTTTCTTCATCAGAACCATCTCCACAATCATCAAACAGGTTACATCTGAAGTCGGATGTGATGCATTTGCCGTTTTTACACTGGAATTCCTGTTTGTCCGGGTCACAGATCTTTGGTTTGTGCAAGTCTGAATTGTAATAAAAAAAAAAAAAGAATACAAGATTAGTGGCATGCAATGTCTGCAACTGTATATTACCATGGGTTTATTAACATAAGATACGTACATATCATACACAGTTTGCTATAACAAGTGACATTTAAAGGATAATTCCCCCGAAAACTGATATTTCAGTATTAACTGGATTTTGACATACTGAATCACATGCAGGCTTCTCATCTCTCATGGTGGTACTCTACTTTAAAATTAAACTGCTGGGTTACAATAATGAAAGGATGCGCTGCAAATGACTAAGTAAAATCTTGCACTTTTTCCGGGAATGCTGCTTAGCACCGCTCCTTTCCATGAGGCCATTGGCTCTCCATATATCTCATTAGGGGTTAATGCCTGACAATAAAAATAGGGATTATGTCAAACTGGATCATATTAAATAATGGACAGTCTAATGTGGACTATGACCAATAAACGATTTCAGGCTTTTATAAGTGCCAAGGGCAACAATGTACTCAAACTCAAAGCAATCAAGCATCCTTTAGCTTACATGGGTTTGATTTGCGGCAACCTTACATGTCTCTGGAAAGCAGGACTTTCCACTCACCACAATTCTCTTCATCTGTTCCATCTCCACAATTATCAATCCCATCACAGACACGTGATGTGCTCAGACACACGCGGTCATTTCTGCAGCGGAACTGTCTGTACGGCGGACAGGGGAACTTCACTGGTACAGACATTAACAAAAAACAGAGCAGATTGTCAGGAACCATAGACATCATGAAAATATTATTTTAAATCTAATTACTAATCAGGGAAAAGTAATTCTAAATTTTCTTTTTTAAATAATTTTATCAAGCCCATAGAGCCCATTGTGTTTGCATTGTCATGCATTGCATGTCAAGGCAACCATCAGACTTTATTTTTGCACATCTGAATGGGCAGCTTAATGAATGGTTATACCACATCATTCTGTGCATCTAACCATCATGTCACAAAGGCACAGGACAAATCTAAAGGCAACTGGTATGACAAATGGCAGACGCCTGGTAGCACTAGCTGTATTATTTCGGCATACTCCATTTGCACTCTCACATTCCTGGGTACAGCAGACTGTTCAACACTGGTAAATACTCACAACAATCCTCTGGTCTCTCGTCTGAATTGTCTCCACAGTCATCTTCTCCGTCACATTTCCAAGCCAATGGTTTGCAGAGTGTGTTGTTACATTGAAACTCATCTAGAGGGCAGGTTCGGACTACTGAACAAATGCAAAACACAATATGCATCACAACCCGAGCTGTAAAACCTTCAACCTTTTGCATTACTTAGACCCAAACGAGTATGTGAGGGATGACAATTATTCAATTATTCTTAATCACAATGAAACTATTATTTTCATTATCCATCTACCTCTGAAGAGAAGTTCTGTCTCCAACAATACTGCATGCAACATCCCAGCTCTGAATACACCCCACTGTACTATAACATTTCTACTAATTTGGCTTACAGAGACCCTGCCACACAAAAAAAACTCTAGAAGCATGTACTCAAATACTTATCTCCCCTGCAACCCAGCTCATTGCTGCTTCGGTCCTGAGGAATTGTACCCGGGAGTCTGCAGGGGAACCAATACTTGTAGAAGTGTCAGGCTCCTGGGTCCCCCACTCTCTCCCTGGTTCTTCTTGTTGAACTTCACATCACTGCAGGAGACAGTAGTGCGATATGGAGGTCAGCACGAAAAACCAGTGAAGACTCTAGGGCAGGGGTGTCAAACTCAATTTTATTGTGGGCCGCATAAGCATTATGTCCGCACTCAAAGGGCCAGTTGTATCTGTAAGACTAGATGTCCAGAGCACCGCCCTTATATCAGGAGTCAAGAGTCCCTCATCTTCCAATACATCACAGTGCACCCCCCCACCATGCACTGCTGCCAAGAAGAAGCTGGAGCGGGTGCTGGGAAATAGAAAGTGCAGGGTCTGGAGGAGGGCCAGAAAAGAGCTGGAGTCAGCTGAACGCAGAGACCAGGTAAGGTGGAGACGAAGGGGTGCTGTGGCTACACAAAGAGGTGCAGGATCTATAAGAGGAGTTCTGACCTCTTCTCTGCTGCCGACTGCTGAGATTGGGGGGGGGGGGGGGGGTGGCAGAGATGAACATCTCTGCAGCTGCATGGAGAAGTGCAGGATCTGTAGGAGGAGTTCTGTCCTCCTCCCACTGCTGACTCCTGTCGGGGTGGAGATGAGGGGGGTGCAGCAGCTGCAGGAGAGGTGCAAGGGCCACAAGAAATGGCTTGGAGGACCGGATTCGGCCCACGGGCCTTGTGTTTAGCACATGTAAACTGATCCTACTGAAATTAATAAAAGTGGCAAAGGCAAGCTGTCAGCTCAAGCAGGAAGCACACTTCATTTCTAACTGTTATTTTTCTATACTCAAGGGGATAAAACAGGTCTGTTTGCTGCTACGATAAAATATAAAGTGCAACGACGCTGATATATATATTATATATTTATATATTATGCCTAGGTAATCACCCACAAAGAAATACATATCCAAAACTGGTTTAAAGGCACTCCTGGGTCTTGCAGAAGAGGAAGCTGAAAAACAGTAATGTTTTTTATTATCAACGTTTCGATGAAGCTCACTCCATCTTTCTGGACTGAGACCAAGTTTCATCAAAACTTTGACAATAAACACTGTTATTTTTGTTCTTCCTCTTCTGTAAGACCCGTGAGTGCCTCTAAACCAGTTTTGGAGATATATACAGTGGGTAAAATAAGTATTCAACACCTCACCATTTTTCTAGGTAAATATATTTCTAAAGGTGCTATTGACATGAAATTTTCACCACATGTCGGTAACAACCCAAGCAGTCCATACATACAAAGAAACCAAAACAAATAAGTTCAGAAATTAAGTTATATGTAATAAAATGGAATGAGACAGGGAAAAAGTTTTGAAAAGGCATGGAGAGCCAAGACACCAGCTGAAATCTATCAGTAATTAGAAAGCAATCCTGCCCCTTGTCAGTGCAAATTCATATCATCTGGTTCAGTCTCAACTGATGGCCTATAAAAAGACGTCTCATTACCAAGGTGTCACACAAGAAACATCTCATGATGGGTAAAAGTAAAGAGCTCTCTCAAGACCTTTGCAACCTTATTTTTGCAGAACATACTGATGGCATTGGTTATAGAAAGATTTTGGACAGCTTCGGCTCCGAAAACGTGACAGGTGCCAGATGACTGCGCAGGCCAAACACGGCGCCGCTCGTGCATGTGCAGTGGGTGCCCGGCTGTGAAGCCACAGCCGGGTGTCCACAGTAAGAATGCCGGCACCACCCAGCGGAGGGGGGAACGAGCAGGGCTTCGTTCCCCCGCATCGCTGGATCCTGGAACAGATAAGTGCCCGATTATTAAAAGTCAGCAGCTGCAGTATTTGTAGCTGCTGACTTTTAATTTTTTTTTTTTTTTAAGGGGAACTCCTCTTTAAGTGATGTCCCTGCGGCCAAGCTTTGAGCAAACACAATCCTACTGTAGAGCGTTGTCTGGGATGAAGAGAATAGGGAGGAAAAGTGTCAGACCCACCAGGAGAGTGCGGATTAGGAAAAGAACGGAAGCCCCTTTTTTACGCATTTGACCTGTTTACGGATAGCAGAAGTAGAAATGTTACGATATGTGGGATGTTTTTTTTCTTAATTTTCTTCTTTTTAGATTATTTGGGGACTCTTTATTTGTAAACATACACATTATATATATATATATTTTGTAGTGTTGCACTTTATATTTTTTCTTAGCAACATGAATTGGTGTGTGGTACACTTGGTAGTGCAAACAGCAGCAAATAGGAGAGGTATACAAGGCAGATAATCCGCGACTGTGCAATAGGTTATTGTAATATTCAAAATGTGTTTTTCAGAGACAAAATGTTGGAACTTGGAAGAAAACACTTGACTGGGTCACGCTACTATTACTAAAACCCTAGCTCATTGTTTACACGGGATATAAGGATAAGTACAAATGCATCACCTTCTCTTCGACCAGTTATCTAATGACGTACTTGGGGGAAAAAAAAAGAGGCAAATTCATGAAATTTGAGCTGGGCACAAATGTATCTGCAGTGTTTTCTTATCTCTCTCCAAAGCACTATGTCCTGTAGCTGTCTCTTGCTCTATAGCTCTGTTATCAGCCTGATAACGTCTCACATGTTCTCCGAGACATGAGATAGAAGTGTGTGTCGGGGAGGTTGCTATAAAAAGATTAGCAGTCAGCTTTCCGTCTAAGAGCAGACCTCTGCATATTCCTTTTATCCTTTGCCTATGAGGAGAGGGGGGTGTGTGCCTTTCCTCCAATCAGCTGTATTGGCTGTATGCCAATAATCCACTCCCAGTGCTAACCAGGAAGAGAAAAAAACTTTAACATGAAGAGCACTCTCTAAACATAAAATAAAGCTGAAGACAGCAGATATAAATGTAAAACTTATGTAAGGAGATTTGTTTCATCTCTGTGTATCATTTGAGGCTGTTCACTACACTGGGTATATGTGAGAGTTTACATCCACTTTAAGTATGTTACATAGGGATAAAGGAGGTGAATACCGTCAACTGAAGAACATGTCATACTTAGAATGTTTTAACCCATTTTAGCAGAGGAAACACATAAGCAACATAGAGGGTGGGTTTATTTGCTAAAGACCAATAGAGTGATTGCTTTACAAGTTTAGTTACACTCTGCAAATGGATTGCCCCACAGGTTAGTCAATGAGGTCAAGCTTTGCTTATTTCCATCAACCAATCATGTGCAAGCAAAAATGTGTTTTGATAGGCTGAGACACGCCGCACAGGCCCAGTTTGGGCCAGGGCAAGTGACACTAACAAACTCCAAGGTGGAAAAACTCCTCGCTCAACCTGAACACACAAAACTAGTATCCACATCCTATAACACTCTTGCCGAAAAGCCAATCCCGAAGGAAAAGAAACTTAAGGATAGGTGGGTAGCGGTTGTACCAGAGATCACAGATGAGCAATGGCAAGAGGTACTAAACAACTATCTGCCCTTGGTTGTCTCTGCTAGGGATAAGATGATACAACTTAGATATCTCCACCAATCATACTATACTCCTCTTCGACTATACAAAATGGGCAGAAGGGACAGCCCTACCTGTCACAAATGCCAGATAGCAGACGGGTCCTTTTTACAAATGGTGTGGGAATGTAACAGGATCAGGCCGCTGTGGTCCCAAGTAACCCAATTTATAGCAGATACCTTGGACCTGCCCAATATTTGTAGCCCACTTCTGGGTCTGTTGGGAATTATAGAGGATGAAGTCATGAATAATAACACTAGACTGTTACTGAAACTGCTGTTCTTCTATGTCAGGAAATTGATTGTTCTTAATTGGATTAGGAGGGAATGTCTTACTCTGAATGCATGAAAAGGACTGGTGAATACCAATGTTACCCTGTACAAAATGACGTATGAAGTGTGGAGTAGATGGGTTGCAGCAACGGAAACGGCTCAGACCGACTCGCAATAATACCATTGTCCGCAATGGATAGAAAGAAATCTATAGGGAAATCTGGTGGGCAGCAAAAAGGCAGCGAAAAGGCAGCACACGGCACAAACAAGTTACTAGTTAATGGGAAGTATCCCTTGTAAGTTGGACCCAGTGGACTAGGACAAATACCAAAGATACTGAATAATTTTGAAACCACATGTGGTATTCAATGCTTGATGTAGTGCACTGGGGACTCCAAACCAACTGTGTTACTCCACTTTATGTGGGGTCTGTTTTCTAATGTTTGTCTGGTTATATATGCTTTCTTTGTTTTTGCACTTTCTCAAAAAAAAAAATCGCTGAATGTGTGACTAGATATTCTTGGAAATGTATAGCCATTCTGATCATCCTTTATTGAGATGTAAATAATAGGACAAGATGCGTTTTCTATGATATACTGTACAATTGTTTATTTTTATACATTTGGCAATAAAAAACGTTTAAAAAAAAAAATGTGTTTTGTTTTTATTTTCCTTGCACATGATTGGGTATTCTTTGGAAAGTGAAGCTTTGCCACATTCACTAAGCTCTGGGGATAATTCCCTTGAAGAGAGGAATTTCACTTGCAAAGTGAACAGTCTTCATGCTTTTAGTAAATCAACCCTAAAGTCTTTCCATGCTAGGACAATCTACATATGAATCAATCACATACAGATCTTTAATTTAAAAAAGGCACACTTACCTCTAGTTGTGCAATTCACCTCATCACTTCCATCCATACAGTCAGAATCACCATCACAGGCCCAGCGGTGTGGAATACAGTGGCCGTTTGAACACTGGAATTGGTCTGTTTCACACCTCAGCTTGCAATCTTTCTGTTTTTAGACAACAGAGGGAATACTCTCAATTTTCTAAGAAAATTCAAGCTAATGACTTGGTAATAACAAGCACACTAGAGTGTCAACCAGCATCCCAAAAATAACCAAAAGTCTGCTGTTTTAGTGGTCTCCTATCTACCTGTATACTTTTATCAAACTACTGAGCTCCAGGTCATCATGAAAAACAACAGAAGGCCAAACTGGCACATTACTTTGGGCAAAAATCTGAAGCTTTACAGTAGTTGTGAGGTACCACAGTAACAAGTTAATAGAAATAATATTATAATAAACATTTTCATCATCATTTTTGTGACAGTTGCACCCTCTAGTGGCGGATTTCCAGTACTTCTCACATTACTAAAATAATGAGAGACATTGCACACTTGCAAAATGTTCGCCTGTTGTCATTCTGATCCTCAAGCTTTAGTACTTTCTCAGCCACCGACCAAGAACAAACCTGCAGCCTTTAAAGTTAAAACGCTTTATCAGCACATCAAACTATTAACCAAATAACTAACATTTTTAGAAGGAGAGATCATGATGACAGCTTACATATTCCGGTCACTATGGGATTTTAGTAACATCATATTTGTTAACAGGTGCTCACCTCATCTGAGCCATCAATGCAATCATGATCACCATCACACTTCCATCGACCAGCAATACAACGCCCATTGGCACAAGAAAATTCACTTTCTGAACATGGCCGCGGTGCTAAAAATTAAAGAGATGGGAAATGATGTAAGATGACCCATAGCAATATCACATATCTGTGCCAACTCGTAAGACTCAAATTAAGTTTGCATCTATTAAAGTGAAGTAAAGAGGAACAGTATTCTCAACTCCAACTGAAAAACAAAGGATCCAGTATAGAAATAAGACAGGCTTGTACAGATTTTTCAGCGCCATTCCTTAGAATCACTTAATTCCCCTGTGTAACCCTTACAAGTGCTCAAACTGGAGGCCAATTCTCACCAGAGCAGCCTACAGAAGTGTGGTTAAAATACTCCATGTTGTGCCATGTCAAGGCAGCCCATTTGTTTGAATGGGCTTCCAAATTAACCACAAAGAAACTAAAATAGTACCTGCTGCATTTTTTCTAACAGTGCACCGCAACACATGGTGGCACACAGCAGCCCTGTAGAGGTGCATTGGAGTGCCATTCAAAATAAATGTAACTGCAGCGCACCAATGCACATAACCTGCATCACCAATCACTTGGCCACAACACAAAGGTGTGAAAGGACCATTAAAGCTCAACTGTGTTTTCAGTTAAAACCATCGAAACACATTCCAAATGCAGTTTGTTTTCTTTAGAAAGAGATCACAGCCTGTTGAAAGTCTATCCCTTGCCAGCATGATGCAGAAAAGGACCCTTGTTCTCTATGTGTAAGTAGTGGTATCTCTGCACAGGTTCTACACACCTATAGCTCTACAATCAGCAAAGCTCATGACCCTTGTTTACTGGAAAGCTTGGACTTAGCAGGGAGTGTGTCGGACCCATGCAGAGGGACCACTGCTTCCACAAAGTCAGGGTCTTTGCACACCTTTTGTCTTGATGCACCTGGACTGCATTTGGCAGATTTAAACTAAAAGTTAAGCTGGAAAGAGAAGACAGGAAAGGCACATATGCCTAGTGCATTACAAGAGATTAATCATATAAAAATGTGGAAGATGCAAAGCGGGTATTCACAAAAATGAAAAATATAAAAGCATTAAAATGTCAGAAAAACTCTGGTAATGCACTAGGCCAGTGATGGTGAACCTTGGCATCCCAGATGTTTTGGAACTACATTTTCCATGATGCTCATGCACTCTGCAGTGTAGTTGAGGAATGGGAAATGTAGTTCTAAAACATCTGGGGTGCCAAGAGTCGCCATCACTGCACTAGGCATTTGCACCTGTCTGTTCTCTTTGTACTTGTTTTTGGATTCCCCGGTCTTAGGAGGGCTTCATCAGCTGAGCATTCCAGATTGATTTAGACGATCCCTGAAAACCCTCCTCTTCAGAGAAGCCTATCCTACCCACACCCAACAACTGTATTTTCACTTTGTCCATCTGATCATCCCCCACAGCTACTACCCTTTGTTCTACTTGACCCTCCCTTCTAGATTGTAAGCTCTAACGAGCAGGGCCCTGTATTGAATTGTAATTGTACTGTCTTCCCCGTTGTTGTAAAGCGCTGTGCAAACTGTTGGCTATATAAATCCTGACTAATAATAATAATAATGTCTATCTGTTGTCATATATGGTCTATTGCATATTTTGAGGTAGACTAATGGTGGTGCTGAGGTTTCTCACATATAGAAAACTGCCAGGTGGTTTAAGTTTTCATCATCTAGCAAGGGCGAAAATATAAGGTTCGGTGGACTGACAATATTATATGAATATCCAAACTACTACTACATTTTATATTAAGGGATATGACTGCCTTACTCACTGGTATTTATGTCCATTTTATGGAAAGCTAGTGGAAGAATTGGGGGGCTTCAAAAAATGTTAAATGTTGGTCAACACTGTTTAATGCTGTCATCACCAACTTTTCTAGAAGAAAGCTCTTTACACCATCTCCACCGTGTTACATTTTACATTTGAACAGGTAAAACCCAACTCCAGCCAATACTATTTATTTTATCTTGAACAGGTGAGACAGCTTCTTATTTCTATTGCTCAGACCAAATAGAGAAAAATCTTAGCCGCCACCACACAAGCTCAGCATGTAATAAATGATATAAGCCTCAGCCTAATGCCGCGTACACATGAGCGGACTTTGACAGCAAAGGTCCAACGGAAGGAATCCGTCAGACAATTTGATCGTGTGTGGGCTCCATCGGACTTTTACTGTCGAAAATTCTGACGGACTTTAGAAATAGAACATGTTTTAAATTTTCCCGCCGGAACTCCGCCAGACCCAGTTCCTATCGAAAAATCCGCTCGTCTGTATGCTAGTCCAGCTATTGGCTACTGGCTATGAACTTACTTATTCTAGTCCGGTCGTACGTCATCACGTTCAAATCCGTCAGAATTTAGTGCGATTGTGTGTGGCCAAGTCCGTTCAATCGAAAAATCTGTCGGAACTCCTCCAAAAGTCAGTCGGACCTAGTCCGTCGAAAAGTCTGCTCGTGTGTACGCGGCATAACTCCATCCCCAAACATGTTTCACCCCACCCACTGGGCTTAGTCTAGTGCTATTGTGCCCCTGTTGAGGAGATTTCGCCTCACTTCCTGTAAGGTCAGGAAGTGATGAAAAACTTCCAGTAAGGACAAGAAGTGATGAAAAATCTCATCAATGCTAGTAGAGTGAGGAAGGGCTAGAACATTTGACAATGGTTTTATGGCAGTCCCTACTTTCCTGTCTTATTGAACACTCCCATTTTCTCTACAGGTGGCATAGAAAATAACAGAAAAGCTCCTAAGGTTGAAATAAATAAACTTACTTAAGGTACAGTATGTTTAAAAACTTACGTCTTAATAATTGAAAAATATGCAGTACATCTCTTTTAATCTTGCACTTTTCCCTCTTTGTCTCTTCAAAACACTAAGAATAAAAAAATACCAGTCGATTTGCTACATACCTATGTAGCTCCTAACTTACTGTACTGAACTGAACTGAAAACACTACCTCTGCTGCACTCAAATTCCAAGCAGTGTTGTCAGTCCCGAGTTCTCCACTGCTGGAGCACAAAACACCACCCACTTGCACTTTGGTGAGGAGAATGGGAAGTGTCCTGTAGTCCAGCAGAGAACAACTCCAGTAATGCTGCTTAAGAATACAGAGGCAAAGTTGACTGCATACTACAGGAAAAAATACAAAGAAGGTTTTGGGACTTTTCAAGTGCATACATAGACAAAAAGAAAAATATATGTAGAAAAATAATTATTTTTATTCAGTTAAAAAATCCATGAATATTCAATAGTTGATCAGTAACAAATACCACTATAAGTGTAAATTGTTATCTGTACATGTTTCGCCTGTTAGGGCTTCCTCAGGAGATTCTTCTGCAATAAACACTGTAGGTGTGGACTGATCACTACAATAAAAAAGATATATGTGAAAACAAACAATTATACAAAAGCATACATATAAACAAAAGATGAAAACAATTTGAGTACATCATTTTGTATAGGACTGTGTGCTAACAAGCAGAATGCATGCTCTGATCTGGTACCAACCTTAAAATAAGTAAACCACACTAAGTGAAAAAAAGATTCAAAACCATACATGATGGGAATCTTTTTGAACAAGATACCAATGGCACAATCCCTACAGAAAAGGCTTAAAACTTAAAGACTCATTCAAGTCTGGGTGCATTGTAGCAGATAGATGATGCACCTACGATGAGGGGATATATAAGGAAAGTAACTTTCATTCAGTGTTAGGCTTGATACACAGAAGGAAGGTTTTTTGATGCCTCAGTAAATAACAGGTTTTTAAAACTCAGATTTGATGTTTACCATCTTTGTGATGGAATCCTTTATACTAAAACTTAGCCTTTATTTTCTTTTTAAGGCGAGTTTGGAAGCATTTTGGAACGGTTTCTGAAATGGCAGATTTTTGGTCATTTCAATATCTTTAATCATCTTGAAAATTTATTAAGGTAGGCTTCTTATTAGTTGGGATTTCCTGCTTTTTTTATTTTTAAAAATATCTATTGATTTTTTAAATATATACCTTTGATCTAGATGGATTATTAGATCTTCCCAAGTATGTTATCCTTCTCTATGATGCCTTCAAATGGTCCTGCCTTGCTTCTCTACAGTTTTGAATGATCTTTGACTTTTTTTTAAGGTTGATACCAGATCAGAGCATGCATTCTGCTTGTTTTCACACAGTCCTATACAAAATTATGTACTCAAATTGTTTTCATCTTTTGTTTATATACAGTATATGCTTTTGTATAATTGTTTGTTTTCACATATATATCTTTTTTATTGTAGTGATCAGTCCACACCTACAGTGTTTATTGCAAAAGCATCTCCTGAGGAAGCCCTAACAGGCGAAACATGTAGAGATAACAATTTACACTTATAGTGGTATTTGTTACTGATGAACTGTTGAATATTTATGGATTTTTTAATTGAATAAAAAAAAAATTATATTTTTCTACATATATTTTTTTTTTGTCTATGTATGCGCTTGAAAGGTCCCAAAACCTTCTTCTTTGTATTTTTTCGATTTAAGAGGGATGTGGCGCTTTAAAATTGAGTTTTTCCACTAGACTCGCTCCATAACTATATTTTTGCATACTACAGGAATTTAGGAGCTTATTTTGTTGCAGGATTAGCAGCTACTTTTCTAGGGCTATGTGCATGTCCTGCAGATATACACTGCATTTGTTTATATTTTGTCCAGACCTACATTTCAAGTACAGACTAGTCCTACTGCATATACGGTAAATCAGTATGTAAATTTGAATAGAAAACACACATATTAAGGCTTTTGTCTGTAAACACAATCCATTCTTCCTGTCCTGGGTTTCAGGAGACATGCTTGGATCACAATACAACAGAAGGAGAGAGCAGGCCAGGAAGCATATAGCAAGGGGAGGGAGCAGCATGGTTAGTCATGTTAAATGTAAAGACTGTTCTGCACCTACCTCTGGATGCCCCCAGGGACGACAGTGTTAAAATGGAGAAAAACATAACATGAGGTGAAATGGAACCAACACAAGTACACATGTGAGAACAAAAGGTGAGCTTCTATTCTGAAACAAAACTTGTACGTGCCCCAGACAGATGGTTAAGGAAAAATGGTGTCAACAACAGGAGCATGTGATGCAGTGAGAAAGCAAGATAACCTGAAACAACAGGAGGAAATCGGACAGATTTCTAGAAATCAGATCTCTGTTTCATGTATCATAACGACAGCAAACAAATTAAAAGCATTAGTCATACCAGCCTGAATCCAACTTTTCTTATTAACCGCAAACTAGTAAAATCAAAAGGCGTGGACATGACTGGTTGATGCAGCCACACATCCACTTTTACACACAGAATTCAGGTTAATTATTTAGGCCCCTTGCACATGGACTTAGTAATTTACTGATGTTTATATGCAGAATCTCACTAGCAGAAAAATCTGTAGTTAAAAAAAAAAAAAAAAAGTTATGTTTCATAAAGATCTACCAGAGCTACCAGCGTTCCAATTTATGCTCCTGCATACTTCCATATACAAGCATATGTGTGTAAATTACTGCAGCATTTTTTTATGTCTCTGAACACATTTCTGCAACTTTATACAGCTGTGTGCACTGTCCCATAGACAACAATGCATCTGTGTTCAGATCTGTAAGAACAAACTGATGGCTACAAAAACTGTTTTTTTAGCCTGTGTGAAAGAGGCATTAAGCTGGCCATAGATGGATCAAATCTCAGATGGTTCAGCAGGGACTGGCCGAGATTCAACCCATCTATGGACAGACAGGTTGTACTGAATTGATCCATCAGATTTTTTTGCATGTGATTTTTGCAGGCGGCTATAGCCGCTATTTTCTTTACTTCAACCCATGGTTGCAAAAACAAAAATTGCATCATCTATAGCTTGCTTTAGAGTGGGTCAGGTTAAGTCTTAAGTGTAGAATCAGGTTGATTATTTGGAAATGTATAGTAAAAGAATGCCACTCTATCTGCTGACAACTAATATTTAGTCACCCTTCTACAATATGACTGAGCTGGTTAGCAGTAAATGACAATTGAATGCAGGTAAGATGGACATACTGCAGGTCTCCTCATCAGAGTTGTCACCACAATCATTGTCGTAGTCACACTGCCAGCGGCCAGGGACGCAGCGGTTGTTCTTGCAGCGGAACTGATAAGGTTCACATGTTCGCTCATCTGGGATTAAACAAAAACATAATCTCTATTTATGGTGTGTCACTAACAGACAGGAATAACGTCGGCATTGTAGCAAAAGGATCTTATGTATGGTGATTCAAAAACGTATCATACCGCATTCTTCTTTAGGTTCATCTGAGCTATCTCCACAGTCATCTTCACCGTCACATTTCCAGCGTGCGGGGATGCACCTCCCAGAGTCCTTACACCTGAACTCATCCACTCCGCAAGTCATTTGAGCTGCAGAGCAAAACACCAGAAAGTGACTCAACAAAGACTGCCACATACAGGTGACACTGAGACATCCAGTGTGTTCTATTGCCAGCCAGGGGCTGAAAGGGTGCTTTGAGCAAAATGGCCGAGAGGACCATTGAGGACAACAACAAAAAACAGCATCTGCCCATAATGCAGGCTTTGGCGCTGCAGCTCCAGCTGTTATGATTGGCTGCCCTGGAAGAACCTCATGTTTGGAAGTACAATAAAATGGAGTTTTGAAAAAAGAAAAACATGCACAGGATACATACACTCACTGTATGAGCCCTATAGAGTGTATACATTGAAACTCCATTATCAAAAGTATTCACAAAATTGATATGAAAAAGAAGCAATTTTATAAGAAAGGAACAGGCTGAACACAGACAAAGGACTTACTGAGAACAATGAGCAGCAGTCATATAATTGCCAGACCCACTGCAGCTACCCCATGAGTGTTTGACTAAGGAAAGACGCAATAGGGAGAAGAGATTTTCAATATCCCAGTGAGAGATAACAAGCACTTCTGATGCTCATTATTGCACAGAAGTTCACCTTACATGCTGACTATTGGAAGTGATGATTGTAAAGCTTGTCTATGTATGGCTGACTATATGCACATACTATTTGTCAGCAGCTACTTTTCTTGAAGTTTACCCAGGTTTACAGTTACCCAGAGTAAACCTCTTCCCTTCATGTATTTAAAGCCTAACTCCAGGTTTTGTGTTACTTTAAATAGTTAATTTGGGCCAAGCTGGTTTAAACAACATTTTTCCATTACTAAGAAATGTTGCCGCCTCCTTAAAATGAAAATCTTACCTAAATAGACCTACCTGTTCTGAAATTTGCCACAGTGGATTCCTATTTCATTTATCACTCAACCTAATCAGCTCTTTTCTTTCTTCCTGTGGGGATCCCAACTTCCGTACTAAACAGACCACACACATACAGCCCACCCTACAGGGGGGACTGGCTATGCCAGATAGAGATAAATATTTTCTCGCCACCCAGTGGGTGACTGTGCATTGGTGGCTGAGCCCAGACACCTCTAACTTCTTCACTGTAATGGGGTGCAGCTGTGCAACAATAAGTTGAGGCCCTACATTCGCTGTTATGCAGGGGTGCTTACCAGATAACACCTTGTATGATGACTACCAGATCTGGAAAGGTCTTTCTCCGCATACCCCATAATGGAAAATCCCTCCTTTGTCTGATTTTTACCCTCTCCTGGACCTCCATTGCTGGATTAAATTAAAACTATTTCACAAATAGTGGTTAATCATACTTTAATTCAGTTTCCCAGCCTTTGCATGGCCTACAATATACCAGCCTATTACCAATTTCGATATATGCAGCTTTCCCTTGCCTTCAACTCCTAATTTCCTACTCTGCAACTTGGTTTAGCATGCTCTGACCTAGAAGCTCTGCTTGGGACCCCTGATCTGGAGAAGCCAACCTCAACTCTATATAATCACCTGATAATGGCTCATCTCCCTGATTTATCCTCTCTTAGACAAAAGTGGCTTGGAGATGGAGTAGATCTGGATGCTGAGGACTAGGAGGATATACGAGACACTCAATTTAAACAGCTTGTGTCTATTAGGGATTGGCTTATCCAGTTTAAGATCCTTGACAGGGCTTACTTTACCGCACATAGGCTTCATAAAACTGACTCAACCATATCCCCGGCCTGTGAGCTCACTCCACAGAAGACTTCTATCATGTGTTTTGGACAAGTCAAGCTATAGTGCAATATTGGGTAGAGCTTGTTTCCACAAATCTATAGTTAGAACCCCCTTCTCTCCCACTACAAAAATATGTCTCTTGGGACTGGTGGAGCATCTCGCTCCCACTGTGGCAGAGAGGAAACTCTTAGGACTTCTGCTCTTCTATGCTAGGAAGGTGATCACCTTTTCCTGGAAACAGCCATCTCCACCTTCTATTAGATTTTGGCAACAATTGGTCAATACCAGTTTACCGTTGTACAAGGACACTTATGCCAATAGAAAATGTATCTGAAAATTCAAGTTTGGGCGAGGTGGACTGAAAACATCTCTACCAAATAATGTATTGCATTAACCTTTTTGTTTCAGCTTTCTGCAAACTAACTTGCCTTAGTATGAGGCGGGCACTCTGAGGGTACCAACTGAGCATTGAGCGATTCTCCATGCATCCTGTTTACTAAGTGTGAGCCACATGTACAAGCACATCTACTTTTTCTTTTGTTTTTTTAGGTTCTGCTTTGCTAAGTTTATACACTTGTGTACCTAATTATGTTGTAAGTATGTGCTGCACATAGCTGATGCTACCTACATCGCTTTGTCCTGGCAGCAGTACGAGGACTTTCCAATTTGTGCTTGATCAAACCTGATTCCGGCTGAGCGCTGCTCATTAATTAACAGAAACCCTTATGTTTTATGACTGAATAACAGGCTTCCCCTGAATGACCAAGGTCGATGTTTGATTGTGATGTCATATGCCCACCTCTCGACCTCGGCCAATCAGAGAAAGATTTGTATTCATACAAAGGCTTCCTGTGAATGCTGAGCAATGCTCAGCTTGATTCGATTTTGTTCCAGCAACAAAACAGGAAGTCTATGTAGCGCTGCGTTGGAACACAGCATTGTATACTGTACATAGATGATACTATACATATTTATGCAGTGCTGACAGCAGCCACATTTCTTGGCAGCTCGGCCCAAACTAATTAAAATAACACAAAACCTGGAGTAATGCCCCGTACACACGGTCGGATATTCCGATAGAAAAAGTACGATCGGATTATGTTGTCGGAAAATCCGATCGTGTGTGGGCTCTAGCGTGCTTTTTCCGTCGGAATTTCAGACGGAAAAAATTTGAGAGCAGGATCTAAAATTTTCCGACAACAAAATCCGATCAACTTTTTCCAATCGTGTGTAGAGAATTCCGATGCACAAAGTGCCACGCATGCTCAGAAGAAATTTGCAGACGAAAGCTATTGGCTACTGGCCTCTACATAGTCCCGTCGTACGTTTTATACGTCACCTCGTTCGGGAACGATCGGATTTTCCGACAACTTTGTGTGTGCGCAACATGAGTTTCGGACAAAATCCGACAGATTTTGTGGTCGGAATGTCTGAACGTGTGTACGGGGCATTAGGCTTTTAAACCGCTATGATTGAATGCTATGGACAACTTCCCCAGCTTCAAGCCAGTCTGTGTAACCCCCTCCCCTATCACAAAAGCCAAATTCCTTACTGCAGTTATCAGGCTCGTCAGATGCATCCACACAGTCGTTGTCCCTGTCACACACCCAGACACGGGGGATACACCGCTTGTTGATAGCACACTGAAACTGATTTGGAGCGCAGGTGACTTCGGCTGGAAAAAAAAGAAAAAGGAATGACATTATTTAAGCTTAAACAGACTAAATACTGAGCAAAGGGTCTGAATACTTAGGACCATGTGATATTTCAGTTTTTCTTTTTTAATAAATCTGCAAAAGTGTCAACAATTCTGTGTTTTTCTGTCAATATGGGGTGCTGTGTGTATATTAATGAGGAAAAAAAAATGAACTTAAATGATTTTAGCAAATGGCTGCAATATAACAAAGAGTGAAAAATTGTATATGTATATATATATATATATATATATATATATATATAATATATATATATATATATATATATATATATATATATAATTTCTATCTATCTGTCTACAATGGAACCTCGGTTTGCTAGTAACGCGGTTAACGAGCATTTGGCAAAACGAGCACTGTATTTCTAAAAATCCCAACTCGGTTTGCGAGTGTTGTCTCGCAATACGAGCAGGATTCCTGGAACGGATTATGCTCGCAATCCGAGGTTCCACTGTATATATAAAACAATATACAGTAGGACGTGGATCAGTACCACTCAAGTGTTAAAGATACATTTGTAAAGATACATTTAATATCCTAACACAAAATCCAATGCACTCTGCTTTACCAAAATAAAAGACAGCTAAAAAGGAAAGAAAATGCTTTAGGAGATATTTAATAACATTTGATTCAAATCAAATAGGAAATATAGAAAGTCCATCAAGTCCAACCTATGTGTGTGATTATATGTCAGTATTACATTGTATATCCGTGTATGTTGTGGTCTGTGGGAGAACCAGAATACCTAGAGGCAATTTTTTAATATTAGCTTAGAATTCATTGTACATGAAGACAAAGTTCCAGCCCAGATACATATCATAAGTTTGGCATATATTAATAGGTTTCATTCCTGTTCCTGTAGTCCCTGTCCTAAAAAGTTAGTGATTAGTTCCTATTGTGTACTATCTATGTAGGCTTCCTGCATGAATACAAATTTAATGAATTGGAGGAAGGAGATCAAGCTACTACGTTCCCCAGAGCCCCATTCTGTCCTCTTCTGCCACTTGTGCTAAGAGATTTGCACTAGGTCTTTACCAATTCCCTGATGGTAATATTTGTTATGTGATACTTCAAAACCACCCATGGTTTAGTAGGCATTATTGGGGAATCCATTTATTATAACTTGGTCTGTATTTTGGCTGCTCACTTATCATTTTCAGTATATTGCATTAATAAAGCAGAACTAAACTCCCTCAATCAACATTAACTACCGTATATACTCGAGTATAAGCCGAGTTTTTCAGCACATTTTTTTGTGCTGAAAGTGCCCCCCTCGGCTTATACTCGAGTCAAGCACTTTTCTGCAGCAAAAAAAATAAATTCCGACCCGACTTTGGGGCCCCGTATCTCGGGGCCACTTGGGTCAAATTTGGTGTGCCAACCCAGTGGACATAGCACTATAACATATCCAAAGATGGGGTTCCTAGCACTAAGTGCCCCCGAGATACAGGGCCCCAAAGTCGGTTAAGAAAATGTCATTCTCTGCTGCAGAAAAGTGCTTGAGATTTTCTGACCCGAATTTGGGGCCCCATATCTCGGGGACACTTGGTGCTAGGAACCCCAAATGTTGTATTCCAACCCAGTGGAATTAGCACTACAACATATCCAAAGATGGGGTTCCTAGCACTAAGTGACCCCGAGATACAGGGCCCCAAATCGGTCAACTGTGTCCATCTGCATGGGCACAGTGAGGCTGCAAATGGGCATCGTTGACCCTCTTTTCCACTTACAGTACTGCGCATTTCTCACCCTAGGCTTATACTCGAGTCAATAAGTTTTCCCAGTTGTTTGTGGTAAAATTAGGTGCCTCGGCTTATATTCGGGTCGGCCTATACTCGAGTATATACGGTACTTTTAACCCTTATTGCTGCTAGCATTAGTAAATAGATAGGAAGCTCTAATATTATTTACTCCTTTTAACCTTTTTATTTTACATTTCTTCAGTTGCTCCCTGAATTCTGGCCTAGGCCACGTTGAGGTCATACATCCCTGGAGTCTTTATGTTTTTTTTTATTTTTTATTTCATCTGGAGGAGGGAAGGAGCCAAGCACACCCTTCTGCCTGCATGCCTGAGCTAAGAGCAGATGTATTCCTAGGAAGAAATACATGAATCATCTGCCCTTACTCAAGATGGCCGCAGCTAGAAATACCAGGGGAGTGCTTTTCAAAGTGATTTCTCAACAAAATAAAGCATGGAGACATGAATGGATAGGGGACTTTGCTTTTTAAATTAAAACTGAATTAAATAGTGTTTTCAGGTTGTGGTGTTCCGATACAGTCGAGTTCCACTTTACATTGTACGGCAATATTTGCGGAACACGAGAGAATTGGGAAGGGACATATTCCGTAAGATACTTACGACAATCCTTTTCATCATCTCCATCACCGCAGTTGTCTTGACCATTGCAGCGGAATATTCCTGGTATGCAGCGATTAGTATTGGTACACTTGAACTGACTGGGCAAACACACATGAATATCTACAGGGAATAGAACAGAAATATATATAATGGCATAAAGGAAATGCATGTATATAGATGAGGTGTACGTATGATTTGCAGGAAAGAAAAATGTAGCAGTGTAATCCATAGCAACCAACTTGATTATAGGCTATTCAGTAAATAAATAGTTTATTGCTAAATTGGCTCCAACTATACATTGAACCGACATGCTCAACACACCAAAATATAAAACAAATGTTGTCAGTACATTTAATTTGCGTAAAGTCAATAAATTTTCTTAAAAAAAAAACTGGTATGGTGCTTTCTATCTGCACATTCATGATGCATAACAGGTAAAGATCTGTAGATTGGACTGTAATTGTACTTGGCAACAGAATCTGCACTATAATGTGTCACACACAACTGAAGGTGCCTAGAGTAACGACCAGTATTGAAGTGTAGGCACCTTGTGCTGCCTTCAAATCAATCACTGTGTCCTGTGAAGCCACTTGGATCCCAGGCCCTGGGCTTTCTCTCAAAGTTAGATTAAGTCACATCTATCATTCTACTGAGAAATGCAACACTGTGGTAAACATGGCCTTGTCCCAACTTTTTTGGAATTGGGGTTGTACTTTGCTAGCTTGTTGTTGCCCTGTCCAAACTTTTTTGAGACGTGTTGTTGCCATCAATTTCAAAATTACTTAATTTTTTTTTTTATAAAAATGGTAAATGTTCTCAGCTTAAACATTTGATATATTTTCTATTGTGAATAAAATACGGGTTTATGAGATTTGCAAATCATTGCATTCTGTTTTTGTGTAGATTTTCCACACAGTCCCAACTTTTTTGGAATTGGGGTTGTAGAAAAATCCTGTTTCTGATTTCCTAAAAAAACACATAGTGCTTCATCTGTGCCAACAGTCTCACCGCAGTTGGCTTCATCTGAGTTGTCCTGGCAGTCATTGTCACCATCACAGATGAAGGCGGGATTGGTACAGATTCCAGTGGAGCACTGGAATTGTCCTGGGCGACATTTGAATTCCGCTAAAGAGAAACAAAAAACACTTTAAATTACAGCAAAAGATGTGTGTATTGCACTCTGTAATAAAACGTGCACCAGCTAAAGAGGCCTCTATATTTCATCACTGAACGCAAGTTATCTACCACAGCCATATCTCCCTTACAGCATTACGTTTAATACACTACAGGTGCTCTTTAAGGAATAGCGCCTAAAAGTCAGCTTTGTGGCAATGGGACTTGGTGAAATTTCATTAAAAATTCAGTTTTGATCAGTTATACATTTTTTATGGGTCCACATGCAGAAAATGAGCATCATTCATGTAAAGCAATAGAGTTAAAAAAACAACCAAGAGAATACAATACAAGGCAGAAAAAAACAAACAAGTAGTTATACATACGGCAGTCAGATGGCTCATCTGATCGGTCTCCACAGTCATCCTCAGTGTCACACTTCCACCAGAATGGAATGCATTTGTCATTTTTACACACAAACTGAAAAAGGAAAAGACATGGGGATGTTAAGAAGGGGGTGCTGGGGGAGAACACCACTACTTGGGGTGATTTCAGTGCAGAAGAGGCACAGTTATCAGCTCAAACAGGAGTTTACTAGATTTCTGGCAGATCAAGGAGTATTCTTCTGTATTTTCAGTGTTTATTAAGGGATAACACAGGAGAAAATGTGTTTGTATTGCAGAAATGTACTGAATGTGGTTTTATGTTCTCAGATAACCATTCATAAAAACGCCAAAATGTCTACTTTGGTCAACGGTAACAGTACACCAAAATATGGCAAAGTTCCTGAAACTTTTCAACATTGAAGATATTTATGATCAAGCCTGTACAGTACTATGGGGTAACTGCTTCTCCACAATGAAAAGACAATTCTTCTTGTACAGGAATGCCACAAGTTAAACCAACATTATGTAACATGCGCTTCTATAAAACAAACTGGGCTGCATTATTAAATACAATGTCATCTATCACTATCCCTATATAGATATGGTAAGGTATATCTGTGAATGGTATTAATTGTTTTTAAGGCTTTGTGCGATATAGAGATGAGGCAAACTAGCAGCTTTAGTAGACAGGTGATAACTCGGCAGTTTGTGCCTACTGCTTTATGATGTGTGCCCGGCTACAGCCAGTGCCCTTTGTGAATGCCAATTCATCAGGGTTATTATTTGCACTGCCACCCTGTAATTAGATCCGGCCCACTGATAGGCTGCTAGAATCCCAGTCACTGTGGGTTACAGGAAGAAGTAGTGCCAATTCTGCTGTTTGACAAAGTAAATGCCATTTAGGAAGGTTCTCAAAAGTAGTATAAGCTAATTTGCTATAGTTTGCTTGATTACTTTTTCTCACAGGTTCACTTTAAGCTACAAAAGCAACACGTAATCACAAATTGTAGCGGGTGGCCCCCATCAGGACACAGTGATCAGTTGATTGAACGCTGGTTTTCCAGCAGGACCATTTGACAGAAGCCAGTTGGCTTCTGTTGAAGATACAGGGCTACACATAGATCATAGTTTCTTCTGAACCGGTCAAATTTTAATGCGTGTGTACCCAGCTTAAGTGATCTGCAGATAAGGCTTTTACAACTTGCTTATGATAAACGTCCTTTACCTCAGAGAATACCCACACGCAAATATACTTACTTGACTGGCAGTACAGTTGGAGACACAGGTCTTCCCATCAGCTCCAAGGTAGAAGTTAGTTGGACAAGCACATTTGTATCCACCGTTAGGTGACAGAAGGCACAGATTACTGCATCCACCATTGTTGGATTTGCAGGGATGATTGGGAACTAAAACAGGAAGAAAGGATCACTAAAGCAACACATTCATAGAAATGTAGACTGGTGGGATGTTTACTAACATAATGAAATGCGCTGCAATACAGTATTCTATTGTAGCCTCTTGAATGAACTACACTCATACAAAAAACCCTCAGCTTTTCTTCAGCCCTTAGGTGTACAGATCAGCCTATAATTTCTGCAATAAAATATTTTTTGTGTATAAATACTTTCAAATGTTGAATCATATCCAAAATTAATAAAAAGTACCTATTGTGAGCATATTAAAAGTTATGTGTAAAGAATAATATATTGTTATATAAGATTATGATAAATACCATCAGTGGCCACTTTTTAAAGGTACAACTGTTCACAAATATACAAAAAGCAGTTCATGTCGCTACAACTCAATACATAAAAAACATAAAAAGACACTGTCAAGTATTTCGAAAATAGTATGAAAATAAAATAAAATGTAAAAAAAACTTAAAAAGTAAGCAGAATTTCTGCGGACAAAAACCATTTGGTTTGTAAAAGGAAAGACTCGTTCTGAAAAGGAAGTCCACAACTGCCCAGCTAACCACCATGTACAACAGTGAGGGTGAACATTCAACAGTATGGGCTACAGTAGCAGCAGACCATGGTGCATTCCATGCAGACAATTGGGTCAGAGCTGGGCATAACACAGAATTCTTCTACAGATCCACTGACATTCTTATCAATTGTTCAGGCTGATAGTGGTGAAATGGTATGTGAAAATGTTCTTGGTATACACAGGGCTCCAGCTAAGAATAATTTGAAAATTACACCATACCTATAGTTGCTGACCAGGAGCACCCTTTTATGAGAAGTATATACTATACCGAATAAAGTGGCCAGTGAGCATACAGCAAATGCTGTGTCAACTCTACAAATAAAAAAAAGTGGGTATGAGGTATAAGCGCCCCAGTATACTCACCATCAGGCTGTCGGTAGAGATGGTAGATGTGTATGTCCATGGGTCGATGTAAAGTGCTGATCAATAAGGTCTTGTTTACACCTGTGGTCTTGTGTGCTCGGTTAATTGACTTGGTTTCCCAGTCTGTCCAATATATGTAATCTTCAAAAAGTGTCAGTGCAAAGATGTGTGGGATATCTTGGCTGAGCACTGTGAGGAAGAAAAAATTAACTTTATATAAACCAATCACAGAGATAAACATTTACAGGCTTAATTCTGTACTGGGTAGGATTTTTAATTTAGCTGAAATGCAACACCAAATGTTTTTTTTTTTTTTTTTTTAAAAAAGTTTACATTCACTTCCATTGAAGGTTGTGAGGAGGGCAGCATTAAAAGTGAAATATCATGTGGATGACGATTGTTTTTTTTGATGCAAGGATCAATTAAACGCTGGTTCACTGTGATTTTTTATTTTGGCACACTTGGAATTTTTCTACCTTATTTGTTACTAAGATTATAAATATATATCCTTAGACAATATATTTTTTATTGTTTTACAAATTCTGTTTTGTAACAAGTGTCAGATTTCAATACAAATCAACTTACCGGTGTGTCGGTGGGTACCATCAAGGTTGGCAAACTGAATGTAATCCTCTCTCGCATCAGCCCAATATATTCTGTTGTTGATATAGTCCAGTGTCAGGCCATTGGGCCAAGTTATCTTGCTGTCAACAATGACACTGCGGTTGGTGCCGTCCATACCAATCTTACCAATTAAGGAGTTGTCCCCCCAGTCTGTCCAATATAGGTAGCTGTGAATACAAAGAATGGCAGATCAGACCATATTGTCATATGCTGACCTGATAACATGATCTCATGAAAAAGAAAAAAACATTATGGGAGATTCTTACCCGTGTTTTACATCAACCACCAGTGCACGTGGCTCTCTCAGACCAGAGTTCACCAACACTGTACGATAAGCCCCATTTAGTTTGGAAACCTCAATAGTGTCCCTTCCTTTGTCACACCAGTACAGGTTACCTCCAACCCAGTCCACTGCCAGTCCATCAGGATTGCTGAGTCCAGTACGATGCAGAACCTGCAATGAAGAGGTAATCTTATTCTATCCTTCAAACTATGCAGCACAAAGACTAATTGAGTAGGCAAAGCAGGATGTAGCATAACCCATACCATCCAATTATATTTAATATTTCACACACATATTAAGTGCAGTTATCTATATAAATATAAAATAGTAATGTAGTCTGAAGTATATTACACTATTATTGGGATTTTTAACCTATATTTTTTTAACACATTTTGTCATACCAAGTTACCATGCCCACAACTGACTTGTCCCTCCATCCATCATAATAACAGCTGTTTAGCAACTAGCAGACAATGAATACCTGGACATTGCTGCCATTGATATGCATGCGGCGAATCATGCTTCCCTGGGTGGTGACATCAGTCCAGTATATCATCTCTTCTCGGTAATCAAAATCTAATGCAACAGCATTATTCAAACCCTACAGAGACAGAACAGACAGTATAATCAGTGTACACACTTGAGAGCAATCAGTGCAGCACTTTAATAGCACAAAGAACAAATCTGAGTGAACTACAGCATATTTACCAGAAGGAGTGAGTTACCATAGGATAAAACATTTGATAACAAAAGGATAATGGAAGCAGAAAATGTGAAGGTTAACATTAGAAAAGGGTAATGGAGGTTCTAAATCTTTAGGTTTACAGTGTAGCAATGTAGAGTGCTGAAAACGTTAGATGGGTAATTATACATTGAAGCTGCAAAAAATAATGTTGAGTAATAAATACAAGCCTGGAAGGGCTACAGGATAACAGAAAATGGTAATAGAGGCAATAGATCAGTTACTCAGGGAAGTAGTACTGAAAATGAATGGAAACATTAAGTCTCTAGGCTTACAGGGTACCCAAAAGGGCACTGTAGGCAGAATGTCTTATGTTTAAGTGTAGGAAGACCAGTAATGAAGACTATGCTGACTTATGGAGGGTCAGTGAAGGGTAATGAAGACACCAGCCCTGTAAGTTTATAGTGTGGCAAGGAAGAACAGTAAAAATACAAATGTTAATTTGTAAAGAAAATGGGATTTGTTGAAACATTTGATTTATTGCACATTTCTGGAGCGAAAGACCATTCCATCTATGGTGCGCTTTAAGCCCGGTACACACTACAGTTTTGTTTTGTGCAATCCAGCAGGTTGCAATCCATGCAAGGTTAGTTCAGCGATCCTCCCCACTGAGCTGTTGTGTTCTAAGAGGGGGGTGGGGCGGACCCCCCCACTAGAAAACTCTGATCAGTGCTCTCTGCCATTGGCTGAGAGCGCTGATTGGGAGTCAGTCGGCTGCAGGTTTTCCAGCATGCACGTCCGTCAGAGAGCTTCTGTCGAACAGACCGACATACAAACAGGTCGAATTTCGGCCTTTTTTTTTTTAACCAGCCGTTGTCTCCAGACATTTAACCTGTGTGTATGGGGCATAATACTCAACCTCACGCCCCCCCCCCCCCCCCCAATGTACTTGCTGCCCAGGAGATTGCTGATCAAAAACAAGATTGGTACAGTTCGTGATGAAATCTCCAATGTCCAGTCTGGCTTCTGCAGGGGGCAACATTCCACTGAAACTGCCCTACTAAAACTCAGTAACAATTTACTAACTGATAAAATCAATGGCCAGTATGCCATACTCATACTCTTAGACCTTTTGACTGCCATTGATAGAGTTGCCTCTGCAAATCTGCCCTTTCCAGGTTCTCTTCATACTCATCGCACTTTCAATGTCACCTACAACTCTATCTCCTCTTCCTCTTTTGACTGCCATCTAAACCGCTTCCCAGGACCAGTTGATAACCCCCCACAGCTTCCAATATCACCTCTACACCAATGACACCCAGATTTATCTCTGTTACTCAGCTCACCCCCTTGATTTCCTCACATATCACTAGTCTACTGAGCGACATATCAGTATGGATGTCAGATCACTTCCTTAAACTCAGTCTGTCTAAAACTGAGCTTGTAATATTTTCTCAAATAGTCCCATGAATATGAAAAAAATAAAAAAAGAATGTCTGTTAGCCCAGTGACCCATCAGAACGCCCAATATGTCAATCATACTTAAAGTTAAAATGTATAAAGGCCATTCTCCAACACTCCTTGACATACACAGTAAAGCCTTCCACCACCAAGACACCAACGCTGAAACTTGAAGCACCACAGGAATCCATGTCCTGTATGAATGTAGTTATCCTTGACTCATTTTGCCACCATTAAATCAGTGCTCATTATCCCTTGTGCTTAAACCAACATCTTTACTGTTAGAAGATCGTTGCTGAAATGTTCAGGTATCTACCGTTTAATATTTAAGAAAATAGTGAAGCTGCACACCACTGATCCCTTGCATACAAAAACTTAATTCTGTTAGCAATAACAGACACTCCAATGTTTCCCGAAGTGTTTTGCCTGCTTCCGGGGCTTAATCGTAGGTCTCAGAGGGAAGAGGTGAGTAAAGTGTTTTTTTTTTTTGTATGCGAGAGATCGGGTTTATTTCTTTCATATATATTGCACGGTAGGTCATTACTTTCATACGTAAACAATGGGGGAAATGTTATGAAACCCAGAGGTTGCCAGCACCCACGCTTGGAGGAAGACAGACCTTAGAGCAGTTTCAAGGATATATGTACATACAATCCAAAAGTGCTGATGTATATCAGACAATATGTAGTTGGTCATACTTTGTAATGTGTGTTTTGCCTGAAGATTTCTCTTCCCAGCTCTCACCTGTTTTAGTAGTGTGTAATTTGTGCCTCCCAGACTCAGTTTTCGCAAGTAGTATCGGTTGGCAAAAATTAAGAATGGTTCTTCAACTAAGGGAAATAAGAATGCAGAAAGCCAGTTAAATATCATTAGAATTTTCCTGATAAAAAGGCAGAAAACATATTTTTTTGCCATATACTGTAGTAGACAAGAACTTGAAAATGGGTCATGGAGGAGAAGAGGACAATGTGGCCAAGCCACACAGGTACTGGCTTGCAGTGGCTAAACAAATATCACACCGAGAATATCCATCATTCAATAAGGGACCTGTACCAGCACTGGGACCCCAACAATTTCAACTGCCTGAGGCCATTATCTCTCTGGAATGCAAAAAAGGCTTGAATATGGCACATGATGCCTGAATTTGGGAAATTTGGGAAATTTGCAAGCTTTTATCAAGCATTCTATTGTCACAAAGGAAAGGTTACCCTGCATTTTTTAAACCTGCTCTTAAAGAGAACAACTAGCGACTAAATGAGCAATTGAAAACAGATTGCCCCCCTGAATTTAATGACTTGGTATCATTAAGAACACAAATACAGGATTAAAGATTTATTCCAATGACTGGCTCACCTCCAACAGAACCAACCACCTTGCAGCTGGTAGGGTCATCAGGTCTACTTTCAAAGCCCTCCACGCAGAGGCAGCGATAGCTACCAATTGTGTTGATACACTTCTGGCTGCAGGGATAGGTAGTTGTGCATTCATCAATGTCCACACAAGTTTTACCATCATCCTTTAGCCAGAATCCAGGACGGCATCTGCACTGCACGGGTTACAGGAAACATCAATAGCATTGAGAAAATCACAGTTGGTTAAATTGTACATAAAAAAGTAAATTGTATTATAAATACACATAATTGGATGTCTACCTTGTAACCAATTTTAAGATCGTCACACTCCTGGCTGCAGCCACTGATCTTCTTATTTATACACTCATTGACAAAACAGTTCCGTTCATCTGAGCCATCGCCACAGTCATTATTATTGTCACACAGTAGATGCTCTGGGATACACTTGCCATTCTTACATTGGTAAAACGTCTCATTACATTTGCCCTCTGTAATGATAAAAATTAACTATAAAAACAGAATTTTAAAGATGTAACAACTGCACTTATGGAACTGAATCAATGCTTCTCTGTTAACGTGCTACTTCACTTTCTCAATCAACAAACTATTTTTCATCCTGACAAGATAACACTTTATGGTCATTGTATACATACAATGAAATTTATCAAGGTATGCTTTACGCTCTACAACAGCAATTTAAATTGCTGCTAGTATTATTAATTAGATAGCAATGCATATCATGTCAACTCGTTTTAATATATATATTTTTTTTTTTTCACATTTCTTCAGTTAATTTCCCTAGGCCTGAAAACTAGAAAGTATGTCATATATGCCAGTAGTCTTCAAGAGGGGGAGGAAGGGTTTTCTCAGCTAAGCATGTCCTCCTGTATACATGCCTGAGCTAAGGGCAGGCAGATTCCAGGAAATAAATATTACATGAATCATCTGCCCTTACTCAAGATGGCCATTCGTCTGCTCAACATGAGTGCCAGCTGTGTAGAATAGAAGGGTGCTAGCAGGGCTTAGAGATCTTAAGGCTACTTTCACACTGAGGCGCTTTACAGGCGCTATATCGCTAAAAAATAGCGCCTGTAGAGCACCCGAGGGATTTCACACTGGGGTGGTGCGCTGGCAAGACGCTCAAAAAAGTCCTGCAAGCAGCATCTTTGAGGCGCTGTAAGAGCGTTGCTCCTAAAGCGTCTGCCCATTGAAATCAGTGGGCAGCGCTGGCAAAGCTTTTAACCCTTTTTGGGGGGTTAGCGGGGGGTAAAAAGTGCTCCGCTAGCGCCAAAAAAGCACAGCAAAAACTATGGTAAAGCAACGCTATTAACCACCGACGCCCGCCCGCCCCAGTGTTAAAGTGTCCTAAAGCTGATATTCAGGCAGTGCAAGCTGTACTAAAAAATAAAAAATATAAAATTTCTATCCGGATGGGAAAAAAGCCATTGTTCAGCTTTAAGTCGTGGCCTTAGAGACAAAGTGAAACTGGTATAAAGCATAGGTTCACCTTTCTGAACATGTTACACCCGTATTTAGGGTGCATTAAAAAATACATACTGAGCATAATACATGACTGACAGAATGGATGAGGTCCATTGTGGTGTAGATTTTATATTTCCATTTAACATTGTTATTACACGTGATGTATTCCCTTTTATCCATCTATAGAGTTTTGTTTAATTCTTAAAACGTATTCTTCCATCTGGAAATCCATGGTGAAACCATTTTATGCAATCCATTTCTTGATTTTAAAGCAAATCTCTCAGCTTTGTTAAACTTTAAATCTTAAATACTTCATGTATTAATGATTTCAGGGCTGCAATAATTTGTGTCTTTTATATCTGCCTAGAGTTCAGCTTTAAACATTTAACAAGGCTAAGAGATTTGCTTTAAAAACAAGAAATGGATTGCATGAATGATTTCACCATGGATTTCCAGATGGAAAAATACATTAACAATAAAATCTCCATAGCTGGATGAAAGGGAATGCATCATGTGTAATAACAATATTAAATGGAAATATAAGATATAAACCACAATGGAACTCATTCATTCTGTGAGTAATGTATTATGCCCACTATTAAGAGAAGGAATACGCATATTTATGAAAATAATCACTTATGTGTACAGTTTAAATCTTTAAAAAATAAGTATGGGGATTTTTATTCATACTTACCGAGGTGGATGCAGAATCTGTCCTCTGGCGCCTCTAACACTGATAACTGGGCGATCCAACACCACTGATTGCTCGGTTCTCGCAGCTCCCCATGCAGAGGGCTGCTGACTATCAGCCAGTAGCTCTCTGCTCTGCCCCCTCCTCGCTCATTGGAGCGCTGGGCTGTGGAGGAGGCGGGGAGCGGCTGGCTCAGGATCTCAGCGGCTCGCTGAGCCAGGTTCCGGTCCAGGGATCTGGGCAAATCCCAACTCCCTGGTCATGACGCCGCCCTAGTCTGGACCGACTCTGTGACGTCAGCAGAGCGCACTTCAGCCCACTCTAATGAAAACAGGTCACAGGAGTGCAAAACGAACTGCACTCCTGTGATTCATAGGAGAAGTATAGCTAAAAGAGCTTTGGCTGTACTTTTCCTTTATCATCACCTTCATGTACCTGGAAGTAATTAATGTAAAAGAAAAGGATCACCACCTACAAAATTCTAGATCTTTTAAGGCCAGTAGGCTTTCATGAGCTCCAAAACTATTCTGATTAGACGTCGGTTCCTTTGCAGGACTTATTCACAGTCATCTGTGAATATGACACTGTACCCAATACTCTACAGAACATAGCAACGCCATAATTTACAATTTTATTGTTAATACCATGAAGGTAGCAGATGTATGTAACCGGAAAAGATTGTGCTCTGAATTGTGATCAGTTGCAGTACCAAAAGTATTTCTTACACTTTGCAAACAGCAATACAATGACTGTATGACTTAATTTAGGAAACACTGCTGTATTAAATACCTGAATATTGCTTCCCTGTAATTTTTTTTACCTGTGCTGGTACAACGTGGATTTTTGGGAGCCTCATCTGATTTATCATGGCAATCGAACTCGCCATCACATTCCCATTGCTTGTTACGTAAACAGCGGCCATTAGCACAACGGAATTCCTCAGGGCCACATGTGGGATATTCTACACAGATTATTAAAAACACAAAACAGAAGCATTAAGAGACAGGACCTGTACTGATTCAATAAGGCTGCTTTCACACTGGGGCGGTTTGCAGGCGTTATTGCGCTAAGAATAGCGCCTGCAAACCGACCCGAAACAGCTGTTGCTGTTCCTTCAGTGTGAAAGCCCGAGGGCTTTCACACTGAAGCGGTGCGCTTGCAGGACGCTCAAAAATGTCCTGCAAGCCGCATCTTTGGCTCGCTATAGGAGCGGTATATTTACCGCTCCTATAGCGCCCGGTCCCATTGAAAACAATGGGGGAGCGCGCCGAACCCGCCCGCAAAACGCCGCTGCAGCGGCGGTTTGCGGGCGGTATTGACCCTTTTTCGGCCGCTCGCGGGGGGTAAAACCACCCCGCTAGCGCCGAAATGCGCCGCTAAAACGCCGGTAAAGCGGCGCTAAATATAGCGCCGCTTTACCGCCAGCGCCCCCACCGCTCCAGTGTGAAAGCAGCCT
The DNA here is from genome assembly GCA_028564925.1 of Lithobates sylvaticus. NCBI lineage: Eukaryota > Metazoa > Chordata > Amphibia > Anura > Ranidae > Lithobates > Lithobates sylvaticus. The sequence continues at coordinate 493,860,007 of CM053027.1, read as the reverse complement.
AAGTGAGCAGGTATCGGTAGCAAAACTCACCGCACTCAGGCGACTCATCAGAGCCATCGCTGCAATCAGCATCATGATCACACACAAACTGCTTCGGGATACACTGCCGATTTTGACACATGAATTCCTTGGAGTCACAGGTGTTGTTGAAAACTAAATAAAGAACATGAGAGTTTGTCAACAAAAGTCCTAAATATAATCAGATAGGCTAATCAGATCATATTGAGCACACTTTTAATTCTAATAAAAAAATCACATTTTGATAAGGTAATGATAAAATAACAATTTCATTTTATATATCTTGACATTTTAAATATTTTGCTCTCCTTGGTTCCTACTATTCCATCAACATGCTAAGGATTTTTATTTTATTTTTTTAAATAAAACCTTTCCATTTTTTTATACACAATTTAAGTGACATCATCACTGGGTCTCTGCTTTTCTTTGCAGTTCAGGTAGATCATGGCTGATGGGAAGGGCCAGCAGGGTAATATACATAGATTCCTAAAAACAGAGGGCTGTGGTAATGCCTACATGTGATGTTGAGCCATAATAGATAGGACCTAAATCCATTAAATGAAAGGGATGAGCTAGAGACAGTAAGGCTGGGAAAGAGGGGCTAGATGATGTGGGACATCTTCTAGCCAGGAAGTGAGGCAGGATCTGACTTGCTGCAGCATCTGTACACTGTGTGTACACTGTCACATGTGTGTGTATGTGTATATATATATATGTATATGGCCTACTGGATAAGGTGTCTTAAACAAAAATGTAAGATTCTGTATCAATTTCACGCCATATACACTACTTATTCACGAGGTGTTAGTGTTCTCATTTCTCGCTCGATACGGTTCTCATGTAAAGAGAGCTTTATAGACCCAGAAGGCTGATACATTGTGTTACGGTGCTTATTAAATGACAGAAACTTCTTTTTGGTGAATGTCTATATTCCCCCTCCTTATAATGATGAAGTGTTGAAAAGTGCCTTTGGGAAAACGGTACCGTGGCCGTATTTGCCAACCCTAGTAATGGGAGATTTTAATAACATAATGAATGAGGAGGACAATAGACATAGCAACACAAAGGGAAAACAAAGGATGAAGAGAACTAGATTTGCTAGACAACTTCAAGAGATGGGGCTAATAGACATGTGGAGAATTAGATATCCATTAAAAAGAGAATACTCATGTTGTTCAAGCACATACGGTTCTCTGTCAAGAATAGATTTGGCCCTGGGGAATGATCATTTTTTGCCTTGGGTAGAGTCAATCCAAATATGAGCAACGTCCTGCTTGTGCTTTCTAAGCAGTGACGAGGACACTGAACTGTGGGTGATTAACCAGAGAGGCGGTGATAACCGGCCATCGTTCTTTGAAGATATCAGCAAGCGGTAACGTAATGAACCACAGTGAGAAAGCTTACTGTGTGCAGTGAAATCAGAGTAAGAACTTTCAGTACAGGAAATGAGACTGCACAACTGTACAAGATAGAAGGTAAGGCTGGTTCTTCAGCTTTAACACAGATTACAAGTAGCAGCCCTGTGAAATTGCTTATACATCTACTATTTCTTAGCTTTTAAAAGTCCTAAGACCAGACATCACACAGTGCCTGCTATTATATTTATTACCTGGAAAAGCTATGTGTCCCTCTGATTCAGTGTTACTTTGTTATTTGTGGGATTGACCCATCCTGGGTTAAGACCCACCCACCTGTGTTTCCCCTTGTCCAATAGGACTGCCTTTAATGACCAGTGAAGTTTGTGACAATTAGTCAGTTCTAAGGCCAGAAGTCAAGGAAAAGTCATATAGAAATAAAATGAAACTATATCAGAGAATTGTACAAGACTGTTCCATCTAATAAATGTAAGAGAACACTTGCAGTGCCATCTGTTTCACAAGACTTGCAATTTTAATTCTTAAGGAGGGCCAATAGCTTTGCTTTAAAGTGGGGATCAATTTTCTCACCTCATGTGATAAAAAATATACATAAATAAGACAACATTGCCATGTAAAGCAATTTAAAGCAAAGTATCACTTACTACAACCAGCCTGGACACTTTCATCTGACCCATCTTGACAATCCTTATCTCCATCACAGAGCCAGCGGCGAGGGACACACACATTAGTACTGGGGCACTGGTAGGATTCAGGGCTACAAGTGGCAGATTCTAGAATACAAAAGTAAAGTGTCTCTATGAAATTCACTAATCTTTTCTACCAAATACAGTGGAAGTAAAATGAGAGTGGGTAACTTACGACAGCGGGCGTCCTCATCTGATTTATCCCCACAGTCATCTGAACCATCACACACCCAGTGTTTAGAGATACAACGATGATTGTTGCATTCAAACTGCATAGACGTACAGAACTTGTCTGGGAGAATAGAAAAGAATGTTACCCTTTAAAGGGGTTGTAAAGGAGATTATTTTTTTTTTTTTTTAAATAACAAACATGTTATACTTACCTCCACTGTGCAGCTCGTTTTGCACAGAGTGGCCCTGAACCTGGTCTTCTGGGGTCCCTCTGCGGCTGTCTCGCCTCTCCCCCCACAAGTACTTCTCACCTTCATGCAAGCCCCCTCGCATGGTGTGGAGTACTTGTGGGCACGCTCCTGTGATACAGCCGGTGGCTATAGCCGCTCGCTGTATCACTCGGCCCCGCCCCCCGGCGCACCGTGTCATTGGATGTGATTGACAGCAGCGCGAGTCAACGGCTGCGCTGCTTTCAATCCATCCACTCTAGCCAATCAACAGCCAGGGTGAGCGGCGAAGAGGACATCGGGAGCGAGCGCGGGACTTTTGAGGGGTCAGGTAAGTAAAACGGGGGGGGGGGGGGGGGGGGGGGGGGGCCGGTATAGTCAGATGTTTTTTCACCTTAATGCATAGAATGCATTAAGGTGAAAAAAAAATTACCTTTACAACCCCTTTAAGTTTAATGAAGCAACTGTGTTTATCACATTTCTTGTCTCTTCATGAAGATGGAATCCTCTAGCACAGCATGAAAGTACAGTCTTATCTTTACTTCACCCTAGTTATTTTAGGCTGGGAGGTGGGAGGGAATGCTGTAATAATGAAAGGAGGGAACATAGCCGGGCAGGGGTGGGACACCTGAAACACTGCACAGGGCACAGGAAATCTAAGAATTTGACCTTAATGGACACTTGTACTGAGAAAGTATAAAGGCTGCCATTGTTGAACACTCCTAAAAAATGCTAGCTACAAAGCAGTCATGATCTTCCATTGGCTTTAGTACTTTGTGAGCCTGTGACCAGGAAACAGTATGCAGATTAGGGATTCTAACTTCACTCTTCATGTTCTTCTCAATCTGCATGCCTTTGGGCTGGTCAAAGATTCAGTGAGAAAAGACAGATACAGGCAAACAACTATAATTTTCAGAAGGTCTGCAATGGTAGCCTCTGTATTGCTCTCATATATTTCAATAAATTTCATATTTAGATGTTAATTTAGGATGCTTATAGCATTAATTTTAATGTACGTTTAGAATATATTGTGTAATGTAAATCTAAGACTTCCCAACCTTTAGTTCATGGTCTTTCCTGCTAGGACATTCATGTATGCAACATGATCAGACACTTACCACAGTGGCTCTCATCCTCCCCATCATCACAGTCATTCTCTTTATCACAAGTCCAGCTCATTGGAATGCAGCGCCCATTTGAACAGGCAAAGTAATTGACTGAGCACTTTGGCTTCCGAATACCTGTGTGGCAAAAGTGTAAATTGAAGCCTTCATAATCTTAATGCAAAACCTCTTTGTAAAATAAATGACATTAAAACCATTGGAACAGGTGAATTTGTAATCAGGCGTACTGTATATTGTCTCTGCAGATCAGAGTTTAAGCAACACGGTCAACTCTTATCTGCAGAGACTACATTACTACTTACCTCTCCAGCTCACATTTTTCTCCAACTCTCTAGCTTATCTCTACCTCCAACTCTTCATGTCCAGCTCACCTTGTCATCCCTCCATACTCACCTCACCAGGTCAGCTTTTACTCCAACCCTCCATACTTACCTTTCATTCCAACTCTCCATACTCGCCGCCTCAGCTCACCTTTTTCTCCAGCTCATCTCTCGCTCCAGCTCTTCATACCTACCTCTCCAACTCATCTTGCACTTCATCCCACCATACCCACCTCACCAAGTCATCTTTAATTCCACCTCTCCATACTCGCCTCCTCAGCTCACCTTTTTGCTCCAACTCTCCATATTCACTTTTCATTCCAGCTCTCCATACTGACCTCCTCAGCTCATCTTTTTCTCCAACTCTCAAGCTTAACTCTCACTCCAGCTCTTCATACTCACCTCTTCAGCTCACCTTTCACTCCAACTCTCCATTCGCACCTCGAATTCCACCTCACCTCTTACTACATTTCTCTATTCTCATCTCTCCAGGTGCCCACTCACAACCCCAGCTGCTCTTTTCTCCAATTCTCCATATTCACCTCTCACTCCACCTCTCCAGCTGACATTTTACTTCAACTCTCCATACTCACCTGTCATTCTACCTTTCCGTAAACATCTCTTCAGCTCACCTTTTCTCCAACTCTCCATATTCACCTTTTCAGCTCACCTTTTCTCCAACTCTCCATATTCACCTTTTCAGCTCACCTTTTCTCCAACTCTCCATACACACCTCTTAAGCTCACCTTTTACTCCAACGTCCCATACTCACCTCTCCAGCCAAGCTCACCTCTTGCTCCAATTCTTCATACTCCCCTCTCCAGTGTCCCCCACTGCTCCCTTCTGTTTTGTAGTTACCACCAAAATACTTTAGCCCGAGCACTGCATTATGGGAGGAGATCACATGCTGACCATATCTGAAAACACCAGTTATTTTGCATTGGCGGCCACAGAAGAGGAAGCAGTGGGAAGCATTGCCGAGTTGGAGTATAAATTGTTTAGTAGGCGGGCTTTCCACAGACAGTATCACCAATACATACATAGATTGATTCATTGTGGAAAGTCAGCTACAGATAACTAACACTAACTGCATTTGTATTACTAAACAAGGAATGGTGGCACAAAGTGCAAGCATTACCTGGGCAGTTCATCTCATCTGTGAAGTCACCACAGTCATTGGATCCATCGCAAACCCAGCTAGGGGCATAGCACAAAGAGGTCTTCTCACACTTCTGAAAGGTTGTTCCCTTCACTCCCAGCTTGAAGTAACTACTGCAGTCGGTGATGTCTGGGTATATACAAATGAGAAGCAATTAGGAGGGCACAGGCTCTGCTTCATGCAAGTACTAATGAGACAAAAAAAAAAAAAAAGAATAAAATGCAAAAAGAGAACAAAGGAAGGCTTTTTTTGTGTATGGCTATACGATTATCATGGCTACACAGTGTGCCTCACCAAATGACAGTGAATTTACCAAATGTGTTCCATTATAATTAGGTTTGCTGCTGTTTCACGGCTTATTTTACATACAAAAAGGACATGATTTTCCTACAATGGCCAGAAATAGGGTGCAGATTACCATCATCAGCTATAATATAAAAAAAAAGCAATTGTGGTTGGGCCTATGCAAGAATCTGAATATGCAGTGTGAAATGATTAAAACGATGAAGTTTTACTTATCTAATCTAACCTGACATTTCATTTGAGGGCCAGGGATCATCAGCTATCACCAATCTAACACCAACCTCACCACGCTATTCCTGAATCACTGCAATCTTTCCCAGCAGCCAATCAGAATTCACTCTGCTGGAGTCAAAAGAGTGGATACTGACTTTCTGAGTGGATAACTGAACTTTAGAATAAGAACTCTTTACTAAATAAGGATAAATGAATTAACCACAGGAAAATATCAAATGGAGTTATGCTTTAACCGCTTGCCGATCAGCTGCCGCAGTTTTACTGTGGCAGAATGGCACGGCTGGGCAAAATGAAGTTATGTTACGTCGCCTCGCCCTGTGGCCACTATGGGTGCGTGCTCCGCCAAGCCGATGCGAGTGCCCGGCAGGTGCGATGACCGACAGGCTCCCGCGATCGCTCATGACACAGCAAGAACCGGAAACTGTGTGTGTAAACACACAGATCCCGGATCTCTGAGGGAAGAAGAGACAGATCGTGTGTTCATACAAAGTATGGACAGCGATCTGTCATCTCCCCTAGACAATCCCATTCCCCGTTCAGTTAGAACACACACTAGAGAACACGTTTAATCCCTTGATCGCCAGCTAGTGTTAACCCCCAGTGCCTTTTTATAGCACTGATCGCTGTATAAATGCCAATGGTCCCAAAAATGTTGCAAAAGTGTCCGCCATAATGTCGCAGTCCTGATAAAAAGAAAAAAAAAAAAAAATCTCAGATCGCCACCATTACTAGTAAAAAAAATAATAAAAAAATGCTATAAATCTATCCCCTATTTTGTGGGCGCTATAACTTTTGCGCAAACCAAATCAATATTATTGCAACTTTTTTTACCAAAAATATATAGAAGAATACATATCAGCCTAAACTGAGAAAAAATTATCTTTTTTTAAAAATAAAAATGGGGATATTTATTATAGCAAAAAGTACAAAATATTGTGTTATTTTTTTTTCAAAATTGTCGCTCTTTTTTTGTTTATGCTTATTGAGATGATCAAATACCACCAAAAGAAAGCTCTATTTGTGGGGAAAAAGGAGGTCAATTGTTTGGGTGCAGCATCGCACGACCACGCAATTGTCAGTTAAAGCGACGCAGTGCTGTATCGCAAAAAATGGCCCAGTTATTCAGCAGCCAAATCTTCCGAGGCTGAAGCGGTTAAAGAGTAAATTGCACTTGTAGACAAAATGTTAAAGTCTTCTGCATGTAACTGGGCAGGCAGGACAAACAGGTCTGCGTCTTTTCTTTCCTAATACCAAGGAATTAACCACACAAAAGCCTCAAAAAATTACAAAAATGTGTGCTTAAAAATAATTTCAAAATATGGTTTATTATGGAATTACCATTGAAATAGTCATGTGATTTTAACCAGTTACATGGTAGCTGATGCTGCAAATAGTATTAACTTTTAGTTTTGCACGTTTGAATAATTGGACCAATTCAAGTCTTCTCTAGCACATCCTAAACAGTCATACTTGCCTGGGATGGTACAAGACTGTAATGTAAAAATAAATCAAATCTAATAGAACATATGCAATGACCACCTATTAACAGTGTACTTACTGCAATTCATCTCATCAGAAGCGTCATCGCAGTCAATGAGCTGGTTACAGTGGCTTGAGTTTGAGATACAGGTCCCATCTCGGCAACGAAACTCTGTAGGGGCACAGCTGGTTTCTGCAAGACACAGCAGGGTTAACAGGCCTCATACTATTCACTGCATAGTACAATGACAAAGTCAGCCACAAGACTACCAGATATGAAATGGCCAGTAATTCAGCTCGAAGACATTTTTCTTTGCTCACACCTATCCGTTTATCTTTGCTATGAATACAGTAAGTTAAAGTACTACACATTATTGTCTGCTCCAACAGAGGCAAAAACGTACACCAATATTCAAAAGACTGCATGTCATTTTTGAAGATCTATGATTGTATCAAGAAGGCTGTAGCTGAAGCAGATCATAAGCTATAGTCAGGACATTTCAGGGAGCTGGGCATACTCACTGTTGCAAGATCCCTCGTCCGAGTTGTCACCGCAATCATCCAGGCCATTGCACCAGTAAGCTGAGGAGATGCATCGCCCATTCATACAGTGACGGAAACCTTTCTTACATTGACGATTAGCTGTGGGGGCATAGAAAACAATTACTATTACCTTTTTACTGGACTTAGTCATTTAGACGTGGCATCTGTCTATTAGACTTTGTAGAGGAGCAAATGGAAAAAGGAAACAATGTATTCCACTCAAAATGTATTTGTTGAAATGACACATAGGTGAAAAGTGAACTAGAAGTGCACTTGGAATTGCAGTCGCTAAGGGGTAGATCTGAAATGCTGATTTTATCATTCAATCATGTGCGAGCTAAAATGCTGTTTTCTATTTTCCTTGCATGTCCCCCTCAGATCTACAGCGACTTTATTTCCAAATGCACTTTCAGTGCACTTGCAGTACAAAGTGGATTTTCCTTTAGTAAATAACTCCCATAGTGTACAGTACATTTTACAAACTTAACAATTTGCTTAAAAAAATTAAATATACAAAGTCTGGCACTAAATATGTTGAATCACATAAGATACAGCCAGGGGAAAGTACATAATTGTCCCAGCTGTTGTAAGAAACACTTGGAGTAGTGGATAATCAATAAAAGCAAAATGAGCCAACAGCGCTGTTTGAGGTCCTGAGTTTGCTTTTATTACAAAATAAAAACTGAATACATTATTGTACAATTGTTAGATCTTTCAAAAGGCATATAGGTGACCAGCAGTGGTGGGACAAGGTCATCTGGAGCTCAGGGCAAACTGTGTGCCCCCACCCCAAGATGTATGAGTGCATTGTGTGTTAGTAAACCCCCCCCCCCCCCCACAAAAAAGAAAAAAAAATTAGCACTAATCTGCATGCTTACCCACTAAGCATAAATTCCCCCTCCTCGCAGGACAAATCCACCCCCCCTGCACAAATATTTGTCCCCCCCATTCCTCCTCCCAGCTCACTAAAATTGTCTCTCCCCCCCCCCCAATTCCCACCCAGCACAAATCACTACATCCAGCACAAATTCTCTACCCCTTTGAACACACATTCTCTCTCCCCCACTCCAAATCCCCCCCCCCCCCCCCCCCCCCTCCCAGCACAAATCCCCCCCCCCCCCCATTTCCCCTCCTAGCACAAATACCCTCCAATCATCCCTACTAGTACAAATCCCCCCCTTCAAAAAAAATGTCCCCTCCTAGCCCAAATCCCTTCCCTCCTTCTCCATATCACCTCCTTCTCCTCCTAACACAAATTCCCCTCAATTCACCTTTCCTAGGACACCCCCCAAACTTCCCCTCCTAGAAAAATTCCTACCCCCTGCTGTCCCCCACCCAACACAAATCCCCTCCTCCTAATCTCCTTGTGGTGCCCCGCACCTCACATGATACCACAGCGCCCAGGGTAGCCAGCCATCCTGCCTACCCCTTGTCCCGCCTCTGGTGATCAGATCTCTTATGAAAAACATGCAGTCCTCCATCAAATCATCTCACCACTAACAAGCACCACAATCTCCTGAAATTTGTAATGAAATGCAGCAGACCACTGTCATCCACTGGAGAAGCATGATGGCACAGGGGCTTGTACAGGAGTGTTTTCCTTGCAACAGTTACCCCCTTCAATGTGTTTCAATGTGTTAGGAAAGCTACTTGCCAAATGGCACTCTTCGTTTATTCACTGCTGCCCTAATCTGCTAGTCCTGCTCTCTCCACCAGGTACATCTCTTGATACACATGCCACTCTACTTTATATATGTTCTCCATTTCCTTAATATGTCCCCAATTTATTACAATAGCATGTCATTAGATTAGTAGGGTAAAAATTCTCATTTAATGTTCAGTCATGCCATCATAACATATATACCAAATGACAAAATTGTTAAGTAGATGTATATCTTTACTTACAATTAGGGCAATGTGAGACTGATTGATTTATCATAAAAACAAAGTTTAAGCAATTGTGGCCTTTTGATGATTACTGTCAAGAGGAAACTAGGAGCTGATATGTTCATATGTCAAAAAATTCTAATAAATGATAATAACATCCTGATCAATATAACATACATGGCACAGTATCATTATTATTATTATACGGGATTTATCACAGATGTAGATCTGCCCCTGATGTGGCAAAGTCCATCTGATCACTGCATGGCCTTCTATTAGTCAAAATGGGATTAAACTTACCACAGTAAGAGTGTTTCTCATCTGCCTTGTCCTTACAGTGGGCCAATGTATCACATGTCAAGCTGTAGTTGATGCAGTCGCCATTGCCACACTCAAATTCATCATGGGGATTGCAAGTAGAATTGGGGGCTGATTAACAGAAGATGCATAAGAAATAACAAAAATGTTATAATAGAAGAGGCTGCTTCCAGTACCAGAGAATAGTTAAAAGACCCACAATTTCAGCTGTAGTTTTTAGAAAGGTTCTTTCCTGAAAATAGTCAATCTTGAGGCATTATCACCACTTTGCCAGTAGGTGGTGATAAAAATAGAGCCAATGCTCTTCAAGAACACAGAGATGGGCTACACACTTTTAAAATATACAATTATTTTGCCTTTTCTTCTATTTCTCTATTCCCATATTAGCTGCAAGAACGATTATAAAGTATTAACAATAGAATTTTTTTTAAAACTGCAATACATTAATAACATTGTGAAATTTGATGACTGACCTCTTTACTCTGGTGGGGATGACACAAAGCAGAGGCCCCTCCAATCTGAATTTTACCGCATGCATTTGCTGGGTTCACCCCAACAATCATATTCCCTACGATTATGTAAAAAATACCTTTGCATGTAAAGTCATCCTGTAGAATCCGATCTCCTCGGCAGGAGCAGTTCACTCTCCCATCAGCAGTGATAAGACACAGGTCTTGACAAAAGCTGTTGTTGCTGCATGGAGATAACTCGCCTATTACAGAGTAATAATAAAACAGGTTAGCATATCAGGGCAATTTGATTAAAATCTGTAATGCCGCATACACACGATCGGAATTCTCGTCGGAAAAAGCTCTGATGGTTTTCCCCAACGGAATTCCGCTCAAACTGTCTTGCCTACACACGGTCACACCAAATTCCGACCAACAAGAATGCAGTGACTCACAACACTACGTACAAACACAGTTTAATGTTTCCGGGCATGCGTCAAATTGTTTCTGAGCATGCATAGGAATTTGGCGTGTCGGAATTGCTACAGACGATCGGAATTTCCAATAGAAACCTTTTCTGTCGGAAAAATTGAGAACATGCTCTCAAATGTTTGTGGCGGGAATTCGGCCAGCAAAATTTCGATGGAGCCTACACATGGTCGCATTTTCCGATGAAAAGCTCTCATTGGTCTTTTGCTGGCCGAAATTCCGATCGCGTGTACACGGCATTATAGTAGTTTTTTTTCATGAGCCCTTGGGATTAATAAAGTATTCTGTATATATTTGTTTCATCTTTAAATGCTGCCCAAGCTCTGCAGCAAAACTGAATGCTACCGTTTACTGTTGTTGGGGACAAACCATATAATACAGTCAGGATGGTCAAAATCTTTTAAACATATGGCTAAATCTTTTATTTTATCCTACTGCTGTAACTACTTAAAAATGGTTAGCTGGGGTTAGGGTTTAATGTGATGCTCACCTAAAGTCCATCTAACACTACATGTACATCTGACGTTGCCAAGCTCGACAGCCGGCCATCACATTGGATGGAAACATTGATAGTTTTTATTGGACTGCAATGTGCTTTTTACAGCTTTGTGAGTATTCTGGCCTTTGTTGCATTCTTAATAAATGTACTTGTCAGTAATACTGCGCAATTAAGTTTTGATGTCCTGATGTGATGAGTGTCTGTCTAAGGAGGATCCTACTGGTGTTCATGCAATCTATCTCCCCATGTTTATAGTGAAATCTAAGTGGAGGATTTTCAAGTGTGTTTGACTGCTTTTGATTAAGTAGTCCACTCATTGGGGTAAGAGTCAGTGTTAACCTTTCCTTCTTGGTGATGTATTCTTCCCAGCACTTTCCTTTTGTATGGACCTACACCTATTGAGATGTCATATTTCCTCAAATATTGGGACTTTTTATTAATTCTTAGTGTCGCACTTTGTGATCTGTTAGTCTTTTTGCTAGGAGATTTGTCTCAGCAGCTGTGTTGCTATTATTAACGCCATCATTCATTAGCACGGATATTTTTGTTTTTTATTACATGTACATCTAGCTTCTCTCACAATCCAGAGGTTGATTCAAATATCAAATGTCTGGATCTTTTACATTTGGCCATATCCCTATTAATCTACTGTAGTTATAAATAGTACATATACTTCTATACTGCAGGGAGTGACAGTGCCATCCATCTATCCAGAAAGATCTCAGGGAATGCCGAGTATCCAGAATCTCATGAAATTTGGGATACTCAGCATTCCCTGGTATTTTTCTGGAAGGGTGGTGACACTACCATTGCCTAGGCACCATGTGGGCAGAAGCCATGAGTAACGTAAATATATTAACTTTTTTTATTTTACAGGGTTTTCTTTTTAAATGATAAAGTAACTATTGGGTCAAATATAAATTGCAGACCTTGCTTTTTTTTATTAAAAAATGAATGAAGAATATGAAATAAAAGATTCTACTTACAGCTGTTAGTATCATTTGCCACGGCAATTATTCCCATAGGTTGCTGAGGAATATCACCCCTAAGAAGTTTCAGGTCTGAACCATCATGTTTGTTTGCCCGCTGAACTGCCCGGCGCACCCAGTCTGTCCAAAAGATGTAGTCTCCATATACCGCTAGGCCGAAGGGGTGAACTGGATCAGACTTTAAAATCCACTAAAAAAAAAAAATCCAAAAAAAAAATCCAAAAAAAAAATCAGCACAATACCATATGAGCTTGCCCTTATCCCACATCACATACAGCAATAAACATGCAATGTAGGGAAAAGATGAAGAAGTAAATGACAACAGAAGAAGAAAAGAAAGAAAATAATTTAATTCTAAAGCCAATCTTTGGATCATTACTAACTTTTTGGCGCAGTGACAATGGTCACTGGGACAAAGAGAGATGGCGATTGTCCCTATTGGGGACATGGACAGCAATATAGACTTGACAGGGGCTCTAGTCCTTAACCACTCTATACAAGACTTAAAAAAATAAGTTCTGTCTTTAGATACACTATACATATTAATTATTCATCTACTAGTAAACATCCTTATTACCATCATCTTATTTCAAATGATTTTATTGTTAACAAATGAACAAATGCATACAGATATAGCTAACTAATGTATGTTAAAAAAGACACATATCTATCAACTTTATAAAAAAAAAAAAAAACTGTATCAGCTAACTTATGAGTATGATACCCATTTCTATTTCATGCTTTTAAAAAGCAGCCAACTCTTTTATGAAGAAATCAGCTGAATCTGCTAGACACAGTTCTTTTGAAGTATTATTGCACATATTCATATTTAATTGCACAATAAAGTGGTCTTTCTGCATGCATAGGTTACATTTCTTTTCTTCCAGTTACAAGCATGCTCACATCTTTGTGGTGCCATTAAATGAAACGAAAAAAAATGTTTTTATATGTTCTATATGGCTCATTTACTGCATATACAATAGTTCTACAAGGTAAACATACCCCCATTTCCTCACCTATCTTTGGCTAATCTTTCACTAAAACTCCACCAAGCCCCCATATTAAATGTAGTTGCCATTCTCTGAATTCCTTCCAGGACATCCTTCCTGTAAACTGGTGTCTAAGATTGAACTGTATATTTTACATGAAGTCTAATACTTTGTGAAAGAGCAAAATTCTCTCTTTCTTTCACTTTCTTTCTGGAGTTTATGGCTATAGTAAAGTACTTTGCTAGCTTTAGAAGCTATATGTGATATTTATTTTAAGAATCAAAAGAGCACAGAGATCCCTCCCTCATTACTGAGGAACCTAATTTTATACCCATTAGATGGCACGCTGCATACTTCGACCCCCATATGTTACATTTACCCAGGCAAAACCCCATTGGCTGCCTAATTAGCCTGTGTGTCTGGGTCAGATTGTAAAATAGAATGATGTTGTAAGAAGGATATTCCACAAGCTTTGTGTCATCCGCAAACAAACACTATTTAAATTAGAGCATATATTATAAAAGGACAAGTTGAAAGTAAGAGTCCCAAAACGTAACCTTGGGTTACACCACTAAAAGCCTTAGACCATCCAGAGTGTGACTCACGGACCACACATGAATGTAATTTGGAAGAAAGTTTTATAGTCATTTACATATTGAAATTTCCAAACCAACAGATCTTAAATCACATATTGGCGGTCCATGAAGAATAAAGTTAAATCATTTTGAAAAGGCTAAATAAACTACAATCACCTCTATCCCTCTTTCCACATTTATGCAGATGTGTTTGACATCAGTCTTTCAAAAAACAATCCTGCCCATCACTTATCAATTTATTTTCCAATCTGTATGTACTCTTTTACTAACCACCCAAGTATCTTTTATACAATTGAAGTCAAACTTAGAAATGATGCCTTTTCTTGTTGATTGCTACTGATCACTGCACATGCAGGTTTCTCTTCCTTATGTTATAGCAAGTACAGGATATTACAGTAATTAGAATACTAAAAAAACTCCATATCTATACTAAATTCATGAAAATTATCTTTGCATCAAGTTAAAGTGGTTGTAACCCTAAAAAAATGAAATAAATAAATACTCCTATCCCTTTAAGGCATAATATATAGCATAGTGTTTCTGTAGTGTCATTTGTCCCATTCCATGTTATACAATACCTGGTTGATCCTGCCTGTTCCAGTCTTCCCCTGTTTAAATTGGCCACGTTTATCCACGTTTTCTTGCCTCCATCATTCTGCTCTCTCCTCAGTGTCTCTGCATCTCCCTCCTCCCTCCCTCCCTCCCTCCCTCTCTTCCTGTCAGTTCCATGTAGACTGTGTGTGAGCCAATCTCCTCTCCCCTCATGCCTGTGTAATTCTATTCCCCTGCAGCTGCTCCAGTGCTTGTAAAGTAAAGAAACATGTATTCATTACTTTGATCCTCTCTGTTTTAGGTACCTAATCAGTACAGTGTGTGTGTTTTCCTAAAATTATAATGCCAAATACCTTTTTTGCAGAGCCCTGCTATGCAGACACGTGACCTCCCTCTGCTAGCCTGGATTCGTCAGAAGGAAATCTCAGGAGGGAGAGCAGAGGGAGGTCACATGACAGCACAGCAGGGCTCTGCAAGGAAGGTATTTAGCATTATAATTTTAGAAAAACACACCACACTGTACTGAACAGGGACCTAAAACAGAGAGAATCAAACTAATTAAAATTCGATTTTACAACCACTTTAAGGAAAAAAAATTGAATGACTAGCTAAACCCATAACAGATATTTGAAACAAGGCTTAAATCATTGACCTTCCTCAAAGCCTATAACTAAGGTGTCACACTCAAACGCTGAATTACCCAGTTTTACAAATTGTCTCAAGATGTTTACTATAGAAGACTTACTTGTCTGTTGGTACCGTCATATTCACATCTCTCAATTTTGTCGAGAGTAGCATCAGAGAAGTACAGTTTCTCAGCTTTGTGGTCAATAGCAAGGCCATTGGGTGCGCGGATGTCACGGTCAATTATGAAAAGCACATTACCGCCTGAGAGTGTTGCTCGCATAATGCTAGGATGCTTCTCATTCCAATTGGTCCAGAACATAAAGCTGTAGAAGACACAGATACAGACATATTCAAAAGATGTCTGAGTAACATTCAGAAACATGTGAAGGAATATGATCTTTGTACTGGACAAGTAAGAGAGAGATAAGAAACAAAGGTTAAACTCATTACAAATTGAAAGCAAAATAAAAACATGACCACAAGGTTTAGGACCATACATATCAATCTCTCATATCAATCCCATCTATAGTAAAGTATATGTAAGCTCAATCACTAAAATCTTAGAAGCTTTAAAGAAGTACAGTCAAAGCTTGTTTGGCTGTACTTTTCCTATGGATCACAGAAATGCTGTTTATTTTGCACTCCTGTGACCCGTTTTCAGCAGAGAGTGGGCTGAAGTCTGCTCTCTGCTGACATCACAGAGGCCAGTCCAAGCTCTGCATCATCACAGCAATGGAAGTTGGGATCCGCCAGATCCCTGGCTTGACACTGCTCTCTGATCATGAAGCTGTGAGAACCGATCGATCGGCGGTGTTCGATCGCTCATTTCTCAGTGTTAGAGGCGCCGGGGGACAGATGCAGCATCGGACCGATGCTGCATCCACCTAGGTAGGTAGGAATAATAAAAAATAAAACATACTTCTCTCAACATATCAATGTCATGTTCAAATCTCTTTCAAACTGCAGCAATCTTTAACATAATATATGGTGATCCTGCCATGAAGATCATTGTTTAGGCATTTCCTGTTATACTGTAGGGTGACAGCATTATGCCCTTGTGTTGTCTTAATGCTGTCACATGATGACACTAACACACATTAAACACATCAGGAAACCCACCCTAAGAAATGCTAAGCAGTCACCATGCAGACAACTGTTTATGATACACAAAGCTTCAGCAAATCAAATGTCTTTCAGTCATGGTTTACACATACTTTAGGTGGTGCATGCACTTCCTGCTGTACTCATGTGAAAATATCAGCTGTGCGGTTTTTCAATTTACAATAGTGTATAGTAAAAAAAAATAACCTTTAAAATAAAGAGTTCAAGTAGTGGGAAAAAAAAATCTGAAAAGAATGCAAAAGTAGAGGAACCAATACCCACTTTTGACACTCATCCAGAACAAAGGCCCGAGGATGGTCATCTCCAGACATGGTGACTACAGTCTCTCTTTCAAAGGCCCCAAAGCGGTTTTGGTCAACAGTATGCCGAGTAATTGTTGATGTAGTGTAACTGGTCCAATACAGGGTGTCCCATGCTCGGTGATAGGCCAGGCCTTCTACTGATCCAACATCTGTGGTAAAAAAAAAGGACAAGTTCCCTGTATGAATTTTATTTTATTTTTTTTAAGCAATACACGTGACCTCTTTTTTAATTACATACGGGCATAAACAGAATTTTACATAAAACACATTTTATGGAATGAATAACTATTATTTTGCCTTGATGGCAGTTTTTGGAAATGGCAAAACATACCCAGGCAATAGTATTTTTAGATTTTTAAAGTATAAGTCCATTTTTTTGGATAGAGTGGGGAAGGTTAGAACCCCAGTCAGGTTTTTGCAGCTCTCCAGACTTCCCATCACTTACTGTCACGGTTTAACCAGACTGAATGCGAGGAAACATTTGCTACAGGGATATAGAAAGCAATAAACAGCTAATATGGTTTTTAGCCTTCCCCTAGTCTACCAAATCTTTCCAACACAGATCTCCATTGGAGGTTCTGAAAGCAGTAGAATTTGACAGGGGTTTCTATCCTTCCACATGAAATATGGAACTAAAAACCATTCCATCTTTAAAGTGAATAATCTCAATATAATATTTTTTTATGCCTGCAGGTTCTAGTAAAGTTTTTTTCAGTTTGACCCAATAGTTGGTCTTTACTTTAGACTCTTCTCTGCATTTATTATTCAGAGCACACCTCTCCCACATATGACACACAAACATATTACATTTTAGGTTGCCTAGGTGTAAGAAGGCTGTTAGTTTAGATATAAATCTCATACCAAGTGAAAAAAATCTGATAACAATTACATATAGATGAGCTAAAGCTAAACTCAGGACAAGAAAATGTAAAGATGTGTTGGCTTCCCTGCAATGAAGTCTTTCAATGGAGGCGGTCTTGTAGAAAAGTGCATATTTAATTACTGGAAATGGTTTCCCGTTAAGCTGGCCATGCATTATACAATTTTCTTACTCCGTTACTTTAAACTTACCTTCAACTATGTAGTGCAAGGGCCTGTTTGACTGCATACAAATTTAAAGTGTTTAGGTTTGACCTCATATTATATGGTTTTGCTAAATCTAAAGGAAAATTGTACAAGAAAAAGTTGTATAATGTATGGCCAACCCAAGCAGCTTCCACTGACACCAGTCATCACTGTAACTTGTCTATGCACACAGTGGTCTAGTCCTGCCTTGCTCACCAATTTTCAAGCATCAGTGCACAGTAGTGGAAATCACTACTTGCCTTACAACGCCCATGGATGACACCATCTTAAAGCGGTTGTGCACTCGTTTTTCTTTTTTTGGGCTATATGCCAAGGGCATATAGCTCAATTGGGGGACTTACCTGTTCCATCTTCCATCTCGATCGCCGCCGGTTTTCCTCCGATAAAATTCTTCATCTTCTTCTTGTCTGCTGGGGTCCATCTTGCCTGTGGGCATGTGAAACCCCACAGGCACTTTAGATGGCCTAGCATGCACCGCCGTTACTCGCGTGTGCGCAGTAACGGCACATCTGCCGACATCTCACGATATTTCGGAAGATGTGTCCGAAATCTCGCGAGATTTCGGAAGATGTGGCCGAAATCTCGCGAGATTTCGGAAGATGCCAGCACTGACTCCTGGGATCAATGACACCAGATCCCAGGAGACAGTGCGGCGTGACGAGGATCCCCGCACAGACCCCGCCCACCCCCGAAGAGAAAGAAGACAGGAAGTCATCAATTACAAGGTAAGTAAAAAAAAAAAACACATTTCATTTAGTACTCTTTGCCTGATTTGGAAGGCAAAGAGATTTACTAAATAAAATGTGTGCCGAACCGCTTTAATGGCTTCTAGCTCTATGTACAGCAAAATAAAAGTAAAAAAAAAAAGGAACTCCCCCCTGGGAACTCATTCTGTAAATGTATTTGAATTCCCAGGGTTCAGCGTTAATAGTAGCAAAATAAGCACTTAGCAAATGGCATTGGCATATTTAGGCTACCCTTGTGCCCCACAAAGCCAGTTGCTGCAGATTTAGGCTCCATGCACACTGAAGCTCATAAACTGCAGTTTATTGGAGTTTGGGCATTTTTTTTAAAAGCCCATAAACTCCACTCAATGTTAGCCTATGTGTCCATGCACACATGGACGTTTTTTAGCTTTAATGAGCAGTGGAGTTTATGGGCTTTTTTCATGAACGCCAGAAATTCGCGTTCAAAGTGCCGTTTTTCACCACCCAAAAAAGCCAAATGCTGATAAACGCTCATGAACGCGCGTTAATTAGCATTCAGCGTTCTATTTTTTCAATGCATTGTGGAAGTTTGGAGTGCATTGTGGGTTTTTGGAGTGTCCTCTGTGTATTTTTATTAAAAACGCCCATAAACGCTAACGCTATAAAACACTCAAACGCTAATAAACGCTAGTACAAAACGCTGTTAAAAGCACGTTTTTCAACCAGCGTTTTCTGCCAGCAATCTGGCATCCAGAAAAAGCTTTTTTGATTGTGTGCATGGAGCCTTAGGCAACACCTGTGCAGTTTTAGAAATGTAACTGCAATTTGTCTTTTAAAATGTACTGAATAGTTTTATTTCACAGCAAAAACAGAAAACAAAAAAGTTACACGGTACCCAACCCTAAACTGTATTTGGAAGAACAAAAATCTTACTCTCCACCACTGTCTTGCGACCAGTCCCATCGTTGTTGATCTGCTGGATGTTACCAAAGTGGATGTCACTATAGAAGATACGTGGTCCCCCTTTGTCACTTTCCCGATAATCAAATGCCAAAGCGATTACATTCTTCATATGATCGTGATCTTCAAACGGTTTCACTGGGGCATTAAGGCTACTTTCATCCGATAAATGAATGCTTTTTAAGATAGTTCGTTCTGAATACAAAAGGTAACCATCGTACTCCCTGCAGCTAAGGCCATTTTCTGCCAGCATGCCATGGGCACAAGCGCATGTACGTTGACCTCCACCTCGATACAGGCACAGCTGTTGACAACCACCATTATTTTCAGCACAGACATTGGTTCCTGTGAAATATAAAACAAGCTCAGCACTATAAATCTGTTTGCATAACACCTTTTATTCTCAAAACTTACAGAAATCTCTAATGTCATCTAGAGGCAAATAATGAGAGCTGCAGAGCTGGGGCGTGCCTCTGTGTGTGTCTGTGTAAATCCAGGAAGTGAACAGGCAGCAGCTTCAGCTGCCCACAGTTAAAATGGTTGCAGCCAGACTCAGTGGAGGGAGATATCTGAAGCATTTTCGGAAATTACAGAATCACAGTATATATAAAATAATATGCAAAGTGGTTGGAGGGAAGCTTCAGAATGGTAAAGATGTTTTTATTACAAATTATGTGAGCATAAACTTTAAACATTTGGTGGAGATGGAGCCTGGCCCTCCCCTTCCCATTCCCTTATTTAATTTAGTGAAATCAACCATCACATGTGTTAACCAAAACTAAGGGAAAAGTATAGAAGAGGTAGGGCAAAGCACCAACTGTCTAGACAAAAACAATAATTGAGTATTACTAGGCTTAGGGGCTCCTGGGACATTTCAGAGAAGAGCTGCACCTGCATGCAGGCACTTGCCTGCTATAAAATATGAGTAACCACTTAACAGCATTCATACAAATGCAGGTGCATTTAAATAGGTAGACAGGAAGATATTTTTATTTATCCAGTGGTTAATATTTTTGCTGTTGCATGGCAACGTGAAATCTTTAAATAAAATGAAAATTCTAGAAAACAATTCTTTGAAAAAAAAAAAAGAACCGGTATATCTAAAAATATAAAAAATGCCACCTAGCTAAAAAATATAGGACAGTTGTTTAGCATGTAAAATAGGTGGTACTGTTGATTTATAACCTTATTAATTATTTGCACTTGGAAGGAGGTTTTATGTACTGTCAGTTGCGATATTGTGCACCATATTTACCCTTCTGTCTGTCTTTGTTGAACACCTTGATGTCTTTGAGCTGCACTCCAATGCCTGTTCTCAGGGAGACGGAATCTGTGGCATTGTCCTTTTGCCCTCGCTTAATGGAGCCGTTAGCATGAGTCCTGCAAAGTAGCCAGAAGTTAATGCACACTAAAAAATATAAAAATAACGACGTGGAAAAAATATCAATTATATATATTTAGCTATTGAGTAAAAATCTACACTCTTGTGTGGGCTATGAACATTGCAAAGGATCTTAACAAACCTTGCTGCAAAATCGTACCCATTCCTGGAGATGCTGATTTTAACCACTTGACAACTGGGCACTTAAACCCCCCTCGTGACCAGACCAATTTTCAGCTTTCAGCGCTCTCACACTTTGAATGACAATTACTCAGTCATGCAACACTGTACCCAAATTAATTTGTTGTCCTTTTTTTCATACACAGAGCTTTCTTTTGGTGGTATTTCTCTGGAGAAGAGAATCTTGAGAGGGGATACGATTTCAAATTACAAATACCATACTGGTGACCCCACAATAGGGATAAAACGTTTTTGCGGAAGGGAGTTTACTAAGGCACGTGGCCACTCACTAAAATTAGAAGTAAAGAGTTTTAACCTTAAACCGTGTAGAGGGTTCATTACTGTAAGAGCGGCAAGGATGTGGAATTCCCTTCCACAGGCGGTGGTTTCAGTGGGGGGCATTGATAGTTTCAAAAAACTATTAGATAAGCACCTGAACGACCGCAACATACAGGGATATACAATGCAATACTGACATATAATCACACACATAGGTTGGTATCTTTTTTCAACCTCACCTACTATGTAACATCAACAGGACTGCTATGTGATTAAACAACCTTCATTGTACCCCCTGACCTGGTAGGTCTTAAAGTATCTGACTAAAATGAAACTCCAAATGCATGGAACACATGTAATTTGAATTTAATGACAGTCATACAAGCAGGAAATAGGATTGCCCATGTATTCCCAAAAGTTGCCATGGCTGTCAGCTAGAAATATCAGCTAAAGAAAAAATCCAAGCTATCCTTAAACTGAAATGGAAAGGCAACTCTTACAAAAATAGTCTGTGTACAAATCAAAATTTAGATAACGAGTTGTTTCTTTTAAAAGGGTTAATAACCTGAAATCCTTGTTTTTCCCTAATGCTGTATATTATAACCTTTATTTGCATTTTCTCTGAAGTTAAACGAAAACTACTGCTCCAAAGTATGGGCTATTATGGGCTTAGGAGAGGCTTAGGTAATCCTTTATTGTGCTACTACTCAATAGTGAAGATTATTATGTATTTAAACTGCACAAAACAAAGGAAAAACAACTGTGTCAAAGTCCTCACCTGTCACTCCAATAGATGTAATCTTCAAAGACCGATACAGAGAACATGTCCATGTTGTTGTTGGACAGCACTACCTCCCTGTTCTTCCCCGTCTCCAGGTCAATTCTCTCAATTTTATCAGTGCGAGCATCGCACCAGTACAGCTTTCCATCCTGCAGAAGAGGAGTGACTGGCTGAATACTGATCTCACGGGTAACATGTAAAGCCATAAACATTCTACGATTTACAATTTCTGAAGCAGTAAATGAGCATTAAAGCATAACTTAAAGGCAAAACTTTTTCTTTAGTTTGGACAGAATGGAGATTGATTAGAACACCTGTCAATTTTTATTGCTGTCTGGGCCCCCATTAGGGAGATTCACCCCCTCTATTTGTCCTGTTTACCATTATCATTGAAAATAAAAGTTAAAAAAAATCCCACATTTTGGATTGTCCCCAGAAAAGAAATTGAGGAGAACTTTTCCAATGGGGACACTAGTTCTGGTGGCCTGGGGGTCCCCAAGGGATTCCCTTAATTTGCAGGGTAGTCCTCACTTTCTGTTTTGGCTATGGGACAGGAAGTGAAATCTCCCCAGTCGAGCACAGATAGAAAAAAATAAACCATCAAGGGTTATAACCCTCCTTTGCTCCATCCAAAATGAAAAATAAATAAATAAATGTTTTGCCTAGCTCTACTTTAAAACAAGCAATCACTGACCTCTCCAGCTGCAGGCACTGTTGGTGCTTTACTAAAGGGGTAAGGGTATGTTCACTTTAGAAGAGGATTTTAATTTAGCCGAGTTAATGATGGGGTGAAGCTTTGCCGGCTTCTCATTTCTATGCAAGCAAAAAATTATTTTTTTTTTATTTAGATTTTACTTGCACGAGTTAGGGTATTCTGTGCATGGTAAACATTTACTATATTTTTTAAGGTAAGTGAAAATTCCTCTGCAAAGAGAAACCTGACTTTGCAAAGTGAACATGTTCTACTTGTTTAGAAAGTCAACCACACTGTGTGGCAAATTCTAAGCTGAATGCTCTCCCCTGCCAGAAATGACTTATGCCCCGTACACATGGTCCGACGGAAAATGTCCTATCGGACCATGTTGTCGGAAATTCCGACCGTGTGTGGGCTCCATCGGACTTTTTCCGTCGGATATTTCCGGTGGAAAAAATGTGAGATCCTGCTCTCAAATTTTCCGACAACAAAGTCCTATCGGACTCTTTCCGATCGTGTGTAGCGAATTCCAACGGACAAAGTGCCACGCAGCATGCTCAGATCACATTAAAAGACCAAAGCTATTGGCTACTAGCCTCTACGTAGTCCCGTCGTACGCAACGACGTCACCACGTTCTGACTGCTCGGATTTTCCGACAACTTTGTCCGACCATGTGTATGCAACACCAGTGTCGGACAATATCCGTTGGAAAAAATCAGACGGATTTTGTGGTCGGAATTTCCGACCGTGTGTACGGGGCATAAGCCTTCCAATTCCCAACGTCAAAACAGAGCAAATTATCTAGGAGGGGAGAGGGCAGAGTGCTGGGATCCAACTTAAATGACTTCACTGCTATTGCAGTGAACATTGAGGCATTATTGCACTACAGTACCTACAGCTAAAGAGGTAAGTGATTGTTAAAGCTTATTTACTGCTTGGTAAGATTACATTAATTTAATGTCCATAGACTGAACACAGTTGCACTTTAAAAAGAGACCATTTATTATAAAAAAACATAATTGGAAAAGGAAAGGAAATATTCTTCTGCCCTAGTTTAGAATATCAGCTGAGTCAAAAAGAAAAAGGGGAGTTGCACTTTAAGGTAATATAAATATGTATCCACTCAACATAATAAAGTCTGTTTTTCCAGTTTTAGCGTCTACCTTTACCTCTATATCAGATAAACTGTGATGGATTACATACCTCATAATCTATGGAGATTCCATTAGGCCAGCTGATACTGACATCCACCAGGATGAGCCTCCCACTGCCATCAAGATAGGACCTCTCAATTCGAGGGAATTGACCCCATTCTGTCCAGAATAGATAACTGCAAGAGGCAGATAAAAACATATAAGAGCTAGTAAAAAGGCAGAAAGAACTCCCGCTGTGCCCTTGATAAAATGTGGTTTCCATGCAAACAAACCACAAGGCCAGGATTTAATTTACCCATATTCAATTTTTCAGTCTACAGTGAGTAAATAAATTCCCATATCTCAGTTGGCTTTTCAGAGTTTTCTAGTGATGCAAAGATGCATACTAACATTAGATGGGCTATCTGAATGATTGGAATAGTCTGTGGAATTTCACCTGGGGAAGACCATTCCATTGAATCAGATCATTGGCATTGCTGGGAGGGGGGGGGGGGGCAGGGGGTGCGATCCGCACCCGGGTGACACCTGCTAGAGGGATGACACCATATCCTCCTCCTACTTCGCTGCTGAGCCTGTCACCATCTCTGCCCGAGCAGCTGCACGCTGTCCTCTCCTCTCCAGCTGCCGCCCGGAGATAGAATTTAGAATTTACCTGAGCCGCCCGCCCTGCCCTTGCTCCAAGCTGGTACAGTAACAGGCGGGGGGGGTGTCAGCATGCGATGAGGGGTATCCGCCGGAGCCGCCGCCCCGAGGAAAGGTGCGATAGGTGGAGGGGGTTGCCATGGTGTCACCACCCAGACCCAGTTACACCAGAGCCACTCAAAGCTGGGGTGTAATAAGAAGGAAGGAATGTATGTGTCCGGCACCCTACGCTGGTCTGATAAGGGGGGTTGGTTTTTGCTGCCGCACACAGCTATATATATATATATATATATATATATATATATATATATATATATATATAATTTATATAGCAGCTGTGTACAGAAGCGCACCCCCCCCCCCCCCCATCTTGGTTATCAGACATAGCTGTATTATATATAGGTATAGATGCTGACTATACCACCCAGCTGTACACAGCTGAATATTATATTACACACATATATATATATATATATATCTATATATAGCTGTGTGCAAAAAACAACCCCCCCCCCTTATCAGACCAGCTTAGGGCGCCAGACACATACACTCCTCCTTTTAATTACACCACCTCTGAGCAGCTCAGGTGTAACTGGGTCTGGTAGCGACATCATGGCAACCCCTCCCCCCCCACCTATTACTCCTCACCTCTGCGCGGTGGCTCCAGTGGACACCCCTCATCGTATACCGTCACACACACCCCACCCTGCCTTTTACCGTACCCAGGTATAGTAGCTGAGCCGCTCTAAGCTGGTCTGATAATGTGGGGGGGGGGGGGGGTCCGCAGCCCAGGTGTAGACAGACAGTGACCCACATCAGATCTTTCCAGCAAGCAGAAGGTCACAGAAGCATCTTGCCATCTTCCTTGGCTGCTGCTATCAGATACTGTCCACCACGGTCCAGCAAAAAACACATCTTGTTGTCAGCAGGTCACAGCATCTTTCCATCTTCCCTGTGGCCATCAGATCTCATCCAGCAAGTAACACACCATATCAGGTCAGTTCCAAAATTCGAATCAAATCATCAATGCCAATGATGCACTTATCTGCTGTCCTCAGGGACAGATCCAATCCAGAGATCGCCATATAGTGGGATCTCTGGATGGGATCTGTCCCTGAAAACAGCAGATAATGCAAAATATGGGCAGTATGCCAGACCTTCAGAGCGCATGCGCCGGTGTCATCAGCGTCTGTATCTAGTGTGAATCTAGTGTGAATATCTCCTAAACGGTACCCGTTTAGGAGGTTTTTAATTTTACCTACAGGTAAGCCTTGTTGTACGACACTACTATTGCCAAAATATGCAGTGTTCTATAGGGAAAACAATTACTGGAGGGGCGGTGACACCACATTTTACCGCACCAGGTAACGCCAACCCTAGTGACGCCACTGAATCAGATTGCCTGCGTATTCATGTTAACATCCAAACAGGAGGGAGATTAGTCAAATTAAGCCCACTGGTATCCTAAAATATTGGTCAGCTAAACATAAATTACACAAAATGCAAGTTTCCTCAATATTGATTGGTTGAGATTTTTGCACCCACCAACAGACAAGTAGATATGGTCATCTGACCTGACAAAATCTTTACAAGAAAGCATTGTCTTAGGTCTAAGAGTACATTATCAAAATATTACAATCTCAATAACTGATGTATTTATTGACGATTATTACCCTTTCTCAGGGTGAACAGTAATGGCTCGCGGCTTGTCCAGTCCCTTGGATATCACAACATAGCGGAAGGAGCCATTCAAACGAGCCACCTCAATGACATCAAAGCCCTGATCAGTCCAATAGATATTACCTGTGAAGGGAACAGCAACAGGTAGATGAAAAACAAAAACAGCAGTCAAGAAAAGAAAAAAAAAAAAACACAAACCCACCAATGCATTTGAAATCAAACCTTTGATAGATAGATAGATCTATCTATTACTTTCACTGTTTCACATTATAAATGAACCCCTTATAGTAGCGATTATCTGCACTTTTTGTACTATAAAGGGCTCATATTTATTTTTGCCACGGCCGGAGCCCAATTACAGGACAGATCGTTCTTCAGTGTTGTAGGAGGTTTTTAGCGGATTGGACCAATAGACCGGGGCATTTAAAGGACGCAGTCCAGCGTGTGGAGGAGTCTAACCAGCAGTAAAAGAAAGTGGCTATTTGCAGTATTAAAGAAATCTGGAGGTGAGAGTCCTGTGAGCCTAATTGAGGATATTTGGGGCAGTCTTCCATCTGCTTTTGTGTTACACCAAGACAAGAAGACAGGCACCGGAGCACCACTCCATTTATTTATTTATACCGACATTCCTGGCACGGATTAATTATTATATACTTGGACACATTTTTTGGTGCATTTAGTCTTCTGTTTTTATGCATTTTTTCACCTTGTTTTTTATAATTATTTATGATTAATTTATCATGAACACTTGATGTTATATTTATACTATGCGCTGAGTCACTTTACTTTTTACTTCTATAAAAAAGGCAAAACTAAAATCACGTGTGCAAAATGCACAGCAAAAAGCACTGTAGAAATGTATCAAAAGCAAAATGCATAGGTGTGAACCAAGCCTTATGCTGGCCATACACGTTTCGATTTTCAGATGAGAATATTAAAATGAAAAATCTTTGTACATTCGCTGAATGAAAGAATGTCGTTTGAAAATTTCACTTGCTTTTAACATTCGGTTTTAAAATAAATGTCATTTCTAAACGAAAACCACCAAGTTTTCTATTCTGCTCCTTCGCATATTCCCCATCATTGTGGTAGAAAACAAACGTCGATTTGACCCCACTAACGATTTAGAAGTCAGTTCTTAAAAAAAAAGGGAAGACATTGTTTTTGTATGGCCAGCATAAAATATATTACAGTTCTGTCTGAAATTCTTCTTAAAATTGGCAAAACAGTCTTTTTCATTTTCTGTTCTTTAAATAAAAAATTTGATCTCCGAGTCTGATATTTACCAGATTCAACCTCTAATAGTATATACAGTATATCTCAGTATATCTCTTCTGTTATCCTCAGAGTGGATTAGAGATTTTGATCCCTAACCATATAGTTGGTTATTGATATTTACCACTGTATAGAGATATTTAAAAGCGGAGTTTCACCCACTTTTGGGAGGTGGTCTTAAATGAAAGACCACCTCTCCACTGCTCCTTTTTGGCTAGTTAAAAAAAAAATTTTCTTCTAACTTATCTTTTTATGAAGTAAAGCCTGTACTTCCAATCCATCCGGTCTGCGGAGCAGGACATCATAGCCTCTTCTTCGGCTAGCCAATCCCAAATGTCTTCTGGGACATGTGTGTGTCCCAAAAGACAGCTGGCCATTCACAAAGCGCCGCGCGACTCGAGCATGCGCAGTAGGATATGGGCAGTGAAGCCACAAGGCTCCACTGCCTGTTTCCCTTAATTAGAATGGCAGTGCCTGCACCCGATCCGATGGACGGATTGGCCTCTTGTGGAGCTGACATCACGGGCTCCCTGAACAGGTAAGTGTCCTTATTAAAAGTCAGCAGCTACAGTGTTTGTAGCTGCTGACTTTAAAAAAAAAAAAAATTTAATTTGCGGGTGGAACACAGCTTTAAGAATAAATTGCTTTTTTGTTAAACTTAACATATTAACTAAATTATACACCACACTTTTTTTTTTAGGGTTATTATCCAATGAGTCCAGTTGGAGACCAAATGGATCTCCCAACTGGAGGCAATCAAAGTCACGTGTGACAAAGTCACGTGTGCTAGTGACGATACTAGTGAGGGAGGAAGGAAGTCAGGTGCCTATCGCTCTACTTCCGGTTTGCGGCCGCGACCGGAAGTTCATCTATGCTGATGCAAGAAAACTTTAAATGTGAGTGGATATTATTTTTGTTTCAATAAACCTGTTTTTTACTACACATTGGAGCGCTTCTTTGTACCTTTAACCCCTACCCCTGATCTAACCCGTGAGTGACCCCTTACCCCTGGAGTGTCTTTTCGGATCGGAGTAGGAGTCCATAGGAGCCCATAGAAGCCTATAGGAGCCCATAGGAGCCCATAAGAAAGAGGACCCGGAAAGTGACCAGGCTTGCCACTTTAGAGGCTATCTGCTCCACTAGGCCTGTAGGGGCCGCAAATAGAGGTGAGAGGCTGGGGGAACTAGTAGGGTGCACCCCTGAAGTCAGCACAGAGCACTGCCTGCACGGATCATCACTGTGATCAACACAAAGATTCCTGAATATTTCTACTCACCTTCACTTATTCCAGAGCATTATGCTCTTCATTGTTCCAGATTGTGGACTTTATTGTTTATTTTCCGCCATTTTTTTCTTTACAAGCTGGGACTTGTAGTGCACCAAATTTTACTTTTATTTTTTAATAATTTTTTTCAGCGATATTATTGTTTTGGTATCATCTGATTATACCATACCTACAGTGACACACTCTTTTCATCTGTATGGTCACTTTGTCATTATTTTGGATATTTCTGCACATTCAATCATTAATTTCCCTTGCAATTTCCTTGCAATTCCCTTGCACTTTCAGAACCAATTTATCGGTTCTCTATTGGTTCTTTATTCACATATTTTGCACGTTGCACTGTGCACCTTTTATTGCTAGAAGATTTCGTGTTCACTATTTTTAACCCAACTCCATCATCATTTTTACCCCAGCACATATATTTATTTTCAGCACGGTTATTTTAGCACCATCACTTTTATTGAATATTTTTTCATTTTTTACACACGTCTTATATTTATTCAATATTTTATGTGTATTGCTATTAAGGAATTTTATCTATTTAGTTCATTATTTTATGTTTTTATATATCTATTTATGTGAAAGGTCACTCATCTTTCGGATACTCTGAGCTTTGCAAACTGGTCATTTTAGATTATTAATAGATTATTTATTTATTTACATAAGGGTTAGCGCCACATACCCTCTTCATTCAATTTTACCTTTACAAGTGTGAGATCACTTATATGTTGGCTGCTTTCCTTTTCCATTTTTCGCCTTATTTGATTTAATAGTTTTTGGTTGAGCGCACTGGTTACCCCTATTATCTAAATCAAATCTCCAGGCATTAATGAAAACATCAGCTTTAAACCCTTCTTATAAAAGGTATTAGTTTGTTTTCTTCATCAGCAGCCTGTCCACTTTTGTTTTATTTCTTAGTTGTTATGGTTTCACATATAAAATTTTTTTTATATTATCTTTATGATGATACAATATAGTGGTCGTAAGTGTGAAGGCTGTGGAGATCTTCATCTGGCAGTTTTTAGACATCACCGTGCCTTGGTTTGGTTTTAGATCACAATGGGCACTTTAAGATGTGCAAGTCTGTCCTGTATGCTTCTTTTTTGAATATACTATTGTGATTGCAGTTTTTCCGGTTTTATTATCCAGCAGCAACCATGGGAACCAATTTGGAGATTGGTTTTGATGCATGCTTCATCTATACTGGATATTTTGACTTTATGTACTTACCCCATTATGGCTGTGGATTGGGACATTTATAGTTACCTTAAAGATGGCACTGATTATGGTATGCGTGTTATTTTTTGTGAAATCCATACATGGGTGTATGGTTTTATTATTATACATGATTTATATAGCGCCAACAGTTTACGCAGCACTTTAATAGTTTTACACGCGTTAAGCGTTTTATGGTTCCTACGGCTATGGCTGGTGATTGTAACAGTATCTTTTATTCTGTAGGTGGCACGGTTATGATCTAGCAGTTGCCACATCTTGGGCTGGCTCTTGGTGGGGCAAAGCAGATGTTTTATCTGCCCTGCTCCCCGTCCAATCTGTGGGATGGGCCATGTCCATGAAACGCGCAGTGTGTGGTGTGGGGCATGCCGTTCCTAGTCTGGTGCAGTGATTGCATGGATTCTCTGTGTCCCTGCCAGCACCTAGCGTGTTGGCTAGGCGGTGCAAGTGTGGAGGTGCATCCACCCATGCTGACAGTTCCGGAATTGGGGCAGTGGGCGCCATCTTGTCCGCCATCTTGTCTTAAATACCAGCTTGATTATGCCTGAGCTGTCATTATCCTTTTGCTGGTGCGTGGGGTGTATCTATTTGGGCTAATACCTGAAGATATGTGTATAATATGTGAAAACTCCTATTACTGAGATTCCCTTTTCTTCCTTTTGCTCCTTGCAGGTAAATCACATGTTAGGGATATAGGTTGACCCCCCCCCCCCCATTTGTGATGTCCATGTGATCCAGAAACTGTCATTGGTGGTTGTCCATTTTGTCTTCTATTGCCTCTTCTCTGTAGCTTGTAAATACTTGGGTTTCCACCAATATAAAATCTTCTTGGTTTGAGGTTTATTTGTTATCTTGTAAGTAAATGTCTAATATGACTTAAAAATTGTTGTATTTTGATGTGATTTTATCTGCGTTTTCAACATTCATGTATACAGGGAGGTGTGAAGGGTTGTTTTGTTGGTTTATCATTACCGCACAGTTCAACTAAGTGTTTGTATGGGGTTTTACCACTTAACTTTTTAACATTAATATGTAATAAAATGTATGGTTTTATAAACTTGTGTCCTACTTTTTTCCTGAGGGTGAAACTTTTTATATATATATATATATATATATATATATATATATATATACACACATATACACACATATATACATATACACACACACACACACACACACACATATACACACACACACACAACACACCGGCAATAAAGTAAACCTGCAACAGAACCCAAGATTAATAAAATACAGAGGTTAACTTTAGTGAAACCCATGTGAAAATGGCCAACAGATCCACAGATAAATGTAGATGAAGTTGAAGGAAATTCTTGATACCCAGTCCCTTTAACACTACCAGGAACTAGACTACTGATAAAAAAAGGCTTTTCATAACATTAAGCCCCCATTCACACTTGAGTGTTTTTCTGCTCGTTTCCCTATGCCTGACTATGTTTTATTACACCCGAATATGCAGAATCCCATCCCTTTTAACTGTGCCTATTCACACTTGTATGCTCAGTCGCCCTATGCTCTATGCCCTACACCCAAAAAAGTAAACAAGCTTTTTTGAGCATAGTCAGGCATTTCTGATCCCATAGACTTTAATAGGAACATCTGCAAATGCACAATACGTGTGTTTTTGCATGCACATTTACACCTGAAGAATTTTTCTCCTCATATAGAACTGCTCTCCTCTTCTGCAGCCCAGGAAACATACTTCTGACGCTTGACATAGATGCAAAAGCAATTGCAAAGCATCTGTAATACACTTGAAATATGCCTGTAACATGCCTGAAAAAAACTCTTCCAGATCTTCATGAATACAGTCTGCTCAGGTGTAAATACAGGCTAAAAAGGAAAGAGTGCAAGGTTGAGGAGGTGGGTCAAGCTCATTCCTACAACTACTAATAAGAATACCATTTGCATATATATTTTATCATATGCTCTCCCTAAATTGCCCAGTATCCGATTTCTACGCATTTCCATGTTATAAAGTGCTTTCCAGAAAACAATGTAGTTGTGCTAAAGGCAAAATGTCCACACAGTTTCCTTAATTTGTGTGCCATGTAATACACTACAGCTACAATCACAGCTCACTTGTGGGACGGGTGGGTTAATTTCCTGAAACCTGCACTTGTAACTTTTCCAGCACTGCTTGATGAATTTAAAATGACGACCAATTATATTAAAACATTCAAGGCAGGTCGGTGTCAAAGAAATCAGGTGTTCTCTATGTGAGAGACAGCAAGGGGCCTAGAGTGGACATTTGGGGAATGTTTCTCCTATATTACAAACAGGTTAGCAAAAGAGGGACCCATTTAAAGGCCTAATTTACAGTTATATCTGTAGTGCACCATTATTGCATGCTTCAATCCTATTTTCCTGTTATGCACACGTGTTCTATGTACAGATAACTATCTCAAATTCTAATAACACCAACCTAAAAATGCATATTAATATCCAATGCAGAATTATACATTCATGCCAGAAACTGTATATTGTGCAAGTTATTTCCAAGTACAAAAACAGAACAATGCAGTAAGTAGGAAATCATTCCCTTCAGTCTTACCAGCTATCCAGTCTACAGCAATGCCTTCAACTCTGCCAATGCCATTAGTAACAACATCTTCTCGCCAGGTCTGGTCTCGCTTGGCACGACTGATGGTGCTGAGCCCCATGTCCACCCAGTAGATGGTGTCATTCTCTGGAAAAATATCAGGGATAAGTAATTGCACAGATTTGGGATGGAGTGCATGACACTTCCTGTTTGTTCATTTGTTTTTATGCTGATGTTTGAAGGTTTTAGAATACAGTAAACCCCCGCTATATTGCCATTTTCGCAGTTATCTACTCTATTTTTTACTGTACTGTACAGTTAAGACAATATTTTTGTGTTTTAAAAATCCTCTTGATCTCTCTCTCTATATACATACATACATATATACACACACACACACACATATACACACACACACACAAAATTCACACACATACATACACACACTGTATATACTGCAAATATAAAACTTTTAATGAACATTCATTACCTAATGAAGATGATTCCCAGACAGATACTCTGTGCCCAATTTATAAAGGAGAGTTGATATTGTAATCCACTCTCCACTGGACATTTCAGCGTTTACACCATGAAAAACATTTGATTAGCAATTTATTAAAAGCAGTCCATGGTGTGGAACCTGCAGTGTTCTACATATTACCTGCTTATTGCTGCAAACAGAACTCTGATTGCATGACAGGCAGGTCAGATAACAGTCTCCTGGCTTTTTCTTTTCACTTTCATAAATGGCACTCCACCTGCTTTGAGGCACTGGTTCACTCTTTAAATGTGCATTTTGTTTTTCAAAGCAGCTGTATGGCCACAGTAAGGTAAATGTGCTGTTTTATCTATGGGGCACTATGTGTTATCTAAAGAGCAAGGACAACAGTACTGCCACCCTGTCAGGTAATTTTATCTCTCTTGAAAGCTCAGATAGAGAAGTTCTGGAGGGAGGAGTCACTGCTTATTCCAGTGTTTGTTAAATTCAACTTGAGCTATTGTGCTAAGTATCCAATGGGCTTTTGAGAACAGAGAGGCAAGGAAGAGTACAAAACAATATTTCATATTTATCTGAATACTAAATATGTATAGGTTCGTTATCAGGAATATAGGAAATACATGGTGTCAAATAAAACATGGCTAATGTAGGCCAATGCAAATATCTATATGCACATATCACGCTATACGTTTCCAAAAAATTGTTAAAAAGTCTCCTATAGACATTTTATATGAAACCAATAGCAGTGGTCAAACTAAATTTCTGGCCACATAAAACGAACAGGAAATAGCATACGACTACAATATACCAACTTGTTTTTAATTATTAAAAATGAATTCTTTGAGCATCAGCTGTAGAGGGAAATATAGGGGGTGGTAAAGAAGGTGTTCAAATTGGTGGCTATTGGCATTAGACTGTGCTTCCACTATTATTGCAGTTGAGTCACAAACCGAGAGATGAGAACTGGGAGGTTTTCTCATATGAGTAACGATAAGCGATGGATTGGGAACTAGATATTCATAGGATAAAAGGAGAAGGAAAGAAAAAAAACATTAATTTGGGTGCTGAACCTATAGAAAAAGGTCTGCTACTCTCAACAAAGTACTGTTATTTTCAGAACATAGTCGGCTTATGAGAACACCAACCCTTCTATGTAATTTTCTGGAAAGCTCTTATTGAGGGTATGTTTTCAACGTGTATAGACAACTGTGTTACAGTTTTTCTTTGAACACGGTTTGATTGCAGCTATCAAAATTATTTTATCACATAAATGACAGGAAGCCAACAATGAGTTTTTTTATTATAACAATTAACCCTATTTTACTGCTCCTGGCATTTAGCCCAGTTAGTTGTAGAGACAGTTTGTCCAATGATTTACTGCTTTAGTGGATCAAGTTTAATATCCAACCTCTTAATTTGATAGCTAGTGCTGCAATGATGTCCAAGAATGGTTTATGTTGTATTTTATCCACTGCCCTGACTCTTGGGCTATGAATATAACTCACTGTCTGTGCATCCCTACTTATCGAACAGAAACTACTTTTGGTCATTAAAAATGTGTCTACTTTTGAAAGAGGATGCAGTCACAAATGATGTGTGGGGGGGGGGGGGGGATGAATGAGATGAGAGAAATCTATTCAAAGTTTATAAAAGTATGAAGGTAAGCCATTCTCACCTGCATGGAAATCCATTCCAACTGCCAGGGATGTGCCAGAAACAGGAACCAAAGCATCAGATTTATCTTGTGGATCCAAAGGAATTCCTCGTATGCCTTCATGCACAGAGTATAGCAAGAAGGAACCAACACCTGCAAGAGACAAAGCACTGTACATTACAGGTGGCTCAGCACAATAATAGAAACACAAGCAGTGGTAAAAAGCAGTGCACACACAGCAGTGTGCTTTGCAAATGTGTAATGCACTCCACTTGCACTGAGGTTCCAAGAAAGTGGTATAACATTAAAATGAATGAATGAATAAATATGTCAGGAGGAGGACAGTCTGGTTACATGACCTGTCAAAGTCATGTGACAAGCCTCTTCTTCAAACACAAAGCTCATTTTTCAGGGTTAAACAGGCTCTCTAGTTTTTATGAAAGTGATTCAAGCAATGCAAGAAACGTAAGCTTCAATGTGGAGGTGACATTCTGATGTTCAGCGAAGAACAGTATTTACTTTATGCCATAAGAAAGGGCCTCCAAATATGACAGAAATAGAAGACTCACCCTCACAGGTCTGTTGCCCACTCCTGAGGCTGTATCCTGCAGTGCACATGCATGATCTTGTGGTAGCAGAGGTTGGGAGGCATAGCTGGGAACAATCTCCATTGTTAACTGAACAATTGTTTGCACCTAAAAAGAGGGGGTAAGAGTTTCTGAAACAAAATTCATATTTTATTTTCCACAACCCTACATTTTTGTGATCTGAGAACTTCCATATGGCAACCAAATAGCTGTTTTTGCTGTCCACTTTAGGAAACGATATTCTACCTTCCACTCTTCCATGCTGCACTGGGCGATGGGTGAATGGATGGGAAAGTGTATTATCAGCAAAAAGAACAGCTTCACTGTACCAGAAAAAAAAAAAAAAAGACCTATTTACATATTGCTTTCAATTTACTAAAGCATACTGTATGCAGTATTTTGATTACCATGCTTTAGGCACTCATTTTAACAAAAGTATATTTTTGAATCCACCAAGGCTTTAAATTTCACACATGCTGAATTTACTGCATACAATTTACATTGTTCCTTTTTCAGTGTTCTGTATGCAAAATTAAATTGACAAAGATTATTGCACTGGTTTGGTTCTCCTAAAACTAAAGATTCTCATAAATGTTAACAATGAGTTTCTTTGACCACAAGTTTCTTTGAGGTGTTTTCTTCAAAGAACAGACACTCCAGCTCAATAAAAAGAGGTTTTCAGGGTTTCAATTTCTAAAAAATGCTATAATTTTGTGAATTCAATTTCTCTATAACAAAATGATTATGAGCTAAAACTAACAAAGGCGTATAAACAATGTGGTTTTATGAGAGGACATACATGTTCTTTAACTTCAGTTATTATCTTTACTTTTAAATGATCTCCTACCTTTCTGTATCTCTTCATCATACACCTTCATATGCATGACCTGGTTTGTGTTAAACCGTAGAACTTTTGGATCTGACCCATCCTTTTTATTACATGTTCCCATTTTGTCATATGCATGGTCTGCCCACCACAGTTTGTCACCTAAGTGAAAGAAAAAATACCCCATCAACCTTGCTATTTATTTAACTGACAGGACAATAAAAACCCACAACACCTAATAAAATATCAGCTTTTATACTCCAATTCGACTAGAAAAAAGAAAATCTGAATTTGGCTGGTAGCTCAGGGAAACTAGTTTGCTGAAATATTTCCCTGGCAATTAATTACAGGTCTACTACAAATGAGAGGAAATTTGTTTTATATAATAGAGGTTCATGACATCATTTTAGTGGCAATTACACCGGTCAAAATCGTACAGAAGGCTTGACCGAGACCAGAGCCACGCCTGTGTATTTTAATCCAATGCTCAAAAGAAATAAGCCCATTCTGCAGTCACTATTTCTCTTTATAAATATAGTTGGCACTGTGCTTTGATAAAAAGTCATTAACCCATAGTTCAAAATCACTAGGGTATGCACATTAGTGGATACAAAGCGCAGTTAAATCCTTTCAAACCCTCTAAAGAAATCCAACCTTCCATAACTTACAGGTTAAACATATTCTGATGCATATACTTAAAGGGTTGGAACTCCCACGCTCCTTAAAATATTGTAAGAAAAAGTGCTTGAGAGAAACAAATGTCAGGCTTCAGTTCTTCACTGTACTCCATCATGATTGCTAGACTGTCTCCAAGCACTCCCTCATACAAACATAGGTGGAGGCTGACCTCAACATCATTCATAAGGAAGATGATTAGAATCAAATTTGGTAAGCAACAAAATTTTCCCTGTAAGCGAAGCAGCACTGGAAGTGAACCCACAAAATGGTATTTAGTCTCAGTCAGTATACACAAGCTTTTGAGGCTGCACAGAGCTTGTGAATACAGTATGTGGTGGTCCTGTCCAGTAGCTTAGGTTATCTAGCCCAAAATATTTGAGAGCCTAATCAGCCTACTGGGCAAACAAGTCTCTAGTATCTATAGACCCCACATTGGCACTCCTTAATTAACAGCCTCCAGATATCTCCAATGAACAATGCAGACTTCAACTCCGAGTGCTCACAGCGGACAAACTATAGCCAAGGCCAGGAAAAAAAAAAAAAAACCTTTGTCTAGACAAAACTAAATGGGAATATACATTACAAAAGTAGGATTCACAAATAAAAAATTGAGGCAACACTGGAGAATAAAGTTTCCAGATATACCCATGTTTGGAAACTCTGGTTTGATACAGCAAGAAATATATTTACAATGATTATACTCTGTCACACTTATAACAAACCTAACAAACTGCTTTAACTATATGAACGTACTCTTATTGTATGTTACCCTTAAAAATGTAAGAAAAACGTTGAAAATAAAAGTAATTTACCCATAATGGCCAGAGCTGTTGCCTTTCCCAAATAGGATTTCATGGTGAGCAGATCTTCCCGTCCTTTGCCATTAAGATTACATCTGTTAATTGTACCCGCGCCAGAACTGATCCAGTACAACTTTTTGTCAACATAGTCAATGGATAAACCTACAGGGAAGCAATAAAAGCAATGAATAGTTAAAAAACAAAACATTCACTGCAAATATACTCTGCTCTCTAATATGGCCATACATCTTGGAAAAAACAAACAGAAAATGTAAAAACATAGGAACCTTCCATTTGCTATTTTTTTCTAACCCGTGCCAAGCTTCTACAGAGAAAATACTTTATAAAAAAAAAAAAAAAAAACTCATATGCACCCAAAACACAAAAATATCTTTTAGTATCATCTATAGGAGGACCTACAGCTACAAAACTTTTAAATGTATATAAGAAAAGATAAGCAATTTTTTAAATTGTATCAGTTTGTTAAAAACCTTGTTTTTGTGTAGAGTTTGTAATGTTACCCATAAATGCTTAGTATACAAGTACAGTGGAACCTCTGATTGCAGTTAACGAGCGTTTCGCAATACGAGCACTGTATTTTTAAAAATTGTAACTTGGTTTGCGAGTGTTGTCTCACAAAACGAGCATGATTCAGGCCAAAGCAGTGTGCAGTACCGCGTTTGGCCTGAGGTGGGGGGACGCCGGAGCCGAGCAGAGCCGAACGTCGCCGCTCGGAAATGCACGGAAAGGCCAGAGGACAGCTCGGCTGACATCGTCAAACCTCGGGAACAAAGTCTTTCCAAGGTTTGCCGAGGTCAGCCGAGGTGTGCTCTGGCCGCATGTGGTATTGCATGCCATTGAAGTCAATGCGGAACTAATTATTTTCGTTTCCATTGACTTCAATGGGGAAACTCGCTTTAATATGCGAGCACTTTGGATTACGAGCATTCTCCTAGAACAGATTATGCTCGTAATCCGAGGTTCCACTGTATTCAGAAGCTAGAACAAGCAATGACCAGTGAAGGACTGATGTAGATGAACTGCACTTAGTGTTTTTTTAGTATTGCTGTAAGAGGTGTTTTTTTTGTTTTTTTTTACCATACAGTTGATTGATGACAAGCTAGAAAAAAATCTGTGTAATGGATAATAGGTTTACATTATTGACAGCCCTCACAGCAGCTTATATGCAACTTAAAGTGATTGTAAACTATCACCTTGTAAAACAACCCATTCAGTTTCATTTAGAAATAAAAGGCAAAACATTTTTGTATAAACTATAAAAAACATTATAAATACTTTGGTTACATGCAATATGTAAAGTAGTGCAAAACGACTGGCTACTTGGATATGGGAGGGGGGCAGAGTCTGAATTCTAAAATAATAAAACTCCTCACTGAGGTAACTTTATGAGCCTTCAGGAACCGCAGCTTAGAAGAGAGTTCCCTGCCCTCCCGCCTTGTCTATGGTGTTTATCACAGCTTTCCCAGCAGTTTTTGACCTTGCCAGCGTTAAAAGGTTGTCTTATTGTGCTATGCCCTTGATTGGAAGTTGGGTCAGTTTAAAGTCTGTCCAGTACTCATGGTAAAGACAGGCCCTTTAGACAAGTTACTGTTCAACCATGCTCACAGTATAACTGTGTCTGGCACTGGTTAAGCGTTTACATTGGAAATTGTCTGTATTGGAATAATAATATACGAGTAGAATAATAATAATAGAATAATATATATAGATAATAAAATAAAGCTATGTTTTTACCCTAATTGGTCTATGTGTGTTTTTTTTTTTTTTGGGGGGGGGGGCAGGGTTGGTGAATGGTGGTGGTAGATCTTTAAGCCTATGCTCCTCAGCAGTCAATATATCAATTTCCTAATTTGACAGTAACCGGCTGGATCAAGTAATGTTCATGCTATGTCAATGGGCAAGAAATCAAGTTTGCAAACTAATATTCTTGGTGAAGTGCAGACAATCTGTGATGCCAGCAAGGTTCTGCACTTGTTTCCAACTCAATTCTGTCAAAGAGGACCCCCAGAGCCTAGGCCCAAGCAATAAATGGAGCCCTGGTTCCCGCCAAGTCAAGATTATTACCAACCTGCCCCCGGGCTTCAACTGTCCAGTGACAGATTGTCAGTGGCCAGTAGCTCTTCTGACATTGGACAGGTAAAGTAGATGTTAACCCAGCCACGAAAATCTCATAAATGTAAGTTGCAATATAATAAAATAATTTTAAAAAGTGTTAAAAGTTGAGCTTTCAATAAAATGATACTTGGGTTCATGAAGGTCCTTGTTATGCACTTCCTGTTACAGAGTGATTTTACCCAGTCACATGCTTTTCTAATGGAGTATAAAAAGGGCTAACGAATATTGCACAGGCAAGTTCCACGTGCAGATCCAGGTTATCGGCGCATGTGCAGTGAAGAAACGGCCCTCCGTGCCGTTTCTTCCCCAGCGTTTGCTGTGACTGGCGGCTCCTGCACGCATGTGCAGGAGTGACGCCCCCAGACAGAAGAGGGCAAAGATGGATGCTTCCACCAGCGGGGGTATCGCGGGCTTCATTTTCAGGTACAGTTGTGCTCATAAGTTTACATACCCTGGCAGAATTTATGATTTCTTGGCCATTTTTCTGAGAATTTGAATAAAAACCCAAAAACTTTTCTTTCACTTATGGTTAGTGTTTGGCTGAAGCCATTTATCAATCAACTGTGTTTACTCTTTTTAAATCATAATAACAACAGAAACTACCCAAATGACACTGATCAAAAGTTTATACACCCCAGTTTTTAATACAGTGTATTGCCCCCTTTAACATCAATGACAACTTGAAATCTTTTGTGGTATTTGTGGATGAGGCCATTTTTATCTTCTTAGATGGTAAAGTGGCCCATTCCTCTTGGCAAAAAGCCTCCAGTTCCTGGAAATTCTTGGGCTGTCTTGCATGAGCTGCATGTTCGAGATCTCCCCAAAGGGGCTCAATGATATTGAGGTCAGGAGACTGAGATGGCCGCTCCAGAACCTTCACTTTATTCTGCTGTAGCCAATGACAGGTCGACTTGGCCTTGTGTTTTGGATCATTGTCATGTTGGAATGTCCAAGTACGTCCCTGAGCAGCTTCCTGGCTGATCAATGCAAAATGTTCCTCCAGTATTTTTTGATAACACACGCATTCATCTTGCCAACAATTTTGACCAAATTTCCTGTGCCTTTGTAGCTCACACATCCCCAAAACATCAGCGATCCATCTCCGTACCTCATAGACCTTGTTGACTCCTCTCCAAATGTAGAGTTTATGGTTGTGGCCAAAAAGCAAAATTTTGGTCTCATCACTCCAAATGACTTTGTGCCAGAAGGTTTGAGGCTCGTCTCTGTGCTGTTTGGCGTATTGTAAGCGGGATACTTTGTGGCATTTGCCTAGTAATGGATTTCTTCTGGCGACTTGACCATGCAGCCCATCTTTCTTCAAGTGCCTCCTTATTGTGCATCTTAAAGCAGTCACACCACATGTTTTCAGAGAGTCCTGTATTTCCCCTGAAGTTATTTGGCAGTTGTAGCTGAAATTTTCGTTGGTCTACCTGACTGTGGTTTGGTTTCAACAGAACCCCTCATTTTCCACTTCTTGATTAGAGTTTGAACACTGCTGATTGGCATTCTCAATTCCTTGCGCATCTTTTTATGTCCCTTTCCTGTTTTATACAGTTCAACTACTTTTTCCTGCAGATCCTTTTACAATCCCTTTGCTTTCCCCATGACTCAGAATCCAGAAACATCAGTGCAGCACTGGATGAAAGATGCAAGTGTCTGTCAGGAGTACAGAAACGCATTGACCTTTTATACACACACACTAATTACAAGCAAACAGATCACAGGTGAGAATGGTTACCTTTAATATCCATTCAAACACCTTTGTGTCAACTTGTGTGCATATTATTGGGCCAAAATCACCAGTACATGCAGTCTCCGAGTTCCGAACGACTCCTACTTATGAACGGCCTCAATGCGGCCGCTTGTGCACTACGCTGGTCCTGGATACCCTCGAGCAGCTATCTTGCAGCGCCGGACACATCCCACACTACAGTACTACATGTACTGCATTGCCAGAAAAGCCCCAAATAACATAACTGCATGCCCAGAAGTGCCTGCACAGGCCGAAGTTACACTTAAAAATGCACTGTTTCAACTTACACACAAATTCCACTTAAGAACAAACCTGCAGTCCCTATTGTGTTCGCAACCCGGGGACTGCCTGTATATGTAAACTTTTGATCAGGGTAATTTGGGTAGTTTATGTTGCCATTATCATTTAAAAAAAATAAACACAGTTGATTGATGAAAAATGGCTTCAGTCAAACACTAACGATGAGTGAAAGAAATGTTTTGGTTTTATCATTCATATTCTCAGAAAAATGTCCAAGAAATCATAAATTCTGCCAGGGTATGTAAACTTATGAGCACAACTTTAAGTGCCACATAATGGGCTAGTATGTGATGTATACTAGCCCATTATGCTTTTACTTTGCAGGGGGATAATGACAGGAGGCTGCCTTAACACATCAAAATGCTGTGAAGCCCAACATTTTTTAATAAAAAAGTAGCACATGCAAACATTTAAATAAGGCTGTATGCTCTGGCCAGCTGTAAAATCTAAACCCATTCTAGTGAGAAGCATGGCAGCAGATGTTACATTAAATCTACACACAAGTGAGAGCAGGAAGCAGACAAGCGTGGATGAGGTAGTTATATTCAGTAAAAATCTCTTACCAACTGGTCCCTTCTGATCGGTGAACAGGATTTGACGCTCTGTGCCATCCATGTTTGACATGCTGATATTGTCACCATCTGTCCAATACATCTTCCTGGAAAAAACAGACTGAATATTAAAGTTCTGACTAACTGCAGTGTGTGCCCAGTGCAAGACACGATTCACCCCGAGGCAATTACCTCACATGAACTTATCCACAACACCAATGCGAAATATTCAGGAAGATGGCTATTCTCTATAGAAAGATTGCAAGTAGCATTACAATGATGCTTGCTTAGAGGAGATATGAAGATGATGAAACTATTAGGAACCACAGATATGACTGAAGTTGCAGTAATATAGGAGTGCATTGCGGCTCATTGTTTTCAGATGTTACTTTCTTTTTATAAAAGGACAAATAATTAGAAGGGCTCATTCAATAAATACATTGTAAATAGCAATGAAACTGTACACACTGCAGTATATGATATAAACTGTTCTGAGTGGCTACTATACTTTGGTCATCTCCTACACTACCAGATTCATCTCACTGTGAATCGAAGATCAACTGGTGTGCTAGAAATCTAGTATAAGAAACACTAATTCCAACAGGATCACT
Organism: Lithobates sylvaticus; assembly: GCA_028564925.1. Lineage (NCBI taxonomy): Eukaryota > Metazoa > Chordata > Amphibia > Anura > Ranidae > Lithobates > Lithobates sylvaticus. The sequence continues at coordinate 493,817,249 of CM053027.1, read as the reverse complement.
TATACATTTACATGTAAAAGCATCAGGTTTAAACCTTGTAGCTGGAAAGACGTTATTTCACCAAGCTGAACAAGTGAGGAATACACATAATGCAAGTATGATAAAAGAAGCAACCAATCTGAAAGCTGCTTTCAGCGATCAGTCCATATTTTGTATGTAGGACAGGCTCAACTAGTAGTGGCACGCATAAGACCGGGACACCCAGGAATAACGCAAGCCTGTTCATCCTGTACATATATTCAGCAAGCCAACAAACTATTTTAATGCAGGAGGGCTTTTTACAGCAATTTCATAGCATAACACAAATAAATCCTCTGCTCATCCAAGCCACTAACTAAACTTAGGTCACTTCCTGACTAACAGGGTTCCCCCTTTAATAGGTTTTCTACAACAAGCACATGTAGCTTTTCATTTTTTTTTTGTCAGAAGTAAGCCTTTTCACCCAACAGCAGGCTTTCCCATCAGAGAGAGAGAATGAAATGGACAGACCTGAGCATCAGTCCGCTCACATATATAAAGGCTTGTGGACAGCTGAGATTAATAAAAAAAAATCCAGCTAACAGGTAAAATGTGGACCCAGGGATGGTGGCTTTTTCTCACCCAAAGCTCTACAAAGCCTCCGGAGGCCAGAATCCAGAATGGAACTTCTTCTTAAGACTGGTACACAGAGTTCTTTTTTAAAAAATGGCCAGCTCCAGTCGGAGCCATTGTACTAACTATGAGAAGTTAGTATAGCTATACCCCTTGCTGAGCTGTTGTGATCCAATAGGGGAATGCGCTCCCCCCACCAGAACACTCTGATCAGCGCTCTCCGCCATTGGTTGAGAGTGAGTGCTGATCGTGAGTGGGTTGACTGCTGGCTTTCCAGCAGGCTTGTCCGACAGAAGCAAGCTTTGGCCAGCTTCTGTCGGACAAGGTGGCATACACACAGGCCGAATGTCGGCCCTTTTGTTTTTTGAACCGGCCAATGTCTCCCGACATTCTGCCCGTGTGTACGGGCTTTATTAACATAAAAAGGGCAGTCACAATTTCAAAGTGCTGCAACAATGAAAGAGGTTAATGACACATTAAGAACAATGAATGCTGCATCCAGTGTAAAATTCTCTTGAACATTTACCACATGTATTGGATTACAATTCAAGCGCAACAAATCCAGTAAAACTCTGCCAATGCCTGCCATTAGACTAGATATTCTGTGGGGCGTTCAGTTCTTTCAACTACATTCTGAGACTGAAGAGAGACAACATTGCTCTGAAATTCGCAGTATATTAATGTGTGCTAATAATCATTTATTTGGTCGCATGGGTTTCCTTCCTTAAACTACACTTGCAGCAAAAAAAAAAAAAAAATGATATGAATTGCCCTTAGCCCAAATTCACACCTGAGCGTTTTGTAGCTTGAAGCTACAATCAAAATCCCATGCTTTCAAATTGTGCCTGTTCACACTTGAATGCTTTGTGCCTATCCACACACTCCTCACAAACAGAAAAAATAATTATCTTAGAAGATACATGAGAATATGCATAGAATCTAAACATCGATTTTTCTATGTGCATGTGTGATAAATTATGGGTCATATATTGCTGTCAACATTGTGTGCTAATTTGGAGATCTTAAAATACACTTGAAAACACTGTTCTCCCATCACACAGTGACTTATGGTGTGGTTTATACACACGTGCTTCAACACATCTTAGATGTGGTACTAAACTGTATGTGACCATAAAAGCCAAGTAATAATGATACAGGGAACTAGGTGAAGGAAATGTTATAGACAAACTGGTTGGATTGTCCCAATGGATTACAGATACTGGCAAACTAATATTCTTGGTGAAGAATTCTTGTAATGCCTGCAAAGTTCTGTAGATATTAGTGGTCTGTTGTGTCTGCTCAACATACAGTATGTGTGCCACTGTGTGTATGCAATATATCACCATTAAGCCCACATGTCCAATTCTGTTACAGAGGAAGCTACGTTTACTATTATGCTTTATTTAAAAAGTAGTAAATAGGACATACACTTACGGTAAATGTTTGGTGAATCAATGAATAATTTAAACCACATGCACTAGGAAAACTAACCTGTAGTGAATGTTTGGAAATGTCACATTCATTCTTTTATAGATGTACCCCTTCTAAGGTTCAGGAGTTTTTTTAAGAACCCTAAAGCCCCTACTGAGGCATTTTACTGTATTACTAACTATATAGTCAAATATCTTGTTGACAGTAGATATAACTGTCATATTTTTTTATTCTTGAGGTCTCCTTTCCTTCCTAGTAAAATAGATCTCAATTCATTATCAGGGCCCCCTCCTATCTGACGCATGCAGTTACCCACATGTGGGAGTTTTGAATAAGTATTGATTTTTTTTTTCTATGTTCGTTTTTGTTCTCACACTCTTTGGGGTTCTATATTATCTGAAAGTCTTTTCTATATAAACACACCAGTGATTTATCCTGTGCTCCATTTCCCAGTGGGCTTCCTTTTGTGTTCTGGTGCCCGTCCAGGCCAGGGGGTTCTTTGTGCATAGGTACTTTGGTACTGAGGTACATTCCATGCAAAGAGTGCACCTGTATATTATATCATTATGTGTGTTCTGTATCCGGTTTAATTATCATTGTTCTTTTCTAGATAAGTACTATACTGTTTTCATGTGTCCTGATGAAGCAATTCTGGCGAAATGCGTTGACACATGAGGACAAATAATCAGCACTATAATTTATGAAGCATATCAACAATTGTATGAATATACATGGTTTACTCTAATCATAAGCACAACTACATTACTGATTTTTAACGATTAATTTGCATACATGGTGTATGTTTCTCTTTTAAATATGATGTATAATACATTTCATGATTTCATAAATGGTTCTTACTCTCCATGTTTGGACTATATAGTCCAATTCTCCTTTTTTTCTTTTCTCTAACCTTAAAGCTGAACTTCAGAATTTTTTTTCTGTGCTTTGCGCTCTGAAAAATAAATCTGCATACAAGGCATTTTTGTGAATGGACAAGGAGACAGGAGGGGAGAATGAACAACAGGATCTCCACTTGTCCATTCACAGAATACAAGGCTATTTTGTGAATGTGGGATCATTCGTTCTTGGTGCTGGCATTTTGGTTGTCACCATTAAGTAATTATTTGGTAGGTAAAAACTGGTTAAAGAGCTAAGTTAGAAACAGATTGTGCAATTTTCTTTCCTTCACCCATGGGTAAAACTTGATTCCCCCATCAACACTGTGTGTGAATCCTTCCTACAAAGCTATTGTATTCTGAAAGCAGGAGGTTTTCTTCAGTACAACCAGCCTGCCCATAGATGGAGCCAAATTCAGCCAGGTCCTGCCGAACTGGCTGAATTTTGACCCGTCTATGGTCAGCCTTAGGGTGAAAAGTAATTATTAGGATTGCATTAGAGGCTACAGGGTAGGTGGGAGTCAACGGCTTAACTTAGGTTTAAGGTATGTGTTCACAATTATGGCAATTGAGGTTAATTGTTTAGGTGGTAAAGTACTAAAAAAACAAAATCAAAACTTGTATTTAGTTTTGGGTGGAATAGGGGTAGAACTTATGCCAGACTTTTATTTCTGGCCGTGTTCCCAATAGGGAGATTTCCCCTCTCTATGTGTGCTAGTGACTGTCACCTGAACTGAAAATAAGGCAACAGCCTAAATTTTAAGTTGTTACCAGAACAGGAATAGAGAAATCTTCTGATGGGGGCATCTGCTCCAAATAGAGCTTCCTAAGAATGGATTTCCTTTATTTTGGAGAGATCTCTTACTTCCTGCTGAGTTTACAGGACATGAAATTAAGGTAATTTCCCCAAAGACGGCAACAAAACCTGGCAAGATGTTGACCTTTTCCTACTTGATCCAAATTTAAAAGAAATGTCTTGGCTTTAGATATACTATAATGATACCTTTCAAGTTAGTGAGTGTTAGCGGAGCCTCACTTTCTCTTGAAATCAAGAATTCAGCACTGAAATCTACCAGTGCCAGGCTCCTAATGCTAACAAACCAAGGCAAATAAGGGCCAAAAGGTTCTTCATGCAATTTGTATGCTCCTGCTAACAATATAATAGTCTTGCTTAGTATTGTGTGTTACCTTCTTCTCTCTAATAGTCTGAGACAAGTTCACTGAGTTCATTATCGCTTACTCATAACTTTGGTGAAAAATGGCAATGGCATTGCTCAACATTCCCGCAATTGTATTTCTGCCACAATAAATAGCAGATCCGGTTATCAAGAATGCCGATTGCTGCCCATTCATACAAACCTTTCATTGTTTATCAATACAAAACACATTCTTTCCCCAAATGCCTAGTGTGCATACCTATTCAGCCATCTAATAAGCCCAGCAGCTGTACTGCATTATTATCAGGTTGCTGCAGGTTAGCTTGTGGAATACATACAGTTTCTTGCATGTTTGTTACACATACAGTTTTTCAATGTAATCTGAGTGTAGGAGGGTTAGGAAAAAAGAAAGTCTAAACTTCTATACAAAAAAGCTTAAGGGCAGCCAGAGAATTCTTGGATCTGTCCTGGGGTCTGCGTGACATTATCGCCATGTCTGATCCACCATTTCCTCACATTAAATTCCCGTAATGAACCCAACTCTCCCACACAGATGGCTTTGCTTATTTCGATATTACTGGAAACTGCTGTGGTCCACCCCCACGTGCAGGCCAGCCAGACTGAAAAAAATAAAAGTCAGGACGGGAAGTTGTCACTTTCTCCTACAGATATAAGTATGTGTGTATGTGTGCGAGTGTAAAAATAAAACGAATGGAACTGCCTCTGTCATCATGAACGTCAGAGCTTTAACCAGGTTTTTCTTTTATATGGAAAGCTTACAATCCAGCAGTATCCAAACCACAAAATATGAGACCTGTGCTCCAGATGCTCTTCTAGACTACTATGAATGGATGATGGAGACTGTTGTAAAAACTCCAAGTCAACCAACTAATATCACTAAATTGATACAAAATTGTTATATCTTATGGTGCCTTCATGCAAACCTACAGCTGGATGAGATGGCGAGGGTGGCATAGCTTTTAGCACTGTCACTGCCAGTTCTTAGTCTGTAGCTTGTCAATCAGCACCTGGCTACACCTAATCCTTACCATTGCTTTTTGGATTGACAACACTGCCTCTGTTGCCGACACTCTCCCACTGTAGTGTCTGGAAGAGGGAGCAGGTACAGTGAGGGGAAAAAAGTATTTGATCCCCTGCTGATTTTGTATGTTTGCCCACTGACAAAGAAATGATCAGTCTATAATTGTAATGGTAAGTTTATTTTAACAGTGAAAGACAGAATACCAACAAAAATATCCATAAAATGTATTTCAAAAAAGTTATAAATTGATTTGAATTTTAATGAGTTAAAAAAATTATTTAATGCCTTCGCAAAACATGACTTTGTAATTGGCGCCAAAACCTTTGTTGGCAATTACAGGAGGTCAGACATTTCTTGTAGTTGGCCAACAGGTTTGCACACATCTCAGTAGGGATTTTATTCCACTCCTTTTTCCAATACCTCTCCAAGTCAGTAAGGTTTCGAGGCTGACATTTGGTAACTTGAACCTTCAGCTCCATCCACATATTTTCAATGGGATTAGGGTCTGGAGACTGGCTAGGCCAGGACTAATGTGCTTCTTCTTGAACCACTCATTTGTTGCCTTTGCGGTGTGTTTTGGGTCACTGTCATGCTAGAAGACCCATCCACGACTGATTTATAATGCCCTGGCCGAAGGGAAGGAGGGTCACACCCAAGATTTGAAGGTACATGGCCCCGTCCATCTTCCCTTTGATGCGGTGACGGTGTCCTGTCACCTTGGCAGAAAAAACGCACCCAAAGCACAATGTTTCCACCTCCATGTTTGACGGTAGGGATAGGGTTCTTGGGGTCAAAGGTATCATTGCTCCTCCTCCAAACATGGCAAGTTGAGTTGCCAAATAGCTTGATTTTGGTCTCATCTGACCACAACACTTTCACCCAGTTCTCCTCTGAATCATTCAGATGCTCATTAGCAAACTTCAGACAGGCCTGTACATGTGCTTTCTTGAGCAGGGGAACCTTGCGGGCACTGCAGGATTTCAGTCCTTCAAGGCGTAGTGTGTTACCAATTGTTTTTTTGGTGACTATGGTCCCAACTGCCTTGAGATCATTGACAAGATTCTCTCGTGTAGTTCTAGGCTGATTCCTCACTGTTCTCATGATCTTTGAAAGTCTTGTAGCCCCATTCCAGACTTGTGCCTTAGGTCTTCAATCTTGTCCCTGACATCCTTGGATAGCTCTTTGGTCTTGGCCATAGTGGAGAGATTGGAATCTGATAGATTGTTTCTGTGGACAGGTGTATTTTATACAGGTAACAAGCTGAGATTAGGAGCACTTCCTTTAACCACTTGCCGACCGGCTCACGCCGATATACGTCGGCAGAATGGCACGGACAGGCATATTAACGCATCTGTACATTGCCCTTTAAGACGCGGCATTGGTATAACTTTTGTGCAAAACAATCAATTAATGCATATTGTGATTTTTTTTTTACCAAAAATATGTAGAAGAATATGTATCCGCCTAAACTGAGGAAAAAAAATATGTTTTTTTATATATTTTTGGGGGATATTTATTATAGCAAATATAGATTTTTTTCCAAAATTTGTTTTTTTTTTTTTTGTTTATAGCGCAAAAAATGAAAACCGCAGAGGTGATCAAATCCACCAAAAGAAAGCTCTATTTGTGGGAAAAAAAGGACGTCAATTTTGTTTGAGAGCCACGTCGCACGACCACGCAATTGTCAGTTAAAGCGACGCAGTGCCGAATCGCAAAAAGTGCTCTGGTCTTTGGTCAGCCAAAGGGTCCGGGGCTGAAGTGGTTAAGAGAGTGATCCTTATCTCAGCTCATTACCTGCATAGAAGACACCTGGGAGTCAGAAATCTTGTTGCTTGATAGGGGATCAAATACTTATTTCACTCATTAAAATGGAAATTAATGTATAACTTTTTTGAAATACGTTTTTCTGGATATGTATGTTGTTATTCTGTCTCTCACGGTTAAAATAAACCTACCGTTAAAATGATAGACTAATCATTTCTTTGTCAGTGGGCAAAATGTACAAAATAAACAGAGGATCAAATACTTTTTTCCCTTACTGTAAGACACAAATTAGGGATATGGTTCAGGCAGGGAAGAAAAAGGAAGTCGTTTACTTTATGAGACTTGTTCATTACATAGTAACTAGATTTGGGAACTTTCGATTAGTTCAGTAGATAGTGGAAGATTTTACTTTATAACCCACCATTCAGATACAGTACCAGTCAAAGGCACTTCTGCAGAGAAAGCCTATAAATGGAAGCTGAATATAATGCAGTTACTGTATATTCTGGGAAGGATGTTCATCATTCAATGTTCTAACCCACCCCTCCTCCTCTCCCCCCCCCCCCCCATATACAACCCAACAAAAAGAAAAAAGATAATGTACGCGTCTGCTGGCTGCAGATTTTAGTGGGTAGTAAAGTGCTTATGTGTATTTAAGGGAGTGTTAATAAAAAAAATCACATATGTGCAACATCAACAACTTCCAAATGTAGCCTGCCCTGCTCAGGAGTGCCATCTCTATGCAGTTCTACGAGCCCAGAATCTAAGAGGAAGATGAAGGCAACTCACAGAAGCAAGAAAAAACCTAGACTAAAGTGGACTGAGATGAACCGGCAAACTACTGCCCTTTAAGGCTGTACTTCTCCATGACCTTCACATTTTAATATATCTTAAAGTATAACCAAAAGCAAACCTTTGTTCGTTTTTTTTTTTTTTTTTTTTTTATAGAGTGGAGAGGGTATTAGAACACTGGAGATATATAAATATATTTAGCATAACTAGAAAAGGAGAAAAACATTGGATGTTCAAGGATGACCACCAGGTAAAAGTACAACTAGATGAATATAATAAAACCAATATTTATTACAAACTGATTAAAAAGACCATACTTTCACATAGTAATATAACAGTATTAAGCTTATTTCACAAGCATTTGTCCTAATCAGTCAATGCTTTTCGCAGATGATCCACTTCTTCAGAACTATATACAGGATACGGTCCTGAAGAACAAGATCATCCATGAGACTGATTAGGACAACTGCTTGCGAAATTATTTACTGTTATATTACTATGTGAAAATATGGTCATTTTAATCAGTTTTTAATAAATATTGGTTTAATTAAGTTCATCTGGATTTACTTTTACCTGGTTGTCATTCTTGAAGTCCTGTGTTTTTTCACTTTCACTCTATTTAGGGTATTGGAGCACGCGGTTTTTATTGCCGTCTGTGTCCCCATCAATAAGATTCACCCTCTCTATTTGTCCTGTTTACTATGATCATTGAAAGTGAAAGAAAAATCCCAAATTTTGTGTTGTCCTCAGAAAAGTAATAGGAGGGGAAATCTTCCTACGAGGACACTAAATTTGGTGACCTGAGGAGCCCCAAGGAATTCCCCTAATTTGCAGGGATTTACACTCGCTTCCTGTTTCGACTATGGGACAGGAAGTGAAGGTAACTCTCTCCAATAGGACACAGATGTAAAAAAATTAAAAATCTGACGGGAGTTAAAACCCTACCCTACTATATCCAAGATGAAAAAATAAAGTTTTGCCTATAGTTCCATTTATACAAGTACATAACTACATATTGGATGGTATTAAGCAATGAAAACAAAAAAAGCATACCCTTCAAGTGGATTAACTACAAGGCAGTGTGGTTTGTCTAAACCCTGAATGACTGCATTCTTGAATGATCCATCCAAACGAGCTACATTGATTTGCTTCTTATTGGCATCATAGCTTGTCCAGTAGAGATTACGAGACACCCAGTCAACAGCCAGTCCATGGGCATTAGGCAGATCTGAAAGCATCATTCAAATGATGGTGTTTATTTGCGAGCATGTACTTTGGCATTACAAATATTCAATGTACAGCACCATACAACTATCAAATTCACATTTAAAAAACGCCTGAAGTCCTTACCAGCAGACACAACAGTCTCCACGCCTGTGCCATTGATAAAAGCCCTCTTGATGGTCTGAGTACGGACATCTGACCAGTAGATACGTTGTTCATAAGCATCATAATCCACAACAGTGACATTGTCAATATCCGGGACAGTAAAAGAAATTATGTAGTTGTAATATGGGTTGTCAATATCCACCCCTCGGATTTCCATCTGACGAGCATACAACAGGAACCTTCTAGACTCTATAAGAGGTACAAAAAATATCATGTACACATTTCTATATAGGACCATCAAGTTATGCTGGTGAATTCTGCTAAAAAATTCAAGCAGAAGCTGCATTTCAATGCTGATAAGAAATTGATACTGTCTAAAATACCCTACCTGCAACTTTTTGGAAAACATTGTCCAAAAGAAACTAGTCTACAATAGCTTAGGACAAAAAGGTGGTTGTGCTATAGTCAAAATGCAAGTTATTACGAAAGCCCAACTAAAGTTACCTTTAACTAAATGAGTCAACTCAGAGTGTGGCCAAAACAGTAACCTATCAAAGCATTACTGTTTGTTTCACTGTAACTACAGCTATGCCAGGAAGAAATTAGCCTATTCCCAGCATTCAGCTATAGCGAAGGACCTGTGCTCTCCATGTGGAAGCAGTGGTCTCTCTGCATCAGTTCAACGTACTTCCTGCTGAGACAGAATTAGAGCTGCACACATACTTTGATGAACGGAAAACTCTAGCGGTGACTAAATAGGGGTGTGTCAGAATGCTACAGAGAAACCCACTGCTTCTACACAGCTGCTTTTGCAGTTGAATGCTGAGGGACAAACCGATTTCTTCCTTAATCAGCTCCAGCCCTGTTTTTTTTTGTGATGCTGTCGCTTACCAAATAACATAAAGCAAAACCTATCCTGCAAAAGAAGAAGCTTAATACTCCGCTGAGTTGGACACCATGTTGAAATTTTTTTCATTGGGGCATGCTAGACTGCAGAACTAGTGTGCGAGTTGTGGACTGGCTCTTTATGCGCAGACAGCACAGGCGTTTTTAACCCTTGCGGTGGCTCTTAAATGATAACAAGGGGGAATATTCTTTACTGCATAGCAGAGACTTCATTTTGGTTTTAACCACTTGCTTACTGGGCACTTAAACCCCCCCTCCTATCCAGACCAATTTTCAGCTTTCAGCGCTGTCGCATTTTGAATGACAATTGCGCGGTCATACAACACTGTACCCAAATTACATTTTTATAATTTTTTTCCCCCAAATAGAGCTTTCTTTTGGTGGTATTTGATCACCTCTGCGATTTTTATTTTTTGTTAAAAAATTTTTTTAAAAACTGAATTAAAAAATAAAAATTTTTTTTTTTTTAATTTTGTTATAAAAATTAAAAATGGGTAATTTTTGTCCATCATTGATGTATGCTGATGAGGCGGCAGTGATGGGCACCGATAGGTGGCAGTGATGGGCAGCACTGATTGGTGGCACTGGTGGGAAGCACTGATAGGTGGCACTGGTGGGCATTGACAGGTGCCACTGGTGGACATTGAATGGTGGCACTTGTGGGCATTGACAGGTGGCACTTGTGGGCATTGACAGGTGGCACTTATGAGGCATAATTGCCTCTGACTTTTCGGGACCGATGTCCCTTTAAGATTAGCCGGTGATCGGCTTTTTTTTTTTCTCCTCCGCTGTCAGCGTGAGGAGAAAAAAAAAAAAGATCACCGAGCTTTTGTTTTGATCATGTGATCAGCTGTCATTGGCTGACAGCTGATCACATGGTAAGGGGTCGGGGCCCGCCCCTTACTCGGATCGCTGATCACCCGAGTCTCAGTGACTCGGTGATCACAGCGTGCTCCGCGCGTGCCCTATTGGGTGCGCGCAGGGAGCATGTCATATGACGGCCTTCGGCCATAGCGCGGATGTCAAGTGGTTAAATAAATTTTTGTTTATAAACCACATCACTTTTATTTAACCATTTTTGCTTACCATTTTGCAAAAAGAACATCGCCCAGATGCCAGGGTATGAAGCTACAATGTTTTTGCAGCATGCAACTTCACAAACTTACCAATGCAGGTCTTTTTGTCAGGAGAAAGTTTCAGAAGATGTGGACATGCACAGGCGAATGTCTGGTTGTAGTTAATAAGGCACAAATGGCTGCAGGGCCCTCTCCCATCATTTTCCGCACATGGATTGGGAGCTGATCATTTAAAATAGAAGAAAAGTTTGTCAAATTTTCTGAAACAAATGCTATAGGCCAAGGATAAAATTAAATCTGGAAAAACATCTATATGACCTCACAAATAAAGCATACAAAATTCCTCATGTTGGAGCTGCTAGGAATTTTGCTCCACTAGATATCTTATTGTATCATATCAACTACCAACACTGAATCTGCCAGTGCAGAATTTTATTCATGGTAATTCATTTGAAGTCTGTGGTACAATATTCATGGTAATTCATTTGAAGTCTGTGGTACAACCATCAGTGGGTTTATATCACCCTTTCTTCAGAAGATTTAAAGGAACTTGAGTTGGGTGATTATTTATCCTTCTAGTCAAGTACCGCATCAGACACACAGCCTTAGCATACTGAAGTACAGGACTATTTAACATGTATTCTAAAAAGCAATGTAAGAGTTTACCTAGTGGCTGTCGGGATGGATGATAAACCTGAAGATCAAAGGGCTGAGTGTTTGTGCGCTGTACAACTGTCACATTCTGGCCAGTCCATTTGTTTGCCTTTGCCAAGGTGTTGGTCCTCCAATCTGTCCAGTACACCTCTCCGCCATACAGCGTGACAGCAAAAGGATGTGACAGATACTCATGGCCTTTCAGTACTTCAATGTGTCCGCTGCCATCATACTTCGCTGAGTAAATTGCATCTGATCTGAGGAGTAAAAAGAGCTATAACATGTATCACGCTTAGAACACACAAATCAAGCTTTAATCCTCAGTTCAACATTTCCCACAATAGTAAAATTCTTGAAAAAGGGACATACATTTAGCCAGCCATTCCTTTAAATATATGTTGAGGAAAAAAATTATATAAATCATTCATTACATACAAAACTGTGAATCTGAATCTTTCTGTATTGAATTGTAACTGTGCTATCTGCCCTCATGTTGTAAAGTGCTGCACAAACTGTTGGCGCTATATAAATGCTGTATAATAATAATAATAATAATCTAAAAACATAGCCATTCAATATTAACGTAGACTATCCAAACTTTAATGATAACTTTTTTGAAAGTGTTGAGAAATTTGATACACAGGGAAAAGCAAGATATTAAAAATGTACAGAAAAAATAAAGTGAACCTGTGGTCAGGCTACAGGCAGTCAAGTATTTCCACATTCTTAACAAGCAGTAAATAGGCTCTGAAGTGTATATATACTGAAAACGCAAGCTCTGAATGGAATGGGGAAAGTTTAGAACCCTTGGAAGGATTTACTGCTATCTGGAGCTCTGTCTCACACACTTTAAAACAGCCCTTGCTGACCTCTGTCGTTACAGGCACTGTAGAGCAATTAATTCCCAGAACCTACAACACAGGCACATAGGTAGTTTGATTCTGGTCAATTTCTCGTTGGTCAAATTTTGAATTCGAAATATAAAACACAACTATTAAAAGGTTCGTTGAACAAGAACTTAAGATGGTCAGAACTCATATTGCAAAACTGATGAATATAGGTTAATTCAACAGTTCTCAAAATCAAACCTAAAAATAGTGACATTCATGACTGACCTAAGCAAATAAGACCAAAGTCAATGGAGTGAAGAGGTCAAGTGTGGTAAGCTGGGCCATGCATCAGTGTCACTCATATGTAACTATCAGGACTCCTTTTCTCATCAGCTTTAGCTTACTCTGCTTCCTTTTTCAATAGTGACTTGCAGCTTCCTAATGTAAACACAGAGCAGACGCTTGGAGGTGGAAGCACCTGTCATGTTCACACTAAAGTGCTGCCCAGTCACTGCTGGGAGGGGGGACCAGGGGGAGCTAAATGCTGCTGAGAAAGACTAGAACTGGCTACTATGTCTTTGTTATGAGCTTTGAGGATGAGCTCCTTCATAATTCCCTCCGCTATTCAAAAGGCGTAAAAATTGTTTTTTTTTGGCTGGAGCTACACTTTAAAAATGTACCTGTTCCGACTTATAACGGATTCAACTTGAGAATAAACCTACAGACCCGATCTTGTTTGTAACCCGGGGACCCCTTGTACAGGATTAACAGTTTCTATGCTATATTGCACATTACGTATCATGTCTATTACATGCATTTATCCTATTCTCACTATTCTCTATCTCGGACACATCCATGCAAAAGGGAGAAATTCTGATTATCTGAGATAACATTGAAAATTTCACATAAATGATAATAGCGAGAACTGCGGCTAAATGACGCTTGCATACTAATGGATTTTTGTGTATCAGCCAAAGTGATAATTCAAATAACATGCAAGAAACCCATAATATAAAAGAAAGAATCTTAGCCAAAGGCAAAAGACCTTATGTCCTTTCCTAGCCACCTTCTTCTAACCATCATCCCACACATCAGTAACAATAGCTACCATCCCGGGCCTAGACTTAGACATCCTCTTATTCCTACATTGGCTAGACAAGGCTAAAAGTAGTAAAAATAAATCAGAACACAAAAAGAGGTGAACAACAGTTCATTTATCGTTAATTTCTAAATCATGAGGCAATGGCGTCTGGTGACTCCATCTTGTTACAAGTTAGCATTTTAACTCCATGTTGTAACTAAAACAAGAACTGCCACATAAGGCATCTACAGTAGATAATGCACTGTACTGAAAAGTGCTTATATTAGACCTGTACATCAATGGAGTCTTTTCACCTCCAATGTGCACAGAAATATTCTCTACAGATGTGGTTTTACAGAAAACTAAAAAAAGATTAAAAAAAAAAAAAAAAAAAAAGAAGATCAAAAGATCTACATTTGTAGATGAATATAATAATTTCACGATTATCTTACAACTTAAAGTGGTTGTAAACACCAGTCATGAAATCGGAATCTATATCTGTGGTGTCTAAGTGTCGTTACTCTCTGGTGCTTTGTTCCTCTGTTATCATCATGAGTCACTTCTGACAAGTTTTTCCAATACATGAGATAAATTTGTGACAGGGGAGGGAGCACAGCACACAGCTTGTCTATTCACAACACAGCTCTGTGTCCTTCCTTCCTTTCTGTGCTGTGTGTGTGTGGAGGGAGGCGTGTCCCTTTCCTCCAATCAGTTCTCACACACTAACTGCAGCTCTCTGCCCCCTGCTCTGTGATACTGACAGATGGAGAATGATTTTCTCACAATTCTGCACTTTTGAAGGGATGTAGAGAAGACTGCTGATAAACAAGTAAAACTTATGTAGGAGGATTTGTTTCATATCTGTGCATCACTTCACTGGGTATATGAGAAGGTTTACAACCACTTTAATTAAAAGTGAACAGTCTCTTCTAGCATTATGTATATGATATTTTGGCCTATATCAGACAAAATAAATGCCAAAGTTGTCATAAAATAATATCGTTTAGTCAAGTGTACATTACAGCAATCTAAAAGGTAAGTATGCTTTCTGCTATGGGTTTTTCAAGCTTCACTGTACAAGTAAATGCTTGATGAGCATTGATGTTGTACCTGGCATCTATCCAAAGAATACGTTCTTCCATATAGTCAACAGTGAGACCATTTGGCCAACCTCCTGACCCAGTCTCCTTATGTATTGTCCTTCGACCCTCCCCACTCATGGATGCAGCTTCAATACGTGGCATGCTGGAGTCCCAGTCAGTCCAGAAGAGGATTCTATAAACAGACAAAAGAGGAATTTAGTGAATATTTCTACATGCAGAATAGTCCTAAACAATCACCTGCTTGTGAAAATGACAAAAACTGACCCAGACTGGGCTGACAGCAATTGTTAGCCGATCCATCAGCTATTTTTCTCACTAGGAAAATATAAAATGTATACCACCTTTCTCCTAGCTTGTGCTTTTTTTTTTTTTTTTTATTTGGCTTAATTAACATTTTATAAA
Source organism: Lithobates sylvaticus (assembly GCA_028564925.1). Classification (NCBI taxonomy): domain Eukaryota; kingdom Metazoa; phylum Chordata; class Amphibia; order Anura; family Ranidae; genus Lithobates; species Lithobates sylvaticus. The sequence continues at coordinate 493,802,195 of CM053027.1, read as the reverse complement.
AACAGCCTTTTTTGTAAAGAATTAAGCATTTCTTGCATCTTTTCTGTACTCACTTGTCAGTCCTCTTTTCCTTTTAAGTTCTTTCTCTTGAATCCGATTAACAGATTCTCATTGATAAAACTATCAAGGGACTCTTAAAAATGAAGCATGGTGGTTTCAAATATATACTTGTATATATCCAATCCCACACTTTAACTTTTGATAAAATATATCATAACATATCAATTTGCAGAATGCTGCTTTCGGTAAACCTACTCATGCAGTGGGGTCTGCCCTCAATGCATGGGTAAAATGCTAATTTGTCTTGGATGGAGGTAGGGCGGGGGCTGGAGTGGGGCCTTAACATTCTTTCTGCATGCGAGTTGACGGGTAGTCCAAACATAACATTTTGAATTATAAAAGAGTGAATCACCATGAAAAATGCCTTTTTTATAAAAACATGATGAATAATCATATATGGTTCATTCATCACCATATGAACTTTTAGCAAAAGGGTAACCACCTAATTAGTAGTATCAATACCTTGTGTTAACTCCAATGGTACTTTTTCTTCTTGCTTCCTAGACAAATAAATAGATACATTGTTTGGCAGCTGCAGGTAAAAAATATCCTATAATGGTGGCCTGTCAGCCCACCAAGCAGCCAGATAATTATCAGTCTTGCAGAGGGTTTAGTGTTTAAGCTTTAACAATTAAAATATTTTATTATGGTAGGTATAAGAATGTGCAGCAATGTTCACCAGCCGTGCCATGCACGGCTGGGTGCATGGCTTTGTAAGAATGACAGCTTACTACTCTTTCCCTAGTGACTATACACGCAGACACAATGGAGGTCAACATGGATATGCTGAACTGGGTGGCAAAGACACAAAAAAAACCTTTTGATTTTAGACACACCTAAAATACCTTACAATCTATTCTGGATTTCCACAGTGGTCAACAATGAGCCCTTACGCCTGCATCCAGCATATTGAATATCCTTGTGGTGGACACTAGAACACTAGTAAAGGCTTCCCGCCGGCAGAACACAATAGTAGTGTGGGAGGGATTCCCCCATCAAGAATGACTGTGTTGATGGGGAAATAAAGCAATTTTCTTTCCTGCAACCCGTGGCTGTAGGAAAGAAAATTGCATTATCTATGGCCTGCTTCACTCTATTCAAAATGACAAAAAAATTTTAAAAAAGTGACACTTTAAATTTCAAAATGTTTATCAATGGACTGGGTCATTGAAAATAGCCAGTATCAGATAAACCAGTATTCTGTAAAATTCTAATTACTAAACCAAAACCGTATAACAAAGGTTGTTCTGAGTTCCATCCAAATAGAACAGAAAAACATATTGTGCTTTCCTAAAATCTGCCGAGCATTGCAAAATTAAGGCTACATTTTGCAATTAGTTTCCGTAAATGAACTTTTAAACAAAAGAACTTTGGCATGGCTCAGTCTTTTACTGGATTCACTTTTACAACCAGTAAGCAGAATGGATAAGCACCTATTAACCAATACATGACCTTGGCATGTAGATTACATTTTTATATCCTTACCTGTAGTGAGGGTAGGCATTAAGTGAGTTAAGCTGTAATTCTGTATTCTGTGAATTACACAGCATACTAAGTTTACATAATTTGCCATCTGTCCTTTAGTTAAAGGTTTTTTTTTTTTTCTTTAAATTCTACATCATTTCAGCACAAATTCGATGGACCGAGTTGGCATTGTTTTTTCTTGGATGGAGTCTTTCAAACCTATTCCAAGACTTTAAAACAATAAGACTTCTTTGCTCACTGTAAAATCTTTTTCTTGGACTCCATTGAGGGACACAAATCTTAAACCTTCGGGTTATACTGCCATCTGTAGGAGGATTGGACAAACAAAAAACTGTAGGCCAGCCCAGGATAACCTCTCCTACTACCAGCATGTTCAAAGTACTGAGAGCGTGATCGTAAACAGAGGGGTGAGACCTGTATCCCTCAGAGGGCTCCAAAAAAGTATTTTATGGTGTATACAAAATCCTTTTTTCTCATCTATTAAGGGGAAACAAAGTCTAAACCCTTCAGGACTTCCAAAGGCAAAGGCAATCTATCAGAGGGGTGGGCAACACGGCAAACAACCGAAAACAGGCCCCAAAAAAAGAAAATTGGGGACTTCCCACAGTTCATAAGTGCAGCGTACATGAACTCATGCCCTATGCTGACATCAAATAAGGCTGCAATGTGCACCTGGTAGAAACTTGGAGAACAAGTGAACAGAAGACCAGGGTACTAGCATAAAAATCTGTGAAACCATTGTTTGATCCTTAAAAGAAGCACACACACACAGATCTTGAATGATGGGCTGTCTGCGCCACCCAGAGTAATTGGAATAAAAAGCCAGAAACTTTACAGGATCCATCCAGAATAACAAAAGAAGAATCATTTTTCTTGAAAGAAGCAGTGGCTGAAAGATGAGACTTGCAAAGAGCAAATCACATCTAGACCATGGAGGGTAATCCTTTAGGTGAAGTGCGGCTAGACAGCAGGATGGACGAAAATGTCCTGGTTGAGGTCAGATGCAGAAACTACCTTATGCAAGAAGGAAGTCCTGGGCCTCAACACCCCCTTAGCCCTCATGTAGAAGCAGAAATGCAGGATAAGGCAGCCAGTTAAGAAAATTAGCATGTACCATGCAGCACGATAAAAAAAAAATAAAAAATAAAAAAGAAGGTCGGAGACTTCTTTCTCCACGTTTCGGCACGTAGGGCAGCCCATTGATATGAAAAGGCTGCCCTACAGGCAGAAGGCAGCCCATACAGGTATGAACCAAGCCTATGAGTCCATCGGTCTCTGAAACAGGATAGAATGGCAGAAACCTAACCCTTGACAGTGCTGACAGCCAAACACTGGTTCAGACCCAGCTGAATGAAGGAGAGAATTCATGCCATGGAAAAGCTCCTTGTGTGGAAACCCAAAGACTCACACCAAGTGAAATAAGCCTTCCATGTTTAATGACCAATGATAGACCTTTGCGAGAAGTAGACTTTCAAGCCCTTTAGCATCAAAGGAATCACAGACTCAGAGATATCCTTGTGTCTCAAAACTTGGGTTTCAACAGCCATGCCATTAAAGTCAGTGACTGTGAATCAGAATGGCAAATAAGCCCTAGGGACAGAAGATATCGATGATCTGATAGAGCCAATAGAGCATCTTCCAATTGTCTATGCCTGGAATGTACACAGCTAACAAGGCTGGAAGTTCGGCCCAGGGCAGAATCAGATCTACCTCTCTTGTCATGTCAAGACTTCTGGCTCCTCCCTGATAAAAGAGGTATGGCATGTTCGTGGAGCTGCCTGACTGAATCAGATCACCCTCCATTATAATGGTCCAACACTACAGAGACAGCCAAACAGCCCAAAATTCCAGGATGTTGTTGGGGAGACAAGATTTCTTTGACAACCAAGTCCCCTGCACTGACAGGGTACCAAGGACGCCTCAGTCTGTCTATTGTGGGCAAATCGGGTACAGAATCTGCAAGAGAGGGCATGAGAGCATATTTGTGACATCTGCAATCACAGTCATCAAATAACTAGATAATTGGGCTGAAAAAAAATCTTGTATCACTATGGTAAAAACCTCACATGAAAGAAGAGAGGGCCCTGACACACTACGTATCAAAAGGAGGTATCCGAGGACAAAACAGACTATGTTCAAAGGATAACATGATTCCAGGCTGCAGACATCTGCACCATCAGAAGGTGCATTGCAAGCAGCCATGGAACCATTAGTGGAATGTGAGCTGGGGACACCAGATACAGCAGAACTGTCCCTCCGATGCCAAGATTCAGACATGCTGGAGCTGTGTGGCAGAAAGGCAAAGTATTAGCTCAGGGTAGGAGGCATTACATCAGGTACTCCCTAGACTCACGACAGCTGTCAAAGGTGAGGGTCGGATGCTCTGAGATGACCAGAGTCACTGTAAGTGGGCAGCAGGAATAGAACAAAGACAGACTGAACAACATCATGGTTCTTTTCAAGCAGGAGCAGCAGTGGGGAGATGCTCCTCAATGCTGTATGGCAGGGAAGAGTGTGGAGTGTGCATGACACTTAACCTTGTGGGACTGATCGCTTAGGTCATCCACTGGGTGAACTTTCCCAATGGAAAGAATGGGAAATAAGGGCACCCAGCAAAGCGAGTCTTCAGAGAAAGGGCAAGTACTAAGGAAATGCCAATAGCTCTGGACCTAGAAAAAAACTCCACAGATAACTTTTACCCAAATACCAGAATCTTTAAAGTGCTCTATGAGGTACCCAGTTCTTGAAAGTCCTTTTCAATGCAATCCCTGCACGCTCAGTCAAGTGCGATACTGTAAAAGCCATGGTTGAGATGAAGAGACAAAGTTCCAGAAGCATGTAGCAAATAATCTTGATTGAATAATAAAAAAATAAAAAAAATAATATAGAAAAAAATGATGATGGAAGAAAAAAAAAAAAAAAAAAAGATGCTACCGAAAAATGAGTTTGTCTTAAAGTAAAGTTGAAGAAAAGAGGTCTATTCCCCTAAGAGACTAGAAAAAAAACTGAGCTGTGCCAATAATAGGAAGGGTTTTTTTTTGCTGGCCTACAGTTTTTTGTTTGCCAGTGTCCAATCCTTCTGTAAACAGCAGTGAAACTCAAGGGTTTAAGAATTATTTAATAATTATTATTTTTTTTTGGAGAAAGACCAGTAATTATGATACACCTTTTATAACATGCTCCTAATAAGTCTATCATACAGTGAAAATTTTTACAAATTATTTATAAAACCATGTAAAGCTGGGCATTTGTATTACAATTAATGTGGTAAATAAATGATTTATTGCTACAGTTTGTAGGAACTTATCCCTTGTAGAGAGGCTCATTTAGGTCTATGGAACGTACACTATGGAAAGTACATTTATCTGATCCTTCACGCTGCTAGACTGGTCCTGCAGCCTTTTTTTCCCCCATGTTCCAGAAGTCCAAAGATCCTGATGTCATCAAGACCAATGCAGTCCTACATTGGATTTGATGACACAGAGGGATAGTCCACCATTGGGGAGGACAGGATAAAAGAGATTGTACTCTCTGTACAATGTATATGTGAAGTGCTGCGTAAATTGACGGTGCTATACAAGTACCTGAAATAAAGAAATCAGGATTGTTTTATGAGCACAAATAGGTCTGTTATACAAAGTAAGGAAGTTGTGTATGATGCATGCAGAGACTAGTGATGATGAAAGATATCTATGCTTAAATAAACATGGATTGTGAAAGGGCCTGGTTTTAAAGCCCAACTCCAGGAAACTTGAAAATGATCCCTTGCAGTGGGGCTGCACCCATACTGCAGGGGTTATTTGCTTGTTTACTCAAATAAGCAAAAAAACACTGCAATATGGGTGCAGCCCAACTGCAAGGGATCATTTTCAAGTTTCCTGAAGGTCGGCTCTACTGCGCAAATAGCTGTAGCTGAACGGTGGCGCGTGCGCCCACTGCATGAGCGTGCCCTCGGGTTGGGAAGACTCGATGACCGCGGGTGACCCGCGATCCATTGTTAGAGGCAGAACGGGGAACTGCCTTTGTAAACAAGGCGATTCCCAGTTCTGACAGAAATCTACTGTTCCCAGTGATCGGGAACAGTGATCTCTGTCATTTCCCTGGCAGCCCTCCCCCTACAGTTAGAACACACACACACACGAGGAAACACATTTAACCCCTTGATCGCCCCCTAGTAAAAACCCCTTCCCTGTCAGTGACATTTACACAGTAAACAGTGGCTATTTATAGCACTGATCACTGTGTAACTGTCGATGGTACCAAAAAGAGTGTCAAAAGTGTTCGATCTGTCTGCCGCAATGTCGCAGTCCTGCTAAAAATCGCAGATCGCCGCCATTACTAGTAAAAAAATAATAAAAATGATATGAATCTATCCCCCATTTTGTAGACATGATAACTTTTGCGCAAGCCAATCAATATACGCCTATTACGATTTTTTTTACCAAAAATATGTAGAAGAATATAAATTGGCCTAAACTGATGAATACATTTGTTTTTTTATATATTTTTTTTTTGGATAAGCATTATAGCAAAAATAAAAAATAAAATGTTTTTTAATAAAAATTTACTCTGTTTATAACGCAAAAAATTAAAACGCAGAGGTGATCAAATACCACCAAAAGAAAGCTCTATTTGTGGGAAAAAAATGATGTCAATTGTTTGGGTACAGTGTCGCACGACCATACAATTGTCAGGTAAAGCGACGCAGGGCCGTATCGCAAAAAATGGCCTGGTCATTAAGGGGGCAAATCCTTCCGGGGCTTAAGTGGTTAAAAACAAGGCCCTTTCCCAATCCATGTTTATTTAAGCATAGATCCCTTTCATCATCACTAGTCTCTGCATGCATCATACACAACTTCCTTGCTTTGTATAACAGACCCATTTGTGCTCATAAAACAATCCTCATTCATTTATTTCAGGTACTTATATAGCACCGTCAATTTACGCATCGCTTTACATATACATTGTACATTCACATCAGTCCCTGCCCTCAAAAAGCTTACAATCTAAGGTCCCTAACTCACATTCATACATACACATACTAGGGCCAATTTAGACAGGAGCCAATTAACATAGCATGTCTTGAGTGTGGGAGGAAACCCACACAGACACAGGGAGAACATGAAAACTCCAGGCAAGTAGCGTTGTGGTTGGGATTCTAACCAGTGATCCCTTTGCTGCTAGGCGAAGGTGCAAGCCACTACACCACTGTGCTCCTTTACTCAACATGCCAGAAGTTATCCTATCACCAACACTGTAATCTCCATCTAGAGCCTGGTATGAGTACAAAAAGGAGACTTGAAAATGTTTTCTTGAACGTATTACAATTATGTTTACAATTTAAAATTTTAAAAAATTGTGACTCAGGTGTAAATGTGCATGTCTGACAGTGTAAGTCAGCCTCCCCATGTACCAGGATTGTACAAAAAAGAAAAAGAAAACTTTACAACTACAAACCCATTTCGAGGATCCAAAGCAATGGCGCGAGGATGTTCAATGTCTCCAGCCAAAAGAGTTGTTCTCATAGTACCATTTAGCTTGGCCACTTCAATCTGGTCTAGATTGCTCTCTACCCAGTAAATATTCCCAGCAATCCAATCCACAGCCAGACCCTCAGGAGTTGCAAGGCCATACTGGATAATGACTTCAAAACTGGTGAGTGCTACAAAAGCAAAACATTGGCAGATGGTACATAATGATGCATATAGAACTACTGCAGCATAATATGATCATTTAAAGAGGAACTCCACTAAGTGCTGTATCAATGCAAATCTTTAATAAGGGCTGGTTTTCACTATATGCCATCCAGTGCGCTTTTAATCTGCATCAAAAACGCATACACAGTGTTTTCCATGTATTCCAATGGCCCTGGTTCACAACAGTGCAGTCAAAAAAAGTAGAACAGTCTGCTTTTTTTCTGTATAGAAAACATCAAAACACAATAAAAATGTAGCAGAATGCACATCTAGATTGAGATAAAAAAAAAAGAGAAAAAAATTGTATCAAAAACGCACAGGAGTGCATCAAAAAAGTGTATGCAGAAGCGCATCCGGAACACAGACACTGTGGTGTGAACCAGCCCTTGAGCTGAACTCCAGGACTTATCTGCATGGCATAATTGCATTGGACCAGCTTGGTACAATGCAAGTATACATATCCCATATTGCAATAGTAGACACAATCTCCTGGATCCTGCAAGTTCTGTGCAAGCAGCTTTCCCTCTTCACACTGACGACGTGGGATTGCTTACTCTGCACTGCTGCCATTCATAGAAAGGCTTTTATTATTTCAACAAATGCAAGGCAATATCTGACTGGACAAGGCAGAGAATGACATCACCGGCCCTCCTCTCCACCTTGCTCAATCAGAGAACACCTTGTATTCAATAAAAATAGTACAAGGGATTCTAGGAATGATGGTAGTGCCGAATGAGTGACAATCCCTGTTGTCAGTGTGCAGGGATGAACTTCTCACACAGAATCCAGATGATAAAAGCCATCACTGTAGAAGTTTTGTCCTGAAACTGTTAGTGCAAATTAAAAAAATAAACTATCACAGACAGCACCGCTGTTTTATATCTTAGTTAGTAATTTGTTTGTACAACCATATCAGGTTATTACTTTGCAGTAAAACACAAGGGTTGCACTTCAATGCTTCCTCTCACAATATAAGTCTATCAGTCAGTAGACTCTTTGAAAACCATGCACTTCTAATTTAGCTGATATCTAAACCGCTCTCAAGGAGACCCTGTCACCAACTTAAAAAAAAAATGCAGGTAAAAACACAGAAAATCACATGCTCACTTGCAATGTTTTTCCTATGTATGATTTTTTTACTCACTTACAACATACCTCTGAACTAGATAGAAATTTTGACTATTCAATTCCCTAGCACTAGTCCTTTCCTTATCTGCTTGTTTGTTTCTCTATTATGTTGTTTGCAACTAATGTTGGGTGAATCTGGTTAATTTCATAAAATGTAATAGGGATTCCAACAGCAAACAAGATTTGCCCAAAAGATTAAAATTCGAACAAGATTTACCCATGAGCATATGCATACCACATGATAAAAAGATTCCCAAAATAATAAACATTACATTAAAATTACATTTTTTGCCCATTAAATTTAAGCTGCATCGCACATAGGATGAATACCCCTTTCAAAATGAATGCCATAAAAATAGACAGGAGAATGTCCAGCAAACATTCACTGAGCAAATGTAATAACAAATAGTTTAGAAACAGACCTCTAATGACCTGTAGGACTTGATGGGATATTTGTTAGTGTAGAACCTTCAGATCTCAGTGGATTCACATCCCTGAAACCACTCAACACCTTCCTCCTAAAGCAGTGTGCCTTTTCGACAAAGCCAAACAAACTTTTATTTTTAACTTACCATTTACTATTTTATAGAGGCAGTCTCAAAAAAACTGCCAAATCACTGGTGGCTCCAAAAGAAAAGTTCTCTCTAAACATCAATGTTCAACTCAGTTCTATGTCACCTTTCCTGCCACCTAATTCTCCAACCTTCGCAAAGTTTTCTGTGAAAAGCATGGGAGGTCAACTACAGTCTATTTACCTAGCCACATACCTTTCCCAAGTGCTTTGTAGGAAAATACAAAATGCAACATAAGTGAACTCTACAGTAGACCTACTTGTACAGGGCTAAGGAAGAATTAGCATTTTGTTTTCCCTGTACCCTCCTCCTTGTAATTGCCATCAGACTATAATTAGCATTAACAGCAAGCTCTGAATGCTAATTAACTCTGGTATCATGATGAATGTTTTCCGGCTGGGAAGGGTATCATTAAGCAGATCGTGATGTGCAATCCGGACCAGACAACACTCTAGGCAGTGCTGAATTGTGGTAATAGACTGATACTTAATTATCACTGCTGAGTAACTTTTAAACAGTCCTCCTATGTGTTACCCCCCAATTTTACCTAATACAGCCTTGGCTGGAGATTCTGCTATACACTAAATGTACAAATAGTATACGTACAATATGTGTAGTAGGAGTCATGGGGAAGGCACTGGGAATGGAGTCCCACTTTACCAATTTCTAGTTGTGAATATATGCAGTAATGATGTGAATTTATTCTATGCAAAACACAATTCTGTAGCAAATCACGTGAAACTTGAACACAGAATACTTCCAATTGTTTCAAGTGACCAGACCACTGTAAATTGATACAAAATATGTCTTTCAACTGGAACTAAATGGGTTTTGATACATTTTTCATGGATGTTTTAATAACTTGGTTACTAGAAACAAGGAAAAGTTAGACACCATGAGTATTTAAAGTAGAACTAGGCAAAACTTTTTTTTTTTTTTTTAATTTTGGACAAAGTAGGGTAGGATTATAATCCCTGTCAGATTGATTTTTTTTACCATCCGTGCCCCATTGCAGAGATTTCCCTTTACTTCCTGTCCCATAGCCAAACATAAAGTGAGAGGAAATACCTGAAAATGAAAGAAGTTCTTTGGGGACCCCCAAGTAACCAGAACTAGTGTCCCCATTGATTACCTTTCTGGGTACAACCTAACAAATAGAGTTGGTGAATCTCCCTATCGCGGCACAGCAATAAAAACTGACATGTTCTAATCCCTCTCCACTCTATCAAAGACTTTTAAAAAAAATGCTTTTAGTTGTACTTTAAATAAAAATCTGAAGAAAAGTTTTCAAATGTGTCATGCGCATGGCAAGCATTAGGCTTTGCCATTTATATTTAACAGAACATTTAGACATTGGAATTACAGTGGGGAAAATAATTTGATCCCCTGCAGATTTTGTCTATAATTTTTTATCATAGGTGTATTTTAAATGACGGAGACAGAATATCAACCAAAAATCCAGAAAAAAAAACACATAATACAAATGTTATAAATTGAGTTGCAGTTCAGCGATTAAAATAAGTATTTGATCCCCAAGCAAAATATGACTACAGAATATACCCTTGTTCTCGAGCACAGAGGTAAGACGTTTCTTGTAGTTGGTTACCAGGTTTGCACACATCTCAGAGAGAGATGTCGGTGCACTCTTCTTTACAGATCTTCTCTGAATCCTTAAGGTTTATAAATGTTCTATAGGTTAAAGTCTGGAGACTGCCTGGGCCACTCCATGAACTTAATATGCTTCTTCTTGAGCCACTCCTTTGTTGCCTTGGTGGTATGTTTTGGGTCATTGTCATGCTGGAAGGCCCATCCATGACCCACCTTCCGTGTTCTGGCTAAGGGAAGAAGGCTCTCATCCAAGATTTTACAATATATGGCCCCATCCATTGGCTCCTTAATGCGGCAAAGTTGGACTGTATCTTTAGCAGAGAAGCAGCCCAAAAGCATAATTTTCCACCTTCGTACTTGACTGTAGGGATGGTGTTCTTAGGGTCATAGTAATCATTTGTCTTCCTCCAAACACAGCAAGTCGAGTTAATGCCAAAGAGCTCAATTTTGGTCTCGTATGACCACAGCACTTTCTCCCAATCCTTCTCTGAATTGTTTAGATGTTCATTGGCAAACTTTGGGCCTGTACATGTGCCTACTTGAGAAGGGGAACCTTGCGGGCACTGCAGGATTTAAATTCATGGTGGTGTATTGTGTTACCAATGGTTTGTTTTCTTGACTGTGGTCCCAACTGCCTTGAGATCATTCACAAGCTTCCCTCACCTCCACCCCCCGTGTACTTCTGGGCTAATCCCTCACTTTTCTTATGATCATCCTTACCCCATGAGGCAAAATGATGGTTATTTTGTATTTTATTTTGTATTTTTTCCATTTGCGAATAATTGCTCCAACTATGGCGAGGTTTAAAAAGAAAGATTCGGTGGACAGATGTCTTTTATACACATAGCCAGTGGTCGTTAGGAGCACCTTCTTAAAATTAACAGGACTAATCTGTGTACTACATGAGCCAGTTTGTGGTAGACAGAATTATTGTTGGTTGGTAGGAGATCAAATACTTATTTTACTTACTGAACTGCAACTCAATTTATAACATTTGTATCATTTGTTTTTTTCTGGATTTTTGGTTGATATTTTGTCTCTATCATTTAAAATACACCTATGATAACAATTATAGACCTTTATTTCTTTGTAAGTGGGCAAACTTACAAAATCTGCAGGGGAACAAATATTTATTTTGCCCACTGCATATCCCAGTAAATATTGAAAAAACAGATCTGCAAAAACCTATAGTACTTGATCCTTTTCTTTTGGAGATTTTTCTCTAGCTATAACAATTTTTTTGGCATGAAAAAAAAAAAAAAAGCATTCCTTAGTTTCTACGTGATGATGTTCTGCTGAAACTGGCAATTGCATTCCAGTCACCTATCTATTTCCCAAGTGCTAAGAGAGTCTGCCTGCTATAATCAAATGCTCATCCCAGCAGAAAACACACTGAAAAAATAGCCAATTGAGCAAAATGATATTTCTTGGGAAAACAAAGTGAATGCCTCCACTAGCTGCAAAGAAATAAAATGTTTTTGGATGTAGACTGTCACAGTTATTCTTTAATACCATAATAGCTTGTGTAACAACTTCATATATTATATACAGTACATTTTAGCGACAGTGAGTCACTGCACTTTTTAATTTGCTCTCCGTTTAATGAAATACCCCTGGATACTTTTCCATGTAGCAGTTACTCAATTTGGTGTACTAACTGCTATTAACTGCATTATGATGCAAGTATATCACACTTACCTCCACTTTCAGACAGCTTCCCACGATATATTTTGTCCTCAACCACATCTGTCCAGTAGAGGGTGCTCTGGTTCAAATGGAAATCCAAAGCAATTGTGTTCCTCAGTCCTGGTACAAGAACACTGTAATCACCTTTATTTAAATCTATTCGGCGGATTTCATGGCGATTTGAAAATATGATGAAAGGTTTAAAGGGATCTAAAATGCAGAAGAAAAAAATAAAAATGAATATTCCTTTTTACATACGTTACTCCACACCAGCAGAGAATTAGACAACAAGGGGTCAGTACCAACGCTCTTATAGACAGTGATCAATTTTTTTTTAATCGTTTGATTTCTTACAAATATGATTTCAAGAACTTTCCTGTGTTGGATTAGTTGACTCTATAATAATGTGCCCAGTATTATTAGAAATATTTGAAAATGGCACCTTTGAAACCTGCTTAATACTTGTGATTTGTCAACAAAATTATGAAACCATCTATTACAGTCTCTCAGCGTTTTCTTCCAAAGGCTCAGTACACTGAACAGTGAGATTTCAGCTATAGATGGATTCTTATGGGCTAAGTACCTCTTGGATTTTTACAGGGAGAGACTTCAATGGTAGAGAGCGATCCCACCATTAAACATGGCTTTTTTTCCATCCCTGCTATATGCAGGGATGGAAAAAAAATGAAATACCTAGCAGAGAGTGTTAGACCCCTTTGTAATTGTCTTAGTAGATGTGCAAACTTTACTACAGAAGTTCCTCAAAACCATCAGTTGGTTTAACACTCAAACATTTACTGAGACCAGAAATATTAGATTTGGGGTTTAATTTATATATAAATATAAGTAATTTAAAAAGTGGTATTAAACCCCAAAACAAAGCATTATTAAATTGCAGATCACCAATTCTTAGATGTGGTGGATGCTTTTATTTTTTTACCTTTATTTTCCGCTGGTGACCCAGCCAGGGTGCCTGTCATCTTTCAACTTCCATTAACAGACCAAGCTGTCCAGACAAAGTAGCAGTTAGGCCCCGTTTACATCTAGTGACGCAGCAGTGCTGAATTTTTCATGCTTTTTTTTTTGCAGGGTTTTTCTCCTGCCTTTTTTGTAACAAAACCATACAAAGACCGCCAAAGCAGCTGCTTGTATCCTTTTTTGGAGCCAATTTTGTAATGTTTTTTGAACAGCACCATTTGCTTTGTTTTTTTTGTTAACAAAACGCCTGTTTTTGTTGCATTTGGAGTGTCATTAAGAATGAATTTCACTCAAATGAAAATTGCGCACTTTGCCGATATTGTAGCATGGTCTAGAATCACAGGCAGAATCGCACAATTCTGCCTGTGATTCTGAGACTCTCAAATGTGAACGGGGCCTTAGAGGATTAGGCTAAACCATTTAACACAGATAAGCTTGCTTACAATGATCAGCTTTTATTAATTTATGTAAAACTTTTATCCCAAAAGGAACACACTGTTGCTGTAACTGTTTAAAAAGTGTTAGTTGGTGTTCAGCTTCTGTTTGTTAGTCAAGTCCATCTAAATCTGCTAGTATAAACACTACCCTCCTACCAAACTGACAATGCTGCCACCCAAAAGCTGTCCGCTTTACTTCACCCAGAATGCACACACCCTGCGACAGGAAGTGTGTTACTTGCCTGATCATCAGGTGAAATAAAGAAAAAAAAAAAAAAAAGCATAAAAAAGAAAACTAATGCAGTCACCACATCTAAGGACCGGTAAGCTGCAATATATTATTACTTTTTTGTTTTGGGGTTTAACCTCGCTTTAAATTACATTTGGGTGTTTAACATATCTAAAAACCAAAGTTTGTTTTTCCCGTTTTGGATAGAGTGGGAAAATCACAAAATGTCCCCATCGTCAGATTTCCCCTCACTTCCTGTTCTAGTGCCCATTTGGATTTTTCAGCACTTTGTGTCTAGTAATATGGTCACCAGGACAAGAAAGGGTTACTTTCCCTAGAAGGAACAGCAATAAGAAAATGAAAGGTACACTTAAAGAAGTTTTAGTAACTAAGTTTAAATAGTTTTATATCTTAGATCTTATGATAAATGTTTGAAATCACCTCCTTCATATGAAGCAATTTTTAAGACTGTAAGAAGTGTCAGATATTACTTATTTTTAAGCACCGTACAACTGTTCACAGAACAAGCATGTATCCAAGAGGCATAACCATAAAGGAAAAATAAGATTGTAAAAGTTAAAAAGGTATTTGAAAAATGACTGGAATTTCACAATGTCATCTTGGACATTTACAGCAACATAAAGTGAAAACAGTGCAGTGCTAAGAATCAAATGTTGAGTATTGACATATCAACTTACTGTGATATACAAAATAAATTGTGATTAGCATATACAAAAAACTCTAACACCATCATCTGATTGATAGTGTCTCTAAATAAAGTGCACTGTGCAAATTGTAAGTCAACATTGGTAATTAAAACATGAATCCATTATTATATATTGATGGGAAGGAATCCAAAAGCGTAGGACTAAAAGAGTCACCGCCATGTGTGAATCCTCCACCCAGGAGAGCAGATTAAATACGCTTACCAGAAGGTAGCATCAATCAGGCATGTGATATCAAAGCTCTGAATAGCGAGTGGTGCAATTCCTCCTCCTCGGCTGAGACAACCTCGACCCAGCATGTGAGAATATGGATCAGGATGACAATGTCCCAGATGGTAAAAAACCTCCTTCCACCACAGAACCGTTTGGTAAGTTAATGGTTAACAACATCCATAAAAAAAAACCAGAAAGCCTCCACAGTGAAAAAACATATTGGTTATGGGTTTATTTGGAATAAAGAGGCTTTACATGCAATACATCTTGGAATCTATGTAAAGCCTTTTTATTCCAAATAAACCCATAACTATACAGTTTTTCACTATGTGGAGGCTGTCTGTTTTTTTTATGGATGCCGTTAAAGTGGTTGTAAAGCCTTACAAATCACCTTGACCTACAGGTAAGCCTAGATTAAGGCTTACCTGTAGGTCCAAGAAATATCTCCTAAACCTACACGTTTAGGAGATATTTGGCAAAAGACAGGCACCGCTGTCTACGGCGCATGCGCCGTAGACAGTGACGCGCAGGCGCACTGAGCGCACTGCTGTTAACGCCGATATGCCGCGAGTGGCGGCTCCCGTGCGAATGTGCGGGAGTGACGGCATTGCGGCTCCGTCGAATGACAGTGCCGGAGCAGCGAGACCCACCAAGAAGATGGAGGCTCCGTACACAAGGGGACAGCGGTGACTTCGCTGGCTCCTGTGTCAGGTAAGTGACACATAATGGACTACTATGCGATGCATAGTAGTCCATTATGCTTTACCTTTGCAGGGAAACAAAGAGAAGTAAACCCATCAGGGTTTACGTCCTCTTTAACCATAAACCTACCAAACGGTTCTGTGGTGGAAGGAGGTTTTATTACCATCTGCAACATTGCCATCTTGACCATATTCTCACATGCCGGGTCGAGGTTGCTTTCCATGGGATTCCTGCCCATCAATATATACTAATGGATTAATGTTTTAATCACCAATGGGACTAATACTACCAATGTTGATTTGCAATTTGCACAGTGCACTTTATTTAGAGACACTAGATGATGGTATTAGGGTTTTTTGTATATGCTAATCACAATTTATTTTGTATATCACAGCATGTTGATATGTCAATACTCAACATTTGATTCTTAGCGCTGCACTGTTTTCACTTTATTCATTCACACAATTTTTGTTAAGATTGTGGTGCTGGCTGGAATTGTTTATGTGTAGAGCGCAGTATTTTTATATTAATTCCATTTACAGCAACATGCTCACTTCCAGCAACATTGTTCAGTTATAGTCTGATAGAAGAACCCTTATGTTAAACAAAGCACCAGGACCAGTACAAGCGAACGTAAATTAGGTTTAACGATCACATAATAATTCAATGCTACTGAATCAAAACAGGATGGGCACTGGTTGCACTAAAGTAAAGCCAGCTGAGTTCTATGGAAAATATTTATGTTATGTAGAAGTGGAGCCGTAATAAAAGTAAAAAAACATACATATTGGCATTCATAGATCTCTGCAGTGCTTTGAAAGACCATGAGAGCATTCCAGATGCTTAATCATCTTCCAAAAGCAATAGTCTCAATACAATGATGGTCATCTTCTCGTGACTCTAAATCTCTTTCGCAAGGCACATAAACAGTAGACATGAATAGGCGGGTATAAGGACCTTACCAAATATGTAGATGAAGTTATGACTTAAAGCTTTAGCAAAACGAAGAACTGAGGTGCTAAAAGGGTTCTACAGGCACAGACTGAATGCAAAAAAAAAAAAAAAAAAGTGCTTTGCACATCTTCTGAAAACCCTGATCTTGGCATCCATTCCCCAGCACAATGGGGCCATTATAAGGGCCTGTTAATATGCTGACTGCGCCTCTCTGAGGACGACAAGAACTGGATGAATGGCTGTGTCACTGTTTCCTTTGGCACACGTCTGGAGCACACTGAACTCATTTGGATAGTACCAGCACTCCCAGGTCATGGGATAAACAAAGATTCCCCCATGTATAGAAACTGTATTAGAGCTTCAAACTGGGTCATCGCTTCTGTGGAAAATGTAATGGCAACAAATTGCTATACCATGATGAGAAACGACAAAAATATGAACCAAGGTTGGGTCTGTTTACCCTCTGCTGGTGAAAATTCCAAAGTAGAAGCCCACAAAACTGGAAAGTTTGGCTGTCTAAAAAGGTCACCAACACATAAAATGAACAGCTGCAGTAGATTGTTTTGTACTTTGAGCCAATGTCTATAAAAACAACTCCTTGGATCTACCATCCTGAGTGTAATAATGTTAAACTTCCCAATTCCATAAATGTGTAAACACTGCAGATCCAAGCCAAAAAGAGTTACTGCATATGCCAACGTATAATTGTAACATAAAAGAAAAAAAAAAACAAAAGAAGGAAAAAGATAATGGTGAAATTTATTTTGAGACAATATGAGGTGTATTTACCTCTTACAGTGAGGCACACTAGACTTTTGCCTATAGTAGCATATTTAACAAGGACAACATAATTATATTTCATAGAAACATGAAAGAATTACAGTAGAAGACGACCAAGTAGTCTATTGAGTGTATTCCTTTTTTAGGATTTTTTTTTAATGTTTTTTTTTCCCTTTTGTCCAAGTAAAGATCTAGGTTTGTCTCAAGCATGTTTGGATTTACTTACTGTTGATTGACTCACTAGGGTTGATTTAGTAAAGGCAAATAGGTTGTCCACTTTGCAAATTTTTTTATTCTTCAGAGCTTAGCAAATGAGGTAAAACTCTGCTGACTTCCATCACCCAGTCATGTGCAAGCAAAAATACTACATTTTTTATCTGCCTTGCATGTGATTGGGTATTGTTGCAAAGTGAAATTTCATTACAGTCACTAAGCTCTAGGGATAAATTACCTTGAAAAATACAACTTTCCTTTCCTATTCAAAGTGCAGAGCCCATTTGCCTGTGGTAAATCAACCCCTCTATCTCTGCTAAAATTAAAAATTCTGTGCTTCTGAACTTTATTCACGCCCTTAAAGTACTTAAAGCGGGATTCCTGCGACCTATCGTTTTTTTTTTTTCAACGTTCATTGATAAACTTAGATGAACAAAATATGATACTCACTAGTTAGGTTTATTATTGCTGCCTCTCTCGGATTTCGTCCTCAAGAAGAACTTATATAATGGGATCCTGGCTGTTTCCATTTTGCTTGTGGGCAATTGAAACCCACAAGCATTTTTTTCAGGGACGCAGTGAATGCTGTGCTCCCAGCATTTACCGCTCGTTCCCACGCATGCTCATTGCTAGTGAGCAGCGGCTTAAAATTCCGGGTTGCCATCACAATGGGCGGCATCATCGGGAGTTCCCGCCCCGTTGTGATGGCAACCAAACATATACATGACGTGACCGGCGTTACTTGGTTCCAAAATCTCTCGAGATTTGAGCATGACGTTGGTCCGCACTGAATCTTGGGAAGCCGAACAGTAAGCTCCCAGGAGACAGTGCGGACCGAAAAAAGGAGATATACACGCCTACTCCCACGGGAGTCAAGACAGGAAGTGGCACTATATATTAAAATAAAAAGGTAATTACGGAAATATTTTTTTTTTAAATCGGCTTAATAGCATCTATGCAATTAACTGATTGGGGTAAGATAAAGTAAAAAAATTGGGTGTAATCCCGCTTTAAGAGATGTATGGGTTTTTGTTTTTTTAAGTTTCATACTTACCTAGGTGGATGCAGCATCGGCCCGATGCTGCATCTGTCCCCCGGCACCTCTAACACTGAGAACCAAGTGATCGAACACCGCCAATCGCTTTGTTCTCACAGTTCCGTGAACAGAGAGCTGCTGACTGTCAGTCAGAGGCTCTCTGCTCTGCCCCCTCCCACGCTCACTGGGGCGCTAGGCTGTGGAGGGGGTGGGAGCACCCGACTCAGGTTCTCAGTGGCTCCCTGAGAGGCTGAGCTGGGTGCAGGTCCAGAGATCTGGGTGGATCCCAACTATGGTCGTGATGATGCCTGGGCCTGGACCGACTCTGTGACTTCAGCCTGCTCTCTGCTAAAAACTAGTCACAGGAGTGCAAAACGAACCACAGTCCTGTGATCCACACGAAAAGTACAGCCAAACAAGCTTTGGCTGTACTCCTCCTTTAAAGGTTTCAGACTTGTCCCCCATTTCCTCAAGACTGTGCTTATTACGTTCCTGCAGTCTTTCCTGATACGTTTTTTTCCTCACATCTTTTACTGGTCTTTTTTTTTTTTTTGCCCATCTCTGAATTTGTACTAAGTTATCAATGTCTTCCTCAAAGTGAGGTCCCCAGAACAAGACACAGTATTCCACATGTGGTCCAATTAAAACATTATATAGGGGAATTAGAATTTCCTTCCTTCTGCTGGTGACCATTGTAGTGATGCACACAGAATTCTATTCACTTTGTCCATTGCGAAGCCACACCGTTTGCTCATTTTGCAATCATCTGAAATAAGCACCCCAAAATAATTTTCCCCTGTAGCTCTGTATCCCCCAATATTGTACTCTGTCAGAGGATTGTCAGAGGATTATTTTGCATTTTGAAAATGTACTGCAGTTTCCACTGGTTTTATGTTCCATGCTACAAACACCTCCATGAATACCAGTGCTATTGCACTGCTCAGCAAAAAAAGTAGCATACCATGCCCACCAAACCCTTAGCTACTGTATATCACTTACAAATAGATTAGGACCTATAGGCATGTGAAAAATTACAAACAGTGCCCACAGATGAAGGTGACATACTTGCACAAAAACGCAAGAGTAATTTGCCTCTTTGATCATTTATTCAACATAAATAGCAATGGATGTAACTATGTACTATGGTAAAACAAGTAAATCCTTGGGATCAGAAATTAGGACTTCCTGTAGGCATTTTGTAAAACTGCTCACCAGTCTCTGGCATCTGGTGACATTTCTTTGAACACTTCATGCAAAGTTTATAGGTTTCCCAGAATGAACTGCCTGTTTCAAAATCATCTACAAAATTTCAAAGGGTATTAAATTGGGGCTTTCTCTGGTAGATTTGCTAGTGTGTTTTTGGTCTATTATCACATTGAAAGACTTATTTCTGGTTCTACCGATGGCCTCATATTCTCATAAAGCACACTGTGATGTGATGCAGATTGTATAGTTGATTCGATGACTGTGACTGCCCAGGCCTTGAAGTGGCAAGCTGACCCCAAACCATAACATTTTCCACCACCATGCCTCACAATTGTTTTGATGTTCTTTCCCAGAAATGCTTGGGTTTGGAAAAATCTTCTGTTACTGGGACCAAACAACTCTATCTTTGAGTTTCAGTCTTCAGCACATGGTTTCAAAAGGTCAAGTCTATGCCTATACTGTAATCAATGCTCTAATATTTTTAGACAGCAAGAGTTTTTTTTTGTTTTTTTTTTGTTTTAAAAGAGGGGATTCTTTCGCTTGTGGCCTCTTACACTTTATGAGATCTCCATCGGTAAAGTAGAAAAGCTGGAAAAAGTAAACTGTGCATACGTGAAACAGTAGCTTGGATGTCCACAATGCTTAAGCCCTGTTGGACTGCACAGAATAAAAAAAATTACCCTTCTGCATCTGAAGATATGGAGTTATTTATGGTCACATACCCACACCCCAGAACATGAAGCAGCGGTGTAGGGCAGACCATGCTTGCACCCTTTGTCAAGCATTTTTCTCACTAAGGCCGGCTTCACACTGGGACGGTGCGGGCGGCGATGGTAAAGCAGCGCTATATTTAGCACTGCTTTACTATCGTTTTAGCCGCGGTATGCGGCCACTAGCGGGGTGGTTTTAACCCCCGCTAGCGGCCGAAAAAGGGTTAAAAACCTCTGCAAAGCGCCGCTGCAGTGGCGCTTTGCCGGCGGTATTCCCGCGGTGTCCCATTGATTTCAATGGGTAGGAGCGGTATATGAGCGGTGAATACACCACTCCAAATATGCTGCTAGCAGGACTTTTTTTACCGTCCTGCTAGCGCACCGCTCCAGTGTGAAAGCCATCCGGCTTTCACACTGGAGTGAAAGGACCCGCTTTTTTCAGGAGCTACAAGTATCCCACTCACTGTTCAGGATTGGAAAATGGACGTGGACCTGAGGGAAAAAAAAAAAAAAAAAACTTGTTTCCCTCAGATACTGCAGCTACAACAATCAAGCCAGATATGGTTCTGTGGTCCACAACAACCAAGCTGGCATATGTTGTGGAATTGACAGTACCATGGGAAGATGGTGTTGACAAAGCTTACAAGAAAAAAGTATTCAGAACTTGCAACTGAAGCTGCTGAGAATGGCTAGAAGACCAAGATTTTCCCTGTAAAAGTGGGATGCAGGGGTTTGTCATTACAGCTACAATCAACCTTCTGTAGAAGAGGGGTGAGGGGGTCATCCCCTCCAACAAGGCATGAAGCTGAGAGGGGTGTACCAGGGACATCAGGTATTGAGCCCTTTGGAGATGCAGTGGACTTATCAACAAAACATCAAAGGAGGGTGACTGCCTATTTGATGACCCCAATAACATACCTACCCTTCCCTCTTTTTAACTCACTAATCCCAACATCAAGTGTGCCAATTTATCATAGGGATTAAAACACCAAGTTCAATCAGATCTACTGTTTGTCTCTTTTGTTTCACAAGAGCTACTGTCTTGGAGTGAAAGCCACACAACTTTCATCTCTACCTCAGGAGCTCCGGCAAAGACCACACACTCAGGTCTTGCCCCTTAGGGCAGGGCTTAACAAGTTAGCTTTGAATCTAGAAGCCAGCTAAAAAAAGTTAGGAGACCGTTTTTTTTTTTTTTTTTTTTTTTTACTAACAAAGCTTGCGGGTAGAACATGTAATATGTTCCTAAAGGTGAACTTATCCTTTAACCTTTTCGCTGCCAGGGCCATTTTGAAGTTTTTTTTTTTTGCATGCGTTTAAAAAATAATTGTAGGCCTAAAGATTACATAAAACCCCCAAAACAGTATATATTTTCTGAAAGCAGACACCCTAGAGAATAAAATAGTGTCCGTTGTGTCTAGGAAACACAACATTTTAGTAAAAAAAACACATTAAATGTAATTTTAGGGGGCACAAAAACACAATAAATTACCAAACTTATTGATAAATATAAAAGCTGGAGCTTACACCGAGTAAATAGATTACCAACAAACCCTAAATTTGCGTGCACCTGTGAAATGGCAATAAACTTCTTGACAAACAAAAAATATTGCTCTTATTCTGGCGTGTGGGGCAATATGTAACATGTGTACTGCAATCAACATTTTCAGATGTAGGTGTCCCGACGTGTGCGTTTACGTTTGTATGTATGTATGTATGTATGTATGTATGTATGTATGTATGTATGTATATGTGGGGGGGGGTGGGGCCTCAATTTTTTAGGGGGGATTTTAAGTGCTTGGGTGTAACGTCATTTTTTTTTTAATCACAACTCCTACAGAATTATTTTTTTGGTGACATGTTCTCTTAAATGAGACTCTGCGGTGCTCAACTGAATGTAATGCAATGCACATCACACTGCAATACATTCTTTCCCAACCTTAATGGCTGGGGAATCTGTCAATGGGGACCCAGAAGTGGTCATGCATGTTACTTCTGAGTCTGCAACAAGAAGGGAAGGAGAGCAGATGTGTGTCTGCGCTCCTAGCTCTCCTCTACCTGGCGGCACCCGATATGCCAGGCCAGGCCCACAGATGGGCAAGCAGAGCCCCGGATACATAGCAGGGGGTGTGTGGACAGCCCAGACGCCAGGACCCAATTTCTTGTCGCCACGGTGAGCTGGTGCCTGAGATTTGTCGAGCCCTGCCTTAGGGTGAAAGTTTGACACCCACTTGTGATAGAACTGTTAGTCTCTGTTCAGTACATAGTAGATTTCAGATTATGTAACGATTTCTGCTATTGTCCAGTCACCTTTGCTAGCCTGAGGACCCTCAGCAATGCTTTTGACTTCAATATCTTTAGAATTTTCCCTTGATTTAAAATTAGTATCTAAGCCCCAAACTTTGACCAGCCATCTTCTACTACTTTTGTGAGTTTATAAACAAAATATCAAAGACAGAAAGTGAGCACCTAATGATACAGATTACATACCACCTCAATTCCAACATAAAGAGTGCCAACTCACCCTCGGGATTGAAACATCAAGTTCTATTTGCTTTACTGATTGTATACGCATGCAACTGTTTATAAGATCATTATGTGGAACTGTGTTAAATGCTTTGGTGAAAGCAAGATAGATTTTGCCCACAGTAGCACCTTGATCCAAAACAATTGTGATATTGTTTTAAAAAAAAAATTTAAAATTTAAATAAACGGATTAGTCTGTCTTTTAAGAATTACCGATTCTTCTTTTTAGGAGTAATTCCATTAATTTTACTGCTACTGATGTTAAATTCACTTGCCAGTAGTGGCCTACTTTCTCCCCACTACCCAGTTTGTACAGCTGGGCACCAGTAATCTCCTATAATTTGTATGTACTATTTTTGCTTCCATCGTGCTTTTTCTTACTCTTATAGTAACATTACATTTCCTTTTCAAAATTCAACACATGGTAAATATAGAACCACAAACATCTCATTTTAATCAGTCTTCCCTTTTCTACATTTTGGGGAAGCAATCTTAGCCCAATTTAGAGGTCTATGTTACACTTTCTAGTAGCGGCTACTTGGGCTTTGTGTAGAAGGTGATAGAAAATTACGTTTTTGGTATATTCTTTATTTATTTCTTTCATGCTTCAGTGGACCAGGGAAATGGGAAAAGGGGCAATACTCAGAGGGAGCCTGAATAGCCTTCAGCAAAATCAATAATACATTAAGTACTGCATCCAAAACAAAGGGGAAATGGATGGGGCTTTGCAAGAGAAGGAGTAGTCATCACACGAATGACATACTTAGTGGTTCAGATGTCGCTATGTTATTGACGATATGAAGACGCGACTATATTTTTACAATGAAATTGCCAAATGTACATTCTTTTACAAACAGGGTAAACAAAAAAAAACACATAAGAAGCATTCCTTTTCAAGTATATATTTCTATAATCTCACCAAATTATCTACAAGGAATGCAAGTACAGTCTGTATTGGAAATAATATATCTGGAGCAATTCAAAATAAAACATCAAACTAAATTATTTTGCTATAAGTGCTTGCATAGTTTGAAACCTAACACAGAGAAAAAATAAGCTCTGAAAATGACAAGGTTATTTTGAAAAGAGTATGAATCACCATGAAGAAAAATTGAATGGATAATGTAGTGAAAATAACTTTTAGGAAAATTGTATTATTTCCTCCTGAGTTGTATGATGGTGTTAGAGAATATATACTGGTCAGTAAACACAGTGAGAATAAAAAAATTCCCTAGCAGCAGTTGAAGCATTTTGAATAGATACAAATATGTTGTGTACTCACCTAAACTTTTGCAGGTGTCATGGTCTGGATCCAAAACCCAGCCATCATAGCAGGAGCACTTCACTATAAACTTCTCCTGCTCACACTTCTGGCTGCAACCAATATGTTTAGGGCAATTGTTATGGATCTGGCAAGTCTTGTTGTCAGGACCTGTTTCCATGCCTAGTGGGCAGGAGCATACAATCCCTTCCCCAGGGGCAACTGTGCAGTTGTGGCTGCATCCACCATTGTTCAGCGAACACTGATCTATACAAAAGAACATAAAAGACAACAGGCGCGCAAAGTGAAACAAGGAAATATCATGTAAATATATATACCAATAGTAACATTACTTCAAATTATTTCCTAGCGAGTAAATAACAAATCTGAGAAATGGTTTAGAATTCAAAAATAATCTTCCCACTACCTAGAAACAGCTTGAATGAAGGAATTCATTTAATGATTTTATTTCCTGTATTTATACCAAAGTGCTGATTTATCATAAAGTACCAGAGTTTATAGATCCATTCAGTCCCTGTGCCTCAAATGAGCTTGCAATTCAATATCCCTACCACACTCCCTATCACACAGTTTGAGAAGAAGCTTATCACCTACTATGTTTTTGAATTGAGTGAGGATGCCAAAGCACCTGACAGAAACCACAAGAAAATATGGTGAGAGCATACTGATAGCATATAGATCACAACCGGATTTGAACAAAATGAGCAAAAAATCGGTAGGATATGTAAACTGCTTTTACATTTCAATTCACTTCCAAATGTTTATTATTATTTATTATTATTTTCAGCATTTATATGGCTCCATCAATTTGCACAGTGCTTTACAAATTAAATAAAAATTAAACAAAGCAGGTTTCGGACCCCTTTGTCATTTTCTCTATCAGTTTTTAAAGCAGAGATATACAAAAAATTAAGCCATTTGTTTCTTTTGCTGTGATTTTGTTGAAAGTATTTTTCTTATGGTTACATTCACCTGCTATATACCTATGGGCAATGTTTTTATATGGAATTTTAAGTAGTGTCTTAATATTATGCATTATTTATATCCCAAAAGCGGCATATTATGCATCCAAAATACATATACAAGGCCAGTGAAGTTCAGACATACAAGGCTGTCATTTTCATAGACAGAATGTTTTAATAGTACAGGAATTGACAAGCTTGGAGGCAAGCAATTAAGCTATTTAAATAACTTTTTGCAAAGGCAATATGTGAAAGAAAAAAGAAGACACACACCTGTGCTCTTCCTATATGGAAATCACTAATAACAAGTTTATGCATTATGTGACAATCTCAACAGAGAGTTGACAAGAAGGCAGAATTAACCCAATGGTTTACGCATGGCGATCCCCATCCAATAGTTTTTATTCTGAAACTGCATTTGTGTAGATCTTTAAATCTTGAGAAGGGAAAGTTTCAAAAAAACCTTCTCAACAAAGTAGCAGTATATAAAATGTTTTACAAAGCATCCTTAAAGTAGATCTAAACTTACAAATTAAAGATTTGCAGAGACACAATGCAGAACAAGGCAAGGTGAGTTAGTAATCAGTAAAAGATCAGCTGATGACTACAGGCAGAACTGGTAATAGTCATTTTCCCTATGTATGCCATTTTGGGCAGAGTTTCCACAGATCAGGTCCTTGTTAATACAAATGAGTGAAATGTTCAATTGACTCTGGGTTTTTGGCTTATAGAAACTTGTTGAGAATCACTAATGCATGGCTCCATAAACTAAGGATATACTTTGGATCTTTTATGTTTTTATGTGTGTACACATCTCTGTAAAGACTACATTCTTAGAATAAGAACTCACCAACTTCTGATGCCAAGTGATCCAGTGGCGATAACTGCAGAAGGCACAGGTTTGAAATTTCCCACCATGATGACAAAAACTTAATTGAAAAGAACTATACCTTCCTTGCAAGGTTATAACTGTTTAGTAACGCACTGTATGCAAAGCAAATGGTAAATATTCACCAAGGTAACTGAACATTATCCTCAGCTCGACAAGTAATTTATCAGCAGAATTTATAATAAAGACCAGGAACTGATATTATTCAATACAACTTGTTTATCCACAATATTCTATTAGCTGACTGCATAGAGTGCCAAAGGCAAGGACCCTACTGGGTCAGAGGGAAGAATATTTTTTTCTGATTGAGGTCAGCTCATATATAGGGAGTTGCTTTAATCTGAAATTTTACTTTAGATGAAGACACTGCTTATCAGAGCCATTTTCTAAAACCAACATTTTAATCTGATCAAAATATTTGGGAAATGAATATTAAATGGGGTTCTTATCCCACTTACCACACAGTTCTCCCTCATCAGAATCATCTCCACAGTCATCATTACCATCACACAGTTTCTCAGGAGGCAGGCATATGGAGGTGTTGTTGGCACAGGTGTGAGATGGAGGCTTGCACACTAACATGTCACAGTTCTCTTCATCCGAGTTGTCCTCACAATCATTATCACCATCGCACACCCAAGCTTTACTTATGCATCTTGCTGTAAAAAGAATGATACATATATTAACTGCATTCATTAAAATACGGTCAATGATCCCCTATATTCCACATGAATATTTTACGTTGCCCAAACATATACTGCCAGTGAGACTCATATTTATAGGATCATTTAGAATGTAGGCTATAAGCAGATTTTTAATTTGCAGTCACTGGTTACTGGCCACGCCACTGTAATTTACAAGAGGTCGTTAAAAAAAACTGTCCATTAAAAAAATATAACTTGCAATTTCCTAAATAATCTATGGCTTGTCTTGGAATAGGCACTGTAGAGAAAAACAAATCACAACTAGAATTCAACATGTTTCCATTCAACCTTTCCCTGATGTCCCTGAAGGGCTGGAATATTGCCAACATACATTAGGTATTAATTGTTCCAGAGCAAACGGTACTACAAAATACTGTTAGTAACACATTGAGATTCCTTGCAGCCTATGCAACTCTCCTCACCAGAGTCCTTGCAGCCAAACTTGACATTTGGGTCACATGCATGTGTCACACCATCACAGTTCTTCTCATCGCTAGTATCCATGCAATCTGTATCTCCATCACAACGCCAGCGGTTAGGAATGCACAGCCCATCCAGACGACACTGGAACTCATCAGTATGGCAACCACCAGGTGGACGGGTTGCTGTTCACATGGAAAAAGATGGAATTCAAATTTGTCGAATTACAGGATAAAGACACATGTACATAACAAGATTTAAAGAACAAAATTGCAAATAACATTAAAGCTGAAATTTAGACAAACAGCTACACAGAAAAAATACATATATGGGGCTATTTTATTTACCAAGGATTTATATTGTTGTCTATCCTGTCCTGTGATTTATACAGTCCTACCACAAATGCATTGCCATCAGTGGCCAAAAAGTAGTTGTAAAAAAAACAAAATCCACCTGTTCAGTGACGAAATCTTAAACAAGAAGTACAACCAAAGCTTGTTTGGCTGTACTTTTCCTGTGGATCACAGGAGTGCAGTTTGTTTTGCACTCCTGTGATCCGTTTTCAGCAGAGAGCGGGCTGAAGTCATCTCTCTGCTGACGTCACAGAGTCGGTCCAGGCTTGGGTGTCATCATAACCATAGAGTCACCAGCTCTGTGCTCAGGGAACTCTGAGAACCGAGTGATCAGTGGCAGCTGGTTCTCAAAAAATTAGAGTTACGCTTACCGGTAACGTCTTTTCCTGTAGTCTTTCAGGACAGCCACCATGAGAGATAGTCTCCTCCTCTTCCTCTAGGAAACACTGCGCCAGCCCATAAATTCTCACTTCCCCTGCCGGACCTCAGTTTTTTTCGAGATAACCTCCGGCCAGCTGGGGAGACACAAGAACACATTAATAACATATTCAATTAACATTGTCAAGCTGCGTTCTGGTCTTACGTAAGACCCCCCCAAAAATTACTCGGGTGGGTAACCGTGGCTGTCCTGAAAGACTACAGGAAAAGACGTTACCGGTAAGCGTAACTCTAATTTTCCCTAGTCGTCATTCAGGACAGCCACCATGAGAGGATAAGCGAGCACTTACCAGTTAGGGTGGGACTACAGCTTGCAAAACCTTGCGTCCAAAGGCTTGCTCGCCTGCCGAAACCAGATCCACTCTATAATGTCTTATGAACGTGGAATAGCTGGACCATGTTGCAGCCCTGCATATCTGGTCTGGCGTAGCTCCAGCCCTTTCTGCTTGAGAAGTTGCCATAGCTCTTGTCGAGTGTGCCTTGATACCTGAAGGAATCTCTTTCCCTGATAAGGTATATGCTTGGCCAATTGTTGACCTGAGCCACCTGGCGATTGTGCGTCGGGACGCTCTGAAACCCTTTCTGGCCCCAGAAAATAAAATAAACAGTGAGTCTGACTTTCTTATTGATTTGGTCAGCTCAAGGTACTTTAGGATACTTCTCCTTACATCTAAAAAATGAAATTTCAGTTCCCCTTCACTTGTGGGGTTGGGACAGAACGAAGGTAAGACTACCTCCTGGCTTCGGTGGAAACCCGAAGCCACTTTCGGCAAAAAGGCCGGATCAGTTTTGAGCACTATCCGGTCTGGCAAAATTACACAAAACGGGGGTCTAATTGATAGAGCCTCAATTTCACTGACCCTCCTGGCAGTGGTTACCGCCACCAAAAAAACAGTTTTTAACGTGAGATCCCCTAGCAAACACCCGTCTAAGGGCTCCAAAGGAGGTCCTGTCAAACTTTGCAGGACTAGGGATAGATCCCACCCGGGGAAGGGTGGGCTCCTGACTGGTCTCTGCCTAGACAGAGCCTTAAAGAACCTGACCACCCAAGGATTGGAGGCCAGAGATTTCTCCAAATAAGCACTAAGTGCTGATACTTGACCTTTAAGAGTGGCTACGGATAACCCCTTGTCCGCCCCACACTGCAGGAATTCCAGCACAGCTATGGGACTCTGCACTGAAAAGGAACTTGCTACACACCAGTCATTGAAGCAGAGCCAGACCTTTCTATATATCCGACGCGTCTCCTTTTTCCTGCTACTGAGAAGGGTAGAGATTAACCTGTCTGAAAAACCTTTAGCTTTCAGAATGCCTTCCTCAGTAGCCAGGCTGCCAACTTCCATTGGTGAACCTGGGGACAAAGGACTGGGCCCTGCGAGAGGAGATCCTCCAGAACTGGGAGGAACATGGGGGGCTCCGCTGCCAGCTGTCTGAGAACCGAAAACCATGCCCTCTTTGGCCAGTATGGGGCTACTAGAATCAGAGTCGTGTCTTCTAGCTGAAATTTTCTCAGCACCGCTGGTAACAGTACCGGAGGAGGGAAGGCGTAACAAGTCCTGAACTGCCAACTTTGGGTCAGGGCGTCCACTCCCAGAGCTCCCTCTCCCCTGTTTAGGGAGAAAAAACAAGGGACTTTCGCGTTGTCTTTTGACGCGAAGAGATCCACCTCTGGGGGACCCCATTTCTCGGAAATCAGATTGAAGACCTCCTGGTTGAGGACCCAATCTCCTTCCCTCAGCCTCCTGCGGCTGAGAAAATCCGCTACAATATTCCTCTCTCCCCTCAGAAATACTGCTGAGAGAGAGAGAGTATTGGACTCGGCCCAGCTTAAGATGTCGATCGCTAGGGCCAGCAGGACCCCACTTCTTGTGCCGCCCTGCTTGTTTATATAGGCTACGGTTGAAGAGTTGTCCGACCGTACCTGAACATGCTGACCCTGAATGACCTTCCCGAAAAACCTGAGGGCAAGTCCGACTGCCCTCAGTTCCTTCCAGTTGGAAGATCTTCTCAGGTCTTCGCCCTTCCAAGTGCCCTGGGTGACCAGGGAACCCAGATGTGCCCCCCAGCCCTTGCCACTTGCGTCTGTCGTTATTACCTGAGAGACGGGAACAAGCCACAGACGTCCCTGTGACAGATTCCCCTCTTTCCTCCACCACCACAGGGATCTTTTTATGTGGTGAGGTACGTGTACTAGGGTGTCTAGATCCCCCTGACTGTTGTCCCATATCCTTAGCACAAAAGTCTGCAGGGGCCGAAAGTGCAGTCCTGCCCACTGCACTGCTGGGAGGGCTGAGGTTAGAAGGCCTAGTGTTGACATCAGAGACCTCTTGGAGACCTGCTGACTGCACTGCAGAGCGGCCACCGCTCTGTTCAGCTTCGTGATCTTTTCCAAAGGCAGAAAGACCCTCAACTGCGTTGAGTCCAGCAGGTATCCCAGATACACAATGCGCTGTGTAGGAATGAGGTTGGACTTGTCTAAGTTCAACAACCACCCCAGACCTGTTAGGACCCTCTTTACTAGATCTAGGTCCCTGAGCAGCTGATCTGGGGATCCGGCAAACAGGAGTAGGTCGTCCAGATATGCTATGACCGACACCCCCTGTAACCGCAGGAAAGCCATCGCCTCCGCTAGGATCTTGGTAAAGATGCGGGGTGACGAGGATAGCCCGAAGGGCAGCGCTTGAAACTGGAGGTGCACTATTGTACCGTCTAGATCTATTGCCAATCGGAGAAATCTCTGAGAGGCTTCTGCGATGGGGACGTGTAGGTACGCGTCCCTCAGGTCCAACGAGACCATAAAGCAATCCTGCGGAAGCAGAGCCCTTACCGTGAAGATGGACTCCATGCGGAATCTCTTGTAGGTAATGGACCTGTTTAGGGGCTTTAAATTCAGGATCAACCTGAATTTTCCGGAAGATTTCATTACCACAAATATGTGGGAATAGAATTCCTTCCCCTCTTCCCCCCTTGGTACTCTGCGCACTACTTCCTGTTGTTCTAGCTCCCTTAGAGCTTCCAACAACGCTTCGGCTTTTGTCCTGCAATTGGAAAGATGCGTGACAAGAAACCTTAGCGGAGGGGGACTTGTAAACTCCAGGTGGTACCCCCTTCTTATGACCCCGAGGATGAACTGGTTGGGGGAGATCATCTCCCACTGCGGAAGGAAAGCCCCCAGTCTTCCTCCCACCGGGCCTAGGGAGTCATTGATCTTTGCGGGCCTTTTCAGGAGGGCGAAAAATCGCCCCTCCTCGGCCCCTGCCTCCTTGGCCCCAAGCTTTCTTTTGCCCCTCTGGTTTAGGAGTAACCTTTCGTTTTTGCGGACGAAACCCCTTCTTCGTCTGCACTGGGGCCTTCCGTTTGAGAGGAAATGATTTCTTCCTATCCGCCGTTCTGTCTAAGACAGAGTCCAACCCGGGACCGAAGAGGAGGTCACCTGTCAGGGGTACCCCGCATAATTTAACCTTAGAGGCGCTATCGCCAGGCCAGGTTTTTAGCCAGAGAGCCCTTCTGGCAGAGTTTGCCAGGGCCGCTGATCTGGCTGACATGCGGACTGATTCCGCCGAGGCGTCTGCAATATATGCGACACCTCTTAGGATCGTGGGGAAAGAAGACAATATAGTTTCTTTGGCCGTACCAGACTCAATGTGCTGCTGAATCTGGGACAGCCAATGCTCCAGGTTGCGGGCTACCACCGTAACAGCCATTTCAGGCTTTAGGTTGCCTACAGTAGACTCCCACGTCTTTTTGAGTAAGGAGTCCATTCGCTTGTCCATGACATCGGACAAGGCACCCATATCCTCAAATGCCAGGTCCGTATGTCTAGACACCTGCGAGAAGGCGGCATACAATTTGGGGATCTTATTCCAAATGGCCGTAGGGTCCTCTGAGAAGGGGAACCTTCTCTTTAGGGAGCCAGAGAAAAAGGGTCTCTTCTCAGGGTCCTGCCACTCCTTCTTAATGGTTTCTATCAGAACATCATGGACTGGGAAAACCTTTCTCTTCTGTTCCCCTAAGCCCCTGTACATTCTATCATGGAGGGATAGGGGTCTCCTCTCCTCCTGTATCCCGAGGGTTGTGTAAATGGCCCCTAGAAGGTCTTCGACTTCGTCTAGGGACAATTTATACCTAGAAGGCCTTCTGGATTCCCCATCCAGGCCCTCTCCCTCTGACTCCTCCTGAGAGTCAGAGGTGCCACTATCTGGCTGCCTAAGCTCCACCTCGGAAGGGCCTGAGAGTCAGAGGTGCCACTATCTGGCTGCCTAAGCTCCACCTCGGAAGGGCCTGAGATTTCCTCTGCCATAGCTGTGAGTACAGGTCTGGCAGGTGCAGAGCCCTGAGCTTGTGGCGGGGTTGTTTCCTGTGAACCAGGGTTGGTAGGGAGCTGAAACTTTTCAAACAGGGCCTTAAATGAAGAAAAGGTAGAAGAAAGCTCCTTAACCGAGGCTGCCAAACCAGACTCCTGCTCAGATTCCCTCTCTCTGACCAGGGAGTCTACACAGTCCCTGCAAATGACCTTAGTCCATGATTCCCCCAAAACTTCTCTGCAAGAGGCACACTTCCTCTTAGAGCTATGGGTAGACCTTGTCTTTTCCGTAGCTTTCTGAAATACATGCAGGAAGATAGGCAGAAAACATGTTAAAACAGAGAGAAAAAAAAAAAGTTTTTTTTTTTTTTTTTTTTTTTTTTACAGGAGGAAGTAGCAGGAAACAACCCTGGGAGTGCACTAGACCCACTCTATACAACAGGGATCCGAGCCTCCCCCCCCCCCCCCCCCGACCACCCAGGGGGTCTGCTCCCCCCAAGACAGGAACCATATCCTGGAGGGGCAATCCTAGATAGAGAGGACCCTTCCCCAGGGAACTCTTACCTTAGGAAGGCTGGAGGTGGTGTCACTGTGTGCTGTAGCATCTGCCTCAGACATGACTGCAGGTGGTTGCTTCCCAGGGAGTCTCACGCAGCCTGTGTGCGATCCGGACTCTCTCCAGCCTGAGCCCGGCCCTTTATCAGCTCCGTGACCCGGAACCGGAAGTCACAGGTCAAAGGCAACAGGTCCGGTTTCCGCCGGAAATGACGTCACTCGTCGACCAGGCGCGCTGGTTCCAAAAAGAAAAAATGTGCAGCCTATACCCTTGCATAGGGAAACCGGACTGCTGCCTTGCTGCGCCCCTGTGGACGCGATAAGGGGCCCCCACGACCTGATGCCGCGCTCGACAAGGAAGGGGTGGCTGTATGTAAGGTAAGCAATGATAGTTTAGCCCCCTGGCAACACTTGCTTTCCTAAGGGATTAAAAAACAAGATTGGCCACAGTCTCCCTGACCGCTCTGGCCTGGTTCCTTGCACAGTGTCTCCCCACCGGAGGAAACACTAATAACTGAGGTCCGGCAGGGGAAGTGAGAATTTATGGGCTGGCGCAGTGTTTCCTAGAGGAAGAGGAGGAGACTATCTCTCATGGTGGCTGTCCTGAATGACGACTAGGGAAAATTATTTTTTTGGGGGGGGTATACCGTCCCTTCAGACCGCATGCGTCGGTGACGTCACCGGCTGCATACAGTGTGAATATCTCCTAAACCGTCCATGTTTAGGAGATATTCACTGTAATTACAGTTAAGCCTCATTATAGGCTTACCTGCGGGTACAACTTTAAACAAAAGGTTTACCTACACTTTAACCAGAGTTAAGGAGCTGCCGCGTTTACGTGAGCTTCAACTTCCCTCTCCTGAACGCAGAAGAATTGTATTTCAGATAGCACCGTTTTGACTGCTGGCTGCGGAAAAGCATGGCAAAATCATGCCGCAGATTTGCTATGGTAAATGTAGGCCATTGTACATGAAGCCTTAAAAGGGGTTGTAAACCCTTGTGTTTTTTCACCTTAATGCATCCTATGCATTAACATTAAAAAAAAAAAAAAAAAAAAACACCTGGCAGTGACCGGCCCCCCAGCACCCCCCCCCCCCCCCCCCGTTTTACTTACCTGAGCCCTGGAATTTCCCTGCCCAGGGTTCTCGGCTCTTGACTGGATAGAGTGATAGCAGCACAGTCATTGGCTCCCGCTGCTGTCAATCAAACCCAATGACGTGGCGCTGGGAGGCGGGGCCGAGTTTGGCATTCTGCTTCTATGGACACAAATGCTGGACTCAGGAGCACACCCGCAAGGTAACCCCCTGGGAGTGCACTTCTCCTAGGGGTTTATATGATGCAGGGAGGAGCTACCAGCGCCACCGGGGGACCCAGAAGAGAATGATCGGGGCCACTGGAGGTAAGTATGACATGTTTGTTTTTTAAAAAAAAAAAAAAAACTCTAAGCTTTACAATCACTTTAAAGGTAAAAAACCTTGAGCCTTTAGAACCGCTTTAAAGCAAAAAGTCTGACTTCCACTTTGAGTTATCACAGATGCTATTTATGAATTTCAATTAGGAATGGAGTTATTTCATAAGAAAAAAAAAAGCAACAACATTTTTCAAAAAACATCTATATAAAAGGTATTGTTGGGTAAGCTAGCAAGAATGGCATGGTTAATGTTAGACACCACAACATAAATACAGTACTAACATACACAAACACACAATGGCAAAATATATAGGCTGTACAGACATATTATAGATTGTGGTTTCTCACCTTGATTGGTGCAGTTGGCATGGGTCTCATCACTATAGTCCCCACAATCATTGTCTCCATCACACGTCCAGTGTTCTGGGATGCAACGGCCGCTGTTGCATTTGAACTGGGTGCTAGAACAAGAGTGACTGCAGCCATCCTCGTCACTGTTGTCTCCGCAGTCGTTGTCTGAAGGTGAATGTCAATTGTTAGATAAACAAGGCAACCAAGCAATACTTCAGGTAAGGGTAAAACAAAGCAAGCAAGCCGATTACAAATACAAAAATGTTGCAAAGCACTCATAGGCATAGGAAGCACTAATATTTTAATGAAGGAATGCTATTCCAAATCATTCTTACAATGTACCCGATTGTAAAGAAAGCTTTCTGCGAAAGATAAAATACTTGTAATAAAATAAATAAACCAGATTTGCAGTGAGATGATATGAAGAAAGACTTTTAGCTAAACTATCAACTTTGTTTTGAATTGACAGCAAAGGGGTCCAGATTAAAATTAAAAACTCCTGTCCATTTTAGATACAGTACCACAAAGTTCCTCTGGGGGTCCCAACCCATGCTGCTCCCATTATTTACAACCATTTTGAAAGCCAGAGAATACCAGTGGAAAAAAATCAATGGGCCAATGCATTATTGTGACTAACAAGAAACACTGAGTGAAGGACATGGCCAAAGGAACTTCTTGGCAAATCCTAAAATAGCTAAAAAAGTCAGTATAGTTTAAACTGCATCCTGAACAGTAAAAGCAAAGCATGGAAAAGCATGGATTTTAGAAAATCCTGACTTTTTTAATGGCTAGAATAGAGAAGCGTTGGAACCACTGCCAGGTTTTTACTCCTTCTATTCCTGTGATGAGGATTTTCCCTCACTTCCTGTTCAATTGACTGTGTTAACCAGGACAGGACATGAAAGGAAATCCCCCCAACGTTGAGTTAAATACTAGTAAATACCAGACACAGATCCAATTCTTTGTCTACTCCACCCAAAACACTAAATACTTTTTTGCTGGAAATAACCTTTAGTTAAAACCCCAATTTATATTGTAGAATAACAGAACTATTAAAACATAATAACATACAGGACAGAACATGCATTAAAACACGAACTCTGCAAAGAATTTGAGGAAGAAATGAACTTTCTCAGAAGTCAAAATGCACAAAGTTAATAGCAATAAGAGTTTTTTTTCCCACCATTATGACACTATACTAATAAAAATGTACTTTAATAAACAATTGGGAACTTGTTCCCTTTACTACTGGTGACCATTCTCTTGCTTAGCAATGCCCCAATGAAACTTTAATCAGTGGATACAGCTGGCACTGTCCATGTCAGTAGAAAGCAGACACCTAAACTTAATCCCAAGCCAAGCACACTCAAAGCTCATATCTCATTTTGAGAAATTGCTGGCTTCACATGTAGGAAACACAAGAGATGGGATACTGCCCAGATGTTATGACCATTCTAAAGCCTTTGCATGTTGTTGGGTCTCATCCTCCTGTCCCCCAAAATGTATTACCCCTAGATTGTGGTTTCCAAACTTTTTTCATGTGTTTACCACTATCACAGCCTTTATTGTGTAATACTCAGGAGCACACACAAACTGTTTCAGCACGTTCCATGTGGTATCTTCCACTGGTAACTAGAACTAACTCATATCTTTCCACAAGGCAGTCCTGCACAGACATCCTGCGCCCCACAGTGTCCCACCTATTGTGGCAGAACATGTACCACCTGCCGTTTATGCTCATTTTGGGAAACATGGACACATAATAAACAGATAAATGGGAAATGCAACAGTTTTTGGCCTTGTGGGGGGGGGGGTGTGGAGTCAGAAACTAGCATTGGAAAATCTCCCCAATATAATTTGGAAGATGGAGGAGTCCAATGGGAGATTCAATCCACTAGCATATCAAGAACTTAAATATCAGTTTTGGTTAGAGTTGATCTTTAATATTGGTAAGACAAACAATTATAATTATGTGCAATGTCTGCTGATCCAATGCTCTGAGTTTCTGCACATTGCCTGCCACTAGGAAATCTTAGCGGTGTACAAAACAGCCACAAAGATTAGGCTGACTCCACAAATATCATTAGTAAGCAAGAGAATGCGTTTTCACTTGATTATAGATCACTGATTGGAGCTTATCACACAAAGATGAATGCTGCCATTGGTATATGTTTATATATATATATATATATATATTATATATATATATATATATATATATATATATAGCCCAGGACACGCATGCATGCAGGAGAGTGAGCCACAAGGCATTGGCAAATTCTAGAAAACTTATGCCATGTCAGGATACAAATATAATTAGATTTCCAAAGACTAAAACACTGAGAAACATAAAAGAAACACAATTTTGAAAAGCACAGCAAACAGCCACAGAGATAAAGCAACGTGCTTTGTAAAAGTGACAAGAACGTGGCAAGAGAGAGTGCAAGGCAGTAAAAATATCAAAGTTCATAGGATGTGAAAGGATGATTGGTTAACGGACACGAAGGCTTAGAATTGGGTGTCAGCGGAGAGATCAGTCCCTGGCTCACAACCTCCATCCCCGTCTCAGCCAGAGTAGAAAGAGGCAGAGATATAGCAAGCTCTACCATCTACAGAGAAAGTGAACACAGAGATTGCATAGATCACTACATGCACCATATCAGATGGGAAGATATCTTATTTTATGCATGAGCAGGCCTTAATTACAATCTATTTTATATCAAGCTATCTTGTCTACTGAGCACAGAATTTCCTCTGGATTTATGACAAGCAGACTACTGAATAAACCATTTCTTTCTCTAAGCTATTTCCCCATCACCAACAATGACTGATTTGCTCTCAATAATTCTAATTCTTCTTCTAATTTTTCTTTGTAGTTCAAACTAATTACTTCTCTAAAACAGGTCACTAGATGCATTACATAATAACTGCAACAGCCATATGACTGTATAAAATATAATTACCTGTAACAAGAACAAATTTGGAAAATAAAGGCCAGCTTCCCAAAAAAAATGGTATTTAAGAAATGCATGCTAAATCACATGCTGGAATCCTATTTTTCTCAGAAGTTTTAGTGGCAAGAAGTGCCCACCAGAATTAAGAAAGCCGACCTTGTTAAAGTAAAAACAAAAATTGGGATTGCTGTATGATTATGTCGTAACTGCCTTGATGGTCAGTGGAGCACAAAGTAATTTACAGGTTCAAACAGCTACTCGTCTAGAATGGTTAGCAAGCTTGACGCAAGGTAGTAGGCACTGTTTCTCAGCATTTACAATACACTGAATTGTAAAGTGCATCTAATGAACCTGACACACTGAAGAGTAAATGAAGGAAAAACGAGCCTGTGTCCAATTCAAACATCCAGCTATGTAAAAGGGAATTGTTTTTGCACCACTTTACATTTTAGTAAATTTAGGCTCAGGATGACCTCTGCCTTTTCTCCTCTTAGTAAATTAGGCTCTTAGTATTAGTAATTATAAGCAGCATAAATCTGCAGTGTATGCTGAAGCAATCTTCTAGTATGCTATAAAAAGCCTGTTGCTTGAATGTACAACCAGCTTGGAGAAACAGCAAGCAATGAACTCAGGTTTTGTAGGGAGAGACCATGGAGTTGTAAGGTTACCCTAAAACCTTTAGATAAAAATGCAGAAGAATGAAAACCGTACGATAAACCCAGCTCAAATGGCCTGGGCCCTAAATGTATAAGGCTATCATATATGCATCATATAAGCACAAGGAAGACTGGTGACCAACTGTCACATTTTCCAAAAAGGTGGAATACTGAGCACTAACGTGGTCTATTTTGGATTCCTGGAATGGCAAACCTATCAAGTAAATTTTGAGAATATCAATTTAATAAAATTAGAGACAAATTTCCCAGTTACAACTGACAGCCCAACCCAAGAAGCTTGCCTTATCTACTCTAGATCCCAAACAACCGCTGTAGCTGCTGCTATCAATAGCTGGCTGTATGGTGCATGTTGACCTATGCACTAACCGGGAGACATTGGACAGTTCATTTCGTCAGAGCCATCCCCACAATCCTTTTCTGCAACAAAGAGAAACCAACCAAAGACAAGACATTCAAGACATTAAAGACACAGAACAGAAGAGAACATACAGATACTATTACAAAGAAAATACACTGTAAAGTTGACACATGGTTATAAATCTATTAAATGTAAGTTGTGTGACAAAGAATATAAATAATGGAAAGAAGCATGATGATGTTAATGACAGGGAAATAATACAAAACATGTCTATATATACACACATGCTAGATTTTTTCAACATTTTATCATATGAAAGCGGTTGTAAACCCTTACAGACCACTTTGACCTACAGGTAAGCCTAGATTAAGGCTTACCTGAAGGTCCAAGAAATATCTCCTAAACCTACATGGTTTAGGAGATATTTGCAGAAAGACAAGCACCACTGTCTACAGTGCATGCGCCGTAGACAGCGGCGCGCAGGCGCACTGAGCACGCCGCTGCTGGCGGCGATATGCCGCTAGTGGCGGCTCCCATGCACGGGAGTGACGTCATCGCGGCTCCGGCCAATCACTCCAGGTCACTCCGGGATACATGGCAGCAGTGGAGATGAAGAAGGAGGACCGCTTCGGGGGCTTCGTTCTCAGGTAAGTTATTCATAATGAGCTAGTATGCTATGCATACTAGCTCATTATGCCTTTGCCTTGCAGGGTTTATTTTTATTTTTTATTTTTTTATTTGGTTAACTTCCTCTTTAACACAGATCATATGTATAGGCATATTTAAGCAAATCTGTTTTGTAGAGGGATTTCTTGTGTTTATTAAGCATAGTTGATTAGGGGCATATGGAAAACTTAAAATAACATTAAAGAACAAGGTCAATCTGTCACCATGGCTACTAGCCTGGACTTTTTTTTCTAAAATGACTAGATAATTATAGTTAGAAATATATATCCCTAACTAAATAATATACAATATAATATAATATATACTGGGAAGTAGCCTTTGGTCAATCAATATGATATATTTTTTTTTTTTTTAACAAGACCCAAATGTTTTACCGTAAGGCATTGTTAAGCACTGGTGAAGTATAAGAGCCAGACTGAAGGATGAAGACACAATACCCTAAAATGTGCAATGTCTTTACTTAAAAGTCAAATTAAATGGTCAGATGAAACACACTGACAAGCCAGCTTGTGGAAAATGTGGACAATGTCATTTATGCACCAGCAGCTCTGGTCTTATAGGATCCTGTTTACGAGAACTACCCCAACCACTTCTCTGCCCCCTGCCTTCTACAGAACCCAACAAATGATCAATCTGACACAAACACGTTCCTTTGAATAATTCTTGTAGCAGGTGAACCAACCTGGAAACACATGGAAGTATCTCACCATTGGAACAGTAAAATAATTGGGGAAATAATTAAACTCACCTGTATCCATCAAAAACAATATTTTGGGTTCACTGACCCTTTAAAAGCTTGTATTAGCAACTGCACCAATTGCAGGTCTCTTGGTAGGTTTCAAAGTTCACATTGAGGAATCCTCTCTAAAGTTTCAGCTGGTTAAAGTAAAAACTATTCCCCAAAAAAAGCATGGGTAAGAGTAATACTGACAATAGCAAACAAGGCATGGCTTTAAAAAGCAGTAGTGTGTGGGGACTTAAAGTGGAGTTCCACCCACTTTTACAACTCTTCAGCATTCCTCACCAAAGTGTGCACTGTAAACGAATTGGATATTTTTTTTCTCAGCACCTACTGTATATCTGCTGTATTAATTTTTCACTTCCTGTTCCCTGGCCGCGGCCCATCGCATCATATCCTGTTTGCAATGCCTCCTGGGAAGGGGCGGCAACTTCCTCTGACACTGCCGTTGCTATGGAAACCTGACCTGAAACCTATTACACTGCTTGTGCTGCACTGAGCATGTATGAGATCCAGGAGGAAATACAGTCTGGCTTCAGATGCCCACACTTAAGATGGCCACGGCCTGCTGTAAGTTTATAAAATAACAAACTACTGCTATAAACTAACAAAACGGACCTTAGTTTACAGACTAACTTTACTAGAATACATTAGGCTTGTGTATTATAGGGGTATTTTTATTTAAAAAGTATAATTTCGGCCGGAACACCGCTTTAAGTCTGCTCAGATGTCTAAAAAAATAAAACATCGTGATTGACTTCCTACCCATGAACATCACATAAAAGTTAACATTTACCTTTGGGTAGAATTAGCCTGCATGACAGGCAGTCATGGGAAGTCTGTACTTATCCTAAGTTGGTAAATGACATAAAAGACTTCACTTTTCAGCAGTCAGAACAATGAATGATTTCTGACTGCTTGCTGTGGGTCATTTTGCACATCACCTTTAGTCACATTGTATGAAGGCCAACATTAAAAAAAACGGATCTTAACATCAGAATGACATGACAGTCTCAAGAAATGATGTGAAAAGCTGAAGTAAAAACAGAACCTTTCCACTTACCATTATCACAGCGCCAGTTTATGTTAATGCATCGGCCACTGTTACAGGTGAACTGAGTAAGAGGAAAGCAGGTCGGATAAGCTGTAAAGAAACAAATACTCCCATAAATGAAAGGAGAAAAATAAAACTAGCTGAAAATATTGTAGCAAATTTCCATCAGACCTGTTGGAGAAACCAGAATGTTAGGTAAAACTTCAATATGTACATCATTTTGGTTCTACACCAATAATTTACTCATGGTGATATAGCTATATATATATATATATATATATATATATATATATATATATATATATATATATATATACATACATACATACAGTGAACTATTTTCAGTTTCAGTTTTCTAGACAACTGCTTAGAAGAACCCATGGTGCTGATTGTTGGGGCAAGGTCAGATGAGTCTGGCCATTTAAAACCTTTGAGATTGACATCACCTGGTCTTCCCAGACGATGATTGAGAACAATCCATGACACTGGCAGGTCTCAGCATTGCAAAGGGGGCAGTACAAGATATTAACTCTGCAGGGTGCCCAAACTTTTGCAGACGCCATTTTTTTGTTTTCTGTAATTTTGAAAGTGTAAATAATGGAAATAAAATCTAACTTTTTTTGACATTTGGAGATTTTTCCATCTTTCCTTGGCTTCATTATGCACATTAATACACATTTTTACTTGGGGTGCCCAAACTTTCGATCCCCACTACATATATATAATTACACACACACACACACCACTAAGGCTGGGTTCACATGTGTGCAATTCGCATGACAGGCGATTGTGCCAGGCTTGAAATGCAGCCGGTTTACAGGTCCAGGGCAGCCGCATTCCAAAAGGGTCTTGTGCGTCCTTGGTCCATTTCACGTGCAAATTTAGGCAAAAATTCAGACGCGATTTGCACCTGAACCGGTAAACAGAGACCCACCAGACCCCATGCTGGGAACCCGGCCTAAAGGACTGGTAACGCATGCTGGTAGGTATGCTTTTCCAGACCAATTGTAACTTGTAGTTTTGCTGGCTGTCAATACCTGATCTATGGTACTACACTATATGCCTAATTACTGATCGGGTATGAAATAGAAAGCACTTAAGAGAGGCATATAATAAGCTGAATTCAATGCAAAAACACAATGCTTTTACCAGTGCTCGGGATCATTGATAAAATCTTTCTCAGTTTTAATCCCCTTTAGCAGCTCAGACAAGATTAATGGATGGTTCCGAAACATGAAAAAATGAACAATAACTAATGCAGTATCTATTTTCTACTATGAATAATGAACTACGCCTGTAGGAGACTGTCAGGGCGTCCAACGACTGTGAGCCAAACTGATTCTGGTAAACTTTCAAAGAGGCCCATTTCAGGGGATAAAAAATAACACAAACGTTAAACAAAAAATACATTTGCATTACAAAAGTCTCCCTCGAGCACTTAGTATTACAAAGAGGCAAGCAAAGCCATGTACAGCTAGATATAACCCTATCCCGGAAACTTGATCTGCTTGCTCTGAAAAGGGTGCTGAACTGGTGGTCTGCTAGGCACAGTGATGCTAATTGCCATCTATGCTAGCACCCCTTCCCTCTCAATACTCACACATTCAAAGCCTAACTGGGATTAAAAACACGGCATATAGAGAGTCCAGGGAAAGTTTTATGAAGGACAAAAAAGGGCGTTCAGGCTCTGCCTACCAAGAAATCCAACCAACGTTTTTTCAACAGAGCCTAAAAGGCGAAGTCCTAAAACCACAGCACTCTGACAATTTATGAAGACAAGTCCTCACTGTATTATGAAGTTTGTTCTCACATTTTTACATTTATTCTGAGTGATCCTCATTTCTGATATAACAAAAAATACAGAAATAATTACTGTATGTTTAACTGAAATGCTTGTATATTTTGCATGTACTGAAATGCTTCTATATGTTATAAAAATGTATTAAATATTTTTTGTAAATGTCCTAGGTGTTTTATTATAAAATCACTGTAAACTCGGTATGTGAAGAGGGGCAATTAAAAAGCATGAACTTACTCTAAGGCCCCTTTCACACTGGGGCGGTGCGGGGGCGGCGACGGTAAAGCAGCGCTATATTTAGCGCTGCTTTACCATCGTTTTACCCGCGGTATGCGGCCGCTAGCGGGGTGGTTTTAACCCCCGCTAGCGGCCGCAAAAGGGTTAAAAACCTCCGCAAAGCGCCGCTGCAGCGGCGGTTTGCGGGCGGTATCCCCGCGGTTTCCCATTGATTTCAATGGGAAGGAGCGGTATAGGAGCGGTAAATACACCGCTCCTTCACCGCTCCAAAGATGCTGCTAGCAGGACTTTTGTTGCGGTCCTGCTAGCGCACCGCTCCAGTGTGAAAGCCCGCCGGCTTTCACACTGGAGTGAATGGGGCCGGTTTGGGCCTGAAAACCGCCCCAGTGTGAAAGGGGCCTAAAGGAGTCTAAGCAATCCACAATTGTTCATACAAGTCTATAAATACCATTCTGGAATTCTGAATAGGTTTATAAATCATTAAGGAGTAATGTGGTTCGAACGTCTAAACATTTTTTACCTTAATGCATTCACTGCAGTAAGAATAAAAAAATGCCCCACTACGTGAACCCAATGTTACTTCTCCAGCATGACTCCCCTCACTTCCATCTATCACAGCAGAAACTGATGGCAGTGGAGTGCCTCCTTAGTACCTGGCTAGTTAAAAGAGGAGCAGAAAGCACCAAGGGGAACTTAGGAAAGTGACCTTTCTGTGCAAGATTGTTACCTAGAGCCAGGAAATATAACCTTGTTTTTAAGAAAACTTTAGTATTACTTTAAGTCACTAATAAACAATGAATAATTAAAAAATAAAACAGTTTCTAACTTCAAAATGCACTTTATGTATAGCAAAATTCTATACTATAAACTTAATTAAAAAAAATTCTCTGAGTTGTTCTAATAAAGAAATTACTACCAATAGCTTTTTCCACCTAATTGAACTAATAATTTTGCTGTGCCTAACATGTCCTTTTGGGCAGCCTAAAGTCCAAACATAAGGTGCAAGGAAATGACATGAGCTCTCAAAATCACTTGCTGGTAATAATGAATTATAATCTGCTCAGACATATTCCAATAGACTGATGTATCAAAGTAATGGATAAAGATGAATCCACAAATGTATATGGGTACATAGTCACCTTATCAAGCATATTAACCTAAATAGTACATGCCAGAGGCTAACTGACTTGGCACAACAGACCACCTGAAATTAAGAGCTGCCAAAATGTGCCCCTAATGCACCATATATAAATGAACTGACGTGAAGATTTGTAAAATCCAGAAGCAGCAATAAGGATAAGTACATAGCCGTACCAACTGCAAATGCAGAATGCAAA
This sequence comes from Lithobates sylvaticus, assembly GCA_028564925.1. Lineage (NCBI taxonomy): Eukaryota > Metazoa > Chordata > Amphibia > Anura > Ranidae > Lithobates > Lithobates sylvaticus. Next base: position 493,757,745 of record CM053027.1, on the reverse strand, counting down.
ACTATGCATATGGCTTAAAATGGTAATAGCTCACAAATGAAGTACAACAAAAAAAAAAAACCCTTGAGGTTGATTTACTTAAACTGGAGAGTGCAAAATCTGATGCAGCTCTGCATAGAAACCAATCAGCTTCCAGGGCTTTTTTTTTTTTTTCAAAGCTTAATTGAACAGGTCGAAGTTAGAAGCAGATTGGCTACCATACACAGCTTCACCAGATTTTGCACTCTCCAGTTTTAGTAAATCAATCCCATTGTGTCTGCAACCATGGGATAAATAGTAATGTGGAGTTACATTCAATCCAAACCGGCAATGACAAACGGGCAACTGCAGTTGCTGAAGGCAAGATTATGCACGCAACTTGGACTGGCCAGAATCTCTACAAAAAAAAGTCAGTTTTCTCTTTTGTGCTAAATCACCAGCCTGCTATAGTACTACGTTTAATGCGTTGTCATCAAAACATCACAAATGTGCTTCAATAGCAAACATTCTGCTTTTTATCTCATGGCAGAAATTGCATTAAAGCATTGAAAACAGAGCGTTGGTGATTTACTACAGGATTCATTGTGATTTAGACACAGTCATTCACTGCAAGCATCCATCTATGGTCATTAACTGCATAACGTGCAAGGACTATGCATGACGTAAGTTATACATCAGTCTAGGCCTGCATGTGTGCAATATCAGTATATCTAAATATTTGAATTCGCATGTTCATATATTTGTATAGTGAGGGGAAAAAAGTATTTGACCCCATGCTGATTTTGTACAAAATGATCAGTCTATAAATTTAATGGTAGGTTTATTTTAACAGTGAGAGACAGAACAACAAAAATATCCAGAAAAAACACATTTCCAAAAAGTTATAAATTGATTTGCATTTTTAAGTGAAATAAGTATTTGATCCCCCATCAATCAGCAAGATTTCTGGCTCCCAGGTGTATTCTATACAGGTAACAAGCTGAGATTAGGAACACTCTCTTAAAGGGAGTGCTCCTAATCTCAGCTTGTTACCTGTATACAAGACCCCTGTCCACATAAGCAATCTATCAGATTCCAATCTCTCCACCATGGCCAAGACCAAAGAGCTGTTCAAGGATGTCAGGGACAAGATTGTAGATCTACACAAGGATGGAATGGGCTACAAAACCATCACCAAGCAGCTTGATGAGAGGGTGAGAACAATTGGTGCGATTATTCGCAAATGGAAGGAACACAAAATAACTGTCAGTCTCCCTTGGTCTGGGGCTCCATGCAAGATCTCACCCTGTGGAGTTTCAATGCTCATGAGAACGGTGGGGAATCAGCCCAGAACTACACGGGAGAATCTTGTCAATGATCTCAAGCCAGCTGGGACCATAGTCACCAGGAAAACAATTGATAACAAACTACGCAGTGAAGGACTGAAATCCTGCAGTGCCCCCGCAAGGTCCCTCTGCTCAAGAAAGCATATGTACAGGCCCATCTGAAGTTTGCTAATGAACATCTGAATGATTCAGAGGAGAACTGAGTTAAAGTGTTGTGGGAAGAGGAGACCAAAATCAAGCTTTTTGGCATCAACTCAACTTGCCGTGTTTGGAGGAGGAGCAATGCTGCCTATGACCCAAAGAATACCATCCCTGCCGTCAAACATGGAGGTGGAAATATTATGCTTTGGGGGTGTTTTTCTGCTAAGGGGACAGAACAACTTCACTGCATCAAAGGGACGATAGACGGACAATGTACCATCAAATCGTGGGTGAGAACCTCCTTCCCCCAGCCAAGGCATTAAAAATGGGTTGTGGATGGGTATTCCAGCATGACAATGGCCCAAAACACATGGCTGAGGCAACAAAGGAGTGGCTCAAGAAGCACATTAAGGTCCTGGAGTGGCCTAGCCAGTCTCCACACCTTAATCCCATAGAAAATATGTGGAGGGAGCTGAAGATTTGAGTTACCAAACGTCAGCCTCAAAACCTTAAAGTGGTTGTTAAGCCACTTGTATAAAAAGCTCCCATCCCCTCCTCTGTAATAGAATAATAAGTTCCCCTGTGTCTGTGTTATAACATAAATATGCTTATCTGTACTGCTAACGCACCATCTTCCTGCAATCAGCTGCCTCCTCTTCTGCCTGGCTCACAGTTCCAGTGGGTGGGGCCGCTGACGCTAGCCGCGGAGAGACAGAGCTGAGGAGTCACATGATCGCAAGTAGACGCTGTGTTATCAGTACAGATAAGCATATTTATGTTATAACACAGACACAGGGGAACCTATTTTTCTAATACAGAGGGGATGGGAGCATTTATTGTTAAGTATGAGAGCAGCAGGATTGGGGGGGGGGGGGGGGCATTAACATAAGCAGACAGGCAGAGAGGGGAGGGGGGAGAGGACACAGGAGACAGATAGCAGGTCGCGGCTGATGGAGGCATGTATGCTGACAACGGTGTCAGGGCTCAGCAGCCCTGATATATCGTGGTCAGCGTATGGGGGGAGGGCATAGCCAGGCAGGATCAGTCAGGTATTATAGGGGGCCAAATGACACAGCACAAGCGCTGTGCTGTATAACATGCTTTAAGTCATGTTTTGCGAAGGGGTCAAATACTAATTTAATTTATTAAAATGAAAATCAATTTAGAACCTTTTTGAAATGCGTTTTTGTGGATATTTTTGTTGTTTTTCTGTCTCTCACTATTAAAATACACCTACCATTAAAATCATTTATTTGTCAGTGGGCAAACGTACAAAATCAGCAGGGGATCAAATATTTTTTCCCTCACTGTATGTGTTAAAAAGGCGATTCAGTAATATTTTTTTTTTTCAGGATCATATACTTGTACTAATTTGCAACATCGGAATATTCGTTTTTTTGTGGCAAAGGTTACCATGGATTTAAATAGCCATAATAAAAATGGTACAGATTTAATGGTGGATGACCAAGGATGCTCTGTATAAAACCATTGCACGGAGCAGGTAAGTATGATTTCTTTGTTATTAGGAAAAACAAAACAAATAAAAATTAAAAATATATTTTTTTTTTTAAATCATATCAATAATTTAACCAAACATGGTTATGGAAGTTTGCTGTGAATTACAATATCTTTTTTATTGGGGCCAGGGAAACCACCACTAAGTACTTGGAGGGAAATTACGAACAAACCAAGTCTGCAACATTTTACATGTCCATACAGAAAGACAAGAACAACTTACCACATGAAGAGGATTCATCTGAGCGGTCGCCACAGTCATCATCTAGGTCACAGGTCCATGAATTAGGAATGCATCGGCCACTAGCACAAGAAAATTGATTTGGAGGACAAGTACGGGCTGTGGAAAAAGAAAGAGGGGATCATCTACAGGTAAAGAAAAAAAAATACACACAAACAGAGTATAGGAGGATTTTAAGTTGATCAGCAGTCAAATAATGGAAGTAGCAAATGATATTCAATACATAAAAGACATTTTACCTGAGCATGTCGAGTTGGATTCATCCTCTCCATTTCCACAGTCATTGTCACCATCGCAAAGCCACCGGCTGGGGATACATCTGTTGTTCTCACATTTGAATCGATCTGATGGGCATGTGTGCTGGTCTAAGCAAAGGAAACACATATGAACGGTGTACTAGCGCTGTGAAAAACATTGCTAACTGCTTAATATAGAAAATGAAGCATACAACTGATGAAAGATTGCGCATAAAAAACACATCCAATGGAAAACAGTATGCAGAGACATTGATTGCTCTCACAAAGGTTGCCCACTTTAGAAAATGAAGGTAGCAACATAATTAAACTAGAGATAAGTATTCCAACAAGGCATGAGAGAATGCAAAGAAGATCATCTTCAGGACAAAAATTGTGTACAAAAAAGGGTCTATAACAACATAGAAAAGAAAAATGCCATGAAAAGGTTCAAACCTTTCTAAATACACAATGTTAAAACCTGTAAACGTCATCAAGCATGGGATTTAATTGCTAAAATGTGTATGTTGTTTAGTGCCAGAACCACAGTAGTTACTAGGCCTTTAAAATGCCTGAAAACTGCCAGATAAAAGAGTACTAATGCCGCACTGTAAACTACATATAGCTGTTCCTACAATGAAATTACAGTTTAAGTACTAATGCCAATAAGGTGATGATTTGCAAAGTTACATAAGTGTTATCAGTTTCTACTGCCTTTATTTACAGATGTAGCACATTTACGTAGAAGAACATGTGTAGAAGATATATAAAGAATCGAAAAACAATCAGCTAGGATAATCTCTGATGAAAAAGCAATCGAAACATGGACCCAGATCTCTAACCAAAGACAGACGATCAGGAAGTGGAGATATGTGTCACTTGTCCTTAGGGCTACACAAGACACAATGTGACCACTCCCTGTGGTTGGGATGCTGCACACGTGCAGTAAATTGATACTTTACAATGGCAAAAAGCAAAGGATCCACAAACTGTGGCAATGATTTTTTTTTACTTTGCTGAAAAAATCTATACTATATTAAGATTGTTCCGATCAGTGTTTAGCCATGTTCAGTGTTGTGATCATCCAACATTGTACCCAAGTTCTTGCATAACATTTTTGAAAAAGACAGAGCTATATTTTCATGGTATTTAACAACTATTTTTTTTTATTTTTTTTTTACTATAATTGTAGGGCCAATAAAGGAATGGGAAAGACGTGGTATACAGTTTATTTATCAACTTTATCAAAATGGAAACACGCTATGACAGCGCAATTTGGGGAAAGAGTAATAGAATGGTGTGATATCCCGGTACTACAGGAAATAATCCGAGCAAGGTCAACGAAAGGCCTAATATCAAAAACTTACCTAAGTCTAAATAAGAAAAACAGGGAAAAACAACAGGACCCGCCCTCTAGAGGGAAATGGGAAAGAGATGTGGAAAAAATAACAGCAACCCATAGGGAAAGGATCCTGGAGTTGGCCCCGTGGGTCTCATTATCCCAGCCCCAGAAGATGTCACATTTAGTTCTACTATATAGGGCATACTACACCCCGCAAAAACTCTTCTTGTTCGGCCGAAGACAGGATGCATCCTGTCCAAGGTGTGGAAGGATAGAGGGAGACATGATTCATATGTTTTGGAGATGCCCCAAACTGTTCTGCTACTGGATGGAGGTTGTGTAAATAATTGCCCATGTCTTTGAAGTGCCTATAGACGTAGAGCCCAGGACGTGTGTACTTGGGTGGCTAGACGGGAAGGGCAGGCCAAAAGGCATCAAGCTGGCAATTTTGAGATGTCTCTTCCAAGCCAGGAAACTCATTGCCCAGAGGTGGCAATCTTCCACCCCTCCATCAAGTAGGGAATGGGAACAGAATATGAGCACGGTGATTCTCAGGGAAAGAACATTGTACATTAGGCAGGGATGCATTAATAAATTTGACGAAATCTGGAAAAAGTAGTGTGAGAAAAAAGAAAACGGATGTATGACTGTATAAAAGAGATAGAACTTAACGAGACAAGGGGAATCAACCAGTGAGGAAGGTTGATGGATATGCAACCGTGGAGTAAACCAATGAGAGCTACAGGATGAATGGAAGGTTGAGTGGGGAGAAGGATGGAAGAGACAGCTATTAGACTAAAAACAATAAGTAGAGACCAACAATGCAAGATAGGAAGGGCGGATATCCCAAAATCTTTTTGGGGTTACCTGGGTACTTCTCCTCTTTGTTTCCCTTTTTTTTGCTGTAGTTGTATTGTTTTTTAATGCTCAAATGTATGGGAGAAATGTGTGTTTTGTAAAATTTAAAAATAATCTAATAAAGATTAAAAAAAAAAAAAAACATTTCAAATAAAAATGCCAGCACAGTACACCCAAAAAACCCTTTTTGGGAAAGTAGACACCCAAAGTTGATAATTTTTGCCACAATTTTTGGAAATGACGAAATATGCTAGTTTTGGGGTGCTTAAAACACAAAGCTTGGTAATAACACAGAAGGCGGAGGTAACTGTGCAGAAGGCATTAATATACAGGCACTACAAAGACAGGAGAAAGATGAGATGTACAGGAAGAAGGGTTAAAAAAATAATACCCCAATAAAATGTTATAACCCCCCCAACTTGAATCTGCTGCGGTCTACCAACCTAGGATCATGTCATTAATTAAATTCTCCTTTATCCCCTTTCCCTGCTATGAGAGGAAGGGGAGGACTGTGAAATGTAAGAACTATTACTGACTAATCGCAGCGATCACAAGACACAGAGCCAGTCTGATTAGCTCTGTGCATTTTGTCTGTCATATGCATGGGCTAAAGAAAGCCTGATCAGACACAAGTAATAAACAGAGCAGCATGTTAAAACTGCACTCCAGAATACCATGGCCACCAACAAGCCACTGTTTTAAAACGTACTTCAGTAGGCAAGTTGTTATTCAAGAATTGATTGCTGGCCCCTAAAATGAATCATTTAAAGCAAACCTGTGGCCTCCAGCAAGGTCCTAAAAGGGCAGTTGGACCTTCCTGTGGGAACTTACCAGTGTCTAAACAGGTTGGTTACATTATCTGGCAACTTGTTATGTCTCTGACACAATCTATTAGCCAGCCCTCCATCGGAAAGGCCAGAACCAAAATGTTACTCTAAGAGCTCCATATGGCAATTATTTATTCTATAGAATCCATCAGAGGAGCGTGACACTATCATTTGACTTTGTAATGAATGTTCTGGGAACTATGGAGGAGATGAGGTAACTCTCTCAACTGGAATCCCCAGAGGAAAATAAAAATACAGCATGTAATTCAACTTGACAACCACCACATCAAACCAAACCATCCATTCCTGGTGGATCAGGTCTTTAATTATTAAAATGAAATGAGGAAAGGGAAGCCTGTTACTTTTCATAATTCTACTACAAGCAATAGGGCACTTACGACACAGATCTGGAGCTTCATCGCTATTATCCAGACAGTCATTGTCTCCATCGCACTTCCATCGTTCCTGAATGCATCGGCTGTTCTTACATGCAAACTCCCCAGGCTGGCACTGAGGGGGAGGGACGTATGATGGGTTGGCTGGGAGCATAAGAAAGTACATGAATGTGAAACTTGCAATGCGATTTTCAAACTAGATCCTAATTAATGAGATCTTAAAAAACATTGGGGAATTCTATGCAGCCTATTTTTTTTTTCTTTTTAATAAATGTCTTCTTTAGGAAATAAATTATAACATAATGAACATACATGCCAAACAACAGGGCTGTTTCCTAAAAGGAATAAGTCACTATAATATTTGACACCTTTGCTGTAAAGTAAATGTATAAACTGTTTAATGTTTTTCAGATAAATGTTTAAAGTAAATTGGCTGGAGCTAAATAATTGCATTATTGTGTGTTAATGTTTTAAAAGTAGTTTAATTTTATATATGTAAATAGGGATAAGCCTTATTTGTTTACACTCAGGCCCCAATTACCATTTTGCAGTAATACAAAATAGTTGTGCTTTAGGCCCCTTTCACACATTTTACCACAATTTCGCCGCGATTTCAAGGAATGCCTGTGTAAATGGCATCAAAATCGGACCATGTGCAGGGACTACTTTGAAGTCGGAACAACTTGAAGTCGTACCAATATAAATGGCTGTCATTGGAAATCATGGGAAACGACTTGTCATGCTACTTTGCAGTCCCAAATCATGGGACAAGTCGTATAAGTGTGAAAGGGGGCTAAGGCTTGATTCACACTAATGTGTTTTTTGATGCATTTTTCAGAAATGCAGGGAAGTTTTTTAACATGGGTTCCGATGGAACATGTTCACATTGATGCATTTTTGTGCCTGTGCGTTTTTGAAAAGGGTCAGGGACTTTTTTTCATGCAAAATGCAGCATTTTGCATGTAATAGAAGTCAATGGACCCACATCCAAAACACAAGTACCGCGTTTTTACAGCGTTTTTAAAAAAAAATGTCACTGTATATAGCTGGTTGCCAAGCCACCACAGTGTAAAAATCAAAAAAGCTCAAAAGCAACATGCATAGATGTGAATTCCTTCCTTCCCACAATGAAAAAGTCTATTGATCTGGCACTAAGCTGCATTACTCTGCCATTCAAAAGTGTCCAATGGAGGTTCTGAAGTGGTTTTTGACGTGGTAGGGCTTAATATTAGCAGAAGTCAAGGCCCTGCGTACATCCAAGGCCTGGTGTCCAAGGGTGCTTAATGAGGACTCAGTTGTTTAGAACATTAAAAACGGGCACATGCTAAACTTTTACAGGTATACAGTTACAATGCAAAGTACCACTTTCAGCACACTAAGTCTAGACAAGCAATCAGAAATCACTCAGCTGAAGTGAGACTGATAGACCAGATGGATTCTGCTAGGTTGCAAAAAATGTGCTTAAAAAAAATTGCAAATATGAAAAAGAAAACGCTTTACCTCAGTATTGAGAAGGAAAAATATAGCCTTACAGAATCTAACCACTTTCTACCATTCTGCACTATATATACTGCCATGGGTGGAAGTGCTCATACCAGGACCATGGCTGCAGCTACAGCCATGGTCCTCGTACCGTTCTTTTCCGACTGCGATTCTCTGTTTTGAAAAAGGTAGCGGACGTTGCAAAAGTCAGAGCGAGAGCAATAATTCTAGTGCCAGACCTACTGTGTAACTCTAAACTGGTAAACCGTATAGGCTTTTTTACCACTTCAGCTCCAGAAGGTTTACCCCCCTTCCCGACCAGGCCATTTTTGCGATATGACACTGTGTTACTTTAACTGACAATTGCGCAACGCTGTACACAAATAAAATCAATGTCCTTTTTTCCCCTTAAATGGAGCTTTCTTTTGGTGGTATTTGATCACCTCTGCAGTTTTTATTTTTTTCACTAAACAAAAAAGACCCCAAATTTTTGGAAAAGAAAACAATATTTTTTACTTTCTGCTATAAAACATATCAAAAAAAAAAAATGTAAAACATCAAATTTCTTCATCAATTTAGGAAAATATGTAGTCTGCTACATCTTTTTGGTCAAAAAAAAAGAAATCACAATAAGCGTATATTGATTGGTTTGCTCAAAAGTTATAGCGGAATATTTTCATGGATTTATTTTTTATTTTTTTTCAAGTAATGGCTGCGATCAGTGACTTATAGCGGGACTGCGACAATGTGGCGGACAAATCGGAAACTAAGTGACACTTGACACTTTTTTGGGGACCAGTGACACTAATACAGTGATCAGTAGTAAACAATATGTACTAATGACACTGGCAGGGAAGGGGTTAAAATCAGTGGCGATCAAAGGGTTAAATGTGTCCCTGGGGAGTGCTTTCTAACTGTGTGGGGAATGATTTAACTGTGGGAAGACAGATCTGGGTTCCTGCTTAGCAGAAACACAAAATCTGTCTTCTCTTGTCACAGAACAGCGATCTGCCTTGTTTACATAGGTAGACTGTGGTTCTGCCTCTCTTGGGAACGTTCGGTGGGTCCCGGCAGACATCAGGTCCACCGAACCCGCTGATTGGCTCCCGCTGTGTCCAATCACAGCAGAAGCTGGTCGCCGGCAGTGCGCGTGTGCGCCTCAAACCTGGAAGAGCGAAATCATGATTTTGTGCAGAAGAGCCACCACCCCGCAGTATATGTACTTGGAGCGGTCAGCAAGTGGTTAACTGTACAATAGTTTGTCACCATTCCATGGGAGTGGGCAATTTTAAAGCATGACATGTTTGGTATCCATTTACTCTGCGTAACTTCATCTTTTATATTTTATCAAAAAATTGGGTATTATATTGAATTTGTGTTTACTAAAATTCATTAAAGTGTATTTCTTTCCAAATAAAACTGTTTGAGAAACTTCTGGGCAAATTTCGTGTCACATTAAAAAGTTGCAACACCAAAACACTTTTCTCTCTAGAGCCTCTGCTTAAAAATATATGTAATGTTGGGGGGTTATAAGTAATTTTCTAGCAAAAAATGCAGATCTGTACATGTATGAGAGAAATGTCAGAATTGGCCTGGGGATCAAGTGGTTAAACAATAAATATTTCAGCATTTTTCCTCAAGTCAAAGTATCAATTCCATCTGTTTAAAGTCTGTCCATCTATGTGTCTCTCTATCGAGCTTCCTTGCACTCCTCCACTCCTTTTTGTTAGGCTTTAACAAAAGTAAAAATGCACTGGTAATCTATGGACAGATTTAGCAAACTTATAAAGACGTCTTTATGCTGTAAATAAAGACAGTGATTTCATGTGATCTTAAATCAAATGTAATTATTTTTAATAGAGGGAAAAATAAAAAACATAATTGTTTTTTCCTTTTTCCGGTTTCCCCAAGTGGTCTACTTAGCCTTTTTTTTTTTTTTTTACAAAATTTCAACATCACAGCATTTTATGTATGTTTCAAAGCTAGATAAAAAACAGGCAAAATGTAGTAACAAAATAGCATGCTGATCTTATATAAACAGACCCAATAGTTTCCATAACTAAAAAAAAAAAAAAAAAAAATGAGAGCTGCAGGAAGCCACAAAACACAATATGTATGACTGTAAGGTAATAAAGTAAGCAGCACGTATATTTACCTTTACAGGTGACACCGTCCTCATCGAGAATCTGGTCTTCAGCACAAGCACACTGCCTGCTTCCAGGTGTAGCCAAGCACAGGCTGCTGCAGCCACCATTGTTTACACGACAAGCATTGGAACCCACTTTAAATGCAAAATACAGCGGCATCAGAATAATGGAGAAACAAAGATGTCTCAAACAGAACTGTACATTGTAGCATGCTAACACATGGGGGCTATTGGCCTCTTATGTTACAGCAAAAAAGTTAAGGGTTAAAAAAAATTATTAAAACAAAGTAACTTAAAAAAAATACAAAATTCTTTAATGTCCCCCACCTGCACACATAAGAGCACAAATGCATGCAGCAAAATTTGAGGACGAGCAATCATTCTAAAGGCCCATACACACATTCAGACTTTTTGACAACCAACATGCAAATTAGCTGTTTTGGACCAACATCCGACCATGTGTACGCTCCATCGGACCAACTTTTTCCAGGTTTCATCTGACTTTTATTGGCTGTGCGAACGGCTTTCTGCCAACAAAAGTCCGATGGACCAAAGTCTTTTTTTTTCTGACTTTTGTACAAAGTACAAACACGCATGCTCAGAACCAATGCAAAAGATCAGACAACAATATAGAAGTTGACCAGAGGTGGCGCAGGAGCATTCGAAAGTCCTCTTTTGAAGTGTCGTCAGTACGTTGAAACGTCACTACGTTCATGTTTGGTGCCTAAAAAGTCAGATCGTGTGTATGCAATGCCAACTTGGGGCCAACGCCCTTTGGACAAAAATCCACGGGAAAGTTGGTCCAAGGTCCGATCGTGTGTATGAGGCTTAAGGCTTAACTCTAAACTGATAACCTGCAAAGGTTTTTAAACACCACGATCCACAGTTTTGAATACAGAAATGTGTCACTGTTTCACCGACATGCACAAATGACTTGACAGGTTTGGCATCTATTTGCTTATTAAATCTTTTATATTTTTACCCCAAAAAGTGGGTAATATATTGTGTGTGCGTTTTCACCAAAATTGTATTCATTTTAATATGTGTGCAAAAGCTGAAAATGCCTCTGGTAGCAAAGTGGATAACACCCCCTTACTCTGTCCTGGTTCAAAAAAATATATATATCATTTCACTTTTACTGTATATCAAACAAAGTAATTTTCTAGCCCAGCTCTGAGTAAGGGGGTGCGCCCCCGAAACGTGTTAGTGGTACCCTGTGTTCTGTCCATGCACTAGGTTTATGGCCTTTTGTCAGTTGCATTTTGTGAATACCCACTTTCATATAAAAATTTCTTATTATTAAATTATCTTTGGTAATGCACTAGGTGTGAGTGCCTTCCATTTCTGTTTTTAATAAAGTAATTTTGGAATTGAAGGTCCACTGCTAAAACATAAAAAGCTGTTTTAGATAAGTTTCTATTGCAGGACACCCTAAAATCAAAGCCTGCTGTTCAAGGGCCTCAATGAGCACATATACAAAAAAGGGCATCGCTTACATCGGGTACCTGTGAAGAAGCTGAGAAACTGGTGCTTAGGCTGATGGTGTCTCCACTAGCCCCCAATAGGACTAAGGCTGCATTCACACCTGAGCGTAGCGTTTTCATGCAGAAAATCGAGCAAATTGCAGCGTTTTTTGTGGAGTTTTTACCGCGATTCGCTGCGGTTTTTACCGCGTTTTGCTGCGATTTTGTGCAGAGCAAAAGGTCACCAATGTAAAAAGAAGAAAAACGCCCAAATCTGCCCGATTCGAGCGACAAAAAAGGGTCCGGAACTTGTTTGAGCTTCAGGCGTAGGGCTTCAGGCGTTTTGGAGTGGAGATGTGAACCATCTCCATAGAGAATAATGTATTTTTTCCCCTCTAGCGTTTTGTAGCTTCAGGCTTCAGGTGACAAAACGCTCAGGTGTGAATGCAGCCTTAGGCCTCATGGCCAAAACATGTAAGTGTATTCATGTTCTATTTACCCTGTAACCAATAAATACTTCTTCAATTGGATGATACAGAGTTGCTGACTGTTTATCCCTTTGAGCCTCCAAGAGCACAGCAAGCTCCAAAGGATGATCCGTGAGCATGACATGGGAGCAAAGTGTGCTGCAAAGGAAGCTATAAGAGCAGATCTGTTGAAAAATTTCTGGAGGGTTCCTAAGCTGGAAATGTCTTACGTCACAGGGGGTTAAGAAGGGGAACTGTCAGAATATGTGGGGCCAGTTTCTTTTGTATCATTTTATATATGAATGAATGTACTCATAACATGTTCAAATTATCCATGAATGTTCTTTGCTAATACTATTGCAACTGAATAATCTATGATTATGTAATAACATTTTTGATTTTAAGACTTTACGGTTCGTTGGATTTAACAAAGAATAAAAAAAAAAAAAAAAAAAAAAAATCGAACAAAAATCTATGAGATAATACATCCACAGCTCTTATCAAGTCTGACAAAATAAGAGGATTTGATGCTTTAATACAGACACTCACCTTGCTGCTGCTGTGCATCATACATTCGGATTTCAAAGATTGGTGGCCTTTCGTTTCTCAGAAGTGTGACAGTTTTTGAGACTTGATCCAGCCTATAGATGCTGCCACTTCTGTATTCTGTCCAGAAAAGATAGTTACCGTAGTGGCACAGACCAAATGCATGATTCAACTCTGGACCTTCATATACCGCCTAACAAGAAAAAAGAAAAACATTTATATTATATATATATATATATATATATATATATATATATATATATATATATATATATATATATATATATATATATATATATATATATAACCTTCTATGAGCAATAACTTAAAAGGTATGCAATCCCTATGAAAAACGTCTCTTCTATAAATAAAAGAGGTCTATCAATATAAATGTCCCGTTTTGGTCTGTTAAATATGGCATTGGTATTGCTTTGTTATATCTGTTCCAGAAGTAAAAAAAAAAAAAAAAAATCTTGATCCAAAAATCCAGTGCTTCCGTGTTCAGTTTGTTCAAGCATGGTTTCAGCCCTGCCCAATTTACCTCTGTGGACTACATAACACCTCCTTCCCTATGTTATGGGAAACAGGTGAGGGGGGGGGGGGGTATAGTACTAACACACTTCTTGCCCTGTGACAACTATGTTTATTCAGTACAGTGAGCAAGAACAGTCACCCTGGGACAAGAAGTATGTTACTGGCAGTATTCACTAGGTGAACAAAAAGGAAAAAACACAATACATGCAGTATATATGCAATATATTACATTTTATTCTAAAATGTAAACACACTTTAAAAAGCCTAGAACAAGATGAATTTCCTACTGCCTGTAGCTTTAAAAATAGTTCAGCAATGACAGCTCTCATGTCTAACTTCAGAGATTCTCTTTAGTTAAATAAAATAATTCTGAAAAAACAAAAAAATTGTAAAAGAAAAGCGTACATCTTTCACTTGATAGGAGAAATTATAAAAAGTGGTGGGCAAGCCCATAGCAAGCAATTAAACTGCTGTCCCATTGGTGGGAAATTCTGGAAGAAGAAACCGGATCAGCTGCTGCAAATAAAGCTATCAACTTAACTTGCCTTGCCTTTCATAAGCCATTCCTAATATATGTAACATTACAAATAGCATCACAGAAAAAAAGTAATTGCCTCAAGATTCCCCTCTCAGGGTTCAGAATTCAATACCACCATGTACATGCTAAAAACGTTTTTCTAACCTTGCGGCCTGTTCCATTAAGGTGAACCATTTCAATGCGGTCATAAAAGGCATCTACCCAATAGAGAATCTGGTTTGGAATATCAATACTTAGTCCATTGGGCCACAGAACTGCTTTTGATGTGACAAAAATGGTGCGGTTGGAACCATCCATCCAGGCTCTTTCAATTTTTCCACGCTTGCTGTCCTTGGGATCTTCCTCCCAGTCTGTCCAATACATCCACCTTAAAAAATCAAGAAAGGTAACATTGCAGAAAATCAGACAGAAGACAAGAAAAAAATGTAATCTTTAAGCAGAATCCCAGCCAAAAATAAAAAAAAAGATAAACTGAATAGCCAATTAAAGACAAAATTACATTTCAAAATACATTTAGGTATGCATTTATGATTGCAGAGCTGCATTCAGTTGTATCATTTATTCAGTTTGAAAACCTAGCTAAACCAAAGAACAAACATATAAAATATTGCAGTTTACCATAATCTTTCCCTAGATGTGGTAGCTGCATTTGTTTTTCTGTTTTTCCATTTTTCCCCCTCAATAAATGTTTTAGCAAGCACAGTATATACCTGTCGATTTTACCTTTGTAGTTGTGCTTTAGTGCAGAGTTATACAGTCAGGTCCATAAATATTGGGACATCGACACAATTCTAATCTTTTTGGCTCTATACACCACCACAATGGATTTGAAATGAAACGAACAAGATGTGCTTTAACTGCAGACTTTCAGCTTTAATTTGAGGGTATTTACATCCAAAGCAGGTGAACGGTGTAGGAATTACAACAGTTTGTATATGTGCCTTCCACTTTTTAAAGGGACCAAAAGTAAACGGGACAGATTAACAATCATCCATCAAGCTTTCACTTTTTAATACTTGGTTGCAAATCCTTTGCAGTCAATTACAGCCTGAAGTCTGGATGCATAGACATCACCAGACGCTGGGTTTCATCCCTGGTGATGCTCTGCCAATCCTCTACTGCAATTGTCTTCAGTTCCTGCTTGTTCTTGGGGCATTTTCCCTTCAGTTTTGTCTTCAGCAAGTGAAATGCATGCTCAATCGGATTCAGGTCAGGTGATTGACTTGGCCATTGCATAACATTCCACTTCTTTCCCTTAAAAAACTCTTTGGTTGCTTTCGCAGTATGCTTCAGGTCATTGTCCATCTGCACTGTGAACACCATCCAATGAGTTCTGAAGCATTTTGCTGAATATGAGCAGATAATATTGCCCGAAACACTTCAGAATTCATCCTGCTGCTTTTGTCAGCAGTCACATCATCAATAAATACAAGAGATAGCATACTAGCTAATTATGTATCACTTACCTGAGATCGAAGCCCCGGCATCGGTCCTCTTCTCCCCCTCCGACCGCCGACATGTTCTCCCGGAGTGACTTCCGGGTATCGCGGCTCCGGCGCTGTGATTTGCCAGAGCCGTGATGCCGTCACTCCACGCATGCACACGAGAGCGGCACAGTACAACTGAAGCATCGGCATTTAGCGCCGTTGCTTCAGTTGTCGCAAGTGCGCATGTGCCGCATGACGTCGGCACATGCAAATACAGGTATATCTCCTAAACCGTGCAGGTTTAGGAGATATCCTTGTTAGCTACAGGTAAGCCTTAATATAGGCTTACCTGTAAGCTAAAGTTGTAAACGAGGGTTTACTTCCTCTTTAAGGATGTGCCAAACAGTTGATTTGGCCCCACCTAATATTTTTGCTATCTCTCTGATGGGTTTGTTTTTTATATGCTCCTTGAATAAAAGGGATAATGAGGGAATAACACACACCTGGCCATGGAACAGCTGAGGAGCCAATTGTCCCATTACTTTTGGTCCCTTAAAAAGTGAGAGGCACATATACAAACTGTTGTAATTCCTACACCGTTCACCTGATTTGGATGTAAATACCCTCAAAGTAAAGCTGAAAGTCTGCAGTTAAAGCACATCTTGTTCGTTTCAAATCCATTGTGGTGGTGTATAGAGCCAAAAAGATTAGAATTGTGTACAGAAGAAGGGAATAGGAGACATAACGGGCTGCAGCTGACGGAATCACGCAAACAGACCACAATGTCAGGGCTTTGCAGCCATGATTATCATGGTCAGTTTGCAGAGGGAAGGGTATAGCCAGGCAGGATCAGCCAGGTATTTCAGGTGATACAGGGGTCCAAATGATACAGCACAAGCACTGTGCTGTAAAACATGCTTTAAGGGAACAGGGATGAGCAGAAGTGTTATGGTAATGAGATGAGGAGCATGGCTGATAACACTACTTGCGATTTCAGTGTAGCAGAGGCAATGTTGTCAGCTACAGGAAGTTAGAAGCCTACTGGATTATTAACAGGATCAATATGTACTGGCAGCCAAAATATAAGGAAATGTGTTTTTTTTTATTTATTTATAGCTTTCTTTCTTTTTACACGTAAAAGTCGATTTTTTTTTGCCCACATATACATATTAAACAAGTACTCACATTAGTAAGGCTTAGAATATGTGAGCACTGAATGTTTCTTAATAAAATAAAAAAAAAAGCTGCAGTCCACATTAATTTTAATGCAACTGTGCACAACAGAAAAGAAAATGGTTGAGTGTTCATCTGTATGATCCAACCAGCACAATTTGCATGTTCTGCGCAGCCCCTGGGAACACTTGGGAGTGCTCCAAGACATCACAGTGAAAGCTCCATTTTTGTGATTGTGTCTATGAAGACTTCAGCCGTTCTATTTACTACTACACGAAAAAGGCATTGCATTTGGAACTGTCATTTGAGCTTGTTGCCCGTTAAATTATATATCACCAAGTAAAATCTCACTTCTTTATTATTAAAGATAAAAGCTGTAAGAGTGCAGTCACTGTCGGAGCTCCCTGTAAATTTCTGTTTCATGACATACAGTATTGATAGCCAAAACAGATAGACAATACTGGTTCTTACCCATTCAATGGATCCACTACAATCGCTCTAGGATGAGTCATCTTCCCTTCTATCAAAGTTTTCCTGGTCTGCGATGCCTTTTCTAAACGAGCCACACTGATGGTTTTCTTAGGCCCATCATCTGTCCAGTACAGGTTGTTTCCCATCCAGTCTACAGCAACACCTTCGACATTGTGAATACCTTTCAAGAATCATTCAAAAAAAGACATTTAAATAATATGCCCATTAATATCGACTGTCACAAAATCTTTCAACATCATAAAAATAGGGAAGTCCAACACCATAGAAGTATAGACTGTTATAAAATACTATAGTACTGAAGGGGGGGTCCTAAAAATATTGTTTCATGAAATGGTGCATCTTTTAGGCTGGCTTCACACTGGGGCGGTGCGGGGCGGCGACGGTAAAGCAGCGCTATATTTAGCGCTGCTTTACCATCGTTTTACCCGCGGTATGCGGCCGCTAGCGGGTGGTTTTAACCCCCGCTAGCGGCCGCAAAAGGGTTAAAAACCTCCGCAAAGCGCCGCTGCAGCGGCGGTGTGCGGGCGGTATCCCCGCTGTTTCCCATTGATTTCAATGGGAAGGAGCGGTATAGGAGCGGTAAATACACCGCTCCTTCACCGCTCCAAAGATGCTGCTAGCAGGACTTTTGTTGCGGTCCTGCTAGCGCACCGCTCCAGTGTGAAAGCCCGCCGGCTTTCACACTGGAGTGAATGGGGCCGTTTTTTTCAGGCGGTATACAGGCGCTATTTTTAGCGCTGTACCGCCTGAAAACCGCCCCAGTGTGAAAGGGGCCTTAGTGATTTAGGTTTCCATCTGACAATTACCAAAAGAGAAGTAAAACCAATTTTTAAAATTTTAATTAAAAAACACACATATTACAGTGAAGGTGAAAGTGTCTAATTGGTACCACTTCAGACAAACATATACAGCAACCAGCGCCACAGGCTCTCTGGGGTCTGCTTTCTCCCCTCCAGGCATACAAACACATTAACCACACACTTTTTATTTATTTTTTCAGGCGGAACTCCGCTTTGACCACTTGCTACCCAGGCCAATTCTGACATTTCTCTCCATGTAAAAATTATCGTTTCTTTGCTAGAAAATTACACAAAACCCCCCAAACACTATATACTTTTTTTTTAGCAGGGACTCTAGAAAATAAGATGGCGGTTGTTGCAACTTTTTAATCTCACACGGTATTTGCGCAGCAATTTTTCAAAATGCATTTTGGGGGGGGGGGGGGACTGTAAAAACAGTAAAGTTAGCACAATTTTTTTGTATAATGTGAAAGATGATGTTACGCTGAGTAAATAGATACCCAACATGTCACGCTTCAAAATTGCACAGGCTCGTGGAATGGACCCAAACTTCGGTACTTAAAAATCCCCATAGGCAACTCTCTAAAATTTTTTACAGCTTACATGTTTTGAGTTAGAGGATTTCTAGTGCTAGAATTATTGCTCTCTCTCTACCATTTGCGGTGATATCTCGCATGTGTGGTTTGAATGCCGTTTACATATGTGGGCGCGACTTACGTATGCATTCGCTTCTGCAAGCGAGCACACGTCCCCTCCCGCTGCCTGTAAGAATGATAAAGCGGTTGAACAGCTGCTATGATCATTGTTACGGTGAAGGGAATCGCCGGCTCTAAAGGGGGGTCTGTACTGAAGGGGGGGGTTTGTACTGAAGGGGGGGGTCTGCATTGTAGTAGGGGGGTCTGTACTGAAGGGGGGGTTTGTACTGAAGGGGGGGGGGGTCTGCATTGTAGTAGGGGGGTCTGTACTGAAGGGGGGGTTTGTACTGAAGGGGGGGGGTCACTCTGTACTGAAGGGGGGTCTGAATTGTAGTAGGGGGGGTCTGCATTGTAGGGGGGGTCTGTACTAAAGGGGGGGGCTCTGCATTGTAGGGGGCGTCTCCACTGTAGGGGGGTCTGTACTGAAGGGGGGGTCTGCACTGTAGGGGGGTTGTGCAGGGGTGGGGGTCTGTATTGTAGGGGGGGTCTGTATTGTAGGCGGGTCTGTGTAACATGCAGGGGGTCCAGAGCTGCTAGGGGGGGGGGGGGGTGTCTGTGTAACATACAGGTGTCTAGAGGTGCAGGGTGCTGTGTAATGTAAAGGGGTCTAGAGGTGCAGGGTGCTGTGAAGGAATCATTCAGGTATCATTGCTCAAAGTCTGCAACGTCATATGACGTTACGTGGGCAGCAAGCTACTAAAGTGGAATTCCAAGGAAGGCTAAATCTACTCCCACCCCCATTCTCTGACCATTCTATCTACCCTGTAAAAAAAAAAAAAAAAGATGCCTATACTTACCTTTTCTGAAGCCTCTCAGGTCCAGTCACATGATTTGGTCCCAGCGCAGGCTTTAGTGTAGAGGAGGGGCCGCAACAAAAGCTGCAGAGGCTGGGGGGTGACATCACCCATAGGCTTACTACATAGCAGTCGTTGTCGGGTGTCCTCCCTCTACACTGAAGCCACTGCTGAAAGCCAGTCATTTGACCAGCCCAAAGAGGCTTCAGAATAGGGAAGTATAGACATCTTTTTTTATACAATAGATAGAAAAACTTTAGACTGGGGGTGGGAGTAGATTTTTCCTTTGTTGGGATTTGACTGGAATTACACTTTAGGCAAGAATTTCCACTGTAATAAAAGAGTTAGTGAAACATATTACAATGTTAAACATTGCAACTGTACATCGTAAAAAGTCATATACAGTGCATCCGGAAAGTATTCACAGCACTTCACTTTTTCAACATTTTGCTATGTTACAGCCTTATTTCAAAATTGATTAAATTCATTATTTTTCTCAAAATTCTACAAACAATACCCCATATTGACAACGTAAAAGAAGTATGTTTGAAATCTTTGCAAATGTATTAAAAATAAAAAAATAAAAAAATCCCATGTACATAAGTATTCACAGCCTAATACTTTGTTGAAGCACCTTTGGCACAAATTACAGCCTCAAGTCTTTTTGAGTATGATGCTACAAGCTTGGAACACCTCATTTTGGACAGTTTCTTCTTTGCAGGACCTCTCAAACTCCATCGGGTTGGATGGGGAGCGTTCGTGCACAGCCATTTTCAAATCTCTCCAGATGTTCAATCGGGTTTGTCTGGGCTCTAGCTGGGCTACTCAAGGACGTTCACAGATTTGTCCCATAGCCACTCCTTAGTTTTATTTTCTCGCGCACTTAGCATTGTTTTTCTGTTGGAAGATGAACCTTCGCCCCCCAGTCTGGAGGTACAGCGCACTTTGGAGCAGGTTTTCTTAAAGGATGTCTTTGTACATTGCTGCATTCATCGTTCCCTCGATCCTGACTAGTCTCCCAGTTCCTGCTGCTGAAAAACATCTCCACAGCATGATGCTGCCACCACCATGCTTTTACTATAGGGATGGTATTGGCCAGGTGATGAGCAGTGCCTGGTTTCCTCCAGACATGACGCTTGCCATTCAGGCCAAAGTGTTCAATATTTGTTTCATCAGACCAGAGAATTTTGTTTCTCATGGTCTGCGAGTCCTTGAGGTGCCTTTTGGCAAACTCCAGGTGGGCTGTAATGTACCTTTTGCTGAGAAGTGGCTTCCGTCTGGCCACTCTACCATACGGGCCTGGTAGGTGGAGTGCTGCAGAAACGGTTGTTCTTCTGGAAGGTTCTCCTTTCTCCGCAGAGAAATTCTGGAGCTCTGTCACAGTGACCACCGGGTTCTTTGTCACCTCCCTGACTAAGGCCCTTCTCCCCCGATTGCTCAGTTTGGCCCGCTCTAGGAAGAGTCCTGGTGGACCCAAACTTGTTCCATTTATGGATGATGGAGGCCACTGTGCTCATTGGGACCTTCAATGCTGCAGAACGTTTTCTGTATCCTACCCCAGGTCCACAGACAATTCCTTGGACTTTATGGCTTGGTTTATGCTCTGACGTGTTAACAGTGGTGCCTTTCCAAGTCATATCCAATCAACTGAATTTACCACAGGTGGAATCCAATTAAGTTGTAGAGACATCTCAAGGATGATTAGTGGAAACAGGGTTCACCTAAGCTTAATTTTGAGTGTCATAATCACATACTTGTACATGTGATTTTTTTTTTTTTATAAATTAGCAAAGATTTCAAACAAACTTCTTTCATGTTGTCATTATAGGGTATTGTTTGTAGAATTCTGAGTAAAATAATGAATTTAATCTATTTTGGAATAAGGCTATAACATAAAATGTGGAAAAAGTGAAGCGCTGTTAATAGTTTACAGATGTGTTTAAAAATGTAAACCTGATATTGAAAATAAGGATTGTTCAAAGGATAAGTTTGGTTATTTTCTTATGTTGTACAGCTAAAGCTGGCCATACATTAAACAATTTTCTTATTCAAGTTTCTTTAGATTTACCTTCAACTATGTAGTGCAAGGGCCTGCCAGACTCCATACAAATTGAAAGTGTTTAGGTTTGACCTCATATAGTTTTGGTAAATCTAAAGACAATTTGTACAAGAGAATTGTATAATGTATGGTCAGCCTTAGGCCGCGTACACACGAAGGGACAATCCCGCGGGATTATCCTCTGGACTGAAGTCCAGCGGATAATCCCCTCGTGTGTGGGCGCCAGCAGACTTTTTGGCGCCAAAGTCCGGCGGACTTTTTGGCGCCAAAGTTTTAAGTTTGGTTTTAAAATTATCCGCTGGACTTGGCAGTCCGGCGGACAATCCCGCCGTTAGTAGGCAAGTCCGCGGGACTTTTGAAAATGAACGGACTTGCCGCTCATCGGCAAGTCCGTTCATTTAGCACGTGACTTCAGGTTACGTAGCTAGCGTAGGCAGTAAATGCCGCCGCGCTGGCTCCGTAAGCTGGCATGGATTTAAAGGGACTTGGATGAGGGTCTGACATGGATTTGGGGGGAACCCCCACGCCGTTTTTTCGGCGTGGTGGTTCCCCCCAAATCCATGTCAGACCCTCATCCGAGCACGCAGCCTGGCAGGCCAGGAAAGGGGTGGGGACGAACGAGCGCCCCCCCCCCTCCTGAGCCGTACCAGGCCGCGTGCCCTCAACATGGGGGGTGCCCTGGGGAAAGGGGGGCCGTGCGGCCCCCCCACCCCAAAGCACCTTGTCCCCATGTTGATGAGGACAAGGGCCTCTTCCCGACAACCCTGGCCGTTGGTTGTCGGGGTCTGCGGGCGGGGGCTTATCGGAATCTGAGAGCCCCCTTTTATAAGGGGGCCCTCAGATCCCGGCCCCCTGCCCTATGTGAATGAGTATGGGGTACGATGTACCCCTACCCATTCACCTAAGGTGTAAAATGTAAAGTAAAAAAAAACACACACACTTTTGAAAAAATAGTTTATTGCACTGCTCCGGGGTCTTCTTCCGTCTTGGGGGTCTTCTCGCCGGACTCCCCCGCCATTTACCAAGCTCTTTTACCGAGCGGGGGAAGTCCGGCTACCTTCTTCGTCGTCGCCGCCGTCGTCTGGGGGTCTCGATCCGCCTTCGGGGGTCTTCCGGGGGTCTATTCTGTTCTTGCGGCGGTCGTCGTCTTCCACGCTGCCGGCGCCGCGTTCTTCTTCTTGTCCTTCTTCTTGTTCTTCTTCTTCCGATGTTGACCCGACGCTCTCTCTGCCCGGAATGCCTGTGCCACGCTGCGCTGGGACCCCGCCCCCTTGCGATGTCACAGTGCCAGCATCCTCCGGGACTGTGACAACACAAGGGGGCGGGGTCACCATGTGACATGAGCATGTGACCCTGTCCCCATGCCCCTATATAAGTCCCAGCGCAGCGCGGCACAGGCATTCCGGGCAGAGATAGCGTCGGGTCAACATCGGAAGAAGAACAAGAAGAAGGACAAGAAGAAGAAGAAGGCGGCGCCGGCGGCGTGGAAGACGACGACCGCCGCAAGAACAGAAGAGACCCCCGGAAGACCCCCGAAGGCGGATCGAGACCCCAGACGACGGCGGCGACGACGAAGAAGGTAGCCGGACTTCCCCCGCTTGGTAAAAGAGCTTGGTAAATGGCGGGGGAGTCCGGCGAGAAGATCCCCAAGACGGAAGAAGACCCCCGGAGCAGTGCAATAAAATATTTTTTCAAAAGTGTGTGTGTTTTTTTTACTTGACATTTTACACCTTAGGTGAATGGGTAGGGGTACATCGTACCCCATACTCATTCACATAGGGTGGGGGGCCGGGATCTGAGGGCCCCCTTATAAAAGGGGGCTCTCAGATTCCGATAAGCCCCCGCCCGCAGACCCCGACAACCAACGGCCAGGGTTGTCGGGAAGAGGCCCTTGTCCTCATCAACATGGGGACAAGGTGCTTTGGGGTGGGGGGGCCGCACGGCCCCCCTTTCCCCAGGGCACCCCCCATGTTGAGGGCACGCGGCCTGGTACGGCTTAGGAGGGGGGGGGGCGCTCGTTCGTCCCCACCCCTTTCCTGGCCTGCCAGGCTGCGTGCTCGGATGAGGGTCTGACATGGATTTGGGGGGGACCCCCACGCCGTTTTTTTCGGCGTGGGGAGTCCCTTTAAATCCATACCAGGTCACGGAGCTAGCGCGGCGGCATTTACTGCCTACGCTAGCTACGTAACCTGAAGTTACGTTCGAAATGAACGGACTGCTCCGTGTGTGGGCAAGTCCGTTCATTTTCAAAAGTCCCGCGGAAGCTACGGACCAACAATCTGACAAATGGCAGGCACTTTTAAATCAAATCTATCAATAATTAGCTTATCAAGGATTCCCTCCACCAAACACGCCGTCACATGTATAGATATCTTGACACTGCCTCAAATTCTTCAGTCTGGGAGGTCAGCACAAATGGCATGCATCCAGACTAAACAGATTGGGCCAAACCTATGTATGGTCAATTCTGTCAAATTACATGAAAGCCCAGACATGAGTGCAGAGGTGTCCTAACTGTAATGTGTACAACTAACCTAAAAGACTTACAGTATATAGTAAAAAAAAAAAAAAAAAAAAAAAAGTGTGTCCTAGGCTTTAATTCATATTTTATTATATATATCAATGACATTTCCAAAAATACTATGAGCATTATTCTTAAAACCTCCTTGAAAAGTAAAATCCCCCCTTGCAACGAGGCTGCCCCCAAGCAGCAAAAGTTAAATGCTTGTCTTGGGTACCATAAAAAAAAAAAAAACACAGTTATACTTACCTAAATCCTGGCTCCTCTGACAGCCGGCGTGCTCTCCTCCTCTTTTATGCTCTGGTTATGGACTGTCAGGGCCGCTGATAGGCCAGTACAACTGGCCCCGCTGTACCAGGCCCGGCCGGCAGGGGGGCACGGCAACCTGAACAGATAGCCAATTAATGTAAAAAAAAAAAAAAAATCCTCCAGCCATCGTCCAGGCAATGCCACCGCCACCCCACCTTTTCTTCTTATGTTTTTTTTTTTTTTGTTTTTTTGCTAGCACTGTAACTTCCGTGTGCTAGTAGTATGTGGCGGCAGGGGGAGGGACTATTTCTTCTATTTCGGGCGCGGAAGAGGCATTCTTCCGCGTCCGCTCCTCATGCTGGCTAAAGTCACAGCCAGCGTGTGCCTTTCCTGGCGTCGTGCAGTGATTCCTCTCACTCCGCGTGAGAGAAGCAGTGAGGCGAGCGGCGGCGGCAGAAGAAGCAGCTTCTGGCATCCGACTGGAATAGTTGGTGTGGCCACTCCAGTCCAGGCAGAATCAGGAAAGGAAGTGACTCCTGGGGCCCGACCGTTTGACACAGGTGTGTGTGCTTGCTTGGGGGGGGGGGGGGGGGGGATTATTGATCTACTACTACTACTGCAGCAGCCAACATCTATACAATAGGGCATTGGTGGCACTGTCTGCAGGTAGCACATGCATTATGGGCCATAACGCATGTGCTGCCTGCAGAGACAGTGCCACCCATGCCGCCAATGCTGTAATGTGCTGCAGACAGTGCCACCTATGCCACTAATGCATGTGCTGCCTGCTGAAACAGTGTCACCCATGCTGCCAAGGGCATTATTCCATTGGCGGCATGGGGGGCACTGTCTGTAGCACAATATGGCATTGGCAGCATGGGTGGCACTGTCAGCAGGTAGCGCATGTGTTATCGCATTGGTGTCATGAGTGGCACTATCTGCCGCACATTACGGCATTGGTGGCATGGGTGGCCTTGTCTGCAGCACAATATGGCATTGGAGGCATGGGTGGCACTGTTTGCAGGTAGCACATGCGTTATGGCCCATAACGCATGTGCTGCCTGCAGAGACAGTGCCACCCATGCCACAAATGCCGTAATGTGCTGCAGAGACAGTGCCACCCATGCCGCCAATGCCATATTATGCTGCAGACAGTGCCACCCATGACACTAATTCCATAACTCATGTGCTACCTGCTGACAGTGCCACCCATGCCGCCAATGCCATATTGTGCTGCAGACAGTGCTACCCATGACACTAATGCCATAACTCATGTGCTACCTGCTGACAGTGCCACCCATGCCGCCAATGCCATATTGTGCTGCAGACAGTGCCCACCATGCCGCCAATGGAATAATGCCATTGGCAGCATGGGTGGCACTGTCTCTGCAGGCAGCACATGTGTTTTGGCATTAGCGTCATGGGTGGCACTGTCTGCAGCACATTACGGCATTGGCAGCATGGATGAGACAAATTGTAGACAAACCTGCACTTTGTTTCAGGGCGGGGTCTGGGAGGGGCCAGGGGTGGGGCTGAAGATGGGACCAGGGGCGGGACCAGGGGGGAGCCGAAGGGGGCCCCGTCGGGTAGGCTGTACGGGGCCCCATGATTTCTACCAGCGGCCCTGTGGACTGTTATTGGTGTGCTCACATCAAGTGCAAGGCTATGGGCTCTGAACTGTATTTGAAGACTTCAGAGGACCTGAGATGCCAGAGGTTAGGAGGAAAAAGGCTGCAGGGACCAGTCCAGCAGCGTGGAGAAGTGAAACTGCTAGACCTAACAGCGTGGGTAAGTGAAACTGCCAACCCTAGACCTAAATGGGCATTTAACTTTTCCAATGTGGGGAAAGCATCACTTCAAGGGAGGATTTTTGTTTTCTCCAGAGTTCAGCTTTAAAAAAAAAAAAATAATAATAATAATCACAGACAACCCACTAAAATGTAGAAAGCTTGAAAGAACAACTGAAACCATAAGAAACCGCTGCATAATCTGTTGGCACTATATAAATCCTGTATAATAATAAGAACCTTAGCTATTCTAAGCAAGAATAAAAAATACTTCCAAATACAAAAATCTATCAGAGCTATAAATAACCAGCCATGAAGGCTCATTTCTCCATCTCTTTTCCAAATCTGAGCTCTAAATGACAGCTGAAATGTCAGAGAGACAGACATCCATGAACCATCACACCTAGTTAATTAGCTGGATTTTACCAGGCTGGACAGCTCATGTCACACACATAAAAGAATGCATAAGCCTTTCGGGATGTAAGGGGGGAGGAGAAGGGGAATAATTTGGCATTAAGTGCGAGTCTATTCTATAATTTCTCCAGAACAATCAGACTCTATATACAACTCTATAATGGCTACTCACACAGAAAGGTCTAATAAGACAAGCACATGTGAATAACCATTGCACAAAATACACAGATCTGTGCGGAGAATCATTCATGACACTGTGAATGCACGGATTATCCATACAAGCTCCTGTCCCACCATCGTTTTCAATTCTACAATGCATGTTAATGTAAATCACAGCAGCACAACAGAATACTAAGCACAAAGGTATTTATTTTCATGCATAGAAACTCATGTATAAAAAGCATCTGTGAATAAATCTAAAGAATTTAATTTTTTTATAGAAACCCCCAGATCTGAATAAATATTTTCTAAAACTTTAATGAACATAAAATATATAGAAAGACAAATATTAGACAATATTAAATTATTATTATTTTAATTCTCCTCCTAACTGCTGTTGGACTCAATTCATAAAAGAGTATATACCGCTTTAAGATTAGTAATAAAATAGCACAAACATTTTCTGGCATTCATCAAAATCACTCATAAAATAAGGCATGCTGTATTCTTTCAAAATGTGTGGTATTCATCTCATGAAACCAATCGGTATGTTTTTTGCCATCACGTCATATTCAGCGGTGTCCGGTGCACACTTCTGATGGACCTTGCACAAGAAGCGATGGCAGAGAGTCCAGAGGAAAAACCTCCTGGATCTTGTAGTAAAAATAGCGTTTTTTTAAACACTTCTTGTCTTGCCCATTGTGGTGTGGCGCCTCCTTATCAAATCAATTTCATACATTCCTTAAATATTGCATGCCTGGACCATTACTTATTTACTGCATGCATTTATCTATTTTCTTTAGTGAATGGACTTTAATAGTTTATGGGGTATTTAAAGAGCAGCTTTCTGAGGTAAATACCACATCAAGGGACAGTGAATTTGGAAAAAAAATGTGTCACGTGACCCCAATATTGCATGGGATAGCCTTTAGTGAACTGAGCCCATTGTCAGTTAATGACACTTTACATTTTTCAAATAGAAACCTCTGTTGCATTTAAGATTAAATTAGGACCAACATAGTTAGAAGCACATTTATTTTTTTTAAGAAATGAAAAAGCAATAAAAAAAAAAAAAAAAGGGAAACTGATAAATTTGTCTTGGAAGTTTACTACTATTTCCTGTGATAATTTTCAAATATTTCAGTGCTCCGACAGTGTGACGGGAGTGGGGGGGGGGGGCTTCTGTCCAGCTCCCCTGGCCCCTCCTATGCTTAAGCAACCCTGTGTCTATTAGGGGCACAGGGTGACCGAGAACCCTAGTCGGGTCTGTCTAATCAGACTCACCGTACAACCACACCGGACTCAGCATTTCATGTTACCCCTGTTATCCAGGGTTTCTATATGTGTGGTTTGTGTTGAAAGAATGAAGGGGTTCTTTCACTTGGGACAGTAATATTTCTGAACAATATCCCACAAGAAATACATGAAGATAAATTAATTCCACCGTTCCGACTGCTGGAATATAGTATGAGCTTGGTCTCATAGACTGTTGTATACTTTTTACTAGATCGTTTGAGGTGTGGCTGTATCCCATTGTTCTATAGTTTTTGTCTGCCTTGGGAGCAAAGTATTATGGGATGTATGTGTGTATGTTGATTGGCTTACATCTTAATGAAACCCCTGTCTGCTATTAGATGCTAGAGGGGAGGGGATTTCTCCAGCAGCCACTCCTAAAGACGGTCTACTTCTGGAAAGTTGAATACACCTGTGTGTTATGTTACTGAAGGAGGTAAAGTTTGTGTCATTATGCAAAGAAGGGGGATTGTCCCCTGAATGTATACCGCTTATGTTTTTTACCACCCTACACGGATGTCTTGACAAGTGACTGGGTGGGCTAAGGATCTTGGATCGTGCTGGTACCGGGAAAAGGAAGTGTATATGGCAGGCATACTCCTATTGAGTATGAGGGCCCGTCACAGGCAGCTTACAAGAGCCATATAGTACAATAAACATTATTGTGTTTTGACCTGTGGCATCCAGTAACATAAATCTGATCTGTGTGCTCAGACTAACAAAGGTGATATTAGCTGTTAAACAAAACTGCTCATTTCTTCATGTGTAAGGGCAGCGTTATGGTAACATTAACCCTCACCTTCTTGCAGAATGTTTTCTCGGCCAGTACCATCTATTTTCTGCCGCCCAATCAAGAAACTTGTGGTGTCTGCAAAGTACATATAGCCGTATTCAGCATGAAAATCCAGAGCCCGAGGGTTCATGAGGTTTTCAATGGGTATCATGTGCTCATCAGGAATATTGGCTCCCATATCCATTCCTCGGATGATGCCAGGACGTCCTCGACCATAAACCAGGAAGAGCTCATGTTCAGGCTCTGAAATAGTAAACCATTAATTAATGTTTGCAGGTAGAAAATGCATTGTTGTATTACAATTTCGATGAAGAATATTAAAGTGGAGCTCCACCCAAAAGGGGAAGTTTGCTTTAAAGGCGGGTACCTGGTTTTGCAACAGGTTATTTTTTTCCCCTTTTGGGGATAAGGGGGATAAAGATTGTAATCCCCCTCGTCAATGTTTTGTCTCAACCCTCTGACACTGCTGATGGACAGCTTGGTCTGTTAAAGTGTCCTAAACCCAGGACCCTGCATTAACTATATCTGGTCTCCCACAATACAAAGAACATGGAAATTCAATTATTTTAGTAAATATAAACTGCTGAATACCTTTTCTCATCAGCAGTTAGAGCATTCTTGTGACTTATATCAGTGTCCAGCCAAGCACTATTTAAAGCTTGTAGGAGGAGTTTTCAGGTTGCCCTATGAGACTGCAAAACCCCTGACCCTCTGTCTGGACAGTGCCGATTTGCTGATCAGAGGCACTCGCACAAGAAAAAAAAAATACTTCTCTAGCAAAACACACCAGACTGAGCATGTGCAGCCTGACTCCATAGGCACTGTTTTATCAGGAAATTATCAGGGGACAGTAGAAGGAGGGGAGGATCAGAGAAGACAGGATCAAACACCTTTTTTACACAATGCAGAGGATTAACCCCATAGGTGCCACAGCGAGTATAACGAGCATGATTTACAGACTGATTTTACTGTTGTGGGTTTAGTAACACTTTAAAGGAAGCTAAAAAGTAACACATTTTCTTCATCAGATGAAAATAAAAGGAAAAAAAAAAAAAAGAATGCAACCACCATATCTAAAATATGTCAAGTTGCAATATAATACATTTTTGTTTGTGGGTTCAATGCCACTTTAAGTGTGTATGTTTTTTTTTAATATTTGTGGCTGCCACAGGTGCTGAAGCCAATGGGTTAGCTTTAAGCAAGCAACATTAATTCTAAATCCATTCTATAAAACTGTAGCTATGCAATTGCAATGTTCAGTTCTCCATTGTACACAGAGAGCAATAAAAACACTTTAATATTGAGTAAACTTCAGTAAAGTGCTAAATGGGTTAGAACCCCTGCAAAGCTTTTATTGCCATAAATCACTTTCTGTCCCTGCAACCCCCATTCTGCTAATTTCTTGTTCAGGCA
The DNA here is from genome assembly GCA_028564925.1 of Lithobates sylvaticus. NCBI lineage: Eukaryota > Metazoa > Chordata > Amphibia > Anura > Ranidae > Lithobates > Lithobates sylvaticus. Next base: position 493,727,644 of record CM053027.1, on the reverse strand, counting down.
TCACAGGGAAACAAAGTGAAGGGAAATATCCCAATTGAACCCACAGAGAGCAATAAAACAATTGCAGATTTTCTAAACCTTCCACACTATCAAAAACTTGACTTGGCTGACATTTGTCTTTTCAATGCAGTGCAGTTTTTGAAACAGTAATGGAAAATGTGGGTATAAATAAAAAGTAAACACATATTGCTATAACACTGAAGTTCCATGCTTACTTTTGCATGATCTCCCATCACTGCCCAGGCTGAACCCTGATCGGCAGCGACATGTTCGGGTTTTGTGGTTACTGCCAAGAAGACAAATATCTGAGCATCCTCCAGGCTTCTTGTACTGATCCAGTTCACAGGCATGGCTTCTCACTGCAGAAACACAAATCAATCAATGAGTTTACTATAAAAGACTAGTGATGAAAACACTATAAAATGATGTAGTAGCACAGTTGCACACTTCCAGTGGATGTTTCCCAAAGTCAACGGTTCCACCAAGCCAAATGTTACTCAAACATATTAGTATCACAGCCACAAACAATGAATATATTAAGCCTATGGGTACCTTAGAAGGTGCTATGTCAATACAATCCAAATTTAAAATCGGATATATGCAAGCCCTGAATATCACTAGGTGATGGCAAGTTAAATCAGCCATAGTCTTCTTTCTGTGGGTCTAAGGGACTTTGACAGCATCTCCCATTTCTGTCTATATTAAGCAGCAATGATTACAATGTACATTATGGAGGATGTGGCATAAGGTGATCAGCTCTATCACACAGGAATCACAACTGGTCACTGCAATAAGATGTTGGAAATGAATGCTTTACAAATGCCACTGGAAAGCCCATGACAGCATTCTAAGAAGCTAGTCCCTTTATATTGCACCAGGACAACCACCTGACATTTCATTTTACTGCCAATTTGAAATACACAGGACAGTTAAAAATGTTTACAAGATCTAAAATGTATAAAAAGAAAAGTTTGATCCTTTGTCAGAGACATATATTTCTATTAGAGAACTAAATCTCCCTGCTGTGAAAACGAAAAGATAGAAAGGAGCCCATGCATTATTAGAAGCAATTGACCTGTGACTTCTACATATACAGTTCATGAACAAGACGCTTTTTAACAAATCGTACACATGTTTAAGTATACTTTCATTTGAAAAATTGAGGGTTTTCATCTTCTACCAAGAAAATCTTGAAAAGGAACTAAAAAAAGAAAGCAATGGAAAATCTTGCAGTCTAAAGAGTGAAGGTGCCTAAATGTTATTGTTCCAAGGAATTTCCGTTTGGCCATTTAATTTGGTGGAATATGGTGTTCAAGTGAACCATGAGGTAAACCATAAACAATGCATAGCCTCTTAAGCAGTCCCATAACATAATCAGAAAGGCAGTAGACTGTATAGGAAACCTTACTTTGAGTTCCCGTATATCCTAGTCACAAATAGTCTAGGTAGAGCATTGCCTTCCAATGCACCTTGGGGAAATGATGGTGCCATGTTTTCTTCCCTTCTTCTGCCCAGCAATCCTCCTTGGCTTCACCGAAAACATTATTTCACAAAACTCTGCACCGCCTAATCTCTTGGGTCAAAGTTTCCTAATGTTTGAACTGTTAAAGTGATACTAAACACACACCGTTTAATTTATATTGCCCCTTTTATTTCTGCACTTGGAGGATGGCACTGGAAAAAAATATAAAAATCATCCAAGTACCTTTTTGCTAATCGATATACAGCCATCACATCCAGCCTGTCTGCAGGGAAACAAACAGGAGGAGCTTCTAGTATTGTCATACAAATATATATTTGATATCAAGTCTTCAATATTGATTGGAGTAACATGGTGTGGGTGTATTTCTGGCAGTCACAGACTGTGTAACGCCCCTACAGCCTGTGTCTTAGAATAGGAGGGAGGGGAAGCCTCCATCAATCTATATGTAAAAGGCTGCCCCTATTGTGTTTAGCTGGCTAGTGGGCATAGAGGAGGAGAGAGGTAGTGGACTGTCATTTACCACTGAGTTTACGCCAACATTTGTGACTCTATTGTCACGTGGGCTGCTTGGATGTGATAGGGAGAAAATCTCAGCATAGAAACACACTGTAAACTGAGCATGAGATAACACTGCTCTGCAAAATTCTTAGCTGAATTGGGGACATGAACAGAAGATAGAGAACAGCAGGATCAACCAGGTTTTTTTCAGAATACAGAAAACAAATCTCAGTGATTAGGTGAGTATGAAAAGCATGTAATACACCATTTATTGATAGTTTTTTATGATGCGAGTTTAGTTACACTTTAAAATGTGTGCATCATGCAGAAGAAGCTATCAAAATAGTGTAAGTAATTATGTCTATGCAGCAGATGGGTATTTTCTCAACAGTTAAGGTTGTATTACAATGGAGCATCTCTGTACGGTTGCCTCTCCTGGGCTACACTCCACTTTCATACAATCATATTGGTGAAGAACGCTTTTTTAATGTTGTTGAAAATGAAATACATGACTTTTGAAGATGGAAAATAATTACTCTATCCGCCCTAAAACAGCTGCACCATTGTCTCCAGTGTGGAGCGGTGCGCTGGCAGGACGTCAAGAAAAGTCCTGCCAGCAGCTTCTTTGGAGCAGTGAAGAAGCGGTGTGTTTACTGCTCCTCCACCACTGCTCCCCATTGAAATCAATGGGACAGCGCTGTAATACCGCCGGCAAAACGCCGCTATTACGGCCTATTGCGGGCGGTTTTATCCCTTTCTTGGCCGCTAGCGGAGGTAAAAGTGCCCCGCTAGCAGCCGAAATGTGCCCAAAACGCAGCTAAAAATATAGCTAGCTATACAGATCCCCTTCTGTTTTTTTTTTTTCTTTTAGCTGATCGGATTGAATGTAGGCAGGTGTAAACGGACACAAGTCTGTTTACATTTGTAGCTCCATAGAAGTGAATGGAGGGACTGATTGGGTCGGACCCATCATGTGAAAGGGGCCTAAGGCTGCTTTCACACTGATATGCTGTGGTTTACCCAGAGCAGTGCACCTCTGGCTTTCCTATGGGTTAGATGCACTTTGCCATAGAATTCCATTATATCATGCAGGTGTGGTGCGCTTTCTGAAAGAGCACCAAACCCATAGGTAATAACAGAGGTCTATGGCTCAGTGCAGTTTGAAAGCACTACTTTTTAACCACCACAGAACAGATATGCCCATATATACACTGTGATTATAGTATTAAACATACCTTTAATAACAGTGTTCATTTCGGGTATCACCAGCTGTTGCTGTTCCAGGCAGAGTGCATTTGGTATCACTCCACCTGTGACAGAAGGTGGCGCTATACAGGAAGCATTGTCGTATGTGGCTCTGCTACGCAGCCACTTGCTTCCTCTACTGCCGGCTTCATTCACAACACTGATGCTCTGGGATGCCGTGTCGGGAACCCGTGAGCTGGGGTTGCCAACCAGCCTCCCAGAGCAGGAGGTCGCGGGCCACATCAGAGGGCTCTGCGGGCCACATATGGCCCCCGGGCCACTGGTTGGGCACCCCTGGTCTAAGACATTAGAGAAGTAGGGTCAAAGCTCTTTTGCCCTTACTTCTCCTGTGAATCACTTAATTCTGCACTCCTGTGCCCAGTTTTCAGCCAACAGCAGGATAAAGTCTGCTGCGGTTGATATCACTCAGCCAGTTAAGGCTTTGTATCAATCCCAACTTTACAGTCATGATCCACCAAAGATGCCTGGACGATCAGCTGGCTCAGCCTCTCAGCGAGCCCCTGGAGCCTGAGCCGGCCACTCCCACCCCCTGCACAGCCCGGTACTCCAATGAGGGGGTTGGAGACTCTCTGCAGACTGAAGGCAAAAAACTGTAACAGCATTTTTTGATCGCTCAGTTCTCCGTGTAGAGGCAGAGGGGGATACCTGCAGACATCTAGGGGAGTATGACTGTTATTTTTGATTCCTGAACTTCTCTTTTAATCTCCCAAAATGCATTTAGAAGGCAGGGGGTTGCCTACGACCAGAAGTGCTGGAAAGACTGTTTTTTATACGATTATCAGAGCGTGTTACCTTTTTTGCTATGTAGTGAGTCAACCCAGAGATTATGTATTGCTTACATCAGACTTTATGTCCAGTTTAAATGCCATTCTAGGAACATGCAGTATTAATATGTATTGGGTACATAGAACCTAGACAAACCACAGCAGTCCACAGACAAAGAGCACAAATTATATATAGTTTGTCCTTAACAGAAGATCAGCTTAAGTCTTCTGCAGCGGCTTGCTTATACAAAGCCAAAAGGGGCACTAAATAACCAGTCCACAAAAGTCAAACAATGACGAAGGAAGCTGTCTGTCACAAAGGAACAAATAATTTTATTGACTTACATCCACATTATAAACTCTTAGCAATCCTGTAACTGACTTGCTTACTAACTCCTCAACAAAAGCAATTTAATAAGCTACATAAGTGGTAACACACAAATGCCATGTTAGATTTCATGGTGGTTGCTGTCCGTCCGCAATCCACCCTGACATTGGTGAATCATGCTTGTTATTTTACAGACAGTAGTTAAATCCTTCTAAGGTGGGCACAAAGGAATACAGAAATCTAGCTCATATTGCTGCATACACATGGCCTTTCCACGAACATTCTTCCATTATCTAACAATTAAATATATAAAGCAAATATGCCGTTAAGTGAATGTTACCATACTTTTTTCTGTTTAAGTGTGTTTTTTAAATCATACCTGGTTGATCCTACCAGTCACCTTCCTTCCTTGTTCTAAACTGAGCACAGAAAGCACAGCAGCTGATCTGTATTAGCCACCACACCCTGCCTTTGGCATACAACCCCTCCCAATTACAAGCCTGCCTCTGGCATACACCCCCTCCCAATTACATCCTGCCCCTGGCACACACCCCCTCCCAATTACAGCCTGCCCCTGGCACACACCCGCTCACGATATACAGCCTTCTTTGAATATGCCCCATGCTCGAGCACAGCCTCTCTCTTGCTTCAGGCTGAACAGACTATGAAATACAGGCATACTATGTGTCTGCATAGTGTCCTGTAACCTTCCCCTCCCCTACTATCAGGAAGAGGAGATGCATGGTCACATGACAGAACTTTTTAATCTAGTAAAACCCTTGTGTTATAAACTGTATCAGCAAGTGCAATGTATTCTGTGCATTAAGGTAGAACCCCCCCCCCCTCCCCCTATATTTACTTGAGCCCAATTTTAATCCAGCACTGTACATGATAGCTTTCTCCCTCCTCAGTGGGCAGATTAATAGCAGTGGGAGCCATTCATGCTGGGCACATTTTAACCTATAAGAGGCCAGTGGTGCAGGATACAGGATGATGCAGTGCCAGTGTGCAGAGGAAGAGTACTGCTTGCCAGCTTCTTTATTTATTTATTTATTTATTTTTTAATACAGAAGTGATGTGGAGGCCGCATTTCCAAAAATTTGTGTTTAAAGCCGCCACCCAGGATATTTCACTTGCTGTTCAAATTCAACAGTGCCTATGCATAGAGGTCACTGTAAGGCCTTTATTGCTCTCTTTCTCATGTCACAAGTCTCTAGCCATCGCCAGAGTAGTGAAATTGTGTAAAAATAACCCTTACCTTTAAAAATAGTATCAATGATGCCTGTGAACAGAAAGCTTGCACAGATATGACATTTTTATACCTTCTTCTCTCGTTTGACTGGATCTATTTTCTCTTTCTGTTTGCAGGGCTCAGTATGCCACAGTCCATCAGCTCAGTGTAGTGGACTTCAGCACTCCCTGTACCAGCATAGGCTAGTAGAGGAGGTCACAAGCTGATGTGAAGTCAGTAGTGTGAGGCATACACTGGATTGGCAAGTTCAGTGGAGCTAGCTGGGCCCAAATTGTTTAACAGTTTATCAGATATGCTGGAAAGATATGCTCAACAACTATATAGGTCACAGAACCATGAATCAGACCTTTTACATGTCTTACCAGTTGGCTGCCTGCGTTGGTGGTAAATGTGTAATGCTCCACCTTTGTCGACCCTGGTCACCACTTGATGCTCTGAACTGTTGAAGCGATTAACACGAATCACACTAGTTTTCTGCTGGGCGTTGGCATGATCGGTATTTGTAGCATATAAATAATTCTCAAAAACTGTAAGGCCATACAAATGTTCAATCTAGGAATGAGAAAAGTCAAGAAAATAATTATTCTTTAAAAAAAAAAAAAAAAAAAGTTAAAATAATGCAACAACTGTACTTACTGGGACTCATTTACCAACTGCCCTACAGCAACCAATATGAATTAAGGCGCACACTAGGCCATTTACCTGGAGATGGAGTATAACCCAGTAAGGAACAATAGCCTCACTCTGTGTCCCATGATGTATGATAAAGAAACCGATTCAGCAGCAAGGGGAGCCTTTAGATGCAAACATTTCATCAACATGTGTTGTATGCCTGACATCCACACACGCATTTTTTGCTCATTTTTTTATTTATTGTATTGTTTTATCTACTCACATCATTAGTTCCAATTCTACACTTACATGCTATAGTTTTTTCCAATTGCATTGAATCAAGGGTTTATTACATGTATGAAATTTGTAGACATGTATTCAACATTTTTGTTAAGGTTGTATACTATTAAACTTTTAAACTTTTTTTTTAACATCTATACTTTGCATTGAATCACTGTATGACCAAATGCATATATGTTTATTCCATGTGTCCCACACCCTTTACGTATCTACTGTTTAGCGTGCACCTCATTCAAAGTCCCAACCTTTCCTCTTTTGCAACAAATAGGGATGGATACGCTAGTCCCTGTGCTCTGTACACCTCATTCAAAGTCCCAACCCCTCTCTCTTTAGATAAAGAAAACTCATTCCTGTTGTAATTCACTCTGGAAGTGATATAAGAAAGGTTGAGTTCAGTAATAACAGGTTTAAAAAAGCAGTGAGGGATATAAACCCATGGCGACCAAAATCAACTTTCTGCAGGACAGAGTGGGCCAATTACCGAAAAATTTACATTTCTGAATAGTTATGGACCTGAAATGAATAGAATGAATAGATTTAATCATACTTAAACAAAAAGTAGAATGTGAAAAGAAGCTCATGTACATAGTTACTTACTAGCAACCCCTGAATGATGGTGTGTCTGTTCTTGCCTTCATAGTCTACCACTTCAATGTAGTCCAGGTATGCGTCCGCCCAGTAAACCAAACGATTCACTAGATCCAAGGTGATCCCATGTGGGAAGACAATTTTGCTGTCTACTAGCTTGGTTCTGTCCTGGCCATCCATATCGCATCTCTCTACTTTGGGGATTTGTCCATAATCCGTAAAGAAAACTTTCCTGTAAAAGAGTGGTTTTAAGGTTTCTTAAAATTTGTAAAGCTGGTTACAGATAGTAAACAATTTTGCTAATGCAAGATCCCTTTACTTCCACAGAAGACCAATACGCTTGCTTGTTATTACAGCACCCACTAGATTTCTGTGGACCCACAAGAATCTATGTACCTCACAATATAAACAAATGAAGACTTGCATAGTGTAAACTTCCTGTGTCATACAATCTTAATGGCCAATACCCTGTTCAATTTGGTCCTAACAGAGACCTATTTAGTGTCCCTGTGAACTTTATCCTACTACATCAGAAAAGAGGTTCAAGGTCAAAAAAAATAAATCCCAAAAAACTTTTACATGAGAGGAAGCGATCCGGTACAGTTAAATGCACCCTTAATGGTTTGACTACTGTCCAAGCATCTTGTTATCAAACTGCATGTACTGTAAATAGGTAAATGTATGTATAGTGGAAGGAAGAAATTGGGTGTAGTTAACCAATATCAACTGCATGATGCATACAAAGAAAAAAAAAGAAGGAGGCAACAAAAATCATTGTGCGCACAAAACTCATTTAGACCACAGGTTCTCCAATCAATGAAAAGTTTTCCTCAGGGGATCCTTCTGCCAGGTTTAAGGGAGGGGAAATCCTGCTTGTTTATGTGGACCTGTACCTGCCTACTGCTAGGAAAAGAAACCAGCATACTGGACAGCTCTATAGGCGCACTCTCCCACTTTCCCAATCTGCATGCAAAGCCCCAAGAAAATTATAGTTCTTCTGGTGAATTGCACACAAGGATGCGCTGCCCTCCATTTATTGTTTAGGGTCTGACCAAGGCCCAAGCAGTCACAGTTTTCAGTTTTTAAAAAAAGTTATAACTTTAAAATGACAACACTAAACTTACATTTTTTTCCATCAATCATTCTAGAATATCAATTATATCACAGCTCCATTTTCTTTTTTTTTTTTTCTTCTTTTTTGTCCCATGCACGCTCCCAATCCACCAATGTAGTGGGAGCAGTGCCTGTTATTTCTGGCCATATGCTGTGCTCTATGCATACGATCATTCCCAGAGCATAGTTTTACTGCTACCCAACTGCTCCCCCTTAAAGTAGAACCACAGGCAAAACTTTTTTTTTCCATTTTTGGATAGAGCAAAGGAGAATTTTCTCTTCATCATCTGTGTCCCATTTCTGAGATTTCCCTCGTGTCCCACAGCCAAACAGGAAGTGAGAGGAAATCCCTGCAAATTAGGGCAATCCCTTGGGGGCCCCCAGAACTAGTGTCCAATTTGCAGATTTCTCCTCTATTACTTTTCTGGGGACAACCCAAAATCTGTGATTTTCTTTTACTTTCACTTTCGATGATAATGGTAAACATGACAAATAGAGAGGGTGAATCTCCCTAATGGTGGCAATGACAATCCCGCTCCACTCTATCCAAACTAAAGAAAAAGTTTTGCCTTTAGTTATACTTTAAGCTTCAAAAGCAGTGTCAAGGAGGCCTTATACTCTTCCTAATGGTGATACAGCTAGTTCACTCTCACAAGATTTCTACCATTCTAGTAAGGAAGCCTTTTGTGGTAATGTAATAGGAATGTATATAATGCAAGATGCTGTTGCCAAGCTTAGACACTACAAGGAAGTGCAGAAGTTCTTCCTCATTAGTGAGGTCCAGCATTCAGTAATGGGGACTTCAGCCAGCTTAAAGTATGTGTGTCTTCACTTTATATCTGCTAAAGATTTAAATTAATAATTTTATTTATTTTACCGGGAGTCACTTTAAATTACATCTGGAAATTTAAGCAAATATTAGATAATGTCCTAAAAAAAGTCACATTGTAAATCATTAAAATATAGAGGTTCAAGTCAAAAAGTACTAAAGAAAGTACATTATTAGAACAGCTGTCAGACCTGGCAACTAGCATTTTCAACAAAGATGATATTTGAGTTTCTCTCACGACAGGATGATGTCCAAAAATGTTGAAACCCTAGTTAAGTACAAGATATCACTACCAGTTTGCACTCGTTATACCTTATTAATTATTGATGAGCGTGGAAAATTTCTTTTTTTTTGAGTCTTTATCATGCAGAAGACAAGGCATAATTTTCTTCAGCTGCTATTAATTACATGCACATTAGTGTAATTGCAATTCATCACAGAATCACTAATACATTTTAAGTGACTAGTAATACATGATTTTAATGAAGGAGAAAACACCATTTCACACTGGTGACTGCACATCACACACAGACACAGCTGAAAAGCTACTACACTACACTAAGAACACTGGCTATAGAGCATGGGTGCTCAACCTGTGGCCCGCCAGCTATTACTACAAGTCCCATGAGGTATTGTAAGGCTGACCGTTACAAGCATAATTTTCAAAGGCAGAGGCATGATGGTACTTGTAGTTCCACAACAGCTGGGGGGGGGGCACAGGTTGAGGACCCATGCTACAGAGCTAAGCAATGTTTTTTCACCAGCCAATTTTAGGCACTGCTTAGTGCACAGCGAGGCATCAGTTACATTTGCGGATGGGAGGTGGTAAAAAACGCAGAGACACTTTTAAACTCCCAAAACGGCTCCCCTTTAAGCTGCAAAAGCCGTGGCTGGAAGTGTTCACATGGCATGCCTGTGATAATTTGCATCGTGGCACAGCAAAAATTATACCTGCTGACATGCTCGGCTGGCAGTATTGCCCAATGAACACAACCCATTCATCTGAATGGGTCCACAATGCTATGGTGGTTATGTGGTCTTTTAGGGGTTAAAACAGTCTGTGAAGAAGAAACATAGTGCCATCTCACAGACTGTCATACACCCTCTGGAGAGTGATCCAATGCAGATTGATCTTCAGAGGGCACCACAAGGGTAAACGAGTTCTAACATGTGTGCATTCGATTTTTCCATGTGCACAAGGCTCTATAGAGTCTACTTTCTACATCATCATATATGCAGGCAGTGAGCAGAGACACGTGACTGTAAACATATTTCATGCAAGACCATGTTGTAGAAAATAATGGAGACAGAGTTAGCTTCTAATTAGGCTGGCCATGGAGGAATCCTCCCCACTGTGCTATTGTATTCTGTATTCCTCATTGTTAGAATACACTGATCAGCGCTACAGATGCTGATTGAATGAAATTTGTCTAACTGCTTTAGTTCCCCCTTTCCTGTGTAGCTGGAAGATGGGTATCAAAGTGGAGTGGAGAAGAGTTCAGGAATTCGGAGTGTGGAGATGAGAAGTGGGGAGTAATCAGTAAGACAGCCATGTGGATTTTTTTTATTAAACCAAAAACAAATATGGTATACTTACCTGCTCCGATTCTCCTCTTCTGGAGCCCCCCCCCCCCCCCCGCTGGCACTCATGGCTTTGAGTGTTTGCCATGAACACCGGTGGGGCACCCCAGAAGAGGAGGATCAGAGCAGGCAAATATAGCAACAGGTTTTTTTGTTTTTTTTGTTTAAACAAAAAAAAATAAAAATACATTTTTTTACAAGCGTGCATGCATTTACTCTCCATGTCATATACGCATCATTAGGGTTATTTTTTTCTGCCAAGTCCTAATAGAAAAAATCCAGCATATTTGGGCCATAAATTCATACACCCATGTGCATGAGGCCTAAAGCTAATAACAAGCAATGATAACAAGATTCTCCACATTTTCTTTGTCTGTTTCACTACTCTATTACAACTGAAATAACTAATATGTGTAACAGCTTATCAACTGCCGAGATATAGATTAGCCAAACTGGGGGTATTGTTTTAATGAGTTGGTAGATGAAGAAATTGGCATTGTGAGACGATGCAGTAAAGCAAAACCATTGTTTAGCACTATGAAGCAGACCCATTGTTTGCAATGAGCAATATGGCTGCCCCCATGTACATAGAGTATATAATTACCAACCACACAAAAGAACAAGGATTTTAAAACCTGTACAGAAATTGACATCAAGTTATACATGTACATCAAAATAGCACTAATAGAACAATACCCCAACAAATCACATGCTCAGTATCCGGCTTGCCTTATAACCTTAGGAATGCAGTCATATTACATGGACCACCATATCCGCATCAGTATAATCACACATTAAAACAATGTACACTACACTACCCAATCCTAGCTTACTAGTTCAAATACAATTTTAAATTACAAAACTTTAATAAAAACATAAATCCCTGAGATTTAATGCCGAGTTAGCAGATCTAACTAATTGCTGAAAGCATAAATAAAACCATTCTCCATCTGTGACTAAAGTGTATGACTGAAATCAATGAATATAAAAGAGGCTGTAATAATTGGTAAGGAGGCTGGAAAAAAAGGTCACAAACAATGCTCAGTCAAGTGAGAAATGTATCAGTGTGATGTGCAAGGCTGGTCTATCCCATCAGCAGTCAATCGGAGATGGCACTGTAATCCATCATTAATACTAGCCTTGACGTAGTCTTCCCCAGTCACTGAATGTCAGCGAGAAACAAATCAAGGACTTGAATGTAGTTATGTTTTTTTGGTGAATATAATATAACTGTATTTATAAGTATAGAACCTCCTGAACAAATAATTTTTCTTTGTTTTACCTATCAATCTTGCCAATACATATAACTGTACTGGAAATAAAAACATTTTGAATCTAAACTCTCATATATGATTTCGATTGCCAATATCGATACGTCTGCCTCGTATGTTTTGCTAAATCCCCCTGTAATATGATACAAATGTTAATCCTGCCAGAAATACTAGTAAATAGCCACTTACGTTAATAAGGGTGACTATGCTCTGCCTATCCCACTGAAATCACAGACATGTTACTTCTATGTCTTTTAAAGCTACTTAGATGCTATGATGCGATGTAAGGAGGTGTGGCTTAAGCTGTTCTCACTGCTGCCCTTTTCTCACTGTATTATCTGGCCTTGGATAGCCACACTTAAGCCGGGTACACACAGTCGAATGTTGGGAGCCCCAAGGCTCTCGAATTTCAGCAGATGGATTGGGGACAGTAAAAGATGGGAAGAATCAGAGAAGACAGGATCAAACAGGTTCCACAGCGAGTATAACCAGCATGCTTTGCTGCATATACAGACTGATTTTACTGTTGTGATTTAGGAACACTTTAACATCCAAACTTAGCATATAGATGTTAATAGTGACACCATTTCTATCACATACGCTATCTGAACCTTATTTAAAGAAGTGAAAGCTACAAGAGCTTGTCCACAAAATACGGCAGAGAGATTCTAGACAGTAAGCAGCAAGCAGAAGGTATACCATATAGCCAACCAACCATTCACTTCACATCTCAATTGATTACCGTTATATAGTTTATTAGTCCTTATTTCAGCATAACAGTTACCAAAAAAATGACAGAAGAAAAAAAATAAAACCACCATAAAAAAGATTGTATGGCTAACAGAAGAAAAGAAATACGGGAATCGCAGAAAACAGGTGACATAGCAGTTCATATGTACTCTGGACAATAAACAGAAAACTAAATACACATCAAAGGGCATGAAGTGCAAACACCAAAACTAATAAGGTCAACAATTCAGAAACACTGACAAAAACTGGTAGTGGATACTGGACCAAAAGGAACCAGATGTTTTTGTTGAGAAACACTGACGCATCTCTAATTTATCCAGATTTGAGAAATTCAGGATGTTGTGACATGTTGTGGCTTTAGAAACCCAAATATGTTGAACTTTAAACTGTGCTCCAAGTAATTGAAGAAAACCAGAGGAAATTTAGATATTTTACTAAATAACACAAATATATTCCTTGGTAGCAGCATTACTCTAAAGTTCAGAAGGATTCAATTCTTATAGCAACACATCTGACTTTAAAATAATTAGACATGTTCATACATTTTTAGCAGGATCATGCAGTTAAAGTATAACTAATGGTAAACTTTTTTTTTTTTTTTTTCAGTTTTGGATAGAGTGGAGCGGGATTAGAACACCTGTCAGTTCTTTTTTGTTGTCTCTGCCCCCGTTGAAGGGATTCATCCTATTTGTCTTGTTTACAATTATCACCAAGAGTGAAAGTTAAAGAAAATGCCAAACTTTGGCACCAGAACAAGAATAGAGGGGGAATCTTCAAATTCAATCTAACTTCCTGTTTTGGCTATAGGACAGGAAGTGAAATCTCCCCAATGGTAAATCTCACAGATGGTAAACAAAATGTACAGGAGTTAGAACCTCCCTTCCTCTATTGAAAATTAAAAAAAAAAAAGTTTTGCATATAGTTCTAACTTTAACTGTTTATTACGAGCTGGTATTATCCAACCATGATGACAATTTTGTCAAATGCCTAATAAAGTAAACCTTTTGTTTCAAGCAACAGCTCAAATGTAGCGTGTGCACCTCCTCATTATGTGCAGCCCTCACACCTCTTGCAACTCCCTATTGGACAAAAAGGCTCATTATCAACTGAACAACAAATATGAATGGTGAGAAGCAGGTAATTTTCTCTGAAATAAAATCATGATTTGCATACTAGAGCACTGCAAGTTTAGGGATCATAAGGTTGGTGAGAGGTACATGAAGGTACATTATTGTTACTAAGACAAAAACTAGGGTGATCCAAAATTCCAGTTGAGTTCAGGGGTGAGGGGGAAATCTTCATATTTGAACACTTCTTCCTATGACACCAATCAAAGGAGGGAGATTCCATACATTTATGGAGATATTTCCTCTGACTTCCTGTTGTGTCATTAACCCTTTCCTAACTTTTTTCTACTCTTGCTAAACTCTGGCACCCCACAGCAGAACGTTAGCTGTCACATATCCTGTAGTCCTTTAGTTTGCATAGAGTGACCCAGCTTTCTTAGTCACCAACTTGGCCGTGTTGTTCCCCTGTCACCAGTCTTCTAAGACTCAAAATTGTCTAGCAAGGATACCCATTAATGGGTCAGCAGTGAGGCAGGTGGCCGTTGGGCCAAACTCTCAACCAGAGAAGCCAGGGGGGGGATTTTTAGAAGACCCACTTTGGACTTGGGCACCCAGGGTGGGCTATAAGGAAACTGGAGGCGCCCACTAGTGCCAGTGGTGACTTGTTTTTTGTTTTTTTACATTTTAGATGTATAGCACACAAAGTAAAATAATTATTTCTTGTGAAAAAAAAGGAAATCTATTAATAAAGACCAAAAACACCTCAGCATCTAGGATTCAAAATTCACATAGGTATGATGCCATAATGGGGCACTGATTATATTATTCCCCAAGCAAGATTCTTTGCATGGTGTCTGATTTGTGTAATATTCCAGCAAATGCTTTAAAATGTAAACACGTGAGTGACTGTGGCTGAAACATTAGATCTGTGCTCCTCTGGAGTGTTCATCAATGAGTTTGACTGTGTGTACTCTGTAAAAGAGGTGTATATGTCATCTGTAGTTTACAAATATAGCAAATACATAAATAACTGGAAATACAAAATAAAGGTAACTATAAAACTACCTTCATTTTACTAAAAGGTGGCTTCCAGTTACAAAAAAATTCCAACAGCTCAACAATTCTGACTCTCATGTAGGTCATTCTTCTTTCACCTAAGGCAAGGTCTGACATCTCATCATATGGAACATTTCCTCAAACCACAGAGTTCTTGGCTGTGATCACTGACCAAACTTAACTACTCAGCACAACCGGGCCAACAAACTTAAACAAGAAATTGCTAGAGAAGGTCATTTGGTATTGTTTATCTAGGATTGCTTAATATATTTTAATTGCTCAATATCATTAAAGGGAAATCAGCACAAAAACACTCACATGAAAAGATAGTGATATTTCAGGTCATTTTATTTATATATATATATATATATAAAAAAAATGTATGTATGTATGTATGTATGTATGGGTATTTATATATATATATTTATATATATATATATATATATATAT
The DNA here is from genome assembly GCA_028564925.1 of Lithobates sylvaticus. Lineage (NCBI taxonomy): Eukaryota > Metazoa > Chordata > Amphibia > Anura > Ranidae > Lithobates > Lithobates sylvaticus. The sequence continues at coordinate 493,712,436 of CM053027.1, read as the reverse complement.
ATATATATAAAGGAAAACTACTATTACTGATTTTCATTGCCTTATTTTAAGTTATCAGGTTGTAAAACTAGTAGTAGGAGCATGCACCTAAACACAGCTGTGTCAATTTGTTTTGCTACATACTTGAGAATGATCTTATTAATTTACTGGGAGTCAAAGGGATGAATTTCCAAACTTTAAATGAATATTCCTGGATTATGTGTATATTGTTTGTTATTTCTTATGCCGCGTACACAGTCGGAATTCTCGTCGGAAAAAGCTCTGATGGTTTTCCCGTCCGAATTCCGACGGAATTTCGCTCAAACTGTCTTGCCTACACACGGTCACACCAAATTCCGACGGTCAATAACACCACGCCTTAAAAAACGTTCGACTGCACTATAAAAGGGAAGTTTAATGCTTGAGCTTGAGCATGCGTCAAATTGTTTCCGAGCATGCGTCGGAATTTTGCATACACACGATAGGTCTAAAAGGAGAACAGGTTAAGAACAGGCTCTCAATCCAAAGTCCGTCGGAAATTCTGACAGAAAAAGACCGATGGGCATACACACGGTCGGAAAATCCGATGAAAAGCTCCCATCGGACTGTTTCCATCGGAAATTCCGACCATGTGTACGCAGCATTAAAACTAGAAAATCTTGAGGAAGCAAATAACATTGGCAAAATTATATAAAGAGAATGTGCTCTTCCACATAAAGAAGAACTGGACACTACACGGGCACTCTCTGTTCTCAGTACAGCTAATGCCCAGTACACACGATCAGAAAATTGTACGAAAAATACTGCTTTCCAGCGATTGTATGATAATCGGATCATTGGTACAGAGCTTTCAAGAGCCGATCAGGACAGTTCATCCGATATTATTTGATCGGAAATGCACGAAAATATTTTTGGTACGATGCCAGATTGTGCAATTTTCGTTGAATCAGTACAGTTGTCGTTTGAAAATGCATTACAACACATGACATCCCTTTCGAATTTGTATTCTGTCATACGAGAATTTTCATGACTTTAGTAAACTCAGATTTGATCTGAGGTTTGCATGCAAAAAACAAAAACGGATGATCATTCGTCCGATAATCTCCTTGTGTTTTCTTCAAATAGGGTAATTTTGAAGCTGGGTGGTGGAGCCTGATGGGCATTCACAGGCACTAATTCCCCATCAGGTCTGCTCCCCTTGCTCCCCTGGTTCACAAAAGAGGCAGTCCAGTGTGTTTTTAATCTGCATTAAAAATGCATGCACAGTGTTTTTCATGTATTGCAAGGGCCCTAGCTCACACTAATGCAGTGCATTCCAGTGCAGTGGAATATCCCGTATAATCACTATTGATACAAACTTTTTATCTACTCATTATCTGGACGGTTTCACCTCACGGTATATAATTTCTGCAGTATTTTCCTTAATTTTTTTGTAAAGAAGGTTCCATTTCTGGATTTATTACACAATATTTTGCACAATGCACTTTATCATGTATGTATGTTAACATCACCATTCGTTTGGGTTGATTATTAACTATACATAGCGATGCATTTATATATTTTTATATATGTAGTACTAGTATTGAATATTTCAAGTAGAATATACTGGATTTTTTTGTATGGAATGCACTTGGAATGTGGCAAAATACATCAAAAACTCATAAAAAAAATTAGCATGCAGGCACCCACACGGAAAACAGAAGTTAAGATTGAACCGGCCCCGACATCAGGCAGTGTGCATATCCTTAGCCAACAGACAGCCTGCTTTTGGCTATTCTTGCACCCACTGCCTATCAATTACAAAGAAAGAGTGGACCTGATGGGGAACTAGTGTCTTAGCTTCCCCATCAGGCTCCATTCATTGTAGTGTCATTGCTCGTTAGGAGGTTGTTGGCTGTGAAGCTGACAGCATTCTTAACCAGTAACAGGTGGGGGGAGGGTAGCAGCAGCAAACATGCTGCTCTGCTACACAGAGTACAGAGACAAGCACTCTGCCTTAATTACCTCCAGTTTCATGATCTACAAAACTATAGGGAATTATTTTTTAATTTGGCGCATTAATAGCACCACTTTATAAAACTACCCGATGTGTCAGTAAAGCTATCAAAACAGGTGGCAGAAATCTTTGAATGTGAGGCAGGTCATTTTGGAGGGTCAGAGCACCAGAAAAAAAGTATTCTGGCTTTTCCAGCAGCTGTACAGGCACAGTACAGGACCTAGGATTGTGTAAGAACTCCTGACTTCAGTTCCGCAGCCCAGAGATCATAGACTTCCATACCTCCCTATTAATATGTCATTTTGCTCCTATACTGGAATAAGGGGCAGAGGCCATCACTGCACAGAACAGTGTGCTTCCTTCCCAGTCTTACCCGTGTTCTCCCATATTATATAATAGACAGTTGTAATTTTAAAACAATTAGGAAAGGGTAATAGAAAAGAAGAGAGAGAATTAGGGAGGGGTAAAACCACACTAATACACACCCGATTCCTGTCAAAAGAAAAATAATCGTTCATACAGAAAACTTCCTGTGAGGGAATAACAACATCACTTCCCTCATATGGTAGCACTACCCTCATCACCTCCCTCTAATGCAGAGTAAGAGAATAGGAAAGATGGCATACGGATAACATAAAAAATATAGATAATGCTGGATTCTCTTCCCTTTTATTTCCTCACCTGATGGCCAACTTTAACTGTATGAAACAAGGTGCATTACCCTCCCCAGACTCTCTACGGGCTCACATCCCCATGATTCCCAAGATTACCGAGGAGGCCTATGAACCCCAGGCATTTTTCCCAATCTCTCTGTTGAATTAAGACGTGAAACATTTAGGGACGATCTTATGTACCCGCATTAACAAGTACCTGCGCTCCATGGTTCACAGAGACCAGGCCATCAGGCGGGGGACAATGTCCGAAAAGTTGTCCACCTGATCACCCTACTGCAACACAAAATCCCTGTTTTTTTCCTTTTGCTCAACATATATAAAGTCTTTGACGCCCTCTCGTGGGACTATTTGCGATATGTGGTACAACGTTGAAGTTTTGGAGACTCGATCCTTTCGTAGTTGCGGCCCTCTATTCAACGTCCACATATCCCAGGTCCTCTTTATTCCTGCCCTTGAACCGCTGGCTATTGCTCTTAGGGCAGACCTTAACATTAATGGCATTCCCTATGTGGGAGAATGCTATAAACTGATATGTTTGCGGATGATGCCCTACTGACCCTCACCAACCCCATCATCACCTTGCTCAACCTCCAGGCCCTTCTGGCCTGTTTTGCTGCTATTTCTAGTCTCCAAATTAACCTGCACAAAACAACTGCCCTGAACATCACTCTCCCGGAATCCCTAGCCTCACAGCTCCAATCTTCTTTCTCATATCGCTGGGCTAGCTCCTCTTTGGACTATTTGGGAATTAAGTTGACAACGCTTCTCTTTTCTCTGCCAACTTCTATCTGCTTTTGCACACTATCACTGCTCTATTGGCATCATGTCGATTTCCCACCTGGATCACCTGTATTTACGCAGTCAAGATGACCATCCTCCCAAAGATTCTTTACTACTTTCAGACTCTACCTGTCCAGGTCCCTGCTTTCTATCTGTGGCTTATGTAGTACTACATGCTAGGTACTACATGAGGGGCAGAAAAAAGTTGAAAGACCTGCATAACAAGGTACAGTGATGGAACTTTATAAAGAAGAAAAGGCTATAAAAAGCTATCCAAAGCCTTGAAAATACCAGTCAGTACTGTTTAATCACTTAAGAAGTGGAAAATTCAGGGATCGCTTGAAACTAAACCAAGGTCAGGTAGACCAAGAAAGATTGCAGCCACAATTGCCAGAAGAATGGTTCAGTATACAAAGAAAAACCCTCAGGTAACCTCAGGAGAATGCAGGCTGCTCTGGAAAAAGACAGTGTGTTTGCTTCAAGGAGCACAGTACGCCAACACACATATGCACACACACAAAATATATATTATATACACACACTCATATGTACAGTATTATACATGTACACAGATTGACCTTTTTTTTTTAAAATACGGTACGGAATACGGTCATCATATTTATAAAATTGCATAATACACGGATGTCACGTTGTGGGATAAATAATTATAGCACATTTTACAAGATACTTTTTCATCTCTAATATGTCCTAGTCTTACCCCATGGTTGGATCCAAAGCAATTCCCTTGGGATTATATAGTTCTCTGTCAAGAAGAGTAACGCAGGTGTCGCCATTTTTGTTGCAGACAAAGATCCGGTCATCGATGTCATCCACAAAGTAGAAGTTGCCCGTTAGCCAGTCTATGGCCATCTGTTCAACATCTGAAAGATAAAACCAAAAATAGCTTGACATCAAATATAGAACTCTGCTAGGTTGCATAGCACACATGCTAACACGATGTCCTTGGTATACAGTCAGAGAATCCGCAAAGAGTCATACATCTTTCCTATAGCATAATGTCAACATGATACGCACATCAATCTACACTGCAATCTGCCAATTCTCAGGCCTGCCACAAAGTATGCTCTGTTACAGGCATACCACAGGATCAGGAAGGAAATACCAATTCCCATAAACACACACAGAGGTTTAAAGAGCCAGACATTCATAGGGTCATGGAATAGGCATAAAGATAGATTATGTATAAATATATATTGCACTACTTTCAAAGGTAGACTTTTCACTATGTGTTAATACAAAAATAATTAAAGAGATTTAGTCGCAGCCTGGTGTTTCATCCTTCAGCCATTATGGCACTACTGTGTCCTGTAGTGTCCTAGAACTAGACCATATACTGCAGTCATTGTAAAATGTTTAAGTTACTAGGGAGTAGTTGGTGGTAATTAGGCTCGCTTACAAGAGGTGGAGACCATAGGAAGAATAGCACACACACACACACACCTACATAGTCGTAAACTCCCCAATACCTGAAAGGAGTCATTTTCTTTATACATGAGGGCAAAATGGAGCACTGGAGGAACAAAAGGAAGGCTGGCATAAAAGTGAAACCTTTGCTTTGCCCTGCACGGGCAAAGCACAGGCTCACTTTATTGTAATTGAGATCGTAATATCGCACACGTACACCTTTCCTGTGTCTGGAAGAATTCTTTTCATAGTAGAGAAATTCATTGCATTTGCAATTTTTAATAGAGAAGATATCTACCATTTCTACACATGATCTTTTGTATAAAAAGAACATTTACTAGAAAGACTGCTCAAAAGTCTAGTAAGCAGTGTGATTTCTGTGGGCAGAGATTTAGGGATGACAATATAGTCATTTATTGACATCTTGCATAAGGGCCAGCTGTGAAGAAAGCATCTAAAACTGACAATTTTTTTTTTACAGCATTAAAAATACTATTATATCTGTATTTAAAGGATAACACTTTCTTGGGAAAATATTTGGCAAATAAAAAAAAATAATAAAAGTCATATTGTAATTGAAAGTAATTAAAAATACCTTTCCTTTTCAGCCTGCAGCTATGTCATGTTATGTAAAATGCAATGCAATCTGGCTACCTGGAGGTGTTCTGTAAGATTATGTACAGAATTCCCCCAAGATTTGTAATTTCCTGCTTGTGTGATTGGCTTATGGATTTTCCCAGATTTTCCACTACAACAAAAGTTCATATTTTGATAAGATAATGGCAATCTTAAATCGCGTCTAAAGAGATCCAGACCCTGCCACTTTGCGCAATATAACCCTGCAGGTGCACTACCATACAGATTCACTCCGCAAAGGGACAGCTATTTCTTCAGAATAACAAAAAAGGTAGGCGTTTGCTTACTTCTGTTAAAATCCGTGCAATTTACACAGGTCAACCAGAAGGGAATGTTTTTTTCTTAATAAAAATATAACTTTTTAGGACTGAAAGTTTTGAATATTCCCAAAATACAATCAGGAAAAAAAAATAAAATCTAAAACGTGTACATTTGTCAATATGTGCTAATTATTAACTTTTACTCCATTCCACATCGCACTATTGTATGGCATGAGCCTTGTTTGGCTAAAACAGCTATATGGAACGCTGTCTTCATAGTTTATTAATTGGGCTACTAAAAGCAAGTTAACTGCATGCTGCAAAATATTGCTCCATTCACACTTGTGTGACTATTTATGCAACCTTGGACAACAAAGTTGCATGACAAGTCATTCCCCATGTTTTCCAATGAAACCATGCGCAACTTAAAGTGGTTGTAAACCCCATTCATTTAATTTGATCTAGGCTCATATATCTGTAGTGTTTACTTATCTTTCTCCAAATCTCCGTGTCCTGTGTCTTTCTGCTGCTCCGTTCCTCTGTTATCAACAGAGACACTTCTGACAAGTTCTCCAACATAGGAGATAACAGCAGCTGGAAATATGTGTTGGGGGGAGGGAGCTTAAAGATAGATAAGCAGTGAACTGGTCTATTCACAGTACAGCTCTGTGTTTTCCTTCTTTCCTCTGCCTATGTGGAATGGGGGTGTCTTTCCTCCAATCAGCTCACACACAGTGTAAGCCCAGACTCCACACCCACTGCTGGAAGAGGAAGAAAGATTTTTAACATGATGTGCACTGTCCAAAGAGTGTAGAAAGGGAAAGACAGCAGATATACAAGTAAAACTTATGTAGGGAGATTTGTTTTATCTCTGTGTATCATCTGAGGCTGTTCACTTCACTGGGTATAGGAGAGGGTTTAAAGTTGTGTCAAAATTGCATCAAAGTTGCACTCCAACCTCGGCACAACTTTGGAATCGTACACGTGTGAATGGGGTGTAATGAAGCTTAGCTCAGAATTGCTCCAGAAAATTGTACTAGTATACTTGTTGGCATGATCTTTCATAAAATGCTCAAATAATTTTTTCTTTATACCATTTAAAAAAATCTGTATCTTTATAAGGAAAAAAAATATCAAATTTTTTAGCTTAAGGAAATTAGCGAAGGGATATAGCTGTAAATTTCACAACAGACAGAGCAGATTGTCTGGCCCACCCATGCTGACTCAGAGACAAAAAATCATGGACAAACTGCCAGCCGACCAGGTTTAAAAAAAAAATAGGGGGGGGGCAATGGGACAGCCAAAATGGTCTTAAAATGATTTCATATTGTTTGCAAGGATTAATATAGTGTCTGCACAATCTGTACCAGTGAGACATTTCTTAACGCTCTAGAGACTAATAATGTACAAATGGTTAGTGCAGGTCATACAAGATTTATTTATATCCACATTTGATATGTAAAAACATTTAGTGGAGTGTCCAATAAAACAGATTTAGTGAAATGAAGAAAGCAATCACTTAAAAATGCAGAGTGAGAGGGGTGGATATCTGAAAGTAGTGCGCAGCAGTAGGCCTTGGCACTTCCTACAGCAGAGGAAGTGTTGACGTACCCACACAGCACTGTGACGCAGAGGAGAGTTGCTGGAAGAAGGGAATTTATGCAGCACCGTCAGCCCCCTTCAAGAAGCAATATCAAATGAAAATTACTGTCAGGATCAAGAGGAGAGAAGTTTTTTTGAGGACAGTCAAAACATTATTAGAAGACGATAACAATGGGAAAAGGCTGACAGGGCCACCCACTGAGCGAATTTCAGCAAGTTCATCATAAACTAGACAAAATTTGAATATTGTATGACCAGCTTAACAGGCAGGCGCTCTGACCAGGTGGGCGCCAGAGGGGAAAATCCAGTCTGTGCTGAAACATGGAAAACCAGCAACCGATCTGCATCAAATAAACACTTGCAGCCAATGGCTGAGAGTGCTAACCAGTGTGCTTTGACAGGGGGCGGTTCCCCTGTCATAACACATAAGCGCAGCGGGAGGATCTCAGTACTAACAGCCCATAGTTAGTATAGAAATCTCATTGCAAGCTCCTCAGTGTTTTTTTGAAGGTGATGTGTTGAAAGTAGAAAAAAAAATGGGAAAGTATAAGGATTTCAGCGACTTTGACAAGGGCCAAATTGTAAGGGCTAGATGGCTGAATCAGAGCATCTTCAAAGCTGGCACCTCTTATGGGACCTTCCTGGTCCGCAGTGGTCAGAACCTACCAAATGTGGTCCATGGAAGGAAAACAAGTGAACCAGTGACAGGGTCATGAGTGGCCAAGGCTCATTGATGCACAGGAGAACCGAAGTGTGGCCAGTGTAGTCCAATCCACCAAAAAGCTACTGTAGATCAAATATCTGAAAAAGTTAATGCTGGTTCCCTAGGAAAGGTGTCAGAACACATAGCGAATCCAAGTTGATTATGTTTGGGGCTGCGTAGCTGCAGACTGCTCAGGGTGCCCATGCTGACCCGTGTCCACAGCCAAAGAGCATCTGCAATGGGCATGTGTGCATCAGAACTGGACCACAGTGCAATGGAAGAAGATGGCCTAGTCTGGTTAAGTCAAAAATGATTTGCGGAACACAATGACAAGTTTGAGGTGTTGCCTCTAAATTCTCTAGATCTCAAAGTGGGATATGCTGGAAAAACAAGTCCAATCCATAGAGGCCCACCTCACAACTTACAGGACTTAAATGATCTGCTACTGACAGCTTAATTACAGATACCACAGCAAACAATCAGAGGTCTAGTGGAGTCCATGCCTCGACAGGTTATGGTGGGTGGTCATAATGTTATGGCTGATTGGTGTATTTGGACATAAACATGCATGCCTTCCCTGGGCCTGCATTTCTATATCAATGTAGGTAGATCAGAGCCAGACCTCTCTGAAACCAGCTTAACCAAAAGAAAAACCAACAGCGGTCAGCCAAAAGTATAAATCATATCATTTAGCTGGACATCTGGTTCAGTCTAGTAGCAACCACTGATGAGAGAAGCAGAAGAATTGTGTACGGATTCATTCACATCTAAGGGTACTTTTACATGGCTTGTTCTGAGAATCTAAAAATATGCAGATTTCCAAAAAACAAATGCCGAATACAACTACTGCAGTAATTAATCAAAAATATGCCTGAAAGAATCTCTAGACTGTCTGCCATGGTTTACTTTCATCCTTCATAATTATTAATTCCTTCTGTATACTACCAACATTCCTGACAAGTTATTGATGAAGGTCCTGCAAATGGTAAAGACATGTAGCCGAAAATCTCTGCTTTAAGCTATTTATTTCCTGGCCAGAACCTAAAGCTTTGTTTACATCAAGCCCCCATATGCTGCTGCAAAGAATTCTATGGAATACTTCTGAAGTGTTCAAAATGGAAGAATGTAAGCAATACAGAATTTACAGTGGGTATAGAAAAGAATCCCCCCACCACCCTTTAAAATAATCACATTTTAGTCTCATCTGACTAGAACACCTCAGAATCTTCAAGGTGCGTTTTGGCAAAGCTCAGTCATGACTGTGTGTGGCCTTTCTTGAGGAATGGCTTTTTTCTTGAAACCCTTCCATACAAGCCACATTTGTAGAGAATTTGTGATATTGTTGTCCCTTGCACACAATGACCACTCTGTCATATATTCCTGCAACTGCTTCAGAGTTTCTGTAGGCCTCTTGGTAGCCCCTCTGACCAGTTTCCTCCTGGCTCTCTCATCTAGTTTGGAGTGACATCCTGATTCAGGGAGGGTCTGTGTTGTACCAAATACATTTAATTTCTTAAGAATAGACTTCACTGTGCTTCTAGGCATTGATAACGCCTTTGAATTTTTTTTGTATCCATCTCTTGTCTTGTGCCTGTTCACAACTTTACCATTGAGAAGGTCATTAGCTACACCCGATTGAGTTTAGAAGGCATTTTATGAGGGGGTGATCCTTTTTCCAAATCAGTGATTCTGATTTAGATTTTTTTTCTGACACGTTGGTGTTATATCTTTCACTTGGATGTTATTTTATTATTATTTATTTCAGGGACTTACCGTATATACTCGAGCCGAGTAAGCCGAGTTTTTCAGCACATTTTTTGTGTGCTGAAAATGCCCCCCTCGGCTTATACTGAGTCAAGCACTTTTCTGCGGCAGAGAATGACTTTTTCCGACCCGAATTTGGGGCCCCGTACCTCGGGCCACTTGGTGCTAGGAACCCCAATTTGGTGTGAACCCAGGGGAACTAGCACTACACATATCCAAAGATGGGGTTCCTAGCACCAAGTGACCCCGAGATACGGGGCCCAAAGTCGGTTCGGAAAAGGTAATTCTCTGCTGCAGAAAAGTGCTTGACATTTTCCGAACCGACTTTGGGGCCCCTTTGGATATGTTGTAGTGCTAGTTGTACTGGGTTTGCACACCAAACTAGCTGGGTAACACAAAAACTGTGTCTTTATTTCAGACTGCAAAGCAACAAAATGTTGATTCTTTTCTATACCCACTGTACCCCAAACAGAGGGCCTGAATCCCTGAAAAGTAAAAGGTGAAGTACACCTATGTTCATAGTAGTAAAAGAGGCCAAAGATCACCCTACTTCGCTCTTTAGAAAATCTGAGCTAAAGAGTTTAAAGTGGATGTAAACCTACTCTCATCCTTTCTAAACTACTGCCATAGTGGTGATTTATAAGGATATACATGCCTCCTGCATGTATCCTTACCTGTCAAATGTCTCCCCTCTGTCTGTTATGAGACCCGAAAAACTGCAGATTCTGTGGGTTGGTCCGTTGTCCGGCGCTCGGTGGGTGGAGTTGTAATATCAGTAGACTCCCCGCCCACCTCCACACTCCCATTGTCAACATGCATTTTCTCCTGTGTATTTCTTACACTGAACTTCTGCTATGATCACTAACATCCAGTCAAAACCCAGAAAGATCACCACATGACTTCAGCATGCCCAATCATGCTGAGGTGTAGAGTAACCAATCCTAGGAGAGCTGTAGAAGAAAGAAGGAGGGGATCTGAAGTACACAGAACGCCTCTCTCAGGCTCGTGCATGAGATATGTAAATCACCTGTCACTCACAGCAAAGGAGAGAAGCTCCTATTTCTCTGTATATCTGTTTTTATCTCACTGAAAAAAGATAAGAGGACTGCTCAGAGCTGGATTAACTCTTTGTGGCAAGACCGGGCACAGATGACATGAAATCCTATACTGTACAAGGTGCAAGCCTTAATTAAAAAAAAAAAAATGAAAAATGTCGGGTTTACATCCACTGCAAGTCTCTCTATTACAGCTGAATGTGAAAGTAAATTCCATGTTGTACACTAGATAACCCAGGCAGGATTGCTTTCTACCATGAGACATATCTGACAAAACTGGGGAAAAAAAAAAAAAACAGCCATAAAACTGCAAAGCTGTATTTCTGGTTACCAGACCATCACAGCACTGATAAAGGATTGCAAGCAGTTTGTTATCATACAAAGATTTTCCATCTTGGCTTAAATTGATGTAACTGTAGCTATTGTGAAAAAGGCAATGGGATATTAAAAAGTGTTTACATTTCCCCAATTTTTGTGATAAAAAAAAAAAAAAAGAAGAAGGAAACCAGTCTGATTTAGGAGGGCGTTGCAGGATTTCCTTATCTCTATGAGAGTGAGACTTTCCTTTCAATGGCCAATTCAAGCCTGGGATATAGCTATAGCTATGCCCATTAGCCCTAATGATGTATGAAGCAGTGTTAATTTTGTTGATGAAAATGTTTTAGTCAATGAAATTAACACTATTCTAGGCGACTAAAATATGACTAAAACTACGAAAATTCAGATGACTAAAACTAAAATGGCATTGTAGTCAAAAGACCATTACTAATAAAAGAAATAAAAAAAAAAAATAAAAATATACCATAGTTTGTAAACGATATAACCGTTGCACAAACCAAGCAATAGCAAAATACATATTGGCCTAAATTGATGAAGACATTCGATTTAAAAAAAATAAATGTATTGCCTATGGTTTATAGCAGAAAGTTAAAAATATTGTTTTTTGTTATAATTTTTAAAATTGGCAGTCTTTTTGTTTATAGCGCAAAAAATGTAAAAAAAAAAAAATCGCAGAGGTGATCAAATGCCACCAAATTTGTGGGCAATTTGTGGGGATAAAAAAAGGACATGAATTTCATTTGGGTACATCGTTGCATGCCCGCACAATTGTCAAAGTAACACAGTGCCGTATCGCAAAAAATGGTCTGGTCAGGAAGAGGGGTAAGTCTTCCAGAGGTCAAGTGGTTAACTAAACCCATTCGATTTTAGTTGACTAAAATACGACTAAAGCTAAAACAATTCAGATGACTAAAATACAACTAAAACTAAAATGTAATTTTAGTCAAAACTAACACCGCCATGCACACTAGAGGCAGAAAAACATGGCAGAAAAAGCGGCCTAAAAATGCTCATAGTGGCTTCTATTGCAGAGGAGGAGAGTTAATGGACATTTTCTTTTATAAGTGTTTTTTTTCCAAAACATTCCCCTCTACTCATCTTTCAATATAATCATATTATAATGTACACATGAAAATGTCGAACGACCCAAACGCCATGTTTTTTATGCCTGAAGAAAAAGGACTTTTTTTTTTTTTCTGCCTCTAAACCAGGGGTAGGCAACCTTAGAAAGGTGGAGATCTACCTGAACAACACAGGAGAAGTCAAAGATCACTGGTAAAACCAGTCACAGTGCCGTCTTCACACACCCGATTTAAACCCCTATATGCAGGACTACCTTGTCGCAAATGCGTGCATTGCATGGCAATCATGGGTTTAAAATCAGATGTTGAGAAGGCAACATATCGCCTCCTTACCACCTATCAACACACACTGAACACACTCTTCTTTCGTGCTGTAGGCACCACTCTGGAGACCGCTAGCCCGGATAAGAGGTGAAGTGCAGTTGGTATCACTCCGCATGGGACAGGAGCCAGCACTACAGAGGAGGCATCGGCTTATGTGGCTCTTGGTCCCTTCTACAGCTCTAACTTAACAATTAGTCCCTCTGCATTACACTCCGTTTGATTCTCTGGATTGGCGGGTCAGCAAACCCAGACTGAGATCTACCAGCCACCTGTCCGCGATCTACTGGTAGATCGTGATCTACAGGTTGTGGACCCCCTCTCTAAACTCTCCTCTTGAAATATCGGTACCTCTAAATACCCTACGGTGCATGGACACATAGGATAACATTGAGCTACTTCTAGAGGCAGAAAAAAATAAAACTCCCGTAGAAAAAAACATTTTTAAGCCCAGTGTGCATGGACCCTACATGTGTTTGCGCTCAAAAGGTTTTTATTGAGCATTGAATGTTTTTTCAAAGAAAACAATATGTCAACATTACCAATCTCCAATAATGTTCCCCAAACCTTTACAGGAAAGAAGAACGATGCATAAACAAAAAGACAGCATGTATTGCAAACTATGTGGGTCAGTAACTCAGGACTAGGTCTAATGGACTTAAACGAACATAACTTCGGATAAGTAGCATACTAAAAAAAGAGCCCTCGTAAATGTGTTCTATTGTCCTACACAAAGTCTTAAAGAGGAAGTAAACCCTAATGGGTTTACTTTCTCTTTATTTCCCTGCAAAGGTAAAGCATAATGGACTACTATGCATCGCATAGTAGCCCATTATGTGTCACTTACCTGACACAGGAGCCAGCGAAGTCACCGCTGTCCCCATGTGTACGGAGCCTCCATCTTCTTAGTGGGTCTCCCTGCTCCGGAGCTGTCATTCGATGGCGCCACGATGACGTCACTCCCACGCATGCGCACAGGAGCCGTCACTCGCGGCATATCGCCGTTGACAGCGGCACGCTCAGTGCGCCTGCGCACCACTGCCTACGGTGCATGCGCCGTAGACAGCGGTGCCTGTCTTTTGGCAAATATCTCCTAAACCGTGTAGGTTTAGGAGATATTTATTGGACCTACAGGTGAGCCTTAATCTAGACTTACCTGTAGGTCAAAGTGGTTTGTAAGGGTTTACAACCACTTTAAGCCTCATACACACGCTTAGATATTCAGACCGAACGTCCGTTTCTTGTTGCATGCTAGTCTCTTGTCGAAAGTGAAGAGGTTACACACAATATGAAAATTTTCAGACAGTGAACAATTTACAAAGATGTGAACTGTGTGCTGTGAGTTTACTGCAAGTTCAATTGAAGCCTATGAAGATAAAATTCGCACTGCACCATAGGAATTTGCATCACACTCAACAAGCACAGGACCTTTTTTTTTTTTTTAGAATAGATGTGAACCAAAGCCATGGAATACTATGCTTTTTACATGACCTGCCAATCTGTGTGTTCTAAACGCATCAAACCCGCTGTAAATTCACATCAGTGTGAACCCAGACTTAAAGTTAAGGTGCTGTGTGGACTCCCACTATGTGGCACAGTCTACCCCAAGAGACATTGAAAGAGTGGCTGCTATCATTACATTACAAATGGGTTACTTTGACCCTACATGGATCTCTTACATTTAAAAGTTGCATGCTTTGTGTTTTATCTCTCCCCCATTATAATTAATATACATTTGGAACTGAAAACATTTGGTATATCTTATGGAGCATATGCGAACACCTTGTGGCTTACTTCTGTGGCACATATTGCTGTTTCTTTATATGAATGAAGTTATGCAAGTAAATTAGCTGCTGCATGAGGGTTTTGGATAACAGATCAGTAATCAGATCTTCCTAAATCCGAGACAGATGAAATTGTTCTGCCATGATAGATCTGATCAGCAGCCTAGATCTGTCAGATTGCTTGCACTGAGCATGCATGTAAGCAGGATGTCTTGTTGTGCGTGGGCAGATAAGTCATGCCAAGCTAGAGATATCAAAGCAAAAACTTACATCAAACAACTTCAGGGCACAGCTACTGCTGACATAAAACCATCATATCGCTCAGACTCTAAATAAATTATTACAAGCTTTGTATCCTCAAAACGCTCAGTGCTTCATTTTTCCTGTCCTATCAGGTACAAATAAGAGCAAGTTCCTCTACGCAGCTTTCCAATGCTAATAGACAGTATGTACCTCTAGCCAATAGAGTCTTTGTAAATGTGTCATTAGATTTGTATCCAAGTTGGTCATGTCAGAAAGTGGTTGCAAACCCTTATCAATACCCAGTGAAGTGACTGCCCTTAGATGATACAGAGGTGAAACAAATCCTCCTACATAAGTTGTACCTGTTTATTTGCCGCCAGTTGTATATCCTTAAGGATGAAAGATTTTTCAGAGACTCACAAAGCGGTGGGTGGGAGCTGCACACTGTACAAGAGCTCCGAGAGCTGACTGAACAGAAGGAATACACCCCCTTCATACAGCCCACAGGAACAGAGCTGAGCCTGTCAATCACATGCTGTGTGCAGGAGATCCCTCCCTTGTCACTTTATCATTCGGTGTCAGGAAAACTTGTCAGACGTGACTCATGCGAATCACAAAGGAATGAGACCGCAGACAGAAATTACACTAATGCTGCATACACACGACCAGATTTTCCAGCAAACTTGGTCCAACAGTCTTCCACGCGACTGGACTTTCCGAACGAACGGACTTGCCCACACATGAATGGACTAAGTCCATTTGAAATTCCGTTCGTTTTGAACGTGATGACGTAAACGGGACTAAAAAAGGGAGTTCAATAGCCAGTAGCTAGACGAACAGTTTTCCCGATAGGAATTGAGTCCGGCGGATAGATTTGAAACAGGTTCTATTTCTAGGTCCGTCTGATTTGTTTTATAAAAAACGATCGATTAGCCCACACACGATCGGATTGTCCGTCGGACCTAGTTTGCCGGAAAGTCTGGTCGTGTGTACGCGGCATTAGTGCTTTGGAGAGAGGAAAAAACAACACCATAAACATACATGGTTTGTTCAGATTTCACGTCTAAGGTTTACAACCACTTTAAACTATCTAAATATGGATGAAATTCAAGCTGTGGGTGGCATCACCTGGCTCAACAAACTGACAAAACAGAAGGAGCCAGATGGAAAATTATCAACTAAACTATCAGATGCAATCACTGTTCGGGTATTCAGAAAGCTGTGGGTGCAGGAGTTAGCGGACAACAATCTGTCAGCATATACTTCCTGCTAAAGAATCACTATAGTCCACTGCCTTCTGGAGAATCTAAACAGGTCAACAAAATGTGACCGTCTCATAGTAGTGTGGGAATATTCATTCCCTTCCTTCCCCATGACATTGCCAGGTCTGCTGTTTGGTTAAAGTGGTTGTAAAACCTTACATAAATTAGCCTTATAACATTATTTCACACATTTTCAAGTGTTTAGGATTTAGCTACATTGAATAAATCCATACTTGCACTTTTGCTCTAAAACACATGCACTTCTGCTATGAAGTTTTTAATAACATTTTGTTGAAACTCTATTTTCATGTAATTTTATATACTTTTATATATTTTATGTGCATGCAAAAATGTGTTACATAGATGAAGGTGCTTTCCATGGTACTTGTATTTTGTATATGATGTTGTGTACAGCTGTAGTAAAGTATATGCAAAAGTGGACATATTTGTAGGTACCCTTCCATGAAAAAAGAGCCCACAATTTATTTAAAGATAACTTGAAATGGACCAAAGAAATTGGCATTCATTATTGTATAATCCATATTTAATAAAAAAACATACTTTGCTTTTGGATTTTGCTTTGTAAATAATAAAACAAAATGAAGATGGCATGGCCAAAAATGAAGGGACCCTTAACCTAATATTTTGCTGCACAATCTTTAGAAGCAGCCACTGCAAACAAGACATTTCTATAGCTCTTGATGAGACTTCTGAACCTTCTAATGGCTTGTTAGGCCCATGCTTTTTGAGCAAACTGCTCCACTCTCTCAGATTTGAAAGACACCTTCTCCAGACTGCAAGTTTCTGCTCTTTCCATAGATGTTTGACTGGATTAGATCATGATTCAAAGAAGGCCACTTCACAAGATTTTGTTCTTATCCATTCTTGGGTGCATTTAGCTGTGTGTTTTGGGTCATTATCCTATTGGAGGATTCATGACCTGCAGATGAGAGAGAGCTTTCTGCCACTGGGCAGTACATTTCACTTCAGAATTCTTTGATAGTCTAAAGATTTCATTGTGCCCTGCACAGATTTAATGCACCTGATGCCAGACACAGAAAAGCAGTCCCAAAACATATCTAATGCCACGTACACACGATCGGAAATTCCGCCAAAAAAAGTCAGAGCTTTTGGTCGGAAAATGCGACCGTGTGTATGCTCCATCAGACTTTTGCTGGTGGAATTTCAGCCAGCAAAAGATTGAGAGCAGGTTCTCAATTTTTTCGGTCGGAAAAAGTTTTGATCAGAAATTCTGATCGTCTGTACCAATTCCAACGTGCAAAATTCCTACGCATGCTTGGAAACAATACGGAGCATTTAACTTCATTTTTTCGGCTCGTCGTAGTGTTGTAGGTCACCGCGTTCTTGACTATCGAAAGTTTAGTGAACTTTTGTGTGACCGTGTGTATGCAAGCCAAGCTTGAGGGGAATTCCATCGGAAAAACCATCCAAGATTTTTCCGACAGAAAATCCGCTCGTGTGTACGCATAAGACTCTTTCATGTTTCACGGTAGCTATTGTGTTTTTTTTTTTTTCTTTAAAAGCCTAATTTCTTTTGTTTGTGAACTTGATGTGACTTGCAAAAAGCATTTGTTTTGTAGCACCTGTGCAAAGGGCATTTTACCAAAAGCATTGGTGGCTTGTCAATATGTATTTTAGCAAATTCCAGCCTGTTTTTCTTTCAACAATAGAGCCCTTCTGGGTCTTTTTTTCTTTGAGTCCACTGCCATTCAAAAAGCAACAGATGGTGTGATCAAACACTGATGTACCTTAACCTTGAAGTTCAGATCCTCTTTAGAAGTTTTCCTTGGCTTTTTGTCTACCATTCACACTATCCTTCTGTTTAATCTGTGGTTGATTTTCCTCTTGGGCCATGTCCAGCCAGGTTGGCTACACTCCCATGCACATTAAACATCTTAATTTTTGCAACTGTAGTCACAGGAACATCAAGCTGCTTGGAGATGGTCTTATAGCCTTTACCCTTGACATGTTGGTCTATATTATTCTTTTTCATCTCCTCCGACAATTCTCTCCTTTACTTTATCTGGTCCATGTTCAGTGTGGAGCACGCAATGATATCAAGCAGTAAAGTTACTATTTAAATAGGCTGACTGACTGAGAACATGTGTAAAACCAATTACAGAAAACTGTTAGTTTGATAACACATTGATTCAATTATTTATATTTTTTCCTAGGGGTAACCACAAATTTGTCCGGACTACTTTAAAACATCTTTGTAGAATAAGCAATAACTCATCTCCTTTCCAACTTTATGCTTTACTTTATGACATAGGATAGTTTATACTTTGTATGTTAAAGTGGTTGTATACCCTAAAAATTAACTTGCACCTACAGGTAAGCCTAGATTAAGCTTACCTGTAGGTACAAGAAACATCTCCTAAACCTGCACGGTTTAGGAGATATTTGAAAAGAACGTTTTAAAACGTTGTCTACGGCGCATGCGCGCCGTAGACAACGGTGCATTTACAGGGTTAATCCCCATCTTCAAGTGCGGCTCACCGCAGTTGAAGTGTCCCGCGCGCATGCGCGGACGACGTCCTCGCCGCTCTGGCCAATCACATCGCCGCAGCGGCGCTGTGATTGGCCGGGGCGGTGATACCCGGAAGGGTATCTGTTTTGAGATGGATGCGGCCGGATGGGGAGAAGAACACGGCGTCGGGGGCCCCGATCTAAGGTAGTGATGCATAATGAGCTAGTATGCTAATACTAGCTCATTATGACTTTCTCTTGCAGGTAGTTACCAAAAAAAAATGTTTAAGAGGGTATACAACCGCTTTAATAATCTCCACTGGAAGCTCATGTGGCAGGAGGAAAACACAGAAAAGTACCTGGAAGACAGAGAACGAGCATAGTCACCCTTTAACAGAAAGGGCCTGAATAAGGACCTACGTGGCAAGATCATAGTTACATAGTTGGCTAGGTTGAAAAAAGACAAGTCCATCAAGGCCAACCTATGTGTGTGATTTTATGTCAGTATTACATTGGATATCCCTGTATGTTGTGGTCGTTCAGGTGCTTATCTAATAGTTTTTTAAATTATCAATGCTCCCTGCAGAAACCACTGCCTCTGGAAGGGAATTCCACATCCTTACTGCTCTTACAGTAAATAACCCTCTAAGCAGGTTAAGGTTAAACCGCTTTTCCTCCAATTTTAGTGAATGGCCACGTGAGAACAAGTTCAGTGCTCATAACTAATGTCTTTCAGTTCCTTTATTCATTTTGTTGCACTTCTCTTGACTCTCTCCAGTTCCAGCCCATCCTTCCTGAGGACTGGTGCCCAGAACTGGAAAGCATACTACAGGTGCGACCGGACCAGAGTCTTGTAGAGTGGGGGCATTATTGTTTTATCTCTGGAGTTAATCCCCTTTTTAATGCATGCCAATATTCGGTTTGCTTTGCTTGCAGCAGCTTGGCATTGCATCCCATTGCTGAGCCCATCATCTACTAGGACCCCCAGGTCTTTTTCCATCCTAGATTCCCCCAGAGGTTCTCCCCCCAGTGAGTAGATTGCATTCATACTTTTGACATCCAAATGCATAATTTTTAATTTTTCTACATTAAACCTCATTTGCCATGTAGTTGCCCACCCCATTAATTTGTTCAGCTCTTTTTGCAAGGTTTCCACATCCTGCAGAGAAGTTATTGCCCTGCTTAGCTTAGTATCGTCCACAAATACAGTGATTGAGCGGTTTACCCCATCCTCCAGGTCGTCTATGAATAAATGAAATAGGATTGGTCCCAGGACAGAACCCTGGAGGACCCCACTTTCCACCCCTGCCCATTCCAAGTACTCCCCATCACCACCCTCTGAACTCACCCATGAAGCCAGTTTTCAATCCATGTACTCACCCTATGGTCTATGCCAACGGACCTTACTTTATACAATAAATGTTTATGGGGAACTGTATCAAATGCTTTTGCAAAATCCAGATACACCACATCTACGGGCCTACCTTTATCTAGATGGCCGCCCACCTCAATATGATCTGACCTCTCTTTCTTACCATTTATGTACTTAAAGAATTTCTTAGGATTTTTCTTACTCTCCTCCACTATGCGTCTTCCGTGTTCTATCTTAGCTGCCCTGATTGCACCGTTACATTTCTTGTTACATTCTTTGTAAAGTTGGAATGCTGATGATCCCTCAGCCTTGTATTTTTTGAAGGCATTTTTACGTTGGAGTTAAGCCACCCAGGACTTATTAGCTCTTTTCAATTTATTTATTTCCCATTGGGATGCACTGGCTAATGCCCTTATTTAATATGCTCTTAAAGCATACCCATTTCTCCCTCATGTTCTTTGTTCCTAAGATTTAATACCAATTAGTATCTTTTAGCAAGGCTCGTAATTTAGGGAAGTTGGCTCTTTTTAAATTCAGCGTCTTTGTATTCCCCTTATGTTTCCTATTGGTGTGATTTATACTGAAGCAAATTGACTTGTGGTCGCCGTTTACTAAATTTCCCCGTATTTCCACATCCATGATCAGGTCTGCATTGTTGGTAATCAGTAGGTCTAGTAACGTTTTTCTTCTAGTTGGTGCGTTTACCTTCCACCGAGTCTATATCTGGATAATTAAAATTCCCCATTATGATGGCACTTCCCATCCTTGTCGCTAATCCAAATTGTGATAGAAGGTCCACCTCTGCCTCCTCACTCTGTTTAGGGAATCTATAGCATACTCCCAGTATTACTTTGCCCTTAGTTTCATCCCTTTGCAGCTCTACACATAAGGATTCCACCTCCTACCTTGCTCCATTAGTGATGTCATCTCTCACATTCACTTGTACATCATTTTTGATACACCGGCATACCCCTCCCCCTTTTTTACCCTCTCTATCCCTGTGATATAGGGTTGGATGGTTGCCAGCCAATCATGAGAGCTGTTGAAGTCTCTGAAATTCCTACAAAATCGAAATCCTCCTCCTACAACAGTAGCTCTTGTTCTCCCATCTTGTCCGCCAGACTCCTGGCATTGGTGATAATGCCACGTAATTTAGACCAGTCGCATACTGTCTCCTTATTTGGTGTTCTGTAGGGGTGCAACGGATCAAAAAAATCACGGATCGGATCGATCCTCGGATCAGAGTCACGGATTGGATCATTTTTAGGATCAGCAAATAATAATTAATTTGCAAAAACCTGTGAAAATTCCGCCACCATATAGTCCCCACTGTAATATCCACGTCATCTCCCCCACTGTAAATCCACGTCATCTCCCCCACTGTAATATTGGCTGGGTATCGCAGAGTATTGGCTGGGTATCGCAGAGTATTGGCTGGGTATCTCAGAGTATCGCAGAGTATATGCTGGGTAATGCAGGATATTGGCTGGGTAATGCAGGGTATGTTTACAAGTGATCGCTCCGTCAGTTGACGGAGCGATCACATTGTAAACCAGGGGTCTTCAAACTTCGGCCCTCCAGTTGTTCAGGATCTACAATTCCCATCATGCCTAGTCATGTCTGTGAATGTTGCAGTTTTACAATGCCTCATGGGACGTGTAGTTCCGCAACAGCTGGAGGGCCATAGTTTGAGGATCCCTGTTGTAAACAGTGGCCGGGTGTACCAAGATGGCCGCCGCTCCGGAGCTAGGCCGAAGCCGTGGCCTTTCCTAAGGCCGCCGGGTGAACCAAGATGGCCGCCGCCGCTCCGGAGCTAGGCCGAGGCCGTGGAGCGCTCCACGGATCGCGGGGTGTGCCGATCCGAACGGGGTGACCCGTTCGGATCACGGATCGGCGGATCCGTTGCACCCCTAGTGTTCAGAGGTTGCAAATAGGACTTGTACTATAGTTACCTCAGGTTTAGGTGCTTTAATCAACCTACCACTAATGCCCCCAATAATACCCTCTGGAATATGTTCCACGCTGACTATCTCTACCTCTGAACCCTCCCCCCCGTCGCCTAGTTCAAAAGGCCCCTCTAACTTTTCGGCCATCTTCATTCCCAGCAGATCTGCACCCTCCTCATTTAGGTGCAGTCCATCCCTTATAATCTGGCAGATATTGATCAAACAAATTTTCCCCTATAGAGCTGGTGACCGACTGAAAAGTCGGCCCAGTTCTCCAGGAACCCAAACCCCTCCTTACTACCAGCTCCTCAGCCACTTGTTTACTTCCCTAATCTCCTTCAGCCTTTCTGGTGTGGCTCAAGGTACCGGTAGTATTTCTGAGAATACTACCAATTTAGCTCCTAAGTCCCTAAAATCGTTTTTTAGAACACTCCATCGAACCCGAGCACTCGATAGACAACATACAGTTCGTATGATCGGGTATTGCTTTAATAAAATAAATAAGCAGGTTTAAGCTTATGGCTTTTGTGCGTTTTTAGTGATTGAGTTAACATCTTATATTATGAGGTTCTGTGCTGTCACTTATTATGAAGCATTAGGCAAATGTATTAGGAAAAAAAAAATCTGTAGATACGACAAGCATATCAGTCTGTCTATTATTTATTCTCCTTTGCCTAGTTTTCACCTAGCTTAATAAACAGTGCCAGCCTCCAGATTTCAGTTTTCCCGCTAAGCCGCTTTGTTGCACAAAACAGATTGGGGGGGGGTCTAAAGGTGGAAAACAAGAGCACCATTATTACAGACACCATTCAATGGTGTGGAGAGACTCCAAGATGGTTCTAACTACTTCTATAATTAGGTGTCTGCCTGAGCAGTAATGTTACAAATAGTATTTTAAGCCTATGCAAACAAACATGGCTTAGCAAGGAAATAAAGCTATAGAAAGATAGCTAGTGGATGTTTTGTCCAAATAGCACCAGGAGAGGTGAACACAAAAGAATTTTGAGTCCGTTGCTTTTCCTCCTAAGACTAAACCACACATATTTGTCCTGAAAGTGAAAAGACTCTCCTGTTCCTCTCTATCTGATATAGGCCAGCCACAAACAGGATCATTCTTCATCCACTCCAACAAGCATCTGACTAAGTTCTTCAGCTCAATAATTCCTTCATGAAGTTTCAGATTGTCCTTCAAACCCCAAATGTTTATTATATTAAAATATACTAATACATTCAACTTTAAATACAACTACAATAACAATATAAATACTGTCAAAACCTCCACTTGGCAGCTGGAATTATGGTTGCTAAATTGTTAGCAAATGCACAGCAATCAGCCGTTTGGCCCCACTTCTATTGCTATGGGTGTACTCAATGGCTTGCCAACAGTTTGATGTGGGTGCAATTACTGGCTCTCCAACAAAGTGTGATGTGAGAAAGTATGCTCAGTATCAAATAAAAATGGATGTATGTTCTTCCTAGGCACAGCTAATAAAGACAACTCAAGGCTAGTATGATTGGCAGCTGACTGGCAGGACTATTGACCAGCAAAGAGCTCTTGAGAGACCTCAAAAGATTAATTGACCCCAATTCACCTTCCATCATTTACTGATCACTTAGTGCTCCCCCCTCCCATATATATTTACTGACCCTTTTTGACCCCCAGCCTTGGATATTCCCATAGACCCATGGGAGTCATCACTGAGCACTGGAGAGACCTGGAATAAATGGACAAGGAAGACTGTAGCAATGCAAAAAAAGCTACTGATCATTTTGTTTTGATTATATGTGCTAGTAATATAGAATTTTTTCCAGAGATCCCACAATTATTCAATTGGCCATTTGTTTCGGTGTCAATTCTGGTTAGAAAAGTTCTGACCCGTTGGAAAATTTGTTTGATCAATATCTGCCAGATTATCACACATGGGCAATGATTTAGTAGATGATATTGACAAATAGATATCACAGTTTCAACTTTCCGCTGTGTATACAAAAATTTAAATAAATAAATAACAAAGAACCCTGTCTAAGTGTAGCCAAGTCCCGAGCATCTCCAGGCCTAATGGTGACCTCCAGGGTTAGGAACAGCTGACACCCTTCTGTGTAAAGTGGGTTACGAGGCAAGGTGGGTGCATAGCAAGGTAGAATAATGGGCGCCAGACACTTCTTGAATGTAAAGAGATTTATTTTCTCTTAAACAGAACTGTGGGAGAGAGGGTTAGGGCCAGGACACCCTTTAGTAGTTGCAATGTTAATTAGACTCCGAGACGTCTATAGGTAGACAGCCATGCAGGGAAAGGCACCCAGCCGGACACCACATCTGTATGTGTAGACATGCTGTCTCCTATGGCAACAATCTTTAACAGTTTCCAACAAAAGGTTGTAATGAACTCTCACTTCCTCCACAATCTTCTTTTTAGATCTTTACTCAACTGAGCTCCCAGTCTATCACTTAGACCCGTTGATCCCCAGCCACTGGATCTCCTGAGCTCTTCCAATATTCTCACTGAGTATCTTCCTCAAGCGTCACCCCCGCGTCCCTGCTGGGTCCCTAGCTTGGCACTCAAGATACTCCTCAAGCTTCACCCCACTGGCCTTTTCGGTCCCTGGCTTGGCACACAATATTGCTCAGCAAGCGTCACCTCCACTGGCTGGGTCCCTGGCTTGACATCTGCCAAAGTTTCCCAATTCTTCACCATCCCGGTTTGTGAGAATACTGCTCTGGTACTTGCTTTAGCTACTTACAATGGTCCCTGGTAATAAGGTGGATAGTCCCTTAGTGGCGACAGCTTGCCCTCTGACAGCCTAGCAGCCAGATGTCCCAGGGATAGGCCTCAAGCTCTGGCCTAGCAGCCGGGGCAGCACAACACGTCCACTCAGACAGGCGTCCAGGTGGCACAGAACCCCGATCACCTGAATACACCCAAATAAATAGGCTCTCCCAGCAGGCCAAGGGACCCAAGAAAAGGCTGAGACACCCAATCTATTCCTAATCTGTCCTTGCAATGCCCTTGTCTTATCTAATGCCACCAGATACCCGGCCATCTAGTGACAAAAGAGAGAGTGCAGCAACCCTGCTTAAACATCAGGGTGCTACATAAGGTTAGTCTGTGTTCCTGTCATCTGAGTTTTACAAATAAAGATATTAATATATTGCCAAATGAAGGTAATTGGAAGTAATGGTTTGTGCATTAAAAATTAGCAGTTAAACTGACATGACCACAATGTAACCAGAGTAGTGAAAGATACATTCAGGTCATTATAGGGTACTGCAATGACCCATAAGCCTCGTACACACGATGAGAATATCAAACGAATGATCATATTTTCATATCGAAAACAGAGGTTACAAAAATTGTTGTATGGCAGAATACAACTTCGGAAGTGACGTAATGTGTTGTATTGTAATGTATTCTTTCATTTCTGAGCATGCGTGGTCTTGGTCATCTGATTTTTTTTTTACAAAAACTGCACTAATGCAAAAATCATTAATTTTGGTATCGTACGAAAAAGATTTTCGTGTTTGTCCCTTTGGATAATTTCGGATGAACTGTGAACAGCTCTCAAAAGCTGTGTACTAGCGATCAGATCATGTGATCGATTCAAAATCTGTATTTTTTTTGTCCAATTTTCTCATTGTGTGTACTAGGCATTACCGAAGAAGCTTATTAAGAATCTTGAGACTTGTCCTTGACCAAAAAACACACGGCATGGGACCCACCCCCCCCCCCCCCAGATCCATACCAGGCCCTTTGAGTCTGGTATGGATCTTGAAAGGGAACCCCATGCCAAAAAAAAAAAGGCTTGGGTACACCCCCCCCCCCCCCCCCCCCCCCAAGACCATAACACCATAACCCTTCGGTCTGCTATGGATTTTGGGGGGATCCCAAGCCTTTTTTTTTTGGCGTGGGGTTCCCTTTCAAGATGCATACCAGACTCAAATGGCCTGGTATGGATCTGGGGGGGACCCACATTCATTGCATGTCTGAATTAAGGTCTTGTATAGATGGGAACTGGATGGGAAGTATATGCAGTGCCTATGTGACTCTAGGCCATGATCCATCTGGCAGCACCCACACTCTTACAGTGTCATGCAGTCAGGATGCTGAAGAAAATGTTCCTCTAAACAGGCTAAATGTCGCACTGGTTGAATTGCTTTTGCATGGATTTATAAGTATACTGTGTAAAAAGCAGGGCCCTCTAAATTCCTCCTGTACTGTATTGTAACTGTACGGTCTGCCCTCGTGTTGTAAAGCACTGTGCAAACTGTTGGCACTATATAAATTATGTATAAAAACAATAATAATACTGTATATAAAACTTGTCCTTCAAAATCTCAGTTTTTTTCACAAGCAGAACATGAATTGTAGGTGGCTCAGAATTATGTCAGCAGCTGCCTGCAGATATAGTCTCTGTAAGTGATGAATGACCTGCAATAGTACAAAGACCAGCAGAATGTAAATTATGCAGAGACAAGAGAGAACATACAGATCTTATCTACTATCCAACAGAACAGCCCCTGGCTTTATTATATGAGAAACTTTGCATAAAGTATATGCCCAGGTATTACCAAAATGAACTCCTAAACCTCCATCTCCCACTCTAG
Source organism: Lithobates sylvaticus (assembly GCA_028564925.1). NCBI lineage: Eukaryota > Metazoa > Chordata > Amphibia > Anura > Ranidae > Lithobates > Lithobates sylvaticus. The sequence continues at coordinate 493,686,120 of CM053027.1, read as the reverse complement.
AGAACATCCCTTCATTATTTTATTCTTTTACCTTGTTCCTATAGCTGTGACATTATCAGGTTTAAAAAATTCTTGCTAAAAGTCAATTTTCTCTTGACGTGGGCACAACCTCAGAACTACATCTCCCCAAAGCCTTTTCCCAAAAGGCACTGTGCGAGCAGGAACTAGAGAGCAAGGCCACACCACTGTTTTGCAGGCAAAGAAATCAATGCATACGTGTGGAGTTCTGTGGTTCAGAACGGGCAGGGATGACAATGCCGGTTGGGATTTCATTGCAGCTAAGGGACTTTGTTGTCCGTACACACAGAAGTCAGGAGAAAACTAGATCAACATAATTTTCTGTATTCACGGTATGTTTAACGGAATAAAACATGGAGAATTGTGCACATGTCGCAGAGATTAAATGTTTTTTTTTTTTTCTTTTTTGCCCTGACATAAGCTTTACATTCAAAATAATGTAGCTGTGCTCAACTGACAAGTTACAGTCAAACAGTATATTTTTTTTAATACAGAACCTGTCACAAGATATAGGGCTTGTATGTAATTAGAATACTCAACAGTGCAGAGAAACCAGTGGCAGCCTCCTGAACTGTACTTCTGATAACCCACCATGAAATAATTTGGCAATTAACTGTCTTAGGGCTTATACAAATGGGAATTAAAGCCCAGGAAGGCCTTAAAACTATGAGGTCTGGAAGAACATGAGTGGGTCAATACTATCTTCCAGAAGTTACCACTGAGGGTACAAGTAGTGTCAGGAACCACCACTCAAGTAAACACATGCACTAGATGTACGTCTGCTTTCAGCACCCATGTGTATAAGCCCTTAAACCAAACATTTCATAAGGCTGGGCAATTCAAACTAAGCATAAGATAAATACATACAGAGGTTACCTTAGCTAAAAACTCCAAAACTAAGGCTGGCCATAGGCCGCTTGAATCTCAACTGGTTCAGCAGGAACCGGCCGAGATTCAAACCTTGTATGGGCAAGCCGAATGTATTAGGTTCATTGATCAATCGACTTGGGTACAACCAGCCTGCCTGTTTTACACGCGATAAGTCGCTAGCAGCTGGTATAGCCGATAGCAGTAATCACTGTCTTCTCCCGGCAGGGACAGCTTCCCCAGCTGGGAAAATACAATGGCTCAGTGGGAGGGATTCCCCCTGTCAACACTGTCTATGTTGATGGATGAACCAGGCACCAAGCAAAATTTTTTCCTGCGAACTGTGGTAAAAACCTTTTCTTAGGCTTTTATTACCATGTATGGTCACTGGGGAGAAAAATTAAAGGGAACTGCAAAACAAATAAATAAAAAAAATGACAATTGTCCTATATTACTTCACTCCTATATAAATACTGTACAGGAAAGTAATTGTATTTTCAACAAGTGCATAGTTGAAAATTATTTACCCTTGACTAATTTTTAAAATGCCTTTAATATTTTTACAAGCCTGCATTTTCCTATTATTGGTATACAATAAAATAGATATTTCTAGATTAGCCACTAGAATGAGCTTTCATTGGCTCAGCATAATCTCTCTTTTTGGGTTGATATACTAAAGCTAGAGAGTGCAAAATCTGGTGCAGCTCTGCATAGAAACCAATCAGCGTCCAGGTTTCTTTTTTGTCAAAGCATAATTGAACAAGCTGAAGTTAGAAGCTGATTGGCTACCATGTAGAGCTGCACCAGATTTTGCACTATCCAGTTTTAGTAAATCAACCCCATTGTGTGCATTTTTTTTTTTTTTTTCAAGAAGTTGGTCGATTGCATGTTGGTAGATGGGAACCGTGAGAAGGAGCAAGAAAACAGTTTACGTCAACCTGTTCTCCTTCAAATGTTTCTCTAAGACCCCTTTCACACTGAGCAGTTTTCAGGCATTTTAGCGCTAGAAATAGCACCTGTAAAGCACCTGAAAACTGCCTCCCATTTTTTACAATGGGTGCTTTCACACCCGGGGGGTGTGCTTGCAGGACGTTCAAAAAAGTCCTGCAAGCAGCATCTTTGGGGCGGTTTAAGAGCACTGTATACAGCGCTCCCAAAATGCCCCTGCCCATTTCAATGAATGGGCCGTGATTCGGAGGTGCCGCAACACGGGAGTTTTTACCCCTTCTTTTTAACCCCTTCTTTGGGGTCAGTGGTTTAGGGAGTTTTTAACCCCTTCTTTGGGGTTAAAAGTGCTGCGCTAGTGGCCAAAAAGCACAGATTAAACAGCGCTAAAGTACCGCTAAAACAAGGAGTAAAAGAAAATGGTTTCAGGACCCCTGCTTTTGGTTATTTTATCTACAGATTATGATACATTAGCTTGATCAGTAAGCTGTAGACATGATAATTAAAAAATATTATGTACAAATAATAACAACCAGAAAAGAAACAGGCACAGTAGTGCGCTTTTACATGGATACATGCCTCTTTATTGGTGGTTGTCAGTGTAATAGTGTTTCTCTTCCACTGAAGGTCAGTAGAAAACTGGTCCTTTACAGTTGGTCAGTAAAAAAAAAAAAAAAAAGTACCCCTTCACATTGGAAACCAGAGGTTTCCCATTCCATTACAGTGGTAGTTAGTAGGAGAGCCCCCCCCCCCCCCCCTCACTCATAGTGGCCAGAGGGAGAGGTTCCCTATTACAATGGTGGTCAGTGGAAGCAATGCCCTGTTACATTGGTGGTCAGCGTAGTGTCTTTGCTTATTGTTTATACTACGGGAACTATGAAGGCCCTCAGCAGGAGGCAAGGGCAAGGAGCTTTGAAGAGGGTCCCAAGAAGGAGGATCTGGGCTGCTCTGTGCAAAACTACTGCACAGAGCAGGCAAGTATAACACGTTTGTAATTTTTAACCTCTCCCCTTATTGTAAAATGCAGCTATTGATTTTTTGTGTGTATCCATCTACTATTCCCAACAAAATACCAGCACATAACATAGATTTATACATTTAATTTCTGCAGACCAAGTAGCTGTTGAGAACAGTTTACAAAGAGCAGGACACTATACATACCAATTACAGAATAGCAGCAATGAACTAAAAGTGCATTTCCAGGATATGAGGGAAGGTACTTAGCATCCATCTAACTACTAAGCTGTCCGTAACAGCACAGGTCTAAATAAGTAGATTTGGCTTACAGTGTGTGCCTGCATTATAAAGCAAGCCCTTTATTCCCCAGAGAGTGTTAAAGAGGTTATCCCGGAAAGAATCTGATTTGGAAGTTATGTTAAAATTCCTAGAGTTTAGCACCATGATGGGCTAGGCATCATTTTATGAAATGCTTACACAGAATTAATAAGCTTAACCATACAGAGGATTTTAAAGGGGGATGTTTCCGTCAAGCTTACAGCCAATCAACATTTTAAAACTCCCCTGTAGATACATAATAAAATTATGAATACACACATTTGTTCAACAAAAAAAAAAACAAACAAAAATAAAATAAAAAACTAGTCTAGTGTCTATAGTCTAAAGATGACTTGGGGATCCTCTGAACTCATCTGTAACCCGCGCTCCCTCTTTTTCATACTCCAATGAGCTGTGGGCCAGGTCATTTCGTGCCTTGGAGATCATGGAAGCTGCCATGTCAGGATTGACCTGACCCGCAGCTCTTTGGAGTACAAGAAAGTGGGAGAGTTTGTGACGTTTGGGTTAGAGGGGAGTTCAGAGGACACTCAAGCTCAGCTCTACTACAGACCTGCTCGCCCATTTCTGGTATGTCTTGTTTCTCCATGTCTCACTGAAAGCATAATCTGAGTACTGCCAAACACATGATTAACTGTAACATAATATTCTCTATGTAAATGCTGCTCATGCTGTTCGTTTTATGTGGGTAAAACAACAGTTCGAAAAACACAGCAATGATTTTTAATTCCTCTCACAGAACTTCTCCTAACAATACCTCCAAATGCTTTTCTTTCCTAAAAAAGGACAGCCACCCTTGTTCAGCCACTATCCAGGATCAACGTCTTCCTAATGCACGGAAATGCTGGTTCAAATATAATACAATGGTGCAAATCCTGGTGTCTGTCGTTCTAGGCTGTGTTCACAAACAGTGGACACTGTTACAAATTTGCAGTTTGATCACTGGGAGAGAGGTGACAAAGGAAATTTTCCTCATGCCTGAAGCAGATTGATGATATCATCCTGGAACACTGCACACACACAGCCCGAAGTATTATCTTGGCATGTTGAAGGTGACTTCACACCCAGAAAAAGACTGCTAGAAGGTGATATCAGTGAACACCGAGCAACATGGGGTAGCACAGACAACACATCGCTGGAGGTAGATACTTTGTGAGCAGTGTTAATTTTTACGTAAAATTTTGATTTTGTTTTAGTCAGTCTTTTGACTAAAATGCCATTTCGTCAATTAAAATTTCATGGGTTTAGTTAAATTTTAATGCATTTTTTAAGCATTTCTCTAGAATTTCCAAACTCATTATATACTCCTGGATTAAAATCTACTAACATGTTATAATTTATAGTATTAAGGTTTGAACAAACTACAGACACATATTTAGCCATATAGAATGATTTTATAAATAAAACCAAGTTCCCTTACAAGAAAAGAGAGAGATCTGGACAGTCCGAGGAGGCCTGTAATGGTGCACACAGTGCTCTGGACAGTCATCTGAGGAGGCCTGTAATGGTGCACACAGTGCTCTGGACAGTCATCTGAGGAGGCCTGTAATGGTGCACACAGTGCTCTGGACAGTCATCTGAGGAGGCCTGTAATGGTGCACACAGTGCTCTGGACCGTCATCTGAGGCCTCTAATGGTGCACACAGTGCTCTGGACAGTCATCTGAGGAGGCCTGTAATGGTGCACACAGTGCTCTGGACCGTCATCTGAGGAGGCCTCTAATGGTGCACACAGTGCTCTGGACAGTCACCTGAGGAGGAGGCCTGTAAATGCTGAACATTTCTCTGGATGGTCGTCTGAAGAGGAGGCCTGTAAATTTTGAACAGTGCTCTGGATGGCCGCCTAAGGAGGAGGTCTATAAATGCTGCACAGTGCTCTGGACGGTCGTCTGAGGAGGCCTGTAATGCTGCACAGTGCTAGCATACTACGCCACTAACCACACTACTGTTGCTACCTTGCTTGCTGGGAGGGGAGGCACTCATTGGCTTTACAGGCAGAGCTCAGAGGAAAGCCGTAGTTCACGTGGGTAAACATCTTTCCTCACATTTTCCTTCCGTTTTTGTTCATAAAAATTGGAATTGATTTTTGTCATAGCTTGTCAATTGACGAATGTTGGAATTGATTTGCGTTTAGTTTTCATCACTGGAAACATGCTGCTGATGAAAATGATGAAGAAAAGATTTTGAAAATGATGATGAAAACAAATTAACACTGTTTGTGAGATAGGTCTCCTGTAATCTCCAAGCACGCCAAACACTGGACATTATCGAAAGGGCCCTGGGATCCCCAAAAAATTATTTCGGCTTTAAAGGTACAGATTTTATGAAAAAAAACACTTTTCCTTTATATTGTGACATATCAGTAATTTATTTATGCAGACTTTATTGAAAGGTAAACTTTAAGCTGGCCATTAAGCAAAGCAAGCAGATTGAGAATCTGGACTATGAGAAACTTGAGAAGATGCATTTTGTTTCCTATAAACACCAGGTACTTGAGCTAAAGGGCATGACCACATTAGAAAACAGAGAAACAATCATGATTTCATCTCTTTAAACAGAGAAGCATTCTGGAAACAGACTAAACACAGTCTCACCCAAGTACTTTAATTTTTCATTATCCCTCCAATTTAACTTAATGGAAGTTAATAGATGGTACCAGGGGTTCTATTCTTGGTTTCACATTATTTCCTTTTAGAAGGATGCTTTGTAATCTTTTCCCTCTGCTTTAAGAGCAGCTGTTATGCCTTTTTGTTGGCACCTTATAAGCATGTCTTTCCCTTTGATAATAGGCTTTATCTGAAATAAGGGTGTACAATACTTTGATGTCAGCTATACCGCATTCTCTACCTATGTCTGTTTCATGGCAATCATTTTTTTGCTTCCAAAAAACATTACTCCTTGTGTTTTACATTTACTATTTAATCTTTTTCAGTCTACCTCTCTTTCTTCTTGAGCTTCAAAAAGGAAGCATTTTCTGGGGGTGCAAGCAGCCTTTCACTAAGCATGTATTGGCTGCATGTTTCCTGATGGTTTTCTTGGCAGCAGCGATGGTGGGCGGCTTCTGTTTTTCTGACCATCAGAGAAGATGCTTCAGGCTTTGTGTTCATATAGGGTGGGATCCTTATACTATTCTTGTGGATGTTGAATTTATCTTTGCAATAATAACCTTTTACAGTAGCACACATTATCGTTGGGACCTTTCTTTGTTCTGTACATGTCATATAGGTCTTGATTAAGAACCATAGTGATTTCCAAAAGCTCAACTGTGCTTATAAAATCAATAGTGATTAAAGAGGTTGTAAACCCACGGGGAGAAATAAAAAAATAAAATTAAAAAAAAAACCTGCAAGACAGGCATAATGGACTAGTATGCATAGCATACTATCTCATTATCATATACTTACCTTAAATCAAAGCACCAACAGCTTTGGCCGGCAACATGTCTCCCGGAGTCGCAATGAAGTCTGTAATGGCACGTCAGCTGAAGCAACGAACGAGCCGATGACATGCTGATACAGGGGATTTCTCCTAAACCATGTAGGTTTAGGAGATATCCATGGTAGCTACAGGTAAGCCTTATTATAGGCTTACCTGTAGTAAAAGGGGTTTACAACCGCTTTAGATTGCTAATAAAATGAGCAAATGGCTCAATATGGTATAAAATATGCAGTAGTATGTAGCAGCAATCAAGTGCATACAACTGATGGATTTGCAATATTGTTAAGATTAATTTCTACTACATGCTATTTGTGCATCTTACACCATAGGGATCCAGTCATTGCATTTGTATAGCCATCAGTCGCATGGCAAATAATTCCTAGGCCAGCCGAGGTACTAAAAACTATAAATATGCTACACTATACTTACTCATGAAATAAAATCACACTAGTGTACCAAATAGTGTATCAAATGCATTTAAACCACAACAATAAAAAAAAGAAAATGTTCACACTGCATCTGTAATTCAGTCCTAAATAGATATTTTGTCCAGCGAAATAAAGCTTCAAGCTAATGCTGAAGATCTGTGAAAATAGAGACTTCCACCAGAATTCCCTTTGGGGACACTTTAGCTTCAATATATTGATCCTCATAACAAAAAGGTCAAAAATCATGTCTTCCATATGTTGAAAAGGATCCACCTCAAGGCTCAAGCAATCAACAGTTCAGATGGTGGGAAGTCGGATCAGTGTAGGTTGATCTTCCCGCCCAACTGATTAAACCACTTCCACCTCTATCATGTGAAGAACAACTAAAAAGAAGAAGGATGGGAGGGGGATTGAGAGACAACACAAATTGATGACACAGCGACATCTACCCAATGAGACTGTTGGGAACAGTCAAAGAAAGCAACCCTTAGGTAGAGGTCGCTGTGTGATTGCTCTGTGTTGTCTCCTCTGTGCACTTCCTTTGTTGTTCGTCATGTTAACGGAGGTGGGAAGATTGACCTACGCTGATCCGCCTTCCCACCACCTGAGCTGTTGACTACAGAAGCATTAAGGAGGATAGCAGGACCTTTGAGGAGAATCCAGCTGGTGGAAGTGTAGATCTTATTGAACATACAAAGGAGCGATTTGAACTATGTTATGAGGGTCAATGTATTGAGGGGAAGGTGTGCCCAAAAGGGTATTCCAGTGGAGGTCTCTGTTTTCACACATCTTCTGCACGTACTTGAAGCTTTATTTCACTGTACCAAATATTTATGTAGGACTGAATCACAGATTCACATGTGAACAATTTCTATGGTTTTTGTTGTAAATTATATGTATTCAATACACTAGTGTGATTTATTGAGTAATATTAATGAAGTATAGTGCAGCATATTTATATTTACATTTTGGTTGATTTTATTTTTTGCATGTATATATAACTGGTGCACAGAATTATTTCACATACTAAAAAGCATGTAGTCCTTGCCTAAAGAGCAGTGACAGCATATGTATCCCTATTTAAAGAAAATGTGTGGACCATTTTGTAGTGAATAGAGTAATGAGCTGTATATTTGTCAACATTTTTAAATAATTCTCAACACATAAAAACTGATGATTTCGGAAACATGACATAGCTAATATTTATGTTGCCCGTTGTGGAATATTCATACTTGGGACAAATGTAGTAGTAAGTGGGTGTGCATTGCTTTTTTATTTTTATATATGTTCAAGCATACAAAAATGTGCTGGAAGATTATTGGCATGTTTGACTTACAACAATAGACACTTTATTTTCAAATGACTGCCAGTCAAAAGACCATGTGATCGAGGCTGCCATGGCAGGGAGAAGCTGATTTTTTTTTATTTTATTATTTATAACAAAAAACAAATACCTGATGATTGGTGCAATTATGTTAATTTATAAAGTTGGGAAGTGTTTAAGTGAAGTGATATGAAGTGTGGAATGATTTTTTTTTTTTTTTACATAGTAACTTAAAACAGCCTGAATACTATTGAAAACTAGCTAATCATTACATATTTTTACAGGAAATAAAAGTAATTTTTTATTGAAAAGATGTCCAATACTAAAAAGCATATATAAAAAACAGATAAATTATTAAATTGAGGGACTCAATTTGCTGCAGAAGCATGCAGGATGATTACCATTTGGCAGCAGGGAAGCCTGCATTCCTTGCTAATCAACTTCAGATTGTCCCCAGCTCAACACTTACTAGCTACTGGGGTCACATGATACACAGACAATGCTATACATAGCTCAGCCATAGTGAAGGATGTCATCTTCCTCCACCTCGAATATTTGGCTAGATAAACACCACTATTGAATTGGTAAAATCTTAATAGCTACAAAAACACAGGCAGTGTAGGCATACAGATGACATGCACTCATGTCGTATCTTTCTGCTGGCCATTCGAAAGAAGAAAAAAGACAATCTATGCGTTTTTTTTTTTTTTACACGTCAATGCCAAAGTCAAATTCTGACTAACCCTTTCTGAAGCAATGCCCTGTTGGCAAGTCACTGATATCACTGTACATGAATCATGCTCAGCCATCGGTTCAAAGTGACACTTAGCAGCAAAAATGTATTAAGATATATAAAATAGTTTCTTTCATAAAAATCAGCATGCTCTCCCAAAAATCTATTTTTATTTTAACCGCTTGCCAACCAGCTGCCGCAGTTGTACTGCGGCAACATGGTTCAGCTGTGCGAATCGCTGTCATGTTACCTTGCTTCTAGATTTGGCCACTAGGGGCGCCCCTACTCGCCCACAGAGCCCGGCGGTCACGATCACCGCCAGGCTCCCGCAATCGCTCGGGGCACACAGAGAACCGATTCTCTGAAGGGAGAACAGACAGATCGTCTGTTCATACAGAGTATGAACAGCGTTCTGTAGTCTCCCCTACACAGTCCCCTCCCCCCCTTCAGTGCACCCCTACAGTAATCCCCCCTTCAGTTAGTTTTCAATACCACAGCACCTACCAACAAAGTTAGTGACCTAGAGAGCCTGATGCACACTAGGGCCTAATTTTATCCCATTTTATACCTTAAGGAGAGTATTGTCCCCAGAAGACTCAGATGGGATATCATCCCCAATTGGTCTGACAGACCAAGAATCAATAGATGATTGGTTCAAATTCTTCACTGCCAGTGACATTTTTTACAGTAATCAATGCATTTTTAATAGAACCGATCGCTGTGCCCAACTAAATAGGGATCTTACGAAAAAAGATAAAGAGGTACAACAAAGAAAAAGCAAAAAGTACAATCGAGATATTAATGATTTTAAAACTGATAAAGCTTTTAAATGGCAGAGCCAATTAGGAAAAAATTATCCTGACGTGTCTGCCATAATGTCGCAGTCCTGATAACAATATAACCAAAATAGAACTCCACAAAATGTATGGAAGAAGCCATTTTGGAAAAATAATAAAAAGGAACAATGGACACAATAATGGACCAAGACAACAAGATCAAAGGGACAACAGACCATACCAATATTATAAAAAAACAATACGAAAATAGAGACCGACAAAATGACAATCAGGCTTCAAGAAGACGCAGCCCTGATAGACTACCCTATCCACCACCAGATACATATAGAACATATGAAAGAAGTCCGATGCCCACCCACAACTATTATGCACCCCTAGATCGAAGACCTAATGAAGATAGGACAGACAGTCTTTTTTAGAGAGAGGCCGGGAGAACAATCAACCGAAGAGGAACGAAGACCCGAGACACCCAAGAAGAACACCAGAAAGACGAGAGGCTGCAGAGGAGGGAAGAGAATCAAAAAGAAAAAGAGAATAAAAGGCGAAGGGATTTTTAACCTTAGTGGACAAGAACTATCACATGAAGAGATTGGAGTCCTAGATAAAGGACTGAAATATGCCCCATTAAAGAATATGGACAAATTTCAGACATATATAGGAGTCCAAAAATATATAAGAAAGCTGAATATTAAAAAAATATTTTATGTAGGTATACAACAGAAGGAATAAATCCGTTTTTAACCCTGTAGTAAAAGACAATAGACACATAGAAGTTTTTAAGAGAGTGGTTTTAGATGAATTAAAGAATTTGAAGATCAAGAAATGCCAAGAGCCAAAACACATTAAAAGTGGGATCCGCAAACTAACCAAAAGGAAAGATTTGGTTATACGGCCAGCGGACAAAGGAGGAGGTATTGTGATCCTCACCAAGGAACAATACAACAAAAGCGTTAACACTCTCCTACAAGATGAAGAGACCTACACACGCCTCTTAGGCAATCCAGTGTTTAAATGTAGAAAATCATTAGAACAAATCGTCCATTTAGGTTTAAAAAAGGATATTCTGAACAAAAAGGAAGCAAAATACTTGATTCCAGAATCGCGCAGGACCCCCATTATTTATATACTTCCAAAAATCCACAAGGATAAAGTCAACCCACCCTCGAGACCCATCGTTAATGGGATTCACTCTCTAACAGCCACAATGGGGGAATACATCGACTACTTTCTCCAGCCAGCGGTACAAGATACAACAGCCTATCTCCAAGACACGAAACAAATCCTACAGATCCTGGACGCAATACCAACAAATGATGGACCTTGGTGGCTAGCCACAGCAGACGTCTCATCTTTATACACTATCATTTTACATCATCAAGCCTGTGAAGCAATTAAATGGGGCCTAAGGAAGCACACTAAATTACCATGTGTTCAAAGAAAATTTCTAGTAAAAAGCCTTGATTTTTGTTTGAAGAATAGCCATTTCTGGTTTAATAAGAACTACTACCATCAAAGTACAGGAGTAGCCATGGGGGCAAAATTTGCCCCCAGTGTAGCAGAACTATTTATGGCAAGATGGGAGGATGAAGAAATATTTACCAATAGACCCGAGGAGCTACACATCTATAGAAGATATATAGATGATATATTCATCCTGTGGAAAGGCGATCAGAATAAACTAACCAATTTTTTGGAGAAACTAAACAAAAATGACAGAAATATCACACTCTCATGGGACATCAGTGATAAAAAAATCACCTCCCTTGATCTAGACATCGAACAGGAAAATGGTCAATTGCGATCAAAAACACACTTCAAAGACGTCGATCGCAATAGTTACCTACCAATAGACACTTGCCATCATAGAAACTGGATTTTCAACATCCCTAAGGGACAACTCATGCGTCTACGACGCAACTGCACACAAAATGAGCAATTCCAGAATCAAGCTAGAAATATGAAACTTAGATTCATTGAAAAAGGCTATTGTGACGAAATGATTAACAAGAACATAGCAGAAGTGGAAAAAAATGGACTGATCTGATCTCATAAAGGATAAACCAAAAGGAAGAATCAGACAGGACACCATACCGTTAATCTTAGATTATAATGTACAATATAAAGAAATTGAAAAGATTATTAAAAGAAATTGGAACATTTTACAAAGCTGATGTATGTTTAAAAGATATTCTACCTACTCTCCCCAAGTTTGTCTACAAGAGAGCACCCACACTGAGGGACAAAATAGTAAAAAATATCCCAGATCCACCCAGTAGGGGCCTTACCTTCTTCACAGGCAAAGGCTTCTACCCGTGTAAAAGATGTTATGCCTGCACCAGGACCAAGAAACCAAATGAAAAAAAGAAGGATTTCATATCAACAAGCACTGGCAACACCTACACGATCAACGAATTCATCTGTTGCAACACAATAGGAGGTGTTTATGTTTTGGAATGTAGTTGCGGCCTACAATACGTTGGCCGTACGAAGCGACCCCTGCGAGTTAGAATTAAGGAACATGTCCGCAACATTATAAAAGGTTTTGATAAGCATAACGTATCAAGGCATTTTGCTACACACCACAAAAAGGACCCCAGACACCTAAAATTTTGGGGGATCGAACCCTATGTTAAACACTGGAGAGGAGGCCATAAGGTCAGAACTATAAGCCAGTTGGAATCGAAGTGGATCTTCACCCTCAATACTCTAACGCCACATGGCTTAAACATCGAATTTGACCTAAATTGTTTTCTCAGTGATTTCTAGAACCATCCTCTTTTAACAATCCTAAATATTTTTATCCAGTTTTAGATAAATTTATTGACTCATTTATACGCTTCTCTCAGCTCTAGCCCAGATGTCCATTTGAACCCTCTTTTACTACCCTTGCTTTCTTATTTTTAAAATAAACCTTCACCCCTGCACCTATGCTTACTCGGTCTGCCTTATAGCTTATTGTACTTATCCCAAGGCCATATCTCCCCTCTCTAGATGTCTCAAACTCTTCTATCATCACATTATTGGTCCTATTTATCCTCCTGAATTTTATGCATATATTTTTAATTATATTTATATGTAACGTCATTTCCGGTAATCTTTTTTAAAAAAAAATATTTTTAACATTTTACCGTTGCTCGCTTTTGCCCATGATATTTAGCATTTTAATATTTACCACCATTTCTGTGTGTTTTTATAATTTGTAAATTTCATCTGGCCATTTATAGTTTTTAAATGTGCTGGTGCAATCATATACCCGTTTTATATCAATATTATTATCCATCCTATTTCACCAATGCATCTGCGCATGGTAAACAAAAACATTATCCAATAAAGATAAAAACACAGTGGGAAGGGGTGTTGGCGCTGTTCTAAAATAAGTAGTAGAATGGTAATAGTAATAGTAGAAAAATTGAGGAGATAAAATTGTGAAGAATTTATGGGATATTGAGTCCCAACCCGGAGTTGAAAAGTGCAAGTGCAAGGAAATCAAGGAGGCAATAGAGAAATGGCAGTGATTATCACAGTATGTCACAGTGGCACAGTATGTAAAAGGTACTTGATAGGTATAATATTCAAAAATAAGATAAAATAAAGTGCACGTGCAGAGTTAGATACAACTGTAAACTGGTTGTATAGAAATAAGAAAGATATGGCATGAACTAAAACAAATAAATAGCACAAATTCTGTATATGCACATTATATGTTTAAACAGTGAGAGCAAGTGAGATAAAATTTGTAAAAGACACAAGACCAATATAATCAGGCCGTCACGTCGCCCAATTGGTGTGGGTAAATAAATAAATATATATATGCAAAAATATCACAAGCTAAAAATTTTTTTAAAAAATTAAATTATATGCGTGTTACATAGTAAAAAATAATAATATCAGTGTCGTAAGCTAGAAAATAAATAAAAATGAAACTGTATATTATTAGCAGGTGGGTGAGTAAAATTATATAAAATTCAAAGAAGTGGAAGTCCTCCGTGTGTCAGATCCGGAATACAGGAGCAAATGAAAAAATAAAAATAACTGAGGACAGTCTATCCAGTATCACTACAGTGAAAATTAGGGAGATACACATCAATCTTGGCAAATGATGGAAAAAGTTTGTGAAGGTCCAGTGTTCCCCTCTCTCCGACCGTGCCCCTTAAGTAATTGCACTCACCAGAGCACCCAACCCCTGCAGGGGTAATGGGCGTAAAAGTAGTGGTCCAAGCAGGCCTCTGTCAGCTGGGCTAGGGGGTGTCCTTTATCCGGGGGGTCCTGTCAGCTGGATCCTTCTCCTTCAGTCCTCCAGGTGTTCTCAGCAGGGTATGAGTGAAAGTGATGTGGGGAAGGGACAAACTCATAGGGTGACACCGTTTTCTATAAGCGGTATGTTTATTTAGGAATTAAGCTTTAAAAATACCACTAGAGTGGTCTACAATAAGGGAAGAGGGCTAACAAGCCCATACATGAAAAGCGGCGTGTGTGGGGCCTCTCTTCCGTGAGTTGGCGTGCGTTCCACGGCCGAGAAATGCACCAAACCGGAAGAGAGCCGCGCCGGAAGTGACGTATTGCGTACCAAGTAAGACCCGCCTTACGCGTTTCGTCATAGGACGTCGTCTGAGGCTCGGCCATCTTGGTACACCATACGTCTATATATGCATGGAAGGTGTAGCCGCGCCAGCCAATCCCGGAAGGGAGAAGAACTATTATAAGGGCCGGAACGCCCACCGGGGACGAGGCAATCTATCCATACCAAGGGCAGGGCGTAATCGTATACACTACCCACCCCCTTCTTTGTGGGTACACTTCCCACATATATCCTTTTGCATATAATTTTAAACATTTTATATGGGTTTTATATATACAATTTTTTACATATACAATTCTTTATACATACCCTCATATATTTATTGATACATGTGTAGTTTTTAGTTTTAATATATTTAATTTTATATATATATATATATATATATATATATATATATATATATATATATATATATATATATATATATATATATATATATATATATATATATATAATTCACCCCTTGGTTTTACCCTTTTATATAATGTGGTCTTACACAACCCCATACATAGATCTGCTAAGCAAATATATACATGGATTCTTATATATTTTTATATACTTTTCCAAAACTAAAACTTATATACTAGATCAAAGATATGTTTACACCTACCTACCCTTACTCCTTATATTTTTTTATTATTTGCGTTCGCTCACCAATCACACCACGCTTCTGTCCCTGTATACACTTGTTGCCCACATTCTTTAATATATATTATAATTTTAATTAATTCCCCTTGTCACATTCATCAATGTTCGAAATTGCTCCCTATCAGTGCACAATATATAGCACTAGCACATATGTACCCATATCTGTCCAGCAATTCATCACTGTCTCCTTTGGACTAGATGCAGATGGGCCTTTAACCCTAATTAACACCCCACCAAATCACACCGACACACTTCAGTCTTTTTTTTCTTTTTCTTTTAGGTGCCTGCATATGGCACATTTTTATTTACAAGTTGGTCTTCTATTTGGATGCACCTCTTCCGCACTCTTTGCCTTCACCCTTGAACTAGCCGTCTGTCTAGTTCACGTTTTAATATTTTAAGTATTTGCCTCTGTGTTTTAAATGTATTAGTCGCCGCGCCATGCATTCTAATCCTTGGCCACTAGAGGGGGTGGGTAGTGTATACGATTACGCCCTGCCCTTGGTATGGATAGATTGCCTCGTCCCCGGTGGGCGTTCCGCCCCTTATAATAGTTCTTCTCCCTTCCGGGATTGGCTGGCGCGGCTACACCTTCCATGCATATATAGACGTATGGTGTACCAAGATGGCCGAGCCTCAGACGACGTCCTATGACGAAACGCGTAAGGCGGGTCTTACTTGGTACGCAATACGTCACTTCCGGCGCGGCTCTCTTCCGGTTTGGAGCATTTCTCGGCCGTGGAACGCACGCCAACTCACGGAAGAGAGGCCCCACACACGCCGCTTTTCATGTATGGGCTTGTTAGCCCTCTTCCCTTATTGTAGACCACTCTAGTGGTATTTTTAAAGCTTAATTCCTAAATAAACATACCGCTTATAGAAAACGGTGTCACCCTATGAGTTTGTCCCTTCCCCACATCACTTTCACTCATACCCTGCTGAGAACACCTGGAGGACTGAAGGAGAAGGATCCAGCTGACAGGACCCCCCGGATAAAGGACACCCCCTAGCCCAGCTGACAGAGGCCTGCTTGGACCACTACTTTTACGCCCATTACCCCTGCAGGGGTTGGGTGCTCTGGTGAGTGCAATTACTTAAGGGGCACGGTCGGAGAGAGGGGAACACTGGACCTTCACAAACTTTTTCCATCATTTGCCAAGATTGATGTGTATCTCCCTAATTTTCACTGTAGTGATACTGGATAGACTGTCCTCAGTTATTTTTATTTTTTCATTTGCTCCTGTATTCCGGATCTGACACACGGAGGACTTCCACTTCTTTGAATTTTATATAATTTTACTCACCCACCTGCTAATAATATACAGTTTCATTTTTATTTATTTTCTAGCTTACGACACTGATATTATTATTTTTTACTATGTAACACGCATATAATTTAATTTTTAAAAAATTTTTTTAGCTTGTGATATTTTTGCATATATATATTTATTTATTTACCCACACCAATTGGGCGACGTGACGGCCTGATTATATTGGTCTTGTGTCTTTTACAAATTTTATCTCACTTGCTCTCACTGTTTAAACATATAATGTGCATATACAGAATTTGTGCTATTTATTTGTTTTAGTTCATGCCATATCTTTCTTATTTCTATACAACCAGTTTACAGTTGTATCTAACTCTGCACGTGCACTTTATTTTATCTTATTTTTGAATATTATACCTATCAAGTACCTTTTACATACTGTGCCACTGTGACATACTGTGATAATCACTGCCATTTCTCTATTGCCTCCTTGATTTCCTTGCACTTGCACTTTTCAACTCCGGGTTGGGACTCAATATCCCATAAATTCTTCACAATTTTATCTCCCTTTTCTACTATTACTATTACCATTCTACTACTTATTTTAGAACAGCGCCAACACCCCTTCCCACTGTGTTTTTATATTTCCTGGCTGCACCTAGGTGTAGTTTTTAGGGGGGCAGCAGTTCCATTTCCTAAGCGCGGATATTATTCTCATTTTTATTATCCAATAAAGAATCCGCCCTGCGTTCAGCAATACATCCTCTGCTGACACTATTTTTTCAGCCTATCAGCGCTGGTTGTCCCATTCCCAAAATGGCCGCCGGACCACTTCCGGCGGCGGCATTATGACAACTTCCGGCGATCGGGCCACAGGAAAATGGCCGCTAATAACACAATTGAATGGCCTATAAAAAAGACACTTCCCAAGGCACTAGGCACCCCTGAAGAAGTCACGTGATCGGTGACGAACACGCGTCGGGACCTCAGCATAGCATACCGACCGGAAGTGACGTAATACCGAGCTCGCCGCTCGTTTGTACATTGCCTTGACTCACTGTGAGAATGTGAGTACCCCTCTTTTTAATTGTATATATTGTTTTTATCTGAAATAAACCCTTACTGTTGTAACATACTACACCATGAGGCTAACTCCTTCCTTCCTCTTTTATATACTGATGTGAGCGCCCCCCCCTAACTGGATGCAACTAAAGCACCAATAGGAACCAGGACACAGGTTGGAGCTCCAAAAGGAGGAAGGTCACCAGGGACCACAAAGACCCACAAACCAATGCTGTAACCTTACAGCTGTAAGGTAAGGGGCCAGCTATTACTACCCCCACCAGGATCACAGAGCGCCGTTATAACTGCACGAGATAGCCACAGCCAAAAATATTTTACACCCAACAAGAACTATTTTTTCACTTCACCTTGGAAATTAATTGCTCTGGCACTCATGCGTTTTATGAACTATTTATTGATTACACCTATTCTGATGCGTTCCTAGTCTGCGACTCAATTTTATTGTTTTATCATCACCTCAGTTATTTTACTTATTTGTATCTTCCACCTCAGTCACTTTATAGACATTTCTTGTCTACCACCAGTTATCACCAGCTACTTTCACTGCAGTTTTATTTGACTACTGCATTTTATCGCCTTCCACTGCGTTTTTTCCACATATATTTGATTGTACTATACTATTTGAATTTTATTATGATTTTTGCCGATTTTAAATCACAGTCACCACTCACTTTATTCTTTTATCAAGTCAACCTTGTGTTACAATTACGTTTTGATGTATTTTATGTATTTATGATTTTACCGTGATTTTATCTTGATAATCACTGGTACACTTTTATGTGAATTTATTTGTACTGATCCATTCACAACACGTCACTATACCTTAATTGGATCTATTCACCTGAATCCTTTTTCTGTTTTTAGTCTAGTCTTTAACCTCTTGCGCGCCACTACCTCTCCACTCTCTTTTTACATATCGGCCTAAACTGAGGAAAACATTTTTTTTTAAAATATATTTTTGGAGGATATTTATTATAGCAAAAAGTAAATAATATTGTGTCTTTTTCAAAATTGTCACTCTTTTTTAGTTTATAGCGCAAAAAATAAAAAACGCAGAGGTGATCAAATACCACCAAAAGAAAGCTCTATTTGTGGGAAAAAAGAGATGTCAATTTTGTTTGGGTGCAACATCGCACGACCACGCAATTGTCAGTTAAAGCGACGCAGTGTCGAATCGCAAAAAGTGCTCTGGTCAGGAAGGGGGTAAAATCTTCCGGAGCGGTTAAATCAGTAGAGCATGCTATGTACAGCAGCTGCATGCAAGAATCTACATGTATACCAGCAAGTTAAAGTGCATTGCAAATAAACACACTTCCGCTTGTGGGAGGTGTGGTAATAATATTAAACCCTATAAAAAGGTAAAAAGTATATGGTAAAATAATGGATAATCTATTTTACCATTTTTTTTGTTTTTACTTTTAGATTAACTGTATCTGTTTTACGCATTGCACGTTTTCATGCAATGCTAATCTCCCCTATTTATACTGTAAGTCCTATTTATTAATACAAAATCATTTAGACGTAGTAGAAAAAAACAAGGGGCAAAGAACTGTCATGGGCATGATTAGATAAATTAATCACTACTGTCAAAACCAGGTACATTTTTATAAACTTTGCCCCTGTAAACTCTGAAAATGTCATCATCCCAACAACAAGAAGAGGTAGGGGTGGAGGGGTCATAACTGCCAGCAAAAACCTAATGAAATGGCAATTAATCTCACTTTTGGGGCCCATTCGCACCATCGTCATTTATATGCATTACAATGCAGAATCACAGCATACTAAAAGCACATGAAAAGGCGTTACCATTATAAACTATGTAACTTTTTCAATCAATGCATTGTGTTAGAGGGCACTGCATTGCATTTTCCAAAAAAAAAAAAAATACCTTATGATCAGTGCAAATGTGTGATCTGGTAATGTTGAGATGTGCTTAAATGAAGTGATAGGATTTTCCAAAAAAAAGCCTGCCTGCAGCGTCTTTTGTGCATTTTTGCAAAAATGTAGGTTACATTATGGTCAATAGCAACACATGCAAAACGCACTGAAAATGTACAATGGCATTTTATATTAGTGCATTTTTCAAGTCACTCGTCCCTATTTCTCATGCAGTGCCAAAAGTAAACATGTAGAAAAACAGGGTGGATAAAAATCAATGATTTAAAAAAAAAAAAACATTATCACATTTATTTTAATAAAATGCTTTTGCAGTAAAAAACTCTATCTAAAGATAGTTTTCTATTTAAGACACATTAATAATTTAGTTTATTCAGCATGAAATGGAGCTTAGTTATGTAGCATGAGGCTGTATATTCTGACATATTTACATTTTTGGTAAGCTCATTTAATGACTCCAAGCTCTGCAAGCTGAGATAATGCACTGCATTGATGCATTCACACAAGTTCACAGTAACCATGAGATGAAACAAAGTTCAGGAATATTCCTTTATCCCATTGTCTTGAAAATCTATGTACACTACAAACTGTATGATTGAATCAGTTGATATTGCTGTTTTACTAACCTGACAGCTTATTATTTTAAATAGGAAACCTTCATTTTGTTTGTAAATATTAAAGATACTAACTACCCGTAAGAAAAAATCCACTCTCACTATACTAATGACACTGGCAGGGAAGGGGTTAACTTCTGGGGCGATCAAAGGGTTAAATGTGCTCCTAGGGAGTGATTTCTAACTGTGTGGGGGTGGCTTAACTGGAAGAAAACAAAGATCAACGTTTCTGCTTAGTAGAAACACAAGATCTCCATTTTCCTCTCTGACAGAACAGCGGCCTGCCTTGTTTACATAGGCAGACCGCCGTTATGCCCCTCCTGTCAATGATCGGTGGGACCCGATGATTGGCTCCCACTGTGTCCAATCAGAGCAGGTTGCCGGCAGAACAGGTGCATGCAACCCAAACCCGGAAGAAGAGACAACGTACAGGTATGTTGTTTCACGTAGCCTGGCTGCCACAGTAAATGTGCGCTTTCTTTCATTTTGGATAGAGTAAAGTTGGATTAGAACACTTTTATTGCCGTCTGTGCCCCTGTTAAGGAGATTCACGCTCTACTTGTTCTGTACTTTTTTTTTTTTTTTTTATTAAGGATTTCCTTTAATAAAAAATAAAAAAAAAGTAGTAGCTACCCTCCTAGTAATGACTCTGGCACAAGGGTAGAACTGAGAAGCAGACATATCTCAACCAAAAAACACAATAATTGTGTGGAAACTTCCAACACAAAAAGCAGCCTGTGTGTTGCACAAATTCAATCCATATAATGTGCACCAGTGTATAATATTGTAATAAACACCACTACGAGACCGTGCACCTCCACCAGAGTGGAGGTGGAATGTTACACGAGACGACGTCTGGTTGTGACGAGACGCGCGTCAGGATAGTTTGACGTGCTGACGTCATCACGCTGCAACGCAGTGGACGGGCGTTCGCAAGCCAGCCGCCTGTTTTCTTGATGATTTTACTCTGCATTCCTGTGAGTGCAATTTTTAGCTTTAATAAACCTTTTAAGGTACGTTTTACACTACAGCGAATCTGTTTACATTTTTGGGTAGCGCTTGACCTACTCCCTTGACTGGCTGATGATAGAGTCTCCCTGGTCGTCTGGTGCCTTAACCCAAGACTCTTCTTACCAATTATCTGTGAATTTCTATATCAACACTCCTCCGGACAGAGGCCCTGGTTGGGTTTATAGCCGCATAAGAACTTGCCTTCTGGTGAGCACGCTCTCTATGTGGTGGAGGTGCACTGTCTCGTAGTGGTGTTTATTAAAAGATTTTATACTGGTGGTGACATTATATGGATTGAATTTGTGCAACACACAGGCTGCTGTAGTGTTGGAAGTTACCACACAATTATTGTGTTTTTTGGACTATATTTACATAATTTTAAATTTCAACTTTTTATTAATATATTTTTTTTAGCGCAGCTTTACTTTACTCTATATCTCACGTTTCTAGCAGCCTCTTTGTTTTTTATTTATTTTTCCATTTGGTACTTAGCGAGGTATTCTCTACTTCCATTATATCTCAACTACAACTCTCAAAAGATACATATGAAGCTGGTGGCTGAAACAACCTTATCGGTTGGAATGGACTTTTAAGCAAGGAAAGAAGTTGAGGTTATTGAATACCTTGCAATTTCTTTCCCAAAAAGACATATTTGACATGCTTTCACTCCCCTGGTTTTGTTCAGACCATGTACTAATTTAGGCATAGCTTTCTCAACTCTACAGCAGGAATTAAAATAGCCAAGCTGATTTATTAGAAAAAATAAAAATAAAAAAAAGTCAGACAACGTTGGTATGAGACTGCACTTAATACCATCATTATCTGTGTTCAACTCCTCTCTTTCTCAAGTGTAGACATTCCTGGCTGTTGCTGTGACTGCTCTTTTCTACATGTCCTCCCATAGCTGACTTTGGCTGCGTTCGTGTGTAAAGCTCTGAAATGTATTCTAAATGACTAAGCTTCAGTTTAAATCATCGCCGAAGTCTTCGGCTGCTGTCTGTACAGACTGTCTCTATACTGTGCCAGTAGCACTGAGGCCAATGACACATCAGAACTGGCATTTAAACCCTCTTGCAGTAAGCACAGCTGGGGAGCCCTACAGCCTTGTGCATTTAGCTCACTAATGCCTCTACTTTGCAACCTTGGCCCTTAGAAACAAAGCTGGCGTGCTATAAATAATTCTTTACTTCTACCGGCCCCACACAGGTCTTACAAATGCACAGAACACAATACCAATAAAATTGGAATCTTTTTTTGAATTTTGAATTTGAATTTAATGTGAAAGTATACCCAAAGTACTGGAGAAACAACATGCTGCAAAGTGCGCACATTTTACAGGACTTATTTAACAAATGGTTAATGCTTTAAAGTATTTTTGAAAAGCAATATTAAAGGCTAGGTTCACTTCAAAATAGCCCCCCTTCCTAATGGGTGCATGGGCGGCTGAGCCCCTTCAATGTAAATGCGAGCATTTTTCCTCTGCCCGGGAAGCACAGGTGCAGTATACAGCCTCCCATAGACATGAATGGCTATGTGCTGCTGTACCCAGGTGCTATGGTAAACATGTGTATAGCGTATGGGTGTATGCAAAAATAGAACATTTTCAATTTTTTTGCACCAATCAGTGGGTATTCTCCCAGGGGGATGTGAGGTTTACTTAAAGCGGAGCTCCAGGCTCCTTCAGAAAAAGATTAAAAGTCAGCAGCTACAAATAGTGTAGCTGCTGACTTTTATTATTAGGACACTTACCTGTCCACGAATCCAACGGTGTCTCCACCCGAGCCAATTTTTCAATTGGTGCTGCTGCAGCCAGGGAAACTGTCTTGCGACTTCACAACCGGTTCCCTACTGTGCATGTGCCCTGCACTTTGTGATTGGCTGGGCGACTGGGGAAGGAGGAGGGTGGCCGAACTTCAGGATGAGTTTTCCCACGACAAAGTCAGCCGGGAGTGTCAAAACCAGGTACCCGCTCCACCCGAAAGTTGCCAAATGTGGCAGCGGGGGGGGGGGGGGCAAACAAGTGGCGCTTCCCCCTTTTGGGTGGCACTCCGCTTTAAAGGACAACTTTACCAAAAGCAAAGATAAATTTTAAGCCCAATACACATTAGCCAAATCTCATCAGTGTCATTAAAGTGTTATATTGGATAGTGCAGGGATGGGTAAGCATCTCTTTCAGGCTTTTATTGCTGTACATTGGAGATATTTCCCCTCATTTTCTGTTCCTAATGGCAACAGTAAGGCAGAATAGGAAGTGCACAGAGGCTAGACCCTCCATCTGCTTTTAATTGATGTGCATGTCTTTATTAAAGATTTCTCCTGACTTCTTGTCCCCATGGCAATGTTGCCATTGGAATAGAAAGTGGAAATATCCCCAATGTGACCGTAACCATCAATACAAAAAGGTAGAATATTCCTCATTCTATCAAATAAAGACATTTTTACTGAAGTAGCCCATTAAAGACCATTTCAAGGCAGCAAGTACAAGCATTCAGTGATCTACTAGTGCTATCCGGTAAACCAAGCAAATGTGTTGAAGTCTGAAAGTTCACTCAGCTTACCTTAATCCAAATTCTGAGTAAATCCCTAAGGAATAAGCAATCTTGTGCTATGACAATATATTTCTCTGCTTATTCCATCATTAATCACATTTAGGGTAGGTTTACACTACTGCGATGAGATTTTGCTGCGCTTTTTAGTGAGATTATATAGTGCAACATTGGTGCAATCTGACTGCGTTTTTACATGGGACCAAGTCACACTATAAATCACACCAAAGCAGCACAGGAAACTTTTCCAAAACTGCACTGTGCTGAGTTGCATTGATGAGAACAGGTACCATTGAATATAATGCGATTTTTTGTCATGCAATTCTGTAGTGCCCCCCTCCCACATTGCAAGGGTTAAATGCCCATTTAGCCTAGGAGTGTAGGAATAATGTGTATTACTTACCTTTTTCCTATGTGTTCCAGCATCACCAGCAGTCTTGTTCCAGGACTACCAGATTGAACCCAAAGGGTCAAGAATGGACTGAAAATATGCTCCTTGTATGCATCTTGTGCCGTTGTTTTCTATTTGTACTATAAATGTAGCTTTAGGCTACACGCACATATGTGCATTTGCCCATGCAGCATAAAGACACTGCGTATTTCCTATATGCCAGATACTGTATCCTAGAGCTGTGTACAGCCACCCATAGATATGAAAAGGGTGAAGGCGACTATACACAGCTATTTGTGCAGTAGTAGTAGTGAAGTAGGCCACACGCACAGAATTAATGCGCCAAACACACTTTAGGTGTGTTTGATGCATTACGTTTGTGCGCATGCACTTTTTCACAAATAGCATATTAGTGACAGGCACACAAGAAATATCCGCCCCTTTGCCCATCCTTTTGTTTGACAAAGGGACGGGGTGTGCTGTCCTGAAATGTGTAACCACACCCCTAATGTCCTGCAGCATTGTCACCCTATGACAGGAAGTGTTTTGGGACTACAGAACAGTTGACAAAGAACTGGGAACAATGATAGCTGAAATCAGTACAGCACAGACAGAAAGCCCAGAAAGTTATAAGCATAAAAGATTTCTGGAAAGGTCAATATTTTTTGTACTTATCAAACAGAAATAACACGCGTCCAATGGTATATTGAATAGACCCATTAGGGTGCAAATAAGAGAAGTGCATGGTTAGAGTTTTCATACTCTAATCCCAGATACAACTTTTCATCTGTTGGATAACCCTTGTTTTATGTAGAAAGCTGATCCTAATTTCATTTGGTAGGGTATGATACGAATATTATGTGATTTAATGCATTAAATATGAAGATCCTCATTCAACTAAGAGGTCACATTTTTGCCAGGTACATTAAATAAACCTAAGACTGATGTGTACACTAAAATGTTTCACCTCTATACAGATTAGAGCACAGCTGTACTTTTATATTTACTTTTATGATCTTTACAGGAAGCAACTGTTCCATACAGGAAACTAATAAAATGGTCGATTCACTGAGACACAGAAGCCCACAACGGTGCTGACTGCAGAATGAAGTGTTCCGTTTCATCCTTGGTCAGGGATCTTACCAGAAATATGAATCAACTCCCTTGGAGAGCAATGAAAAAAAGAGCAAGCTTATTCTATCTGCCATTCCTTCAAGAATACATCTGCATAGGTTTTTAGAAGAAATATCTCATGTACTGTAAACCATTTGTGTTTAAAAGTACATTAAAGTGGAACTAAACCTATCGATTTAACGGTTTCTCAAAACAATTACATTCAAGGCATGCTGTGAATGATAACTGTCACAGTTCGCTTGTGCTCTCAAAGTGTTTTTTAAACCCTGTTACACAACTTGTACCTACAGGTAAGCCTACAATAAGGCTTATCTGTAGGTACTGTAAATATCTTCTAAACCTACACGGTTTAGGAGATATTTACCATATACTCTTGCGCCGACGTCATTGGCACTTGCGCACTGAAGAAATGGCTCGTTTGTGCCGTTTCTCCAGCAGCGTGAAATGACTAGCGGCACCCCATGCAGCGTGGGAGTGACGGCATCGTGGATTGGACGTCATTGGAGGGAAATAAGATGTTAGAGGATATGTAGTGTGCCATTACACAATGTAGGGTGCTATATAAAGAAGTATGAAGAATTTTAGAAAGGCATTAGCCAATTATTAATGGAAGACCTCATATCAAAATAACCAATTGTTCAAAATCCAAAGATATTGTACAGGAAAGTTCCCACTTTAAGATGTTTTAGCATTTAAAGCCATCAAAGCTCCAATGATAGAAACTAGATTTACTTAACACTGGAGGTGGTCAAATATGAAAAATGAATTATCGAAGAAATAAATATATTTATATGCTATAAATGCTCTACCTATGAGACTCTCAAGTATAGAGCTGGGACCGCAGTATATAGAGGAAACTTGGCAAGGAACTGCGGCTTCCACATATATTTGCAAATGTGTGAAACTAAACCCTCTGTTTTTGACGTGAATTTTTAAGACAGGGTCAATTTTGTTTTTTTTGCAGGCTAGCTGGTAAGTGAGCTGAGAACGTTTTTGTTTGTGATGCGCAAAGCCCTTCCATGTGCACCTTACTGCAAAGGCCAATTATGAATTGGGGTGATTGCCATCTTTTTGTATAGGGAAGTTCCCAATTTTAAATGATTACCCCTGAGAACCATCAAAGCTCCAATTATGAGAGAAGCAACATTTCTTCAGCATCGCAGGGGTCATATATGAAAAAGGCCTAGTGCATTACCAACAAAGCCATTAAAAACACACAACCGTTTTATACTCACAAAATTGGAATAAAAGCAAGCTTATCAAGTGAACAGCTCCAGCAGGTGAGACGGGTATCTCATCTGATGCCACACGATGGAAAAGTTTACGCGTTTCAGGGGATAGACCCCCTTTCTCAGATCTCCGCCACGTGGCATCAGATGAGATACCCGTCTCACCTGCTGGAGCTGTTCACTTGATAAGCTCGCTTTTATTCTTATTTTGTGAGTATAACATGGTTGTGAGTTTTTAATAAATGGTTTTGGTGGTAATGCACTAGGCGTTTGCGCCCTCTTGTGTATGTTTTTACAATCGATTAAATTATAAAATTAACAAATTGTTTAATAAGGGATGAATAAAACAAGAAGACAATCATATTGTGGAACAACAACACATAGTTAAAGCGGAACTTCCCTCTCTCAATGAACATGACTATTTTTAATACTCATGCTGCTAGCATTAGTAAATAGATATGGAAGTATATCATATTTACTTGTTTTAAACATTTCTACAGTAACTTCCTGGTTTCCCGGCTTGGGCAAATGAGGTCCTACATGTCAGGAGTCTTCAGAAAAGGAGGTGTTTTCTGAGCTAAAAACACCCTCCTGGCCTACATACCAGAGCTAAGGGCAGATGGATTCCAGGAAGTAAACGCTACATACATCATCAAGATGGCCATGGCCAGAGATGCTAGGGGGGGGTGGTTTTCAAAGTGAGTTCTCAGCAAAATTAAGACCTGGATAGATTGTTTTGAATACTAGAAATTAATTAAATAGCATTTTTGGTTTGTGGTTCTCAGATGCAGTGTGCTTCCACTTTAATGAATAAAGAAAAGAATAGTAGATTAATGAGAGACAGGGAAGAATGATATTTAAAATGAATGAATCTGGCCACCAGATAGCTCCAAAAAAGTCACAAGAGACGAAATATGCCAAGCAGTTACTGATGGAAGGTAAAGCAAAACTCTGACTCGCGCCATGTACAAACATGTTGCCTCTAATGATGCTTATGATAGGTGAGAATGGTCAGAATTATTATTTTTTTTTTACGCCCTGAATAAAATTATGATTTTTAATTATACACAGCAGTGATCCGGACCTAGGATAAGCATCAATAGTGGCAACTTGTTCATGCAGATATATTTTTACTGGAGTTCTGCTTTAAGGTTTTTCACCTATTTTGTTAATATAACATTTTGCTAGGGAAGTGGCTAATTTCACTGTCTTTTTCCCCACACACCAGTGGGAGAGTACCTGCATCACTGAGGCACTAGACATGGGTATTGTACAAACAGGTGAAGGCAGCTAGAAGCTAGATCACTTACAAAGACAGACAGACAGACAGAAGGCACTGATCTGGAAATCCAAGGACACCATAAGACAGACAGAAGGCACTGATCTGGAAATCCAAGGACACCATAAGACAGCTGTAGCGCTTGATGAGGCCGACTGTTGAGTACATTGGGCACTGGACTGCTAAAGCCATAATGGCTATTACTTCACAGGCTGGACACATTTAAAAGCATATATTAACCTGTATTTGATTATATTAGGTAAACACTTGATAAGTAGGCCTAAACATTTCTTGGACGAATTACAAATACAGCCATTAGGACTGGAATATTGTTTGTTTGAACCCTGCCAAGCATCTGCTAGCTGTAGTAAGGTGGAGCATGCCACGGAATCGACATACGCAAGGAATCACTTTTCAATGACCTGGTCTTTTTTAGCTTTTCTATCACACTGCACCATATATCACATCTATTTGAGTTTCTGTTCAGAAGCCTTTTTCCCAAATGTAAAGCTGCTTGTTTTGGAATTAACATGTATGGGCTATTGTCAACTTTCCCACCCAACATTTAAACATTTTATACTGTTCATGTGTGATGTGATAGAGTACTTGTGTCTGGCTTTTGAATGGTTATTTCGATTATCCCCTTCTTCATTGGCAGTAAGCACTGTAGAGAACTCTCAATATCTATCTCATTATTTTAGATTTACCTCTATATGCTTTTACCTTTAAACTGTATTTGCGTGAAGGCCTAATCATCAATTTAAAAAAAACAAAAAAAACATCAAAACATGAAGTGAAAGCAAGGAAAGAATTCCATGTTTTTACATTATTCCACCCACTACCCAAAAATGCTGAATAAATGCATGTTTTTGGATCTGTGTTAGAAGCGATACCTTCTGTTAAAGAAGATGCATTATGCTTTGCTTATGCCTTGTGTTATACAGTGCCTTGCGAAAGTATTCGGCCCCCTTGAACTTTTCAACCTTTTGCCACATTTCAGGCTTCAAACAAAGATATAACATTTTTATTTTTTGTGAAGAATCACCAACAAGTGGGACACAATTGTGAAGTGGAACGAAATCTATTGGATTTTTGAAACTTCTTTAACTAATAAAAAAAAAATTAAAAGTGGGGCGTGCAAAATTATTCGGCCCCCTTGCGTTAATACTTTGTAGAGCCACCTTTTGCTGCGATTACAGCTGCAAGTCGCTTGGGGTATGTCTCTATCAGTTTTTCACATCGAGAGACTGAAATTCTTGCCCATTCTTCCTTGCAAAACAGCTCGAGCTCAGTGAGGTTGGATGGAGAGCGTTTGTGAACAGCAGTTTTCAGCTCTTTCCACAGATTCTCGATTGGATTCAGGTCTGGACTTTGACTTGGCCATTCTAACACCTGGATACGTTTATTTGTGAACCATTCCTTTGTAGATTTTGCTGTATGTTTGGGATCATTGTCTTGTTGGAAGATAAATCTCCATCCCAGTTTCAGGTCATTTGCGGACTCCAACAGGTTTTCATCCAGAATGGTCCTGTATTTGGCTGCATCCATCTTCCCCTCAATTTTAACCATCTTCCCTGTCCCTGCTGAAGAAAAGCAGGCCCAAACCATGATGCTGCCACCACCATGTTTGACAGTGGGGATGGTGTGTTGAGGGTGATGAGCTGTGTTGCTTTTACGCCAAACATATCGTTTTGCATTGTGGCCAAAAAGTTTGATTTTGGTTTCCTCGGACCAGAGCACCTTCTTCCACATGTTTGGTGCGTCTCCCAGGTGGCTTGTGGCAAACTTTAGACGAGACTTTTTATGGATATCTTTGAGAAATGGCTTTCTTCTTGCCACTCTTCCATAAAGGCCAGATTTGTGCAGTGTACGACTGATTGTTGTCCTATGGACAGACTCTCCCACCTCAGCTGTAGTTCTCTGCAGTTCATCCAGAGTGACCATGGGCCTCTTGGCTGCATCTCTGATCAGTCTTCTCCTTGTCTGAGCTGAAATTTTTATTGGGACAGCCAGGTCTTGGTAGATTTTCAGTGGTCTGATACTCCTTCCATTTCAAAATGATCGCTTGCACAGTGCTCCTTGGGGTGTTTAAAGCTTGGGAAATCTTTTTGTATCCAAATCCGGCTTTAAACTTCTCCACAACAGTATTACGGACCTGCCTGGTGTGTTCCTTGGTCTTCATGATCCTCTCTGCGCTTTCAACAGAACCCTAGGACTATCACAGAGCAGGTGCATTTATACAGAGACTTGATTACACAGGTGGATTCTATTTATCACCATCAGTCATTTAGGACAACATTGGATCATTCAGAGATCCTCGCTGAACTTCTGGGGTGAGTTTGCTGCACTGAAAGTAAAAGGGGCCGAATAATTTTGCACGCACCACTTTTCAGTTTTTTATTTGCTAAAAAAGTTTCAAATATCCAATAGATTTCGTTCCACTTCACAATTGTGTCCCACTTGTTGGTGATTCTTCACAAAAAATTAAAATGTTATATCTTTATGTTTGAAGCCTGAAATGTGGCAAAAGGTTGAAAAGTTCAAGGGGGCCGAATACTTTCGCAAGGCACTGTATAGATTGCAATGTGGACAATTCAAAAACAGTTGTATGTAAATGGATACAGGGGACTTTGTATAGGCAATGCTGAACATCAGCGGTTCTGGAGTACAGCACAAATACAGCCTACTTATACAGAGTCATAACGACAGAAAAAGGCTCAACTCACTAAGCTGTACTGAACGTGTTCCTTGACATAAGAACTGTTATTGGTTCTCACTCCTCAAAATAACAGTTTTCATCAGCAAATAACGATCAATACTGCTTACTGAATTAAGCCTACTAAAAAGGTATTTGGATTTGTGTTGAAATTAATAACATGTAAAATATCTTCTGTTTTAAAGCGGTTCTGCACCCATTTCATTTAGTAAATCTCTTTGCCTTCCAAATCAGGCAAAGAGTACTAAATGAAATGTTTTATTTTTTTTTTTTTTTTTTACTTACCTTGCAATTGAAGACTTCCGGTCTTCTCTCTCTGCGGCGGCGGGCGGGGTCTCTGCGTCGATCGTCGTCACGGCGCACTGTCTCCTGGGATCTGGTGTCATTGATCCCAGGAGTCAGTGCGGGCATCTTCCGAAATCTCGCGAGATTTCGGCCACATCTGCCGAAATCTCGTGAGATGTCGGCAGATGTGCCGTTACTGCGCACGCGCGAGTAACGGCGGTGCATGCTGGGCCATCTAAAGTTCCTGTGGGTGTTTCACATGCCCACAGGCAAGATGGCCCCCAGCACTAAAGAAGAAGACGAGGAACTTCATCGGACGAAAACCGGCGGCGATCGAGATGGAAGATGGAACAGGTGAGTCCCCTAATAAAGGTAAGCATACTTTATATTACGTCCTAAAAAAAAAATTTTTTTTACAGAGTGCAGAACCGCTTTAAGCAGGCATACTATTCATTCCATTTTAAAAAGCTGTCTCCCTGCACACAATTAACTCCATTTCATCATTTCTGTTACGCCCTGCATTCTTCTATATGGTCGCTCCTCAGCCAATTCCACAAACTTAAGAAATGATCTCCATTTAACAGAGTATTACTGGGTCACAAAAAGCCTGTGTGCTGAGACACAACTGTCACAAAAATCAAACAAATAAAATGGTCAAATACATACAAATAATACGAAGTGTAAACTTGCAGTCTGAAAGTACCATGGCCAAAAGCCAGGCTTAACAGAAAACAGAATATAAATTCCCAGTAGATCTAAGCTGCAATTTAGAAGAACAGCTCTATTAATCTAAACAAGTACCTACAAAAAATAAAGCATTTAGAAATTTTGCAAAATCAAATATACACAAAATAAACGTATTAATAAAAAGATACAATTTCCTAGAACAATGAGGTTTCATTCACATAGGTAAAGTTTAGTTACCTCTACATATATTCAGATACTTTGTATCAAACTGCAAACTGCTTAGAGCTATAAGTGACCCTGTCACAGGTTTGTTCTTACCCAAAAACAAAACCTGCTAAAAGAAGAGGGAATAAAGTTATCTTTTTGGTGGTCTACATCTTGAAATGCTCATGCTTCACTGTTCCATGGACGTTGCAAGTATTTCACACCTCTGGGTTTGTTAACACCTGCTGTACCTGTGGTTCCTCTCTCCAGTGTGGACATGACTACAGGATATATATGCTGGTAGGAGGAACCCCTGTACATGGCTGGGGAAACAGGTAATCGACTTATCTAACTGGTTGAATAATTACAGCAGCAAAGCAGCAGCATTTTAAGATGGGGCTACCGGAAATCCAGGTATAGTGCCTCTTTTAGCAGGTATGCTTTTGGATACAACAAGTGACCCTGTACCGTCAGTGTCACCTTAAAACATTTGCAGCACATTTTAGAATTTTTCCATATGTATAAAATATTACAATAAATACAGAAGGATTAACATGTGATTGCTAATAGCTACTTGATTTGTGATAAATGCTAAGAATTCCATCGCCAGAGAAAAAAAAAAAAACGAAGTTACTTACGGTAACGTTCTTTCCGGGAGTCTTTCAGGACAGCCACCTGAGAGACCTTGGCTCCTCCCCTCTGTAGGAAACACCTGCGCCAGCTTGCTATAAATTTCCTCCTCCCCTGCTGCTCCTCAGTTCTTTGAAGAGCACCTCCAGTTTGCTGGGGAGACACAAGAAACATATGATACACATATAATAATTTATATCACATTTCCTGTAAGGAAACCTCATACTTGATATACATTTGGGTGGGTACCCGGCTGTCCTGAAAGACTCCCGGAAAGAACGTTACCGTAAGTAACTTCGTTTTTCCCCTATCGTCTTTCAGGACAGCCACCTGAGAGGATAACCGAGCACTTACCCCTAGGGCGGGACCACAGCTTGTAAGACCTTACGTCCAAAGGTCTGATCTTTAGCTGACCATAAGTCCACTCTATAGTGTCTTACAAAAGTGGCAAAGCTGGACCATGTTGCCGCTTTACAAATCTGTTCCGGCGTCGCTCCAGCTCTCTCTGCCTGTGACGCTGCCATTGCCCTTGTGGAGTGTGCCCTGATTCCTTCTGGGATCTGCATACCCCCTATTTTGTAAGCCTGCTCTATGGCTTCCCTTAACCATCTGGCTATTGTACTCCTTGAAGCCTTGTGCCCTTGCCTGGCCCCAGTGTATAAAATAAATAAAGACTCCGTCTTTCTGATTGACTTTGTTGCCTCTAAATAATGCAGGATGCATCTCCTGACATCTAAACTATGAAATTTCACCTCCTTCTCCTGAGAAGGATTCGGACAGAATGATGGTAATACAATTTCTTGACCCCTGTGAAATTTTGAGGCCACTTTAGGTAGAAACCCCGGATCCATTTTGAAGACTATACGATCCGGAAAGATCTGGCAAAATGGGGGTCTGATAGATAGGGCTTCCATCTCACAGACCCTTTTTGCTGTAGTAATTGCTACCAAGAAGATTGCTTTAAGTGTCAGCATCTTCAGGCTGCAATCCTTTAATGGTTCAAAGGGATCTGCTGTCAGAGTTTGTAACACCAATGACAGGTCCCACTTGGGAAAGGCTGTGTTTTGTGGCGGCCTTTGTCTGCTCACGGATCTAAAGAGTCTGATTATCCAGGGGTTTGAGGCTAAACTCCTCTCCTGGTAAACTGACAGTGCTGACACTTGACTCTTTAACGTGCTGAGGCTTAGTCCTTTGTCTACACCACTCTGTAGAAATTCTAGGACTGCTACTGAGCTTTGTGTTTTAAAGTTGTTCTCTGTACACCAACGATTAAAACATTTCCATACCTTCTGGTAGATGTTACGTGTCTCAACCTTCCTGCTTTTCAGCAGTGTGTCTATCAGACGGTTTGAGAACCCTTTGGCTCTTAATAGCTGTTCCTCAGATACCAGGCGGCTAGTTTCCACTTTCCCACCTGTGGACAGTGCACTGGGCCCTGGGTTAGCAGATCCTCTTGGATTGGTAGAAACCAAGGCGGCTCTATGGCTAGTTCTTTGAGCATAGAGAACCACGGTCTCCTGGGCCAGTGAGGTGCTATAAGGATTAATGACGTGTCTTCTGTACGAAATTTCCTTATTACTGCGGGTAGTAGTACTGGTGGGGGAAAAGCATAACATCTGCTGAACGCCCACTTCTGCGCCAATGCGTCTACCCCGAGTGCTCCCTCCTCCCTTTTTAGGGAGAAGAAGGCTTGGACTTTCCTGCTTTCTCTGGAAGCAAATAAGTCCACCTGAGGTATTCCCCATTTTTTGGCAATCTGGTTGAATACCTCTTGTTTTAGCACCCATTCTCCTTCTCTTACTTTCTTCCTGCTGAGAAAGTCTGCCACTCTGTTTAAGTCTCCTTTTAGGTGTACTGCTGAAAAGGAGAGTATGTTTTTCTCTCCCCATCTCAGGATCTCTTCTGCTAGGGCCCACAGAACTCCGCTTCTGGTTCCCCCTTGCTTGCTTATGTAAGCTATTACTGACGAGTTGTCTGATCTGATCTGTACATGATGTCCTTTTAATTCCTTCTGGAAGGACTGGAGTGCGAACCATACCGCTTTCAGTTCCTTCCAGTTGGACGATCTTGTCCGTTCTTCCCTCCCCCAAGCACCTTGTGCTAACTGGGAGTCCAGGTGTGCTCCCCACCCTACACCGCTTGCGTCTGTGGTTAGGATTCGGGAGATAGGTAGGATCCATAGCCGTCCTATGTCTAAATTTTCTGTCTTTCTCCACCACCATAAGGACTTTTTTACCTTTGCTGGTATTGATACCTGCAAATCCAGAGACTCCTGCCTGTGATCCCATATCTTTAATAGGAACATTTGCAGTGTTCGGAAATGCAGGTTTGCCCACTGAACTGCCGGGATTGCAGATGTTAGCAACCCTAGTGTTGACATTATTTTTCTTATAGAACAGGGTATACTGGCCTGTATTGCCTTTATTTCTCCTTGAATCTTTGTTATCCTTTCCTCGGGTAGAAAAACTCTTTGCTGAACCGAGTCTATTACATAACCCAGGTATTTTAACTGTTGCGTGGGTTGTAGACTTGATTTTTCCACATTCACCAACCAACCTAGACTCTCTAGGAATACCCGAGTGTACTCGAGGTTTTCTAATAACCTTTCGGGTGTCCTTGCAAACAGAAGAAGGTCGTCTAAATAGGCAATAATGGATATGCCTTTTAGTCGTAGTGGTGCCAAAGCTTCTGCCAGAACCTTGGTAAAGATTCTTGGCGAAGATGATAGGCCAAAGGGCAGAGCCTGAAACTGAAGATGTACAGTTTCTTTTCCTGTTTCTATTGCTAGCCTTAGAAACTTCTGGTGATTTGGGTGTATGGGTATGTGCAGGTATGCATCCTTTAAATCCAGCGACGCCATATAACAGTTTGGAGGCAACAGGGCCTTCACTGAATATATGGAGTCCATCCTGAACCTTTTGTAGGTTATGGATAGATTTAGTGGTTTGAGGTTGAGGATCGGCCTGACCTTTCCTGAGGGTTTCTGTACTCCAAATATATGGGAGTAGAAGCCCTGACCTCTTTCTGCCCCTGGTACCCTGATGATTACACCCTGTTTCTTGAGGTCCTCTATGGATCTCATTAACCCTCTGGCTTTTTCCTTGTTTGGCAGCTTGGTGATGTACAGTCTGTTTGGGGGGAATTTTGAGAATTCTAGGGAATACCCGTCTCTTATCGTCCTTAAGATGTATTGACTGGAGGATATTTTTTCCCATTGTGAGATGAAGGCCCCCAGTCTTCCTCCCACTGAGAGGACTTCAGTCCTTATTGCGGGTCTGCTCAGGAGGGCGAAATATTGCTCCTCCTTTGCTATTCCCTCGCTGACCCCAAGGTTTCTTTTGATTAGTTGCCTTGGGTACTGAAAACCGGGACTTGGTGTCCCTCTTTTGCCTCTTTCTATTTTGTGGAGGCTGGGCCCAGGGTGCTTTCCGTTTTAGCGGAAAAGCCTTCTTTTTGTCCGCTGTACGGTCTAACACTTTCTCTAAGCCTGGCCCAAATAACAGGTCTCCCGTAAACGGGATCCCGCATAACTTGGCTTTGGATGCAGCATCCCCTTGCCAAGTCTTTAGCCATAGGGCCCTTCTGGTAGAATTGGCTAGAGCCGAGGATCTGGCTGCCATGCGTACCAGCTCTGCTGATGCATCTGCTATGTATGCAACGCCTTTGAGAAGAGTGGGAAAGGAGGACAGAATCTGCTCCTTCGCAGTACCTTCCTCAATATGTGCCTGTATACGGTTCAGCCAAAACTCTACATTTCTGGCTACCACCGTGACCGCCATGGCTGGCTTTAGGCTTCCCACTGTGGAGTCCCATGACCTCTTTAATAGGGTATCCATTCTTTTGTCCATTGCTTCAGAAAGGACCCCCATATCCTCAAAAGCTAGATCGGTGTGCCTGGAGACTTGTGAGAAGGCAGCGTCTAGTTTTGGGATTTTGTTCCATACTGATGACTCATCATCTGAAAATGGGAACCGTCTCTTTAAGGCTTTAGAGAAGAATGGTTTCCTTTCAGGTACCTGCCATTCTTTCTTAATTGCCTCTACTAAGACGTCATGAACAGGAAAATTTTTCTTTTCTTGTTCTCCTAAACCCTCATACATCTGATCATGCAGGGATAAAGGTTTCTTTTCCGTCTGTATACCCAGCGTGGTATGAATGGCTCCCAACAGCTGGTCTACCTCTTCTAATGAGAGTTTGTATCTAGAGGGTTTTCTGGAATCCCCTTCCAGTGCTTCACCCTCAGATTCTTGGGAGCCGGACGCTGTGCTGTCAGGCTCGTCCTCTGCCTCCTCTCTAGGAGTAACTGAAGGACCGGCACTAGTGGAGGGTAGTGCCTGTGCTTTTCCTAGTACCGGTAGTACTGGTGGGGGGGCAGTTTGCAGTTGAGGGATCTGGAACCCTTCAAAAAGGGTTTTAAAGGCTACAAAAGTACTTGATAGCTCTTTGACAGATGCCGCTAAATCACTGCCCTGCTCTGTGGAATGTTCTTGCACCAACTTGTGAATACATTCCTTACATAATGCTTTCCCCCAGGAATCTTTTAGTGTGTTTTTACAAGAAGGGCACCTCCTTTTTGAGTTATGAGAGGGCTTGGACTTGTCAGGTTTCTGAAAAGACATAAAGAGAAACCCCACACATATTAATACTGACATAAGCTTCCTGCAGCATGCAGGTGCACAGCGTCTTTCATATGGGCTTACCACACTAGGGGCCCAATGAAAAATAACCCTCTGACACAGGAGGGACCTACCCACCCCCCCCTTGCTGAACCCTTGAGGGGGAGGGGGATGGGTGGTTGATATAGGCCAGGGGAGGTCCTCCCCAGGTTCCCCTTACCTTTACATGGCTGGAGCTGGTCTCTGTCGTAGCAGTCTGGTCTCTACCTTCTGCGTCCGACATGCTTGTGTCACCACCGGAGCTTTAGCTGACACTACAGCATGTGTAGCTCCTCTCCTAGCCCATGCCTGGCCTCCTTTTCATGATTCGCGGCCGGAACCGGAAACCGCGAACCCGGAAGTACACGCCCCTTTTGTCGGATGTGACGTCGCCCGTCACTGACAACGCCGGTCTCCTATACCCAGCGTGTTCCGCGCTGAGAGCGCCACACGCCGCTGGAGGTATGGAACGGCAGGACCTGTACCTGTGCTCCGCACTCGGAGCTGAGAAGGAAACCCCCCTGACCTCCGCTTGCACTCAGGGATGCAGGGGCGGCAGTCTCCCCAGGTTAGTTACCTGGTCTGTTTGTCCAGAAGGAGCCGCTGCTGCTTCGTTTGTGGACATGTATCTTTTGCCTGAGCCCATACCCCCTGGTAATCCTGACTCTTTCTGGCTGGTTCCAAAAAGGTGTCTCCCCTCCTGGAGGAAACACAAATAACTGAGGAGCAGCAGGGGAGGAGGAAATTTATAGCAAGCTGGCGCAGGTGTTTCCTACAGAGGGGAGGAGCCAAGGTCTCTCAGGTGGCTGTCCTGAAAGACGATAGGGGAAAAAAAGCGCCCCGAAATCAAGAAAGTAGGATTTAACGTGTATTTCCTCTTTCGCAGTTACATTTGTACAAACCCCACTATGTGTTTGTTATGTGTTCCCATTCGCACAGCATACCTAAAAATGATTAACAAAAATATCACTTTTCTATAGGTGTTTATTTGGAGCAGGCCTCAGGCAAACTGTAAGCTACTCTGAACAATTTGAAAGGGGGGAAATTAAATCTATTCCCAATGACAAAATGAGACACACAGCGTTTCCCCTCATTAACATATAATGCAGGAGCCCAGCTGCTAGATCTTTAACCCTTTACTAGGACAGACCGAGCTCAAATCTAGTTTACAACTGATAATGAGTGCTGCCACTACAGTACAGGCAGGGTTAAAGATGGTAAACATTAACTTCACAGCCCCCTCTGCACAAGAAGAATCCTGCTTGGGAGTTTTAAGTAAAATGTACTGTAAGCTGAATTTTTTTGCTAAAGTAGCCGTTATCCTAATTTGGATGCAAAAAATGAAATACTTTTTTAAACAGTACATGCTTTAAACCATTAGGCCATTGTTTACATGCTCAAGAAAATTGAGGAATATTAAGACTTTATGGAAACTTTATAAACCATAAAGGTTTATACAGCTACTGTATAATAGAGCAAGTGTAAGAGCTGTAACAGATGTACTTTAAAGCCAATCCCCGTAGGAACCAATACTTTACACCTTTGCTCCATTCATTCACAGGAACCTAGAAAAGCTCTGTATAAGCTCCAAGTCAGTCCTAGTCAGAGCTTACACAGAACTGAGGACTAGCTCCATGCCCACAAAAAACGACATTGTGGTCTATGCAGTCAATTGCAAATTACCAATGAAAGGGAAAGGATGGTGAGACAAATGCTCCCTCATACCCAGCAGTACCCTTCAGAAGCTGGCATTAATGTGCACGTGTTTTTTCTTAACGAGTAAAGCACAGATGCACTTTCAATTAAGTTGAATTTCAGATACTAACGAACAGAAATATTGGAAACTATAGCAGGCAGAGATAAGTTCACTCTGAAATGTAGAGTAAAACAGAGGCCTCCTAGAAGCATACTTACGGTGCAGGCTCAGGGAGATGTTAATGGTCCTCTCTTCTACAAAGCCTTTCAGATTAGGGATCTTGGCACAGTTCAGGGAGGTCTGAGAAGGGCTGTCTCCCATATGTATCCAGCATACGGTCTCCTCTGCATAGTTAAAATCCATAGCTGTAGTTTGTTTGGTGCTGGTTGGGTTGATAGTTGGCACAGGGGCTCCATTTAAATACGTGGCAAGGATGTTCTGAGTGCTTGCTATAAGAAGGACTGTAGGCCTGTCAACTGGTTCTAAAAGTAAATAAAAATAAGTAAAATTGAAAATGTAGGAACTGTTCATATTAAAGCTAGACAATCATCTTTGCAGGAAAAAACAAAACACTAAGCATTACTGTATGTGTGTCTGCATAAGACTGTCACATTGTTCAATTAAAATTAAAATGTATTAAAAGAAAGGCATCCCAGTACAGGCCTGAGCCCTAGAAAGAACCCCTGGGAGATAATGGGAGGTCTTTAATACGCTACTGCACAGGTGTCAAACACAAGGCCCACGGGCCGAATCCAGGCCATTTCATGTGGCCCTCACAACTTAAGCCCTGCTCTGGTCCTCCTCCAGACCCCTACTTTCAAGCAATGCATCCAGCAGCAGCATAAGGAAAGGGGGTGCACTGTGATATAAGGGAGAGTGATGGACTCAACTTCTGATGGTGGGGTGGCTCTTGACATCTAATGTAAGGGGAGGGGATGCGCTGGACAGCTAATCTTACAGATACAACCGGCCCTTTTGAGGGAAATCATAATACCTATGCGGCCCACGATGAAATTGAGTTTGACACCCCTGCTCTACTGCATGAGCCATTAGCATAACATGGTAAATGGAAGTGGACATAGACCATTTGTGAAACTGTAGGGCAGCCCTTTTTCAGTCAGGTTTCTGGGGAATCTTAGGGTACTTTCAGAGGTTTCTAGGGGTTCCTTGAGTGGTGAGCAATGGCAAATGTATATCCTACTTCTCCTGACCACCAATGCAAAGAGGAACCACAATTTTTACGGTCTGCTTTTTTGCTATCATTTAATTTCAAGATTCTAAAAATGCTGTTGTGCAGAGCATGAGGGAGTAAAAAAATGATGATACTGCCAAAGGTGTCAAATATGCTAATTTGTTTTATTCATATATTTATGCAGTCCTACAATTTTGTGATCATGCTATTATTATTATGAACTGTAGGTATAATTAATTTTAGTTGGGGTTCCCTGAGACCTGAAAAATATTTCAAAAGTTTTCAAGGTGTAAAAAGGTTGAAAAAGGCGGGGTAATGAAAGGGTGCAAATTCACATATTAGCTGGTATAACACTGAAGTAGGGTCAGAGTTTTATTGGTTCAAGTGAAATTCCAGCCAAAACATTTTACGTTTTTTTTTTTAATCCAAACTGAAAATTACCATATGTTAAAAGGATAAGTTGTCAATAATTACCATTCTTAGCTTTGCAGGACTTGTTGTCGGGCTGCAGCAGATAGCCTTCTACACACCTACAAACATACGATCCTTCAGTGTTCTGGCAAGTCTGACTGCAGGTTCCATATAATGTGCATTCATCAAAGTCTGCGAAGAGAAATGTTACATATTTAATTTCACATGCTTGTACAGATATACTGTACTGTGCATGTATCAAAAAAGGTGAACAAATCGGTATATTGTTGGTCATAAACAAACATTTTGTATTTAACCACCTAAGGACCGGGACTATTTTTCAGACAAGTTAAAATTATTTTTTTTTGCTCAAAAATTACTTAGAACCCTCAAACATTATATATTTTTTTCCAGACACCCTAGAGAATAAAATGGCGGTCCTTGCAATACTTTAAGTCACACCGTATTTGCACAGTGGTCTTACAAGGGCAATTTTTGGGGAAAAAAAAAATACACCTTTTCACTTAAAAAAAATAAGTGAACAGTAAAAGTTAGCACAATTTTTTTTTAAATTGTGAAAAATAATGTTACGCCAAGTAA
Organism: Lithobates sylvaticus; assembly: GCA_028564925.1. Classification (NCBI taxonomy): domain Eukaryota; kingdom Metazoa; phylum Chordata; class Amphibia; order Anura; family Ranidae; genus Lithobates; species Lithobates sylvaticus. Next base: position 493,645,524 of record CM053027.1, on the reverse strand, counting down.
ATTGATATCGAACACGTCATGCTTCAAAATTGTGCCCGCTCGTGGAATGGTGACAAACTTTTACCCTTAAAAATCTCCATAGGCGATGTTTAAACATTGCTACAGGTTACATGTTTAGAGTTAGAGGAGGTCTAGTGCTAGAATTACTGCTCTCACTGTAACGATCACGGCGATACCTCACGTGTGGTTTGAATACCGTTTTCATATGTGGGCACGACTTGCGTATGGGTTCGCTTCTGCGCACAAGCTTGGCGAGACCGCTCCTTAATTTTTTTTTGTTTATTTAACTTTTTTTTGTCACTGTCTTTTTAAAAAAAAATAAATAAAATTGGGTCACTTTTATTCCTAAACAATGTAAACATCCCTTGCAATAGAAAAAGCATGACAGGATCTCTTAAAAGGTGAGATCTGGGGTCAAAAAGATCTCAGATCTTATATTTACACTAAAATGAAATAAAAAAAATAAAAAATAAAAAATTCCCCTTCAAGAGCATTAGGTGTAAGTGACGTTTGACATCGCTTCCGCTCTCCAATGCTATGGAGCCGAGTGGTGGCCATCTTTCCCTCACTCGGCATCAAGGCAGTGAGGGGAGCGGAGTCTCTACCGCTACCGACTGCTCTGGTAAGCCACAGGGACGACAGGAGCGCGAAGGGAGGGGGGACCCTCTCCCGCCCCCGATAAAAGTTATCTTGCAGTGAATCCGTCACTGAGACCACTTTTATCATAAAGAGGACAGTCCGCCGTTTTTAAGAATACAGGGGTTATGGCAGCTAGATGCTGCCATAACGGTATTTAACGTAAAAGTAACAACGTGTAGTGACGGCGGCTGGTCCTTAAGTGGTTAAACTTACTTAAAGGACTTGGCCAACAATTTGAATGACTGATTTTATCCTAGTATTCATGTTGTGTAGTTGGCTTTCCCGACAGCTAAATGCAGTCTTCAACCTCTGAATGGCTCTGTTACAGATTGCAAAAATACAGACGTCACCCATGTAAACTTGCGTCACCCATGTAGGGCAAAGCAACATGTTCAAGTTAAAGCAAAGCCAAACCCTCCTATCCTTTACAGCCAAGGAAGCTGCTATCTTAGCCTCTGTTGGATCTGCAGTTGCCAATTTGTTGCACATGTGATCAGCTATGACACCTGATGTACAGGAGCGCACAGCCATTCACTTCTATGGGCAGCTGTAAGCTCCACCTGCAGCTCCCCAGCTACTGGAATTATGTATTTTTTATGGTAGGCATATTTTATGCCCAATTATGCCAGTGCGTCTGAGGCCTTAAGGTTAACTAAATTTAATATGTTTGAAGGCACCAAGCAACTTGGTAAACATGACCTCTTACCTCTCATATTTTGCTGCTCCCATGTAATCAATGGTAATCACAAACTGCAGGAACAGGCAATCCCTGTATAAACATATCCAACTCCTACCCATTTCCCTCACTAACATGTGATTTCAGAGTGTGAAAAACAAAAACATATCCTACGGGATCCCTGATATCCTTGCTTATTCCCAGGCCTAGTCTCAATATACACTACTGTGCAAGGGTTTTAGGCAGGTGTGAATTCAACATTTGGTGCGACCACCCTTTACCTTCAAAACAGCATCAATTCTTCTAGATACACTTGCACACAGTCTTTGAAGGTACTTAACAGGTAGGTTGTTCCAAACATCTTGGAGAACCACAAATCTGTGGATGTAGACTGCCTAAAATCCTTGTCTCTTCATGTAATCCCTGAAGATGTTTCTTAATTTGGCTGTATGTTTGAAGTCATTGTCCTGCAGCAGAAAACATTTGGGGCCAATCACATACCTAAAAAACAGCTTCCTGATGCTGGTATGTGAAATGCATTGAGGCTGCGCGAACGACATTTGTGATATCACGTCCTGTCGGGTTTTGGACAGCACTTCCGATCAGTGGAACGCACGCTGGCTCGTCCAAGCGCCCTGCGGGTACTAACACTAATCAGGCTGTTTATGTTGGTGCTGACCTGAGCTCCTTAAAATGTAAGTGCACCATTGTTTTTATTCATAATTAAAAAAAAAAATGGTATTACACTGTTTTGGATACTTTACATCTCTTCTGGGTCTGGGCTGCTGGGGAGAGGAAAGGAGGAATCTGTGAGGCCAGTGGCTGGTCTTTTTCCATTAAACACCACGCGTGTGGACCTTCTCAACCACTACTTGAAAACGTGTAATACCCCAAGCCATCAAAAGAGGCATACGTTATGTACATTATGTACTGCTTGTAAGGGTCCAATTTGTATACACTAGTGGTGGAGCATGAATTGAAGCAGAAATTAAAGTCATAATTTTAGCACTTTGAACTTTGTGCATTATTTTTGTTCATTTTCAATATTGATTGACTTTTTTTATTGATGTTATTCTTTATTCATTATTAATTTTGGTAGTATGGTAGCGCCTTACCTTTTTGTTTTCTTTGGTTATTTTGAGGGGATTATTCACTTAAAAGGGCAGCTTCAAACTATTATTTGGTATTTTTTTCCTTTTTTTAGGTTGGCGCCAATTTTACTCACATTTCTTTCACCAATCATTTACCTCCCTAATTGTATGGCATAATGGATAAGTATCTGCCTGTATTCCTCAGCATTGAGGATGCCGTTGATCCTGATCAAATCTCCAACTCCATTTGGAGGAAAGCAGCCCCAAACTTGCAAGGAACCTCCACCATGTTTCTGTTGTTGCCTACAGACACATTATTGCACCGCTCTCCAGCCCTTTGGTGAACAACAGTCTCCTGCCACAGCCAAATATTTCTAATTTTTACTTATCAGTCTGGAGAACCTGCTGCCATTTTTCTGCACCCCAGTTCCTATGTTTCAAGCATAGTAGAGTCGCTTAGCCTTGTTTCCATGTCGGAGGTATGGCTTTTTGACCTTTTTCCATGAAGTCCACTTCTGGCCAGACTTCCTCGGGCGGTAGAGTAGTGCACCTGGGCCCCCCCCCCCCCCCCAGTTCTGTGCTGATGGCACTGCTGGACATTTTCCAATGTTGAAGGGAAGTAAGCAAGTAGTAAGTGTCTGTTCCTCACCCAATCTTAAGGCTACACTGTTTCTGTTTCAGCTAATGACTGTGTTTCAACCTACATATGTGTAGCGGCCATAACCCTCGATGGGGCGGCCTTGACTTTTGGGCTTACCGGTTACCTCCGCTTGGCTTGTTCTTCCATGTCTAGGGGTTCCCAGGGTTAGCACCCAACAACTTTGGATGCGGACACCATAAAAGTCATTTGAAAAGGTTTTTATTTGCAGGGGTAACATCCAACAACACAGTCTCAAATGGGAACAGAGGGCAAGGGTGAAGAAACTCAGGCACCTTGAACTGCTGACAATTAGAAATGTCTAACACAAACCCAGAGAGAAGCCACTCGCAGCTGGGCGCTTCAAAGCTGAACAAATCTCTAGCCAGAGATTTTGGCAGTCAGCACTTTGATCCGGAAACTTGTAAAGTCTCTGACACAGAATAAAGTCTCAACTGAAAGTGAATAGGAACCTTTTCTCAGTACCTGGAACGTTCTCGGTCTCCTTGGCAGTACTGCGAAATTGTGGATCCGTTAGTGTCCATAACAACCCAGCAACCAGGCTCTTCTTGAGATGCCAGCTTGTTGGCCCAACTCTGAAGAGTCCTCCCCTGGTCGCTTGCACGAGCTGCGGTGCCCCTTTAAGATTGAGAGCACACCTGGACGCCTTGAATCCTCCCTCAGTTACTGCGCCTCGGACCAGCCGGTTCCGAGACTCAGGAACAGATGTATCCTTGCCCCAGACCAAGGGGATCTGTGGCGCTAGTCAACTTGACCATGTTGCTGGATGGCAAACGCTCCCGGCCCGGGACCCCTCGCGGGGCTACCCCGGTCCAGATTCAGGAACAGGCAGCTATGGCCGAACGAACCCCGAACACGTGACTTCAGCACTTTAAGTACCCTTCCCCAAACTACACAGCGGGGCCAGACGCACCCACTGATTGGCTCTGGGGAAGACCGATACCCAAAACGCCCAACCAGGCCTGGTTCTGGGCCTGTCATGTGTACCTAAATGTACCCATGACCAGGCAGAACCCTAGTACAGCCCAGCCAAACTAATGCCAAAGTGAACCTGCACAATTAACCCTCAGAACCCCACTACTGTTCTGAGGGTAAAAAAAAAAAAAAAAGAAAAATTCACATATAGCGGACACCTTGTAAAAGTGTCACCGCTACATATGAAATTGATGATCATTAGCCCCTGCTTGGTATAAATGGTTAATCATACACCTGCCTCGAATCCTACAAAATCCCTGACGTTGTGCAAGTGTACAAAGTTTAAGAATGTATGCTGTTTTGAAGCCAAAGGGTAATTACACCAATGATTGATTTGATTTAGATTTTTCTTTCATTTGCTCACTTTGCATTCTGTAAATTGATAAAAACAAACAATTTTAATATATATTTTTGAAAGGATTCTCACTTTACAGCATTTCTTCACACCTGCCTAAAACTTTTTGCACAGTACTGTATGTGTTCTTCAAACTGTAGCTAAATACAGAGGAGCTTCCGTCTTTTAGCAGATTATACTCTCACAATTACATGAGTGTACTGTATCATGAAAAATCATCATGTAAGACTCTTAGCCCCGTCTACAGTGCAGCCCATCTGAACAAACCAAAAGCCCAACACAGGTATTTAAAGCAATCCTATAATTATAAAAATAAAAAATAAAGAAATATGCATATCTGTAAAATAAAACATTTCCAGCTGTCTGTGTTACTCCAACGAAGAAAAATCCTACACTTTAGTCTGCTAAAAAAAAAAAAAAAAAAAACACAACACTTCCAGTAGTGTCCATCTCAAGTCCCCCTGCTCTAACTGGTTCCTTTTGTGGACTGTCTGTCAATAACTGTGTCTTGTAATGACATGGAAGTCAGTGGACGGAACCACTGAGCACATCAGGGAACTAGGAGATGTCCTGGGCTTTTTTTTCAATGGAGTGGTGCTTGGGTCGCCAGCGACAGCAGGAAAGGCAGGTATTCAATTTGTTCTTTTGCAGGTATACCGATTTCTTCATTAAATGTTTAAATCTGTAGCACAAACTATGGTTTTCATTGTCTTTAGATTTGGTTTTCCATATTCTTCCTGAAGAATCTGCTGACATAATGAAAGTCCTTGCATAATCCTATGTCTAATTTAGTACATTTTCAGTTCCACCTCAGCATTTCAGTTACTTTCTGGCCTATTTCCCCGCATATGACTAACTGACTTTCTCTCTATAAAATAGCGTTTTCACAATTTGCTTTGCAGATCGTGACTGATTTTTTTCCCCCTCTTCTTAAAAAGCAGATCTCAGCACTATGGTCTTTCTCAACAATTTGTCTGATTATGCAATTAATCCCCTATAGAGAAGACTCACTTTCCTCTTCTTTCGACCGTTGTATAAACACTATGGTGACTAACCTTTGCAAGTCTTGCCATTTTCAGCGAGCTGAAAGGAGGTGTTGCAATAACATACTGGTCCAGCCACAGTACGAGCACATTGATGCTGACACCCCACTATCGTACAGTTGTGTGCATATTCTAGAAGAAAAGAAAAATAAATATGGTTAGAAAATGCCAGCAGATATGAAGATGGTTTAAATGTCTCCTTGGCAGCACTAAACACAATGTATCGGAAAAGCCTAAAAACATAATATAATCAACCTACAATAAAAGTTTGTTACCAAGAGGACTTATTGTTGAAAAGGTAAATATCGTCATAGTAAGTGATAGAAATAGAATTGACATAGTTCAAATGTCAAAGTAAAATTTGGGCCAATTTAACCCAAACTGAATAACATGCGGTGCTTTTATACTTCCCCCTTCTTGGGACACTTTCTGTCATTATCATACCCATGGTCTTAAAAGTACATATAGGCTTCAATGAACCCATCTATTGCACAGACAAAGCAATACTCCAGGCAAATGGCATTCCGGATATCAAGCCTATGAAGATATCACTGCAGATGGTCAAATCTGTTTTTTGGATGTAAGCTGCCAAAAACGAAAGATATGACCTAGAGATGCATGGGCATAACTGGGTCCACAGAGGCCAAAAACCTTTGGTTCGGTAGACTTTTAGCTTGCGTGTAGAGCTCTCTGTCTGACCGGCTTCTGTTGAACAGGCACGCTGGAAAACCAACATCTGATCAGCACTCGCAGCCAATGGCTGCTAGACCTGATCAGTGTGTTCCGACGGGCAGGCAGTCCCCCTGTCAGAACACAAAGGCACAGTATGGGAGATCTCTGCACAAACATTATAGTTACAGTTGTTTGAAAAAAGACACAAGTCTATCTAGTTTAAACTACAGAAAAACACACACACACACACACACACACACACCAAAAAAACTCCATATACACAATCCCATATCCACAGTTGATCCAGAGGAAAAAAAACAAACAAAGCATGATCCAATTTGGCCATCAGATATTCCCTGGATCAACTTTACTTATAAATATTAGTATCCAGTTATATTTTGGTCATTTAGGAAAGAATCCAGGCCTTTTATAAAACAAGCTACTGAGCTGGTAAGGACCAGCTTTTAAAGGAAGTATAGTCCACATTTTCACAGCTCTTACTGCGAAGAAGCCTTTCTGTAATTGAAAGTTAAATCTCTTTTTCTCCAGACATAAAGAGTGTCCCCTTGATCTCAGTGATGACCTTAAAGTGAATAACTATACACCATATGTTAGGTGTAGGTTAGTGATAAGTTCACTATATGAACCACTTATGTATTTATACATGTTGATCATATCCCCCCTTAGGCCCCATGCACACGAGACGCAGATGCAAACTCTGCTGAACGCGTGTTTTAAAAAGCAGAAACCTGCGTTTAAAAACGCGCGTTTTGCTGTGTTTTCATGCCGCGTTTAGACGCGTTTGCGTCTATAAGCATTTGTAAAGATAACATCATATAGACCCTCCCCAAGCTCAGAAAGCATGTATTAACTATTTCTGCCAATTTGATCAGAGTGAGCATCAGCAGCAGAGAGAGCAGTTGTACACTTGCATTTGCCTCTCTTTCTGTGTTTTTTTTTTTTTTAAATGGATCCCATATTGAATATATGTCAGGAAACGCTCCTGACGTTGCTCTTGATGCGGCAGCAATGTCGTCGCAAATTTGCATGAGAGGTCCAGAATCAGAGCTTGTCGATATTGGACCCATCCGTTGATGGCACAGCGAATGTCCGTTGGATATTTCACAAACATGTTTGCATTAGTGAGTATATATGCTCTATGAACTCTAAACTAATTACGACATTTTAAACCAATTTTTCTAGTATTTTTTATGGTTTACCATCATATTTCTGAGTTTTCTGGTCCAAAAATTTGGGTTCCTTTAAATAGGCTTATAAACGCAAACGCGGCTAAACGCAGGTGCCTGCGTTTAGCTGCGTTTTGCGTCTGAAACGTGGAAAAGCAAAGTGTCTGAACGCATTTTTTTGCTTCTGGAAAAACGAGGTTAAACGCAACTGCATAAAAACGGGAAAAAAAATAGACTGTGTACATGGACACATAGGATAACATTGCATGCGTTCAGGTGCAGTTGAAAAAAGTGTCCAACTGCCTCTGAACGCGCGTTTAACAGCGTCTCGTGTGCATGAGGCCTTAATCTCCTCTTCTCAAGAGAGAATAAATTCAGTTCCTCTAATCTTTCCTCATAGCTGAGCTCCTCCATGCCTCTTATCAGTTTGGTTGCCCTTTCTCCAGTTCCAATATTTTTGTAAACTGGCACCCAAAACTGAACTGCATATTCCAGATGAGGTGTTACTAATGATTTGAACAGGGGCAAAATGATATCTCTCTCTCTGGAGTCCATACCTCTCTTAATACAAGAAAGGACTTTGCTCACTTTGGAATCCGCAGCTTGGCATTGCATGCTATTAATTAAGCTTATGATCTACCAGAACACCCAGTTGTACTCATCCTAGTATGTATGATGCATGCATATTCTAAGCCGCTTTTTTTGTTATCTTAATGCATTCTATCCATTAAAATAAAAAAAACTTCTATGAGTAGCAGCCCCCCTCAACCCCCCTAATAACACATTGATCCAGCGATGTTGCACAAGAGACTCAGCTGTCGGGACTCTCCCTACTGATTGGCTGCCATTGGCTCTCACTGCTGTCAAAGTCAGTAAACCAATGAGAAGAGTGGGGGGGTGAGTCATGGCTCTGTGTCTAAATGGACACACAGAGGGTGCCCCATAGAAAGCTGCTTGCTGTGGGGATGGGGGCACTCGGCAGGAAGGAGGCCAGGAGCACTGACGAGGGACCTGAAATCGAAGGATCTGGGCTGCTATGTGCAAACATGTTTGTTATTTTTAATACAGAAAAAAAAAAAAAAAAAGACTTTAGTATCACTTTAACCTCTTCCAGCCTGCTGTCAAATGATGTGGATGATGGATGTCTCATTCTGGGGGCATGCAGCACGGCAATAGTGGCCACGCCGTGTTGCTAGGACACGGCGTGACCCCGATCTGTGTAAAGAGCCACGGTCATATTTAAGAGGACCTGTCATGCGTTTTTTCTATTACAAGGAATGTTTACATTCCTTTTATTAAATTTTTTTAGGAAAAAATAAAAAACCCCTTGTAATAGGAATAAAAGTGAGCCAATTAAATTTTTTTTTAAAAACAGTGTAAAAATAAATAAAATCAAGAAAAATAAATAAGAAAAACCCCCAAAAAATTTTTTTAAAGCGCCCCGTCCCGACGAGCTCGTGCGCAGAAGCGAACGCATACGTGAGTAGCGCCCGCATATGAAAACGGTGGTCAAACCACACATGTGAGGTATCGGCGCGATCGGTAGAGCAAGAGCAATAATTATAGCCATAGACCTCCTCTGTAACGCAAAATATGCAACCTGCAGAATTTTTTAAATGTCGCCTATGGAGATTTTTGAGGGTAAAAGTTTGATGCCATTCCACGAGCGGGCACAATTTTGAAGCGTGACATGTTAGGTATCAATTTACTCGGCACAACATTATCTTTCACAATATATAAAAAAATAGGCCTTAAACTGTTGCTGATGCTATTGGGCAAGCTGGAGCTGGATAACAGAGTGGTCAGGCAGTCATGTAGGAAAAAGCGTGTGCTCACATTTTGCGATAAGACACTCCCCTGATACTTAACGGTTTGCTCGGAACGTTAATATCCACTTATTTAAAGCGGGACTACACTGTATCTGAGCACCACAAACCTAAAATGCTATTTAATGCATTTTTAATTTTCCAAGCAAACTTTCCCATCCATCCACGTCTCAATGCTATATTTTACTGAGAAATCACTTTAAAAAAAAAACCCTAGCATTCCTGACTGGGGCCATCTTGAGTAAGGGCAGATGAGTCACGTAGCGTTTACTTCCTGCTGCTAAACTGAGAAAACCCCTCCTCCCTTCCTGGGATTCATTTGCCTAGGCCTGGAAACCAGGAAGTAACTAAAGAAATGTGAAAAAGGTTAATACAAGTAAATGTGATATACTTTCCTATTTACTAATGTTAGCAGCATGAGAATTAAAAACGGTCAATGTTGATTGAGAGAGAAGTTCCACTTTAAGAGTCTGCATTTTCTTATCTAGTGGAATTAAAATAGGCTTTTGCAAATCTAATACTTCTTCCAAAAAATGTATACAGCTAATGCCAAGTGTCACCAAAAACGCTAGCGTGCACAAAAATGATTTGCCATTTTATGTCCAGTCCTCAGAGTTTATTTATCTTGTCCCTGGCAGGTAACCAGTCATAAATGAAGCAGTCACAAGCAGCAAAGGAGGAAGTAGTTTCATCATGTCTAGCTCTTGGTGTACACAGAACATAAATCTCCCTCGGGTTTATATGCCTAGCATTCCGCATGCAGAGAAGTTAATTGGACAGATTAATTATTATGTGCAATGATCCCATAAAGTGTGACTGTTCCGCGGCTAAGTTACTGCCACACACAAAATCATTCCAATATAGCACCTTCTACAATGGACAGTGGAAGTGGTATGGGCCTTGCAAGAGATTTGGGGGAAAACATAAAATCCCTGAACTATATTGTACCGCAGTACACATAATCCTATGTAAAGTTCAACATTGTCCTGGTATGAGTGTTTTGCATGTGAAGATGTAAAATACTGATGTGAACAAGATTATATGCTGGCGTTGGCGTCACACATTATCTTACTTCAGGCAGTTTTGAAAACAACAATTTGACCAGAAAGTAACAACTTTTGCAGATTAGAAGGCTTAGATGTCGACATAAAAAGGCTCAAATGACAAGCTAAACTCCTGCCCACACAGCAGGAAATTTATTACCAGTATACAGATTTTATACTTCCTCTGGAATACCACAAATATCACTGTATTTGGTTGTTTACAGGGACCTGACCTTCTCTTAGCACTATAAAATAACCACATCAGCATCATCTCTATGCACAAGAACCTTTTCCCACAAGCAGCCTTAAACTAATCTATCCATCATATAAAACGTTTACTTCCTCTCTGAACTTAACAACTTGCTTACTGGGCACTTAAACCCCCTTCCTGCCCAGACCAATTTTCAGCTTTCGGTGCTCTCACACTTTGAATGACAATTACTCAGTCATGCAATACTGTACCCAAATTATTTTTTTGTCCTTTTTTTTCCCACAAATAGAGCTTTCTTTTGGTGGTATTTGATCACCTCTGGGTTTTTTATTTTTTTGCGCTATAAATGAAAAAAGACCAAAAATTTTGAAAAAAAAACAAATTTTTCTTTGTTTCTGTGATAAAATTTTGCAAATTATTAATTTTTCTTCATAAATTTTGGCCACAATTTATACTGCTACATATCTTTGGTAAAAATAACCCAAATTAGTGGATATTATTTGGTCTTTGTGAAAGTTACAGACTCTACAAACTGTGGTGCGAATTATACAAAATTGATCACACCTGATGCACTGGTGACCGATCTCATTTCTTGTGACCCGAACAAGCCAGGAAAGTACAAATACCCCCCCCCCCCCCCCCCCCCCTAAATGACCCCTTTTTTAAAAGTAGACATTCCAAGGTATTTAGTAAGAGGCATGGTGAGCTTTTTGATGTTGTCATTTTTTTCCCACAATTCTTTGCAAAATGAATTATTTTTTAATTTTAATTTTTTCCACAAAATTGTCATTGTAATAGGTTATTTCTCTCACATGGCATGTGTATACCCAAAATTACACCCCAAAATACATTCTGTTACTCCTCCTGAGTATTACGATACCACATGTGTGGGACTTTTCCACAGCCTGGCCACATAGAGAGGCCCAACATGCAGGGAGCGCCATCACGTGTTCTAGGAGCATAAATTACACATCTAACTTGTTGACTACCTATTACACTTTTGAAGGCCCTGGAGCACCAGGACAATGACACGTGACACTGACGTGGAACTGATGACAGGTGGCACTGATGACAGATGGCACTAATACGGGGCACTGATGACTGATGACAGATGGCACTAATACGGGGCACTGATGACATGTGACACTGACAGATGGCACTAATATGTGGCACTGGTGACAGATGGCACTGATACGTGGCATTGATGACACCTGACACTGATAACAGATGGCACGTGACACTGACAGGTGGCACTGATGACAGATGGCACTAATATGTGGCACTGATGACAGATGGCACTTATACATGGCACTGGGGACAGGTGGCACTGGCAGGTGGCGCTGGGGACAGGTGGCACATTTGTTTGTTTTTTTTAACTTACGGCTGCTGCTGCAGCCGTTCATCTCTCTCTCCTCACACGCTGTCTGTGTGAGGAGGGAGAGCGGCGCTGAGAGATGATCTCATATGTTTACATATGAGATCATCTCTCATTGAACACGCCGATCTCGCTGTAAACGGCTGCTGTGATTGGCCGTTTACAGCGATCCGTGACTGGCTGTGTCCGACGGACACGGCCAGCACAGAACTTCCCTGATGCGCGCTCTCAGGAGCGCGCATTAGGGAAGTAAACAGCAGGACGTCCAGGGACGTCCTCCCTGCAGGGAGCGTCCGCGCTGCAGTCGTCTTTCGGCTATAGCGCGGGCGCGTAGTGGTTAAAGTGGACATTGCACCTCAGTGACAGGGTCCGCTTTGCCCCCCCCCATCCCTTCTAAGATCCCTGAATCAAAGTGCAAAATATCCTGTGGTCAGAGAAAGCTACAAAGGGTATAGCATATAATCACTGCCCCTTAAATGAAGGATGAAGACATGAAGACCGACACAGTTTTTGTTTTATCCAGCTGTATTTACATTCAAGTTAAAGATACAACACCAACATGCCAGAAACATAAAAAACAAAACAAAAAAACACAGAATCACTGAGTTGGAAAAGGGATCATCCCCCTTATGTCAGTATTTTGTTGAACCACCTTTTGCTTTAATTACTGCCTTTAGTCTGTTGGGATACATCTTTACTAACTTCTAGACTGCATTATTTGCCCATTCTTCTTTGCAGAACTGATCAAGCTCAGTTAAATCTAAAGGTGACCGTTTGAGGACTGCAGTCTTCAAGTCATTCCACAGATTTTCAATGGGGTTTAAGTCTGGGCTCTGACTAAGCCATGCAAGGACACTCAACTTTTTATCCTTCAACCACTGTGTGGTCATTATTGCTGTGTGCTTTGGGTTATTGTCAAGTTGGAAGGTAAACCTTCTTCCCATTGGCAACTTTCTGTCAGAGGGCAGCAGATTTTCCTCAAGAATTTTTTACGTTATTTTGCCCCATCTATTTTTCCTTTTATCCTCACAAGTGCTCCAGTCCCTGCTGTAGAGAAACACCCCCATAACAGGATATTACCACCTCCATGCTTTACTGTAGGAACGGTGTTACAGTAATACCTCTGATTGCGAGCGTTTCGCAGTACGAGCTATTATTTTTTTAAAATCCTGACTCGGTTTGCGAGCGTTGTCTCACAAGATGAGCAGGATTCAAGCCAAGGGGGTGTGTGCAGTACTGCATTTGGCCAGAGGTGCCACACACACACTATATTGTGACAGAGGGAGGCTCTGTCACTGGAAGAATAAAGGAAAATGTGACAGGATTTGCATTAAGGGTTAGCACGAGGTTCTGGACTATCATTTCTTCAGACTCTGTAGTTCTGGTTTGGACTTTTCAATCCTGTGTCCGGAGTTTACCAGCTGCCTGCAATCTGTGTGAGTACACAGGTGTGGGGGATCATTATATACTCAGGACTGAGGATAACCCAGAGCTTCCAGTTTGGAGACCACTCCCAGTGAGGGAGACAGGTGGTCTCAGGGTCAGGGGCCCCCAGCCATAAGCCACAAGACAGAGGTCTTATTAAGGGGTCAGAGAGCCCAGCCAGGAGGGAGCAGGTCTCAGTTCCAGGAGTCAGGTCAGCTCCTATCGGGGGTGTCAGGAGAACGCCATTCCATAGGCCAGAGGTGAGCCATGTAGCAAAGTGCTGCCAACAAGTGAGCTAGGTGACTATTTTCGTTTGTGCACATTGTGTGGAAGAAACTCCTGCATGGGCAACTGATATACATGTGAACTTTCAGTTTATCGAATAAAAGTGGGCTGCCACGCCCTAAAATAGAGTTTTGGACTGGCGCAACTCATTGCAAAATGGACCTACTGCTTGAGCTCAAAGTGGTTGTAAAACCCTCTGTGAAACTTGTATGTATAGGTAAGCCTATAATAAGGTACTGTAAATATCTCTTAAAAGTGCACTGTGTAGTAGACCTTTACCTTGTAGTGCGCCGATGATGTCATTGACGCATGCGCCACTTCACTAGCAAGTACCGTGACTGATGGCTCCCGCGTGACTCTGGCCAGCCACAGAGCCGTAGTCCGTGGCCCCGGAAGGAAGAAGGGCGAAGATGGATGCGGCCACCAGCGGGGACGGCGCAGGCTTCGTTTGCAAGTGCCACATAATGGGCTAGTGTACAATGCATAGTAGCCCATCATGCTATTATGCCCATCAGGGTTTACTTCCTCTTTAATCACCCCAATCTCACTATATATATTGCACACACACACACACACTCACACACACACACACTTCAAAAACACTGCAAGTACAGAAAAATAGGTGTGGAAATGGACCGCCTGTACTTTTCCATCCAATCCGCCGGAGTTAGAGGGAATAGGACCACCATCCAACTGTTTTTGGTGGACAGGATCGGGTGGTGACAAGTGTCAACAGGCATGTGTCCGCTGACATTCGTCGCTCCACAGACGAGACTGGAGGGTACAATCAGGTCTGCATAAAATACTGACAAAGTGGACCTGATCGAACAGACTGTATGAAAGGTGCCTAAGAGAACACCTTACCCTTATGTTATGAAGATGAAAAGATTGGAAGCTGTGCTTAAAGTGGATGTAAACCCGATTTATAAAATTTGACCTGGGCATATATATATATATATATATATATATATATATATATATATATATATATATATATATATATATATATATATATATATATATATATATATATATATGTAGTGTTTTCTCATCTCTCTCAAAAGCTCTAAGTCCCGTGGCTTTCTCCTGTGCCCTAGCTCTGTTATCAGCCTGAAAACTTCTGACAAGTTCAACACAGGAGATAAAAGCAGCCTGAAATTTGTGTAGTGGGAGGTTGCTATAAATAGGTTAGCAGACAGCTTGCCTTCTCACAGCAGAGCTCTCATTACATAATTTCTTTGCCAATGAGGAGAGGGAGTGAGTGCCTTTCCTCCAATCAGCTGTCTTGGCTGCATGTCAATAATCCACTCCCAGTGCTAAACAAGAAGAGAAAATCTGTAACAAGATGTGCACTTTCTAAAGGATAGATAAAGCTGAAGACAGCAGATATACATGTAAAACTTATGTAGGGAGATTTGTTTCATCTCTGTGTATCATCTGAGACTGTTCACTTAACTGGGTATATGTGAGGGTTTACATCCACTTTAAGTCAAGTAGAAAATAACTATACAGAGTGACAACACTGGTTGGGATTTCAATACAGCAGAAGCAGTTTTGTCAGTTCAGTACAGGAAGTGAGCTCACTGTATTTCTGGCAAATAAAGTTTTTTTTTTTTTGTACTTGCCGAGGATTGAAAGGGTAAATATGCACAGATGAACATATTTGTTTTTATTATGCCCAGACACACAATTTAACAACAAAAAAAAAAATCTGGATAGCTGATAAAGCGTCTCTACATATTGCACTGCTATGCTGAATGTACTCTTCATTTTCTTAGTGCTCTCCATCTTTTACAGGTAGGGATGGCAGGTGAAATGAGATTTGTTCAGATCTTGCCAGTTTGCAAGCACACAGAAAATGCAAACAACACTTTAAGGATCTAAATATGGGATTATAGAATATTATACCTTAAAATAGCAGATGAAACAAGTGCCTACCTAAGAATAACAGCACCGTTCTAGGGAAAGTGGAGCACAACTCCATTTCTATGGGACATCATTAAAGAGTAGAAAAAGAGGATGTTCTCAGAGAACACAAGATGCCCATTGTGGGAAAACAGGCAGCTGAGTGCTTCTTGCACTTGTACTGTGTCAAATCAATTTAACAAGAGAACCCTGATGAATCCTGATGAGTGTGTGCATGGCCAGGAATAATTTCCAACTCTTTGATTTGGCTTCCTCCATGCTCACTCCACCATAAAAAAAAAAAAAGAAAGGCATGATCTTCAGTAGGAAGACCTGTTTCCAGTGACCCATAGCAAAAAAAGGAGGACTAATCGATTGTCTCAAGGAGAGCGTAAAATTGTGATCATGTACAAAACTGCAAGGGTTCCCTAGTTCTTAGGGCACATAGATATTAATCCTCTACAGATATTATTTATTTAAAGACCGCTGTTGCCACAAGATGTTAAATGGTTGGTAAATTTAAACTAGATAAAGGTTTACAGAAAATAACTTATGTAAGTTACCCACACAATTTCGTAAATATGTAAAACGTACTGTGAGCCTCCACTAACTAAAATGCCTAAATGGCACTGTAGAACAGCGGCAAGCGTTAAACACGTCTCATAAAGCCATGCAGATATAGACAAATAAATACATACGCTGTGCTTCCAAAATAAACTCTACACATTCAGTGTAGGCGATTACCAAAGTGCATAAATATAAATGAAAATCATACAGTAAAAAACATAGTCTCTGAAAAAAAAGGTGATAAACAGATATACTAGTATAAAGTGCTAACGTGCATACATATGGTAAATAATATCATAGTGTCCATAGGATCATAATATATAGTAAAGAAAAGTGCTGCTGAGTGCATGTGTGACATCCAATTATATCGGTTCAGAAGTGCTTTAAAGTCCATGCGATTCGTAAACTGCTGTGTGGATAATCCAAAGCAAGCTTTAGTGATCACACTCAGGTACTCCCCTCCTAGGTATTAAACGCTCACCTCAGGTCAGCCATCCAATCATAATTCCCCCTGAAGAAGATACGAAAATCCCTGTATCGCCACGCGTTGGGGAGGGGACAGGACGGATCTGTCAAGGAACCACATACCATCCCGATACTGTCCCAGTATTTTTAAACGCTTTTTTGTTTGATGTAGAGTGGCGTACTGATGCGCCTGATCAATGCGAGTACCCCACAGGGTTTTTTTTTGTGA
This sequence comes from Lithobates sylvaticus, assembly GCA_028564925.1. NCBI lineage: Eukaryota > Metazoa > Chordata > Amphibia > Anura > Ranidae > Lithobates > Lithobates sylvaticus. Next base: position 493,628,897 of record CM053027.1, on the reverse strand, counting down.
TTAATAAATTGTTTAAACGATATTACACCATCCAGTCCCTTTTTTTACTAAACCGAGGTATTGTGTTGACGGATCCAGGAGTCTGGTTAAAACTGCAGAGCCCAGAGGTGGTTCACAGGCGTGTTATGACTGAGCTTAAGTGCAAAGTCACACACTCTGAGGTGAGCGTTTAATACCTGGGGGGGGGGGGGGGGGAGAACCTGAGTGTGATCACTACAGCTTGCTTTGGATTATCCACACAGCAGTTTCCGAATCGCATGGACTTTAAAGCACTTCTGAACTGATATAATTAGATGTCACATATGCACTCAGCAGCACTTTTCTTTACTATATAATATGATCCTATGGACACTATAATTTTGGTATAATTATTTACCATATGTATGCACGTTAGCACATTATACCACACACAATTTCATAATGTTATCACAATCAAAGATGATGCTCATTGCCCAAGGAAAGACTTTCTTAAATACAATCGACTGCCTGCCAAGTAATCTCATCGGAGATTATAGGTGGCGCTTGGTAAACATCATACTTATAACACAGTAAAATGAAGACCTAACTCTATATCACATTAAAAGCCAAAAGTTCTAGAAGAGATTTCTCCATTCTAGCTTTTTATATCGTATTAGCAATACCACAACAGGAAAGAATTTCTACCTATACCAGTTGTACCTTCAATTAACTGTGTGCTGCTTACTAAGAGTTCCAAGGGTCCTCTGCCTATCATCTTGCACAGCTCTCAAAAAAGTTAAGCAGGGTGTTCCAGAACTAGCTACTAAAAAGGTGATTTTTATACCCTGTATCCTCGGTGACCTAAGTGGAGGCAGGGAGGCTTGGGCGAAGTTCCAAATGCTCATGGAAGCATGTCCGGGCTTAAACCAAATAAGCTGTGCCCCAGGCACATGTTAAGCTTAACCATCCCCAGCAAACTCAGAGTCTCCCTGCTGTCTCCTATCAGTAAAGAGGCAGTATTACTTGATTATCATTAGGCAGCGAGTTCCCGAAAACCAGCACAGCTCTTCTGAGGACTAATGAAGATTACCAGCAGGTTGAGGCATAGCTGGGTATGAAAACTGTCAATTGTGAAATGAATGCCTACACTGGAATTATAAAAAAATATATATATGTTTTAAAGGAAAACCTTTTATGAAGCAGATCACAGAATTTAGTGGTTTAAACTGCCTCCGATACAATCCATAGTAAGAATAACAGTTGCATTAAATTTGAATACAGTTATGTATTTATTAAACATCATGAAATGTATGTTTCATTCATATAGTGAAAATAATTTAATATGGCTTGATATTGACTTCTTCTGTACAGCAGCACTGACACTGGGAGAGTGAGGGCCAGCCTTTACCCATCCAGGACACTGGATTGGCCCTATGAGATCCACCTAGATGCCTGACCAGCAGCTGGCTCAGCTTCTCCACACTGTGAGCCTGAGCCAGCCGCTCCCACCTCCTCCACAGCTCAGCACTCCAGTAAGCACTGGAGGGGCAAAGCAGAGAGCCGGTGACTAACAGTCACCACTCTCTGCGAAGAGCAGACCCGAGAACTGAATGATCAGCAGTCATGTGATCGCTCAAGAACAGCTCATCTAATATCTTAATAGATCCAAAGTATCTGTGCTGTAAATCAGGAGTTCTCAATGTACAGTTAGCCCAGGTACATAAAGGTATGGCATGACATTTGGACCAGCTTATCAGATTTTTATGGTTCTTTTTTTTAGCCAACACAGAGGGGTGATGAATGATATTCAATGTGTTAGGTTTCAAATTGATATTACACCACACATTTAGAACTTAGGCACCTATACATGCTTATTACATACACCAGCTATACCTGCATCTCTTACAATAAAGTATATGGTCAGAAATAAAAGAATTCGATCTGTAGCTGGGATTATCACTTCGCAAAAACAGGTATCCAACAAAGATTGTACACTATCATCTGACATAAAAATCTACAGAGAGGCTACAAATCCTTATATGAACTATAATTACAGATAATGACAGAGTGAGAAGGTTAAAAAGTGAACATATACTGTAATACTTACAGTTAAAAAAAAAAAAAAAGAAGGCAGTGAATTTCATTACACAGTGCTATGCATGGAACAAGTTTCGTACGTTCCATCCTTAGAAAACCTTACCAATTTTACTGAAATTGTCCACCCTGATCATCTGACCCTCAGCAGGTTGGGCATACTACTCTAATTTCTTCACTTCATACTCAGATGACTGCAATTTAGTTATTTGTATAGTATCACAATGTGACTTTGGGGTCAATTCACCAACATTAACCGCATGCAATAACATGGCCACGTTACTAATTTGTATATATATATATATATTTGTGTGTATATATATATATATATATATATATATATATATATATATATATATATATATATACACACATACATACATACATACATACATACATACATATATATACACACACACACACACACATATAAAAACATGGATTATGCAGTGTTTACCGCAAAATATGTGGCAGTAAATATCAACAAAAAAAACATGTGGTAAGCTCTGAAATCCAATTCACAAAGCGAACAGAGATTTAAAAAAACATGCAAAATTTATCACCAGAGTTTTTCTGGTGGTATCACATGTGGTATTGGTCAGAAACAGCCTGCCCTGCCCCCCCCCGTGGCTGGTTGCTACGGAGCGGGCCAGACCCTTATCAGAGCATGCAGCCCAGCAAGTCAGGAAAAGGTGAACGACCGAGCGCCCCCCCCCCCTCCCCTCCTGAATCATACCAGGCCACATGCCCTCAACATGAGGACAAGGGCCTCTGCCCCACAACCCTGGGCTGTGGTTGTGGGGGGTCTGTGGGCAGGGGGCTTATCGGAATCTGGAAGCCACCTTTAACCACTTCAGCCCCGGAAGGTTCACCCCCCTTCCTGACAAGGCCATTTTTTGGGATAGTGCACTGCGTTGCTTTAACTGACAATTGCACGGGCATGCGACGCTGTACCGAAATAAAATTATGACTTTTTTCCCCACAAATGGAGCTTTCCTTTAGCGGTATTTTAATTTCTTCATCAGTTTAGGCCAATATGTATTCTGCTACATGTCTTTGGTAAAAAAAAATATCCCAATAAGCATATATTGTTTGTGTAAAATGTATAGCCTCTACAAACTATGGGATACATTTATGGACTTTTTATTTCTTTACATTTTTTTTTCACTAGTAATGGCGGTGATCAGCGATTTTTAGCAGGACTGCAACGTTGTGGCGGACAAATCCGACACCTAACTGACACTTTTTGAAAATCAGTGACACAGATACAGTGATCAATGCTAAAAAATAAATGCACTCTCACTACTGACACTGGCAGGGGAGGGCGATCAAAGGGTTAAATGTGTTACCTGGGAGTGTTTTCTTCCCGTGTTGGGGGTGGTTTAACTGTAGGAAGACAGAGATCCGTGTTCCTGCTTAGCAGAAACACAAGATCTCGGTCTTCCTTACTAGCAGAACGGGGCTCTGCCTTGTTTACATAGGCAGAATGCCGTTCTGCCTCTCTCGGAATGATCACCGGGTTCCAGGCGGACATGGCGCGCCCCAAAGAAAGAAGTAATGTACAGGTACGTGATTTTGCGCTTAAGTATATGTACATGGGGCAGTCCTTAAGAAGTTAGCAATGGGGCCCCCAGATCCCGCCCCCCACATGTGAATGAGTATGGGGTACAAAGTACCCCTACCCATTCACCCAAAAAAGTGTAAAATGTGAACACAGTACAAACGTTTTCCTGTTTCCCTGATTTAGATCTATCGTCCATCACACTACAGTCACACCACCAGACCCAGAAAAACAAACAAAAAAAATAAACAAATACAAAATTATGAGGGGTCCCCCCCACAATAAATACCAGACTCTTATCTGAGAATGCAGCCCGGCAGGTCAGCAAAGGGGGGGGGGGGGGTGACCAAGTGCCGCCCACCCCCTCCTGATCTCTGCTCCCCGCAAAAACTCCTGTGGTTTGGCTGCCCCACCGTGCAACATTTATGAAATAGCTATGGGGCAGAACCACCCAGTGACATCACCTTGTGGTACCGCCCCCCATTGTGACATCACCAACCGGTGCATGCCGGGGTGGTGGAGTCACAATGGGGCAGTGCCACCAGGTGACTTTTCCGGCTGGCCCCACCCCATAGCTATTTAAAAAAATGTCACAAGGCAGGGCAGTCAGACCGTGGGATCGTTCATGGTGAGAAGAGCTTTTTTTGGTTGTGGCAGTGGCGTCGTGATTGATGCAAGATCTACAATCGGGGGGACAGTTTTTTTTTTTTTTTTTTTTTTTTTAATAAAGGAATTGTCAAAAACTTTCCTACTAGCAGTAGAAAAACCGGCTTCACTGCCAGTTTCCCTTAGTTAGGATGCCGGTGCCTGGACCCTAAGCCAATCAAAGAATCAGCTCAGGTGAGGACATCGCTGGATTCCTGGACAGGTAAGTGTCCTTATAATAAAAGACAGCAGCTACAGTATTTGTAGCTGTTGACTTAAAAAAAAAAAAAAAAATATTTGAGTAGGAAGGGTTATACATCCTCAAAGCTTTAAGGAGATGTACAGAGAGTATACAGCTACCTATAATAGCGTTCACTGGGTAATTGGACCAAACAGTACGTTAATTTCAATGCTGAATTCTGATGGGAAAAAGTAAAAAAAAGTGTCCATAAACACTGAAAGGAAACAAACAAGGCCAGAGATTTTTTTTTCCCAGAGAATTGGAATGTGATGCTTTTCATCCAGACGTAATTTTAATTCACCTGACCACAACACTGCCTTTTATCAGTATTCTAACAATCTGGGAATTAACTTTACTTGCCCATTAGTAACTCGGGGGAGCTATTCCTACAATCCGATTCCAAACCTTGATTTATTCTGTTGATACATCAG